>CM076467.1:18467032-19204532 GCA_038419695.1 Scomberomorus guttatus
ATAGGACCTGATCTGGTCAAAGGCTTGTTGGCTGCTAAAGATGCCACAACAAATAATCCTCTAGATTCAAAACTGCAGGAACAACAACTGCAGTCAAGCTACAGCAGATGCTGCTGATAGACAATCATGACATAGATCTGAACTTTGCACTGCAGCAGGTTCTTACTTCATTTTCAAATCATATTTAAGGAAAATATGAGAGAATCTAAAAAGGGACGTTCATGCGTGTTTGCTGATCCCAGCACTGCATTTCAGAGACATTAGCACAATTAATTCTGCCTACCATTATTGATACTAATGGGCTGAAGAAACTCACATAGGGGTGGGCAATGCAGATAAAATGATCTATCATAATGTACTATCTGCAGTAAACTATAAAAACTAGATGGGAATGTCTTTTTTTTTTTGGTTAAATCAGTGGATAAAAACTTGAAAAATCCAAGTTCTTTATCACATTAATAAAAAAAAAAAATCTAACATCGTCATTTAACAGATCTGCATGTTGATCTGCAAAATATCTGATGAATCCAATAGACAAAATATTTTTGCCCCTAAAGTCACATAACTGATGTTATTTTAAAGAGTAAGAAAGTATAAGAAAATGACTGGTAGCTGTACTGCAGAGTGTAAACATGTGGAGATAAGTGAAGTAAACGCGAGTATCACAGCATTAGCACATTAAACATTACTACAATGTGACAACTGAGCCTTTTGGATTCGGGTGAGCATAGGAGAAAAATAAATGGATAAAATAACGACTGTCTTCAATAGCTGTACTGGGAGCAATGCCAGAGTTATCACAAAGGATGGTTATGCATGTGTGTGTGTGTTTGTCTTGCCTTGAGGCGGCCTGTGAGTGCAGCGTTATTGACTATACCAACATGCGCTTCTCTGACAAGTTTCTCATGCTCTGTGACAGCCTCACACACAAAACTCTGCGATTTCCTCCTGAACATGTTGTGAGAGACAACTTCAGTGTGTACATACAGCAGTACTGTTACTATCTCATTCAAAGGAATGGGAAAGTTAAGCCTAAGTTACAAAATGTATCAGTGCTGCATCAGAGGAGACTGTCCTACTCCCATTAATTGAAACCACACAGATTTGTTCTTCCTGCCCAAATGAAATCCTTCTGCAGAGTAAGCACACTGCTCTGTTCACAGGAAGCAAGGAGTTGAAACCCAAGCTGTCTGCTGCTGCGCGGCAGCGAGCGAGACTCCCTCCGCAGGAAGCTTCGCTCAACAGCGTTACATCCTCCACTTTTCTGGTCCCTGCGGTATGAAACATCAGAGACCAAGCGGGCTGGTGGGCATGAGCCTGCTGTGTGGAGTTTACTGATGTCATGCTATGTGACTTCTGGTTCAAATAAGTTCACATTTACTGTAGTTACTTGTCATCTGTATTTAAACTGGATCCAGGGCTGCATTTATTATTATTTTCATCATTTTTCTGTTAATTGTATATAAAATGTAAAAAAAAACGTCCATCAGAAGCTCCCAGAGCCAAAAGTGATGGCTTCAAATTGCTTTTTTGTTCCAAGAGAGTCCATTACCCAAAAATATTCACTTTACAATGATATAAAGAAAGAAAAGAGGCAAACCCTCGTATTTCAGAGGCTATATTCTGTGAAAGTTTGGCATGAATTATTGATTAATCCATTATCAAAACAGTTGGATCCTGCATTTCCTATAATGCAACGATGGCATCTTTTCTTAGACTCTCCGTCCCTGATAATTACCCACATTTTTCAGACTTGACACAGTAACAGGCTGCCTGTCTGTAAATTTATCGTCTCACAGCCCAGGCAGGGAAATGCACATTAAAATGAATTTTGAATGTGTAAAATATGTGGCGAGGCCCTTTAATTACACAAACACCTGACTATGGTCCCAATAAACTGAGTCTGGACCAAACAGACACATTTATGTACAGAAAGACTTAGATAGTGAGACTACCTTTCAACCAAAAAACTTAAAAAACTCCTAAGATGAGTATTTATTAGGGGTTTAAGGGTTAACATCCTCACATATAAGCATCGACTCTACTGAAGTGCCTCGGAGCAAGCTACAGAGCCCTAAAAGCTAACCCTGACCTGTGACTGCCCTGTGGACGGGGGAAAGAGAGATTACAATCCCCCCCCCCGCAGGGATCAATAAACGTATCATGTTGAATATGTGGTCCATTATAAACACACTATAGTTAATGCAGTACACACACACACTCACACACACACACTGAGGCCAGAGATTGACGATTGGGGTCAACGCTGGATCGATAGCTCCGTCGATAAAACCACCAGCAACACCCGCACGTGAACACCCAAACACTGCCCCTAGCAAACCGTCGCCACGGCGAGCCGGCCTTATCGATCACCTCGGCAATGACTGATACCGGAAATCGCTGAGTAAGGCCTGACTTCCTCGGGCGGGGCGTGAAAATGTGGATGGTAGAAATAACTGATGAAGACACGGATGCTGAGAGAGGGAGAATTTAGCGTGTGTGCATGCCTCTTTTTAAAATAAATCTCATCCGGCAGCATTAAACAATTTCTTTTTGGCTTAGCGACATCCACAAAGCAGAGACAGACACAAAAGGAAACACACACAGAACAGCAGATAGAGGTACACAGTGAGCTGATCAGTGTCATTGTACAGTGTAACACCCACGCCGATGCGTCGTCAATAGACTGGCCTTGCTTGCACTTTGCATCATCCCGCAGGAGAATAAAAACAACAATAGCCAGCGCGGTTAAAGCAGCGAGGTCAGACGACCAGGTGGAGGATCGATTATAAACTGCAAATTCTAGAGAAAAAAAAAAAAACACAGCCTGGCGACGTTCCCAGCTGCAAGAGACAAAAGTGCATTAGCAAATATATGTTTCCTGACAACAATAATGCTGAATCGTTTCCCCTCCTGTCTGTACCTGAAGGACTCTGATGCAGGAGTAACTTTGTTTCTGTAACATCTATTGATGGAGCAACGTACAATTCAACTGCTGCTACAAACCTTATTCTCAACCTTTCATTTGGTCTTTATATTACTAATATTACTGGCTTCTCTATTACTCCTCTTGTATCTCTCCTATGACCACACCTTTATCTACAGATTGACAGTGACACACAAGTCAGAGTTTTCTTTCTTTCTCTTCTGCATCACACCTGTGTGTGATTTTTGCTTTCATTTGAACACACAGTGTAGATCGATTGATTATCATCTTTTTCACTTTCTGACAATCTGCTACATAAACTGAGTTGAAGACACGTCTGTTCACGTGACACCAAAATCAGAAATCAGGATATGATGTTTACAAACACATAAGCAGAGTTGCTTTTATTCATACGTGGATAACCAAGTTATCCAGATTAGACTGTTGACGTTGGAACTGTTGTCATAGCAACAATCCAAACCTGCAAAAGTTCAGGCTTATTGACAGTAGGCTCGACCATGACCAAGACGTCTCCGGGTGAAGGAGGAGAACACGCAGCTTATTGATAAATCATTATGATCTGTTGGTGTAGTTATCACAATTAAATTCTCATAATGAAAAGTTACTGATACATATACATGATAAAATACTGTATATAACATTCAGATCAAGAACTAATCCAAATGTAGTTACTCTAAATAAAAGATGTAAAATATTCTAAGACAAATGGAGGCAGAACATTTGTTATTTAACTTAACATTTGAAACGCTTAAACTTATTAAATTATTAACTTAAGCTGAAACATGTTTATGCAATTAAAGCTGCTTTTTGAGACGATTTTTCATAACCTCATTCACTGGTAATATCTAATTGCTTAACAGTGACGAGGAAACAGTGTGAACATCGTGGAGCACAATAACAGCAGGAACACATAATCTGTTCTCCATGAATCTGTTGCCCCAGCATGCTGGGAGAGTTCCCAACTACCTCGTTTTAACTGGAATCACGTGATCAGCACTCAGCCAATCGTGTGACTGCTGATCATGGCTTCGACTCTCTACTCATCTTGCATTTGTTATTGAAGATGATGTCACCCAGGATCCACAAATCAATCCTCAAACTGCGTTCAAAGAACCAAATCAGCTGGAACCGGATTATTTTAGCAGCTAACGGCGTGTTAGCCCGAATTAGCTGGGCCACATTTGAAGAACAACATGAAAGTAAACACACCAGGTGTAGTACGGTGTAACACGTCTTTTCAGTTATAGAGGGCTGAGAAAGTTTGAACAGAATGACTTTTTATCTCAAAGTCAAAAAACATAAAAAATATCCAAAACTTGTCACCTCGCTGCAGTGAGTGTGTGACATCAGTGTTGGGTGTGGTTACAGTTGCAAACGGAGAACTCATCAGAGGTGCAACAACACTTGAAACTTTCAACCACAGAGAGACAGAAAAACACTTTTCAAAGCCTCCGTTTCTACACTTTTTATGTGATTATAGCATATATAGAAATATATGATAGCCCTAAAGGAAAATGGTGCAGTCTGTGTTGCTTTCAAGCCGTTCATCTAAGTAAAAATGTCAAATTCTATACTTTGTAGCTTTCACCATATTTTTTCTCTATCTATACATCCCTCAGTGAGAACAGGGTGTAACATATGAAAGACCGATGACAGACAGATCCTATTCAATGTATCAGATGGTTATTCAAACTATGAAAAGCCCCCGAAGCAGATCCCTAAGTGGCCACATCACTCAGTCTAAGTGCAGCCTGAAGAGACTGCTGTATATCTTCAGAGTTAATTCAAACCATTAACAACAACGAGACACGCCGAACATATGTTGCAAAGGGGAAATCCGAGGAAAGGCAGAGATCTGTTTGAGTAACACAATCAAATCCCCGCTTCCTTTCACCTGGAAACGTTCTCAAAAAACTCGGCCAGATCTGGTTCAAAGAGGAGCTGAAGGAACAGAACACGCTCTGCTCTTCGGGGAGGAAGAATAGAAAGAACATACGTCTGGAAAACCTATAAGCGTGATGTGCCTTCTGTACCGGCTCTCCTCAACTGTTGACTCCTGAAATACAGATTACTGTGAAAACACACCGCTTCTCCTCTGGAATCCTAATCATCCCGTGTGAGTCAACCAGCAGCCTTAAATCTCTAGCAAAGATTCAGCAAGGTGCTGGCAGACATAAAAAATACAGCACATCCGCGTTGGAAGCGTGTTTTCAGGTTGGCAGCCGTCCATTTCTGAAATTATACAGTGAGCATTTTGTATATTTGCTGCTTGAGTGATGAAAGTAAAAGCCCGAACCTCAGGCTTAAGTACAAAACATTAAAATGAGCAATGTTGACCTGATGTTCGTTGGACATTCAAAATGCGGCTGTGCTTCGTGCTCAGGAGTGCTGTGCAAAGGCACCGAGTGCTGTTTATAAAGAGGAGAAAGAACGGTGACAGCTTCAAAACAAATCCAGAGTGAGTCAGACACACAAAAAAAACAGAAACTGACAGAAATTAAACAAAAAGGAGAAACACTGAAGTGACCAGGCCTGTTTTATTCTCCTTTTGACTAAATTCTCTGTTTCCAGCTGCTTAAATGTGAATATTTTCTGGTTTCTGTGACAGTAAACTGAATATCTTTGGGTTGTGGACTGTTGGTCCAAAAACAAAACATTTTAGGTTGCATGTTGAACTTTGGGAAACAGTGATCTACATTTTTCACCATTTTCTGACATTTCTTAGGCCAAACAACTAATGAATTAATGGAGAAAATAAGAGACAGATTAATCAATAATGAAAATAATTGTTAGCTGCAGCCGTACACAACATTATTTAAACTTTTTATGAAGAATCGGAAAGACCTGATGTCCACTAGTCAGCATTTTAAAATAAAGCAAATTATCTCATATAAAATCTTCTCTTTGGTTTGTTTATACCCATTAAAATGCAATATCACTAGTGATCCTCACTGGGGTGTAGACAAAACATGGAAATAGAGGCAAATGAGAAGTTTCTATGGAAAAAAATGGAAATTGTGCCTCTAAAAAGGCCTGAAAAACAGAAAAATCCCCTTTATGCCCTCAGCAGAGAACACGCCTTTGTTAACCAGCACAGCATCACCCCCCCTTTGTCTTTGCTTTACTCCCTCAAGTTAAAATACTGCGTGTGTGTGTGTGTGTGTGTAGTTATGCATCTATGTGTGTTGGTGCTGTGTGCCTGTTTGAGAGTTTATGCTTATTTAGCGCTCAGCCGTCTTCGCCCTCCTTCCTCGATGATTCGCTTATGTAAGGAATCAGCACAAGCTTGTCTGAGCACTGTCTCTTATGAATACAGCTCTGTACTGTACAGCAGCTTCACACACACACACACACACACACACACACAAAGGAAACCTATTATCTAATCACTCGTCACCCAGGCCTGGAGTCTAGACTTGAAAGAACTTGGTTGCTGTTGACCAGAATTGGACTCAGTATATTTGTTAATGATAGTTGTGAAATTTTGGAGTCACTCCACTTCCTCCGCTGTTTAAACTGGCAGGGCTCCTCGCGTATACTGTCCAGTTTATCCAGTTATAATATTAGTGTTGTGTCAGATTCACTGTCTCCTTGTACAGCGGTAACATTAGAAAAATTAAACATACAGTGATTAATGTGCCCTCAGAGTCACTTCTGCTTGGTTCCTGAATGCTGGATTGAATGTTTTTAGCCAAACTTTCCCTCTGATGACTTCAGTGTAAACTGGCTTTGCAAGCAGATAATCGGTTCATAAGGTCGTGTAAAAGGAAAACTCCTAAAATGATTACCTACAGCACCTCAGAGTAGGACTTAACACTTATCTATGAAGTGTCCCACATTTACTTTTAAGGAGGAGGACGACTCCAAGGACAGAGTGACACTGCTGGTTTATGACATTGAGCCACAAAGTAGTAGTAGTATGAGGACATGTTGTAGATGTCTTACATGTAAAAAACAAAGCTACTCACATGGGTAAAAAAAAAAAAAAGTAGCCTATTAAGTTAATTAAATTAGTAGGTTTATTGCGGCATCTCGTCCACTGTTCAATTCCCTTTTTACTACACCTCCTGTTCACTTCTGTTCCCTACAAAATATTTGACCTGTTGTAATGAAGTTGAGATTCATTAGTTTATCCTGCCAGGGGGGCATGATTGTGTTCAGTTAAGTTTCAGTCCGCTCTCACATGCGCAATATCTGTCTAAGCGCAATTAAAGTTTGATCTATTGCAAAGCTGCATGTTCCCTGTTACAAGATGAAAAAAAAACGATTGTTCAATACGCTTATTCTCATCTAGATTTCCTAAAACATCTCTCCTGGATACTCAAACAGGTCAAACACCTCTGCTAAATATTGGCCGAGATAGGAGCGATTTCCTAAGTTAAGTTGATCAAATGCTTTTACTCCTGCTCATAAAAGGAGGACAAAAAATGTGTCACGGAGAATTTTTGGCCAGTTAGGAGCGATTTCTTACTCTGAGAAGCTTGATGAATAAAGCTCCAGAGGTCAAGGTTAGATCAGGTCTTACTCAAAGACCCTTCAGCAGGGAAGCTACTTGCTATGAAAGCTGTTTAAACCCTCATCCTGTAGAATGATGGTCTCCCAATTTACCCTGCAAGTATCTGACAAACGGTTTTTGAACAGTTTTAAATGTTTATCGGGAAACTGTTGCAGAGATTTTTAGAAAAGGCTACATACATGGTCTTAACTCGCATTTAAGGAAAATATAAAGTGTGTGTGTGTTAAACAGTGGAGGGAGGTGAAAAAACATCATATTGGTATAATAATCTGCACTAATCCCACCAGGTGTCTGAGGTCACCTCGATTCAGATTTCAGCAGACCTTTTAACCAGCTCAACAAGGCGACAACAAACACCACAGGGAAAAAAAAGCAGCAGCAGCAACAGCAACAGGAGCAATATCAAGCAAAAAGAAGCACAATAACTAACATTTGTTTTCATTCAGTTTGAGATTGTGGTTGAAGTTAACACGAGAGGAAAGTCGTTAGAGAATCCAACAGGTCTAATTCCATATCTGTGGTTAAAAAACAGCATTTTACTGTATCACATTTAAAGATACACTATTCCTTCAATGCATCCTTATACCATGCGTGTCTTTTTCAACAAGAAGAGAGGAAAATATTTGCACAAACACATTTTAGGCCTGAACAGAACTGCATATGAAAGACATCATGTTTGAGCAGTATTGACAGGCAGGCAGCGTTGCTCTCTTTTCTAGTCCACATACAGCCACAAGCTCGTTCCCTGCCAAATCCTATGAGACATTCTACCAACTGGTGACATTTTGTTGCAGGCGGAACGCAGAGACACCTGACCAGCGCGCTGCTTGGAAAAACGACGGTCACGATTATACGGGAGGGTGGGGGGTGAGTAGGGGGAGTGGAGAGAAAACGGGAGGCTTCGAGCCTGCAGATAAATAGGGTCTAATTAATAAGCACGCAGCTCCGTCAGTGCGGGTGTATTGTGTTTGCGTGTGTAGGATGCAATAACAATAACAAACGCGCCCTCGCTCCCCTCCCTGTACGTGCTCCCCACAGGACGCATGTGTCCACACCATTGCTGTCACACATGCAAAGCCGATTTGGCAGATTTACCTGGCTGCAGCCTCACCCGTCACCTTCTTCTTCTTCCTCTTCTTCTTCTTCTCTATCGCTTATTCAAATGATTCGTTCCTTCCCTCCTGCTCTGCAATTCATTTCAGATCGTTCGCAGCTCGGAGGGCTGGCAAGATAGATAGAGAGATAGATAGATGGATGGATGGAGGGAGAGAGGTGGTGGTGGAGGAGGAGGAGGAGAAGGAGGAAGAGGAGGAGAGGAGCGGAAGCCTTTGAAGTGAGGAAATCTGGGTCCCTGCTCGCATCCCAGCTGCGTGGACTGGATTTATGTCGTTTCCAAGGCAGCGTCAGTGGAGCTGACGAGCGTCAAGCTGCTATTACAGAGACAGGCTACTTCCGGTGCCATCCTCAGACTGAAACACACAATTAAAAGTCCTTAATAGAGAAGTAAAACATGCTGAAGTCTCTCTGACGGTCTTTACATACACACTATAGTTAAATAACTGCTACCAAATGCTTACTTGCAGAGCTGATATCCTGAAATATATTTCCAGTTAGATACAAACTGTGCAGCTTCCACATCAATGCAATATATAAAAAGAACTTATAAAAGCACGTGCAGAGTGACGTGCTGCACAATGTGTTTACTATAAACAAAGACCTTTAAAAAAAAGAAATGCTTTTTAAAATTTCCATAAAAAGAGGACAATACTTGCTATTTGAAAAGACATTAATGAACATTGTAAATATTTCATATACCAAAAAGTGATTACCAGTGGTTAAAAATCTCCTCCAGACATGTTTTAAACCATATAAAAATAGTCAGTTTTGAATAATAACTTGTGTCTGAAAAGAAAAAAAAACTGGTTAGAAATTCTTACATCTGCTCCTTCTGCCTCACTGAAAAATCTACAAATATACAAATATGGAGGCTTCAGGTTTCCACGTCACACTTGTCTAAGTTGCCTGTTGGACCAGGATTGGCTTCCAGACTAGTTGTGATGTCACAAATCTTTCTCAGACACGCGCACATTAAAGTTAAGATGAACACACAGAAACATTTCCACTTTGAGCAGATGAATGTACATCATTCTGCACAGAGAAGCTCAAACATCCAAGTAAAGTAACATTAAGCTAAACATATTTTAGAGTGAAGGGCGACTTTAAAGATGGCCAGGATGTTTTATTATCTCTGACTTTTTACATTTTATTTCCTCTTCGGTCTCATGCTAATGAACAAACATATTGTTGTGATAATAATCTTAATAATGAAATTTGACAATAATATTCATGTCTAAAGAAGAATAAACATGCAGAAGATCTTTGTAGCTTCAAACTATTTCAAAGCAAATTGTCAAACTTAAACAGTATCTTGTAAATTGTCAGTAGGCTATTTGCTGATGCTATCAGGCTAAAGCAGAGTTATATATACACACAAAGCTGAAATGAAGCGTTTCTACGTGTCATCATACCTGCCTACACTTAAGCACCAGTATGGCGCTTTATGTTGAAGGCTTACATGTCTGAACTGCTGGTGTTTCTACTCGCGCCGGCTTGACGCAGCCGTCGGCTCAAACAAACCAGGGGAGATGCAGCAAATCGGTGTAACGGCGCATGCGTACACGAAACTCTCCGACATTTGCCGCTGACAGCCGAGACCACCACCCACTCCGCCGAGCAGCATGGATGAGCAGGCAGAGCCGCTGCAGGCCTGTGGGAATATGGCACTTACATGTAAACACATTTGTGAACTGGAGGATCATTTCGATGTAATTAATGAACTCCAGGCGAGAAGCTAATCACCAGATATGTTTCCAGTCCAGCCAAACGAGCTGAGTCCACTTTCCACCTGTCAGATTAATGAAATGGTGCTCTGGAGAGGGAGAGAACATTTCTGGAATACAAATGATTCAATGCATTTAAAATAAAAACAGTATGAGATGTTAGGAGAGCATTCAGTAAGCGCATTCTAATATGAGTAAAATGTAATGGACGTCTATTTTAATACAGAGATTGTTAATCCTTAATAAGACCCTTAATGTCTCTCTGCTTGCACTATATACCTAAAACAAAATAATACTGAAGTGGATGGACTTGGTTAAAGAGAGAGAGGTCAGCTGGTGTGGTGCAGAAATGTTGACCACAAAGGAAACAATGACTCACATATGAATAACCAAACATCTCTTGTAAAGTCATTCAGCCGTGAGGTAAGTGTTGGGTTGCACATCACCAGGCTGTAGAGGGAGCGGTGGTCGCATTAAAAATACATCAAATCACACTGAGAAATTAGCTCACCTCAAATTGTAATCAGTTTAATTGGGGGCATTAAGCAAACCCCAACAAAACTCTGGATGGTTACATTTGCTCAGAATAAAGCCTGTAAAGTGGTTCAAGCATATTTTTCTAAAGGCCTACCTTCCACACTTTAAGGGATACTTACTATGTTTTAACAACTCCACTAAAAAGAAGGGAAAATTGCACTTGTGTACCATGCACAGAAGCCACCATGGTCGCCCTCACAGACTCCTGCTATTCCCCAGCTGCACCACTCGGCGGCGCTGTTGCTTCATGTTGGAAACAGGCATCTTATCTGCAGGTTTGTTGGCTCCTCGGCGTCTGTCGCTGTCCCCGGTGCTGATTTTAATGACGCCGCAAACATCATGTTTATGGACGCGCCTGTCGCTGTCCGCGGTGCTGATCTCATTAAGAAGCTGCCTCGGAGGCTCAAGGAGGAAGCGTCTCAGGCTGTGGAAAGGACTGAATTATCCCTTTTCCCTGTACATTCATTACTATTACTAACAGTATGATTACATTTCTGTGAAATTCACCACACTGAGTTATATACACCTGTATCATTCTTACATTATCCCCCCTGTGAAACTAATATTAAAGATAATATCCAAGATGTTTCCCAGCAGTGAAATTCCAGTAAATCTACAGGTAGATATGCTGTGACTGGTAGCATGCAGTTGTCTATGTTTCACACATTATATATTCTATATAAAATCTATATTTTCACACTTTTCACACATACAGTGCAGCTCCTACAGTAAATATCCTGTGGTGAAATACATTTCAGAAGCTCTTTCATCAGAATTGATCAGTTACCGACCAGTGAATAAACACACACCCTGATTTTAAAACAAGAATGTTTTGAACATCTAGGTTTGCATAGTACTGTAAAGAAATGTGACTTTGGGATTCTTTCTTGTTATCTGTAATATTTGTGGGTTGATTGTGACTCCTATTAGTTTTATGCTTTACTCTGTGGTGCCATCGTGTGGCTCGAAGTGGTAGTCACACCTGGTTGTTAAGATGTGTGACACTACAAAGCGGTGGGTCTCTGCTTCTTTTTAAAGGTGCAGTAAATAATGTATGACCTTTATCGACTTCTGTCAGCAGCCGGCAGGAGCAGCAGCCACACAGAAAAATGTTTTAGCGCAGTTTTCTGGGACTTGTTGATTAAAAAAAAAAAAAGTCACATTTTCACTACAGATTACTGCAAGTATCAGTACAGCAGAGATCCAACAGAAATATTAAGTGAGGAGGTAACACTGTATTATATATATTCACATATAAAAATGTAATAATTATTACCTTTTTTGGCTTGAAGGCTTCATAATCTTGTGCACAGCGCCAATGCCACTCATTGCGGGGGGTTTGGAGCCTCTTTAAACTTGAATGAGGGAGGTGTTTTCCTTTTGAAATCACTCTCAGCACTTGGTGGTCATTTGCATGAATTAACAACCCTGTCAACCCCTCACGGACCATTTTTGTGGGTCATTTTATGCAATGAGACACAAGGGATCCTGCTTAATGCCCCTTCAAACAGTTAAGTGCTACTTAGCACACAGGAGGCTTTTATATGGTATCTGCAGTTTTTCTTCCAGAATTTACACAATATATTTGCTATATACAGTAAACTTTACATGACCACAACTAACATTCTAGACAAAGCTGTGTTTTAGCACTCTATTTTTGTATGTATCAAACTGAGGAGTTCACAAAGAGTAGAAAATACATACCTTACTTTGCCAGCATGGGTACTCATAGTACTCATATCACGAGGGTTTCCTGCATGGGTTCAATGAGCAGAGTGCGACACTGAAACACAGCCAAGGCTCAAGGTTTAATGAGATCCAGGTTCAGCTCTACTCTCGGCACTTTGAAGCACTTTGTATAAAAGCTTCCACTGATTGGCAGATGTTTGCAGTAGAAAAGAGTGTAATAGTAGAGTGGAGTGAGTAGCCGGGGACCTGCTGTTAACTGCTATTATCAAATTCACAAAATTACACAGTTAGGTTTGTAGCTGTTTATCATCAGAGGGGAGGAATTCTATGCAATTCAGTAACTTTCACCGTGAGGATTGTTGTTCTGCTGCTCTGTGGTTTGGTATTTGTGATACGCTCTAAGAAATGTTCCCTCAGGAGGAGCCGAATCTAATTTAAACTTCACCTGAGCCGCTTCCACGTTCAAAACACATTTTTGTTATTTAAGGATTTCCTTGACACTGTGGCATAACTTGTTTGCGTAAGTTCAGGAGACGAATTACAGCAGAGTCAAGTTCTCCAGAGACTTCAGCAGGATGAGGCTAAAAGCAAAAATGTGGTTAATGTGCAAAATAAGACAACTGGCAACACATTAGAATAATATTTTAATAAATAAATAGCAGCATCACACACAAAAAAAGAAAATATACATTATGTGGATGATGGCATAATAATTGTATAAACTCAAGATGTGTCGTAGACAAACATTCACAATTAAAATGGTATAAAAAACAGCTACTGCATAAGAGAGGAAGGTTCAACACAGAAAGAGAAAGCTAACGCGCGAGTGCTGGATCGTACAAGAGCGAGACAAACCGGACAACTGATCTGTTGTGAAAGCAAACCAGCATCACAGGGCGCTGACGCCTCAGTTTCAAGAGGTTTATGCAGCGTAGGAGCACTGGAGAAGTTGGGTTTGCCGAACTCTTGAACAAGCCGCAGCTCCGGCTACTCTCAGAGCCATTTAGTGACAGAGTTGCATGTTTGGGAAGATAAGTGAGATAGTCGCAGGGAGTTGTCAGATGTCAGATGATCGTGTCTTGGGATTCCCAGTTTTTGGGGTCAGTTGAAAAAAGTCTGCTTGCCCTGCCTTAGAAAAATAATGTTGAGGTATGCTTATATTTAGATTCTGTGAATTTACCTAGAAATGTTTTTCATAGAGAGGAAGCTCTGCATCGTATTCGAAGTGATCAATGCATTATAGGACTTATTTAGCGGTGTTGCAATTGTACATTTCCTACTGATCTTTCAGAAAGATAATCTCTACTGCAGCTTCATTGGAAATACATTATTGTTACATAAGTACTTCCACGCTTGCCAGTTAACGTTAACAGTAAAAAATATATCAGAAAACACAAAATATAGGCAGTAATGCAGTAAACATAACAAGTATCTGTTTTTCTCCTTGTGCATATGCTGCTGTTGTTTGAGCAATAAACATCTTACTCATAGAGTTAGATTTTTAAAATGTAAGCTACTATATAAGCTTTTGAAACAGTTTTTGCATGTATTGTTGCCTGGCAACAAGAAAAAAAAAACAAAGTCCTAGAGGGGGAATATCCCAAATGAGCCCTCCTCAAATGTATTAAAATGAAACTCTGCCAATAAACGGCTCCAACTATTTCTATACACACCAGACCTGGATCGAATTATTGGTTGAAATCCTTTCAGATAATTTCTCAGAGTGATTGCTTTCATCTGTCAGGACCGCGAGCCAGACAGGATTGGCATCTGCAGGGACAACCTGATTCAATCCATTGTGCCAGACACAATCGATAGAGCCCAGAAAAGTTACTGAATCAATTTCAGGTAGCAATTTGAGCCGGGTCTGGTACACACACACACACACACACACACACACACACACACACACACACACACACACACACACGCGCGCATGCGCACGCGCACGCGCACGCACACACGCAGGTACACGGGTAACATATAGTTATTACATTGTGACATACTGAGTTGGCTGGCCTGGCTGTAGCTCCTTCCTCGCTCACACCTGAATGGATCAAACATTCAGCTACGTTCAGCAAGTCCTCTCTTCTCCGTTTTTTTTTTCTGTTTTTCTCTTGTTTATGTTGTTATTGTTTGTATTCTGATGATTTGATGAAGTGCCTGTAGGAACTGCATGCTGTTTGCAATGTGCACTTTGTTGATTGCTCTTTGTTCTTTCTTTCTTTCCTTCCTGCGCGGTTTCGTTCCCTTCGAGTATTAAAGAGAGGGAGAACAAAAACAAAACTAAGTGAGGCAGAGAGGATCTTTTGACCATCACTTCAAACATGCACAGTATTTGTAGGCATAACCTTGGTGCTGGCTTGCCAACATAAGCTCATGTAGACCTCCCCTTGTGGAAAGAAAAGTGGCGCGAATGACCGCTGTGTAAGTCTGTAGCTTACAAATAGTGGATAAAGTATACAGAGACGCATAGAATTAGAACGAAGAGACTTCTTATGTTTCATTCTAATTGTATGCAGATGCAGCTGCAGACCTCAGGCTCCGGATTCGATTGGTCCACCCCAGGTTTTGACCTTTGCTCTATGACCTTAAAGTGGAGATTATGGGTAAAAAAAAAAGCATTGTACATTCAGGTGTTTGGCTGTCCTATGGCTGAAAGGATTATTACCAAAAGGAAATACTGATCACTTTGGCAAAGTGACAAAACCATTTTGCTAAGACGGAAGGAAAACCCACAAAAGGTTTAATCCCCCTTTTTTCCCCCCTAAGGCAGTGTATTGCAGATATTTCAGCTGATGGAGGAATTACACCGCCTGTCAGATGTTGATAAATGTGGGAGGGCAAGAAAATCAGTGTGACAGAGCTGTGAGGGTTACTGACCTGTCTTGATAGAGTCAGGAGTGTCTCTCATAGCTTATTGACTGTCTGTTCGTCTTATGGGACAGATGAAATCGAGAGGTATTTGGTCTTTGAGTCACACTGCGGGTTCTGATGATTTTTGTCATAAAACCCATTGTCAGAGCATTCATGTTCCCTCTGTCCTTTTTGGCATTCACTGTACTGTCTTAGCAAATTTTGGCCAATAGCATGACTGGAAATTCATGTCGCTGAAGGATTTTTGGAACAAAGGACTGATGTGATGGTGGCTGACCTTGAATAAAAATCCCTCATTTACAAAGTAAACCACAGAGAATTTCTTGTTCATTCAAGAATGTGTCCATCAGAGATAAACAGCCTGGGTTATAATTTGAAGATGACGTGAATACATCTAATAATATGATCTGTAGTTTGCTGACTCGACTTGTGGGACAACAATCTTTAAACCCTTTAATACAATCTGTGTCTTAGTTGAACTCAAATCTAAAAAAATATTTCTTAATTCAGTTTTTTCTTTCATCTACTACTCATCTCCCCTCCATCAGTGACATAAATTTACTACATGTGGTCAAATGAGTCAGCTCATAGCTGGCTGGTCAACTGTTAAAGCCTATTCAATGAAAAATGTAGGTAGTGGTAACTCAATTCCCGAATGTAAAGATGTGTTTGTGATTTGATCACATTTGAGGAAGACCAGTAAGTTTTATATTGTGTTATGAAGGTGATTCAGTGATAACGAAGGCTATTTGATAAAACTAACAGCGACTGATCTGTTGTTTCTTTTAAGGATGACATCTGGGAAACATTTGTGCACCCTTACATCAAAAACTTTTTTTTTCTCACATTTTTACTTTTAGATTGTTTCCTTTTATTGTAAACTTTATTGGTTGTTTTCAGTAATAAAAAAAAATCAACAACAAAAAAACAACTTTCAAAGTGGCGAGTGTATCGATGAAGGGAAGCAAGAGCCTGACAGCTGTGTTGGACCAAAGGCCTGCGCCGTGCTTTTAGCTCTTTTAGCCCCTTTGTCCACTTCAAGGGGAGCAACCTCTCTGTGTCATGTGGCCACCAGATGGCACTGCGAGTCCACCAGAAACCAGTGACCGTTGTACATTCCTTCATCTTGGTCCTTTCAGACAAGCTTTGATTGCAGCCCTCCAGAAAGTTTCGGAGAAAATCTCATTTCTGTCAGCTGAAGAGTTTCATTATACATGCTGGGAAGGTTCATTCAGAGAGATTTTCATGAATAGATTTGGTTTAGTTTGCTTGGTGTGGAGAGAGTCCACATAAACCATAGCTCAGACTGCATTTTGACTCTGTGTGAAGGCTTGAAGTTGTAGTTTGACCCCGTTGACCTCAGCGGTCAGTGCTTGACTCTGTTGCCTGCATCAGTGGGACTCTATTGAGTACCGCTTAACATCATACCAGGTTAACAATAAGAGTAAGCTATTCACTGTTTCTTAACACTGTCTAGTTCTCAGCAGGCACCTTGGTCCCCTTGAAGTACACCACATTTTGTGAACGCCAAGCACAATTACGAATGGATAAGGGTCTAACAAAAGCCTTCATTCTCTATTTGTGGGAGGAAAACCAACATTTTGGCACCAACTAGAAGGCAAACACATTGGTTGAAACATTGGTTTTCATTCAAAAATATTCCCTCTATTTTAGCCTCAGAGTCTGACTCCTCTCATCAGATTTCTCTGACACATTGAAGTAGTGCACTTCAGTGTGGGGATAAGGCTCCTCAACCAATACCAGTCCTGTCAATATAAGAGTACCTGCTGCAGGTTTACAGTCAACTAATGAAAATGCTCTCGGCTCCAAGCACCGGCCCATCGCCACACTGCTCAGCTCAGTGTCTGCAGGTTAAAGGAAAGACACAAAACAGCGAGAAGCACGCAATCACACGCTGCTAGTGTGTTCTGTGGTGGCCGGGTTGTAGGTGATGAGTGACAGCTCATGCTCTATTTCCGTTACTGGCTCTGTTTCTAAAAGCATGCCGACGTTTTGGCATTCGGAGAGGCTCTGCGACACGCCTCCAATTTGTGTGCCGTCATCTGTTGTGTCCTCTGGGTCCACTGTCAGCCTCCCATTGTCCCCCCTACCACCATTGCGACAGTTACTATTGCGATCCACGCCTGCTTTCCCGTGACCACCCATCAGAAGAGGGGTCACGGTGTGCGACGGGCACGGTGGGGGTACCAGGATGGTTTTGCAGCTCTGTCCAGCTGCATTGGCCCCAACATTGTACTGGCACCTGATGTAGTTGGAGAACGCTCTCCTGTAGGTCCTATTGAAGAGGGTGTAGACCAGAGGGTTGACCCCGGAGGAGATGTAACCCACCCAGACGAAGACGTTGAGGAGGTCATGGAGCAGTGACTCGTTGCAGGAGCCGCGGCACAGAACGAAGGTGACATTGGTGATGAAGAAGGGACACCACATGATGAGGAAGAGGAAGAAGACAATTCCCAAGACCTGAAGGAAGAGAGAGGAGAAGGAACGGAGAATTAAGGGGGAAAGAAGAAGAATAGGGGGGTGAGGGAAGAAAAGAAAATGAATGGCATATAACAAAAAAGAAAAGAAAGAAGATGGGAAGGGATGAAAACAAGATAGAAGAGTGGATTTGAAATGTTACAACAAAAAAATCATTCTTTTAATGACAGACAGGAGATGTAAAATTAACAACTGGAATAAAAACAGGAACACATTTAAATGCCTTTTTTAAACCTCTTGAATGCTCCCCTACTAAAATGCATGCATCATACATACAGTAGACTGATGTTTTTTAATATCCTTGTATCCTTGTGTGCCACTTCTGCTGGGATTTTCATTTTTCATATTAATATAAGAGTTATTTTCTGTCTTATTTTCTGTCTTGTGCTGCTGGTATGAAATGCTTGCAATAGATACACTGTTGTACTGGTTTCAGCTTTCATTACACAGTAGCAGGAGTTGGTTAGGCTTGACGTGCCGAGACAGCTTGTACACAACCCTAAGCCTGTCTGGTCTCATGTGGTATGAGACTAATTCATTACTTGGAAGACAATATAGGAGACGGGACTAACAAATCAACTCCAAAACACACTATAAACCAGAAATGGTGGAAGGTCGGGCTTGGGGCTAGCAACCCCAACTCATAAAAAAACATGCATGCTACAGAAACGTCAATGAAAACCAAAAAATCCCAAAGCCTTGGAAAGAAAGACTCTTCAGTTTCCTAAGTTAAAGACAAAATGACGATGTACACGGAAAACCGCAAGGAGACGGTGCGTCTGAATCTTCTAATACCTAGACGATCCTCCAACACCGCAACATGGAATGTCAGGACCATGTATGCAGGAGGAAAGACAGCAGTAATAACAGAGGAGATGAGGAGGTACAGAACATTTCTCCTGGGTCGGTGTGAAACCATATGGCTCCAGGCAGGGCAGGTTAAACTGACCAGTGGTGAGTCCATAGTGTACTCAGGGCACCCAGAAGACTGCACCACATACAGAGGGAGTATGGTTCATGCTATCAAAGAAGCCCAGAGGACCCTCATCAGCTGGGAACCCGTCAACTCAAGGATCATTACAGCAAAATTTCATACTACATATCAGAAAATAAACCTTCAAATAGTACAACGCTACGCCCCCACAAACAACGCAGATAAGGGCAAAGGTTACATACCATGAATGAAAATGGAAAAAGATTTGCAGCAGTCTGTGCAGACAACAACTTGGTGTTGGTGTATATTTTTACTTTAAATTTTTGATCACTACACACCAAACAACACCAAGTCAGATTCCTCATATGTAATCTAATTACCTACTTGGCAATAAAGCTGATTCTAATTCTGATTGGTTATCAGAGGTTTGGTTTTCCCACACAAGGACGTCCAACGTTTCCACCAACCACACAATGGAAAATCTACCTAGTCATAGCAAGGACGCAGCTGGAACTGAAACGCATGAATCCCAGAGACGGAAGAGTCAAATTCAACGTACAGCAATTTCAAGATATAGGCAAGTTGGAACTATACCAATATATATATATACACATTACACAACCGGTTTCAAGCACTAGAAGACCAAGAAACAGAAACCCCAAGATCACTGGAGGAGATGTGGAAAAGTCTGAAGGCCATATGGAAGGAGATGTGAAGAAGTGGTAGGGAGAAAAAAAGGACAAAAAGCAAATCCTGCCTATCCACAGAAATATACAAGAAAGTGAGTGAGAGAAGGGAAAAAGAGGAGGTACCAAATAGAAGTAAAACTAGAACAAGAAAGGCGGCAGCACAGAAAGAATATGAGGCAGCAAACAAGGCAGTGAAGGAAAGTGTCAGAAGGGACCAAAAGAAGTACATCCAGGATTAGCACAGGATTTAGCACAGCAGGCAGAGGGTGGAAAAAACAATCTGAAGGAACTCTATCTAACCACAAAGAAACTCACCGGCTCATTCAAACAAGCACACATTAAGGAGACAAAAGACACTCCTCACAACTGAGGAAGATCAACTTCAGAAATGGACTGAACACACTGCTCAACAGACAGCCCCCTCAGCTGACGGCAGAGATTCCACCGTCTCCTCAACCTGTTGGAGATATACTGCAACTCCCGCACCAAGATGGAACTTAGGAAGTCCATTAAGGCTTTGCGAGGAGGTAAGGCAGAGGGGCGAGATACCAGCTGAAGCCCTCAAGGCAGACACCGAAACCTCCGCCAGCATGCTTCACCGCCTCACAGGGCTATCTGGGAGGAAAATAAAGTCCCGTCGGATTGGAGTGATGGCATCATTGTAAAGACTAAGGCACTAACATGGAACCCACAAGGCCGGAGAAACAGAGGAAGACCTAGAACCACTTGGAGAAGAAGTACACAACAGGAGATTAAGATACAATACAGGAGATTAAGATACAAAGGCCTAAGTAAGTAACTAAGTTTTAGAGTTCTTTGTTCTTCATCCAACATGAATTTGAATTCAGCTAAGCCACCGCTAAGAGCTCTCTGAGCACCCGGTAACTCTGGCAATGCTTCATGCTTTCTGACGTTGTTTAATGTGTCTCTCTGGATTTGATAATGAGCTCTTGTAACCATTTCAGACGAGGCATTTGAAACTCTCAGTGAGGAAACATCGGGGAGTTACTCGGAAAAGAACACGTCTTCTTTGGTCATCAAAGACAGACAAATGAAATGCATTTAGTGATAATGATGCTACACACAGAGCATGAAATATTGGTGCAAGCCTCCACGATGAACTACATTTGGACACAGAAAAGCAACATGAAACATACCGGAACAGACTGAAAGACAATAAAATGACTGCAGAATATCTCGGCTTAACAACTTTATGTGAATTTACTTTTTGAGGATTTTATTGTTTGTTTCACTACACTGAACATTTCTACATTGTAGACTAGATTCTTAAAACTATACTATATACATAGAAAATGATGAATAATCTCTGCAATTGTTCTCTTTTAGCTGATTGTTTTGGTTTAACAGCCTGCAACTTTACTGTTTTGGTTCCCTCTCGCTGTCCTCATCAACCTTGTTTCCAACAGCAGCAGGCGGCTGCCTCTCGGTGAAAAAGCTGTGATAAATCCTCTGTGTGCTACCTGCCCAGCACCAGACGGCAGACAGACAAAGTTAGCCGATAGCTGGTAAACAAAGTGGAGACTGAATGAATGCTAATGTTGCTCTGTGTGCTGATGTGTAACTGTTTGCTAATGCGACAACCATATCAACCTTATAAGGTCATGATAATGTTAAACCTGGTCAGGATGAACTTATTGTGGAAGTCTGCCTTCATGTGGCCAAAAATAAATGACTAAATCAATAAAAATAGTGCTACTATCCAGTCTGTTTCTCTGATTAATAAAGCATCAATGTTTCCCCCATCTTTTTGTATCGATACCAAACAACTTTATTCACTACTACAGAAGACACATTTACATGTTGTTCTACAAAACCTTTCTTCAATTAAACAAAGGATGCCAAACTTAACACCAGGCAGCAAAGAAGTGTTTCACTGCCCTCTCTGGTTGGCATCACTGCTGAGTGTGGGTAGGTGGGCTTTAAAGTGTGCTCTGTTGTAACCTGCAACCACACCCACCAGTGATGTCACAGTGTACTGACCACACCCTGGAGTACCCCTCTACATCACTGCAGCAAGATGAGAAGTTAAACCACTGGAGGGCAGCAAAAGTAAGAGTGTCAGCTGCTGTTCAGTTGTTCTTTAAGGTGAAAGTGGGTAACTTTTAAATGTACAAAAAGTAAATTCCTTCTCATCAAAACAAAATTAAATTTCGTACTTTTCTGCTGGCGGAGTGTGTGAAGATGATGTGGATCATGATGTTAGTGGGACATATTACACGTTGGGTAACTTATTAACTGACTGTTGCCATGGCTTCAGTTGTCACCCTTGCCGAGATGAGACCCTTGCCTGCAGAATTAAATGCACCAGCCTCCTGTAATTACAACTTGTGGCAGCAGAGGCCGCTGTTGCTACTGCTCAGTGAAAGTTATATAGTCTCGTTTTAATTGTTGTCTAATGAAAATGCAGTCTAAAATTCAAATAACTGCTTGATCAAAGAATACGTAAAGAAACATACAATTCTGAGCAAGCATCCAATGTCACCTCTCTGTAATTTGACACTGTGCTCAGGACACATTTTGATTGGTATCATATTTTATATTTATCTGTTTATTTGTTTTGTATTTATCTGTTTATTTCCAAGCTGTGACATTACTGCTTGTCTGGGAGCCCAGAGACAAGTGCACCTTAAATCACAAGCCAAGCACTCTGGCTCAGCTCCACACTTTATTCATACCTTGGAGGCCCGCCTCTCGTTCTTTATGGCCTGCATCATCCCCCGTCGCCCGTGGCAACCTGATGCGTCGCTCCGCCCCGGCCCCGTGGCTGGCGAGCTGAGCTGAGATGCCACCTCGGAGCTGGGAATGATGCTTATGCTGTCTGATTTGGAGGTGCTGAGCGCTATGCTGGACTCTGCCCCTTTCAGGCAACTCAGGGTGTTTCGTCTGCTCTGGGGGGGCGGGGGCTTTATCTCTGTGGGAGGGGAAAAAGAAGGTCTGTGGTTGAACAAATACAATTACATGACAAAGAATATCTAATTTATCAACATTGGGGAAAATATGTGTTTAAAAGTTTGCAAAGAGCTTCTGACCAAACCAAAGTTCAGCAATTATAAGGTGCAAAACTGAAGGATGGATGTTATTAGGTTTTCACCATGAATACTTCCAACTTAGTTACCAAGAAAAAAGCTGCAGATTTCGTGCAGTTTTTGTGTTAACAAGGCTGCTGGCATTTTATAGCCAGGGACAGACAAAAAAGTTGAACATGGTGAGAATGTTTAATGCACACATTTCTCTGGTGGCAGAGGATAAGGTGAAATAAATGGGTGACTGCCGTCACGCTAAGGTTGGGCTTGGGATCAGGAACCAGCCATCTGTGTGCTGCCCAAACTGATTGGACAGATAGCCACAGCCAAAGCATACTGCTGGTGAATTAGCTGATAAATAGTTTGCTTTTTTGGCTCATCGACAACTTCTTACAATTCAGATTTACCACTTGAAATTCTTGGTCATTTTTTTGGAACAATGGGTCCTTGATTTCAGACATTGTTAGACAAAATTACACTTCTTATTTCTAGCCTGTAACTGTCAGTTTTGCCAGCTGCCATCAGCTGTAGCAAGCTAGCTAATGAAGCTAACGTTAGCTCCATGAGTTGGTTGCAAACGCTGTCTCCGGATAGGGTTGCCAACTGTCCTGTAAAATACGGAATCGTCCCATAATTGGAAACTAAAAGACGTGCTGTGTATTGAATTGATGCGGGACGCGCTTTGTTCCGTAATTTTGAAAATCAATTCAGTCTATAGGAGAGAAATATTATAGGTTAGACTGTTAAGACAGGGCAATTTGTATGAGATAGAAGGAAACCCTCCTGCTCTGTTATCACTCAGGGGTATCAATGTAGAAGACATGGAGATAAAGAAAGGAATGGATAAGGTGTGTGCAGAGAGCAAACTGTTGGTGCCCGGCTGTGGTGGAACCATCTTTCATTATTAAAATGAAAATGAAAAAATGCAGGCAGCATTCAAGAGTTTACTCAACGATCTCAAGAGCCAAAAACACAAACAGGAAAGCCATCAATCTGTTTTATGCCTCTGTTTAGTTTAATTTGGGGATTCCAAAAGCTTGTGGAGTGATTAAAATCTCCAGGCAGGGACAACAATATAAAATATCAACATAAGGCACATCAGAAGGGTTATAAAAACTACCACTAATGGTTGTCTTCTAATGGCGATGAATAAATTCCCATCTTTATTATAAATCCCTCGGTTAACACATTTGAATTCTGTTGTAAATAAACCAGATCTTAGCCGCTAAAAGCACAGTCAGTGTCTACCTTGTGATTCTGGAGGAGAAAGTGTGTTGATCTGAGGAAGGTGGAAGGTGGAGGGCGGAGGTTGCAATGTGTTTGTCATTGCTGGCGGGTGCAAAGGCTGCTGGGAGGAAGTCTTTGACTCGTACAGGAAGACGGTGGCCTGCCTCTGGAGCACCTGGAGAGGAGTGAAAGTGAATAAAGAAAAACAAGAAGCAGCAGGGGGTAAACATCAAAGAACAGAACATGTTCACCTGTAACATGTTTTTTAAGGCACAAACACACACACATGCAAGCGCCTACCTGTATGGTGAGGCAGTATGTCACCACCATGATAACCAGCGGGATGAAGAAGGCGACGAAGGAGCCAATCAGCATGAAGCGCTCCTCGTTAAGGACACAGCTGCCGTTCACGAAGACCTTGTCCTCGTTGTGAAGGCCGATCACTGGGATGGGCATCGACACACCTAGAGGAAGTAAAATAGGGAGAGAGGGAGAGAGAGAGAGAGAAATTTTCAGTTTCTGTACATCCTTTAAACACAGAGCTTCTTCTGTTTATTCCAAATAATGACATTGATGCTTCTGATAATGAAAAACACCTCACGGCAGGATTTCTGGTAAGACTTTGTATTACAGCTCAGTGCAAACAAGATATGAACCTGGTGATGTTTTCTATTTTAGCATGCTAAGGGGCTAAGAATGGGGTAATTTGCTCAAAAAAGTTAAGTTATATCAGAATAATATCCTTTCCAATAACAATAGGTTAATGCCTTAGCGATTAGAGTAATAATGAGTGGTAATATTATGGTGGGGGATATTATAATACCCAAAATTTTGCTAATAGTGGCTAATGGGGAAATCTGCTAATGATAATGGGGTAATATTAGGCTCATATTTTCACGATATTCATGGCATAATATCAATGTAATACCTTCACAATCACAAGAAAATTCCAGGAAAATCATTAATTTCATATATGATAAGTGCTGAAATATTTCCATCAGTGTTCAAAACATTTTCTTATTTTTAAGGTAAGTATTTTAAACTGCACAGATTGCACATTTATGGTAATAAATAACCTAACCTAAATAACCCTAACCCTGCCAATCAGGGCTGAAAAAACATCTGTTTCTACTTAATTTTACTTAAATAAAGTAATTTTAAATGACTTTAAACTAAACACCATGTGCCAGAGTCATTACCTGGAAGCACACAGGTTCATTTAGTGTAATAATCATCAATCAGGGCTGGAAAATGCAAAACTAACTACTTTTTTCCCATTATCATCATGAGAATACATAATGATACGGCATAAAAGAACAACACATATTAGAAAGGATATTAAAGCTGCACCTGTTATGAATCAATGTGCCATTACAGTTCTGAATACCTATCAGTGTGTAATGGGTGTTCATGGTGGTATTACGCAGCTTTGGTGCTGTTAGAGGACACTGCCGATGAAAGACTGAGGTGAGGCTGAGCTGATTTTTCTGACCTATGATAATAATACTGACTGACTAATGTGCTGCCTCTGACAAAGAGCTTTTTTCTGTTGAAAGTGTTCGCTGACCTGAGCTCTGTTTCAGGATGGCTTTCACCGAGGAGAAACGTGGCTCCGGGTTTTCACAGCTCTCAAGCTCCTGGCAACAGGAGTGTTTCATAGACAAGTCGGGACATCTCAGCCCTTTCTGGGCTGTCTCATGCACACAGAGTGGGCTGGTATAATTCATTTAAGTGCAGGGTACATCATTTTCTCTTGCACAGCTGGTGACCAGGCCAACATCAAAATGCAATTTGGAGTGACGGCGGCTCCTCTGATGCAATATTTGCAATTGACTGCACAGGAGGATGAATTTGTTTGCATTTATTGTACATTTTTTACCCCTGCAGATGTCTAATTAACCTGTACGAATGAAACTTTTTTCTATACCATTCTAAACCATTGTAGGTAAGTGAGAAAATACGTTTTCTTCTAATTTAAGCCGGAGCAGTGCCTGATGGGTAACTTCTTACTACTTTGTGACTTTTGACAGTCACAGGTTTCTCAAAATACAGCAGTTTCTACTCCCTCAGGTGATAAAAGTTATCTGCTCACGCCACAGTTAGTCGCCCACTACGTAAAACCACCGAGCTCACAACAGTAATGGGGTAAGCAGCCACGCTCGCACTGTGGCAGATCACAGCGTGGCTCTGCCAGAGGGCTGTGCTGCTGGAGGAAGATTATCGTACCAGCAGAGGGAGATCTGCAAAATCATCAGGGTACAAACGGCACTGGAATCTGTTTTCCTCGTGAGCGCCACAGACTCCTGTGAACCTAAGCGCTGACAGCCGCTAGCTGCAGCGTGAAGCATCAACTCTAAGCACGGGGAATTAAGGGAATGACTTTGCACGCTCATGCTTGGTAGCTCATACAAAAGACATGGAAGAGTCTTGGAGACTCTTGCATCCCAGCTGTGAGTATGTCTGTGTATGAATGTGAAGAAGGGAACAAAAAAGCTTCAACTATATAATATCAGGTAATACAGTAACAGTCAGTAATGCTTTATTTTACAGGTCCCTTATTTTTATAGTAAATTCCGGAAAATTTTCTCAGTAATTTGCAGGTATTTAACAAAACATTTTAAAGAAAGGGTGTTGTGAGTACCCACTCATTATATTTGGTAGTTGTTAATTTGCAAAGAAATTTAAAATTGTCAAATGATATATTAGCATATTAGGTTGTTCCTTAAAAATGCTATAACGAGCGTCTGGCAACAATTTCTGTGACACTTTTTTATTTCACTGATCCATAGCTTTCCTACAAATGTCCAGGTGATTTTTTTAACTACCAATTCTTAAAACATTTCTTTGAAAGGGTTATGTGATTTGGCAGTATATAGGAAATGTGCTCATTTTAGAGTTTTTAATAAAGAATCTCCAAGAAAGCTTTGAAATTACTAGAGAAGGAAGGAGAACACACACTCTCAACACATACTGACAACCAGGCATTAATCTTTCAAGTGACCCAATCTGACCTAACTTTCTGTCTTCCTAATCGCTGGTGTGTGTGTGTGTGTGTGTGTGTGTGTGACCCCCATTATGTCAACTAGATCTCACATTTTATTTCTTTCACAAGGTGGTCGTGTTTCATTTTATCCGCCTCCACAGGACTCTGTGCAGGTTTTCTAGCAGTGAACGTGTCTGTAGCTTATCCACGACCCCGTGATAAGCCTGTTGTCACAGAGCCTTTGAGTGAAATTGACAAAAAAGCAAGTGTATTATGTTTACTGTGACTGTGTGAGGATGTGTGTGTGTTTATTTACAGTGGAGTGTACTCTAATGAACCACACAGTGAACTGATCGCAGGTTGCAGGTTTATTTTATTGTATTTTTGATGTGGACCAGTTAAAGGTTTTTCCATATGACTGATGGTTTTAGTTTGTAACTTGTTTTATAAAAGTCAACATAATAACACAAGTTGAGTTATTATTAATTCTTGAAAGTTATATTATTATAAAACAGTGAATTATACTATTTAAATATAAGAATCTAAAGCAAATAGTGTATAAAATAAAATGCAACAGCAAGCAGGGCTGAAACTTTGAAATATGGGGGAACAAAATATTAACAATATAATGTCTTGTTATGTAAACTGAGGTCATACTTCAAGTCCAAATGGGTTGAAACAACCTTGAAGTCAAACAGAGTGTGTTATTACACCAGAGATAATGGCTGCAAGGATCTTCTGTTGGATGTTTCATAGCTAATCCTTCAGCATTGATCGCTGTAAGCCTTCTCAGACCTCAATCACAGCTGCATGTAGCGGTGAGGGGTCAAGGAAATGCCAACAGAAAAAACAGGGGATTTTTTTTATGATTCAAAATGAAGCGCTGCAGAGAAAGAAGGAAGGAAGTAAAACTACCTGGTATCTGGAGGCGTCAAACAATTTGATCTGTCAGAGCTGCTGGTAAGAAATAATCTCTCACAGCAAAACAACTTTGAAGAAAATGTACTAAGGTTGTTGTTTTGTTTCAATCCAATGATTGTATGGTTTTACAGGCAATTTTACCTTTGCTGCACTGATAACACCAAGACAAATTCCTGTACACTTATTATACATACAGTCAACACAGTGAATGTGATTTATGAGGAGAGATAGTTGCTATATAATGTTTGATTAAAGCTGCAGGAAACATTTGGATTAGCCGGGAGTTAGGCAGAGTCAGGCACTGCCAAGATGGCGACGGCTGGAGCCGCCAACTTTGGCCAGATTTAATTAATATTCTATATAAATGAATGTAAATGTAATGTAATTACAGGAAAATGGGAAAATGCTAAAACATAGTTTAACAGTAGCACAAATGGAGAAGAGTCCTGTAGTCAGCGGACTGACTCTGTAAAGTCAGTTACACAGCTAAAGTTTCCCACCATAAGCTACTGAAGCCATGTGAGAAAGTTCACTCCGCTCATTGATTAGATGTGTCTGGGGTGGGAGCAAGAACACAAACACAGGAAGAAGGTCCTGAAGAAAAGTTCTATCTGACCAAATATAAAAAGGCAAAATACTTGGTTGCACAAGTCCAGGTCGGACCTGGATTCATTCTCCAGCTCCAGCTGCTGGAAAGACATCCACTTGACTTGGACCTTCCCCCAAAAGACTATGAAATACTTCTGCTGATAAGAACAGGCCTGTCAACTGCTGCCAACAGAGAGTGAGGTAATTTGTGCATGAGCACTACTCTGCATTTCAAATTTGTCTCAACAGAGGAAACCCTTGTGTCTGGATTGGTACTCCAGTTTAGCTGAAAGCAGATGCATCAGTTCCAAGTGGCATAAAAGGGGAAAAGGGACTGAAGCCACACACTACTAGACACTAAAAAGGTAAAAGAGGCAGAATCTCTTCATGGTGCATTATACCTTTTGGGGTTTTTGTTGCTAATCCTTTGGTATTGATCACTGTTTGCCCTCTCAGACCTCAGTCATGGCAGAAAGAACTTATTGAGGGATCAAGGTAATGCCAACAGGGAAACAGGGATTCCTTTTCATTCAAAAGCAGCCAGTTGCGGTAGACTGCAAAGCAAGGGGGAAGGAAGTAAAACGTATCTGGAGGCGTCAGTCATCTCCAGTTGTCAATGCTGCTTTCAGGAAAGAATCTTTGAAAGCAAGACAACTTTACAGTATACAGATCTACTATTTCCCCAGCCTTGGACAAACTAGTACTGTGTCTTTATTCTATAATCGATTCTAAACATACACAGTATGTATTAATAATCATCTTAGTTTACTGTTTTTGCAGTTAATATACAAGACATCAATGTATCTTTTATCATTTTGTAGGAAGGAAATAACTCAATATGTAAGATCATCATCAAGTTCTCTCACTACCATCTATGATTTATTTTAATGTTTTGCAGCTGCAAGTTGCTCCTCTAGTTCCTTTAATTGCATTGTGGGACAACAATATCTGTCAAACGTATATTCAAAAAAATCTGTATGCATACTAACTACTTAATGGTAATGGCTGGTGATTTTCTATATTTTTAGTATTGTCAACAAATCTCATGTGCAGAGCCAAACCAACAATGGATTGATCTATTTACAAGTATTGTGTGTGTATCCAAAGCCTGATATATCTTATTCCTCTGTGCATTAGACCTCCGTTGTTGCCCTTCATACTACAAGAACTTCAGGACATAGTCAAGAGGTTGTGATATGTAGCACAACAAGCTATGAAGCTCTGTGAACAGAACCATGTTGCTGCACATGTGCAGTGGCGTCTGCCTTACACAGAACTACTGTCCAGAGACTGAAAATGTAATTGTTATTATTAATCTTTGGAGCCGTTTCTAAACAAACTAACGTGACCAAACTCTTTGGGGCAAACATTTCAGCCAGTGCACCGGTGCGGCTCATTGACGTGTTTTTAATAGTTTTGGGACAACAATGGAGGTCTACAGCACAGAGGAATAATATATATTAGGCTTTGGATACACACACAATACTTAGCAAGTAGCACTAAATAGGATCAATTCATTGTTGGTTTGGTTCTGCACATGAGATTTGTTGACAATAAGAAACATATAGAAAATCACTTATCCTTTAATTTTGTGTAAACTTCAGGTGTAAAATCGGTGCTCCTTTAACACAATGTACTGTATATGTAACCCCTTGGCCAACATAATACCTTTTCATGAGAGAAAAGTAAAATGTTTATTCTGTATTTTTAAAACTGCATCCTATCAGCAACAATCCAAATTTTCCCCCAATGTAGTCAATGAGTTCACTTGTATTAAATCCCACATAGGAATCTGATTATATCCTAAATATAGTAGGTAGTAAGTCTTCTGGAGGAAGATGTGGATTGTGACTTTACATGCAGGAACAACCTATCCCAAGGGGGTTTATTTACTAATGCAATGACTTTGCATAGAGCTGCATTTACTGTAGGGTCAGAGGATGTTAGGCTAATGATACAGACAGTTTGGATGTGTTCATGTAAGCGTGTTTATGTGTGTGTGTGGTTGTACGTGTTCACAGCCCTCCTGGGTCTTAAAGGGGAATGAAATCTCATCAACAGAAGCCGCAGGACGGACGGACGGACGGACGGACAGACAGACAGATGGAGGGCTGAGAGAAAAGTTTTAAAAGTCATCCAATCCCTCAACACTTTCCTCAAAGGGAGGCACTTCATTCTGCCCGGCACACATACACACACACACACACACACACACACTCACTCGAGAAACTGCTCACCACAGGCTGGAAAAAATTGCTCTAACGAAGGAAGACGAGGACAGAAGGGAGGTCGAGTGATCAGGGAGGATAGAAACAAGACAGGGAGAGAGGAGAATTATGGCGAATTAACTTTTCTACATTAAGATTTCTTTTTACTTATCATGATTGTTCATCAAGACTTCTTATTTTATATGAAAGTTAAACTATTAGATGGCTTGTTTATGTATTGTATTATCATTTGTGTGGGTTCCTGTCTGATTCACGGTATTTCCTATTCAATCAATAGAAGTGATTAACATTGCACTTATGCAGTGTTTTTCTTTTTACATACACTGTATGTGTGCAGTGTAACTTTTCCAGAGATATAATAGCGACTGGCTACTGCTGATAGTCGCCATAAATTTTCAGATGACATTAATTTACATATTATTTTCTTTCCTAGTGATAAAGATGAATATGAAACGTGCTGCGATCACCTCTGGGGATTAGAAAAGTATGTAATGCAAATCAGTTCCAACTGTAAAAACATGCTGCGAGATGTTGCCTGTGTTTCAGGAAGTGTGTAGGTGTGTTGGTACATTTGGACCTTTGCAGAAACTGCCAAGGCATCCCGAAAAGTCATTAAATTTAATAACAGTCATCAATCTGCCAACACTCTGAGTGGGCCTAAGGGGAACTGACAAATTAACAGGAACACCAATAAAATCTAATATAACACCATAAATCCAGCCTCAGAAATGACCATAAAGGTGAATCAACAGCTCTCTGAAACAGTGTCAGGGATTATTTTATGTGGACATGAGTCAAATGGATCACAGTAGCTGCCCCAAAACTACTAAAGGATTGGTTCACCCAAATTACAAAAAGTAAGAAAAAACATGTTTTCATACTTTCCTTCAGGGTATCAGATGGGTTTCTGAGTTTATTCCCCTCTGAGATTTCTGACTGTACCCCAATACAGTGCTGCTCCATAGACTTTCTGTGGTTCTCAAAGCATTGAGAAAGTACATTAAAAAGAATCAACAAGATTGTGTCTTTCCAATAACAAAGTCCTGGTTATTCTGTATAATCCACAGATCTCACTGTGAGCGGCTTTTATAGATTTGCAGCACTCTGTTCTGTTTTCAAAATTACCATCACTAAGTAAAAGTCTGTGAAAAGAGATATCTTCAGAGGCTGATAACTATATTTCAAAGGTTTTCTAAAAAAAACAAACAAAACATAACAAAATCTATTCTTATTGTCTCAATCCAATAACCTGTCTTGCTCCTGACTAATTAACTCCAACGGATCAATAGAAGCAAAGTAGCTTCTCAAATACTGAACAGTTTACCGTCTACCTTTTTCTTTTACATACATAAAGAACAAACATTACTCAATACTCTTTTTCAGAACACACAATAATTTCACCTACAGTAATAGTTGTTTTTTTGTCAGATGAGCTGACCATCAATGCTGTGAACACCACAAACAAAATCCCAGTCCCTTCCATTGTACAATATTGGTGGGTAAGAGAGAAAATGGGTATCTCCAAACATGGGCAAATAAAACAAAAGATCTGCATGGCTAGATACAACTAGAGGAAAGAGACAAAATATGATTTTCAACTTGGATGAACTGACCCTTTACGGATGTTTTCAAACCTGTTCATTTGTTCTGGTCCTAATCCTAATTGGTAAACCTTTCTAGCATTTTCCAGTTTGTTTGGTTTCTTTTCACACAGAAAAAAATTCAAGGCAACTAAAAAGCATCACTAAAAGCCACATGAGAAGGTTCACTGTCTGAGGCGGGAACAAGGACATAAACACAGGAAGAAGGTCTCGAGGAAGGTCCTATCTGCCCAAATATCAAGAAGACAACGTACTTTTTTTGCTAGTCGAGATCAGACCTTGATTGCTAGTTGCTAGTAACTCTTGACGCACCCGGCTACGGGAGCTGTTTAGCTCAAACTTGGAAGAGAATGCCTTGTATCTGGATCAGATGGAGGTCGGGTTACGTTACCACTGCAGACGAACTGCTCCAGAATTCATTTGTGAGCGGAGTGAGACCACTTCCCTTAAAGGGTCTCGGTTACCTAAGGGTACGGTTGTTTTCGTCTGCACCTGATTATGATTGTGTATTCAGATCTGCCCAAACTAATCATACCAAGGGGGGAAATTAACCAAAGTTTGATTCAATTGAACCAAACAATGCACCCTAAGTCATGTCTAACATTTACTAAAAGTCTATCAGTTGTCTGTTTTTATCAGTTGAGCTCAGCTGTCTTTATTGGTTGGTATAAATTTGAAGAAAAAGGAGCTGAAGTTGGAATATGCCACCACGGCATTATAAGAGAAAAGGTGATAAGTGTCACCAAAATCAACAGACATTCATGCAAATCTACTATTATTGATTTAATTTAATCTACTGGATTATGTTCCTGACTAGAATTGTATGTCCTTGCCTGTGTCTGTGTGTGTAGTTGAACACAAGCAACAGGTCCAATCTATCAGAAATCACATTGTAAACGACAGGTATCGTGCATTCTGACCTATAGATATGGTCCAGACAGCGGCGATCTTCATCATGGCTTTGGTTCTGGAGTTGAAGCGGCTGTGCTCTATGGGGTTGCGGATGGCGACGTATCGGTCCAGAGAGATGGCACACAGGTGCATGATGGACGCGGTGGAGAACAACACGTCCAGGTAGATCCAGATAGGACACAGGGCGCTAGGGAGAGGCCAGGCGTAGTCTGGAGGATGAATAGAGAGGGAGGAACACTATCATTACACAGTTATTTATGCAGTTTATTCCCAAATGACAGACAGAAAAAATATAATTTGATGCAGTTTCTTTTCCCTCTACTGCAGTCGATACACGGCTGACTTAGAAAGCAGCGACGTAAATATGTTAAATCTGTTTTAAGAGGCTGGCTGAGCGAATATTATCAGGGTCAGCAGAGTATGACGGCTTAAGATGCAGCACGGGGAGGTTGACTAAACTTTAATTAGAGTTCATCAAAGCGCATGGCGCAGCACACTTTACATGTAGGTTCAGGCAATAGTTTGATTGCAGCATTTACATGATTTACAAGTATTACTCTGATTATTATGATTAAGATAAGTAGATAAAGGTGTTTACACTGCTGACGATGCCATTATTGGAGAGTAGATGTGAGCATTAGATGATTAGTGTGCATATACCACTAGGGAGGTACAGCCCTGGTTTAGACACCTAACAAAGGAAACGTATTTAAAAAGACAAATACAGTCATTAATAAAGTGTATATGGATGAATGGAGAATAGGAGAATAAAGCTCTGCTATGTCTGAGGGTTTGTGTGTGTTTGTAGCTGTGTAGCTCATTTTATAAAAGACTCATCCAGCAGGTTGTGAGAGAAAAAAGCAAACCAGATAATAAAAAAGATTTATTCAACATATTCATTTCCACAACACCACGGGCGCACTGGAGTCATTAAATGAGGTTCATCACTCAAACTCTGTAAATATTTCACAATTTGTCAACCAAGGACTTTATTAATTTGTTAAAAAGTATAAAAGATGTCCTGATGCTTGTGGAAGTCTTGGGGGACAGGTGAGTCAGTTAGTTATATACAGTATATGCACCGTGTGATGAACCAAAATGATTTAGTAAAGTTAGAAAGGGAGCAGGACAACTCCAGTGCTGCTGCTCAGTGGCCAACAGATGAGGATGTGGATGTGCTGCGCAGCGTCCAGGTGTGAAATAATGGTTAAAAAGGTAAATAAACTTTAAAAAAATAGCCTCTCCTGACCAGAAATCTTCAGCTGAAATTAAATCTGTGATCCCGACAGTGCAGATGCCACAATAAGTGTCACGCTTGATGAAACACTTTGTCAGCAGTGAGTAAAATGGTTATTTAACTCACAGCAGGAGACACTGAGGCCAACACCAGAGACACTTTACATTATGTGAAGCAAAACCCTCCTCCTAACCCTCCACGGGGAGGTTAAAGATCACAGCCGCTGACTGTGTGATACCTTGTAGAGCTGGTAGAGATTTGGTGTCTTGGGACGGCAACACAGCAGCTGAAACAGATATACAGCCGGGAGCGTTTTGGCAGATGCCAGTCGAGAGAGAATTAAATCAACGGGTTAACCTTTGCTTAAACTGGGGTAAATTAATTAGCTTGATTGGCATGCTGGCAGCTTAGCAGGCTAAAATGACTTCCTGGCACTATTTTAACCACTAGCAGGGGAGTTAAACTGGGGAATAGGAACATGTATCAGCATGTGGCTGTGGAAGAAAACCAAAAAGAGAGCCAACTAAAATCAGCCAAAAACCTGATTATACTGCTCCAAATGTGTAGTGTGAATGCACTATATGCCTGTTTTCAGTGACACAGCTGGAATCAAGCTCATAGCCTGTCATTAATCTCACTCTGGTTCATGTTTTCCTCCACTCTCCTCTCCATCGGAAATTCATGTGAGTGTTTCTAAATCACAGATAAGTGCATTGACAAAAACAGTGCAAAGGTCTGAAGATGACTCAAAGCTTTGATAGTAACTCACAATCATTTTGTAATGGAAAAAATATTCTCAAGCAGATCTTTTCAATTGCTTTAGAGAAATGTATTTTCCCTAAGGCGGTCCTGTCCAGAATAATGACAAAATTAAGTGTAATATGCAACTAAAGAATATCAGGGGTGCTGATAGTGGTTGTGCTTCTGTTTATATTTCCAGCTGTGTCAGCTTTCTTAAGAGGGCATATACAGCAAAGTCTGTCTCTCTGTGTCTTTCTATGCCTTAAGCTATTTATATGAACAGTCTTTTCTTCACAGAGGACAAGACCTGCGGCCAAACACACACACACGCACACACACACGCACGCACACACACACACACACTCACTTAATTTCATCTCTGATTCGTAGGACAAGCAGCACGTACAGTATGTGATGCATGTGGAGTGAATCATGCGCTTGTTTTTTTGCCTTCGCTGAGTGGGAGGCAGCTTGCATAACTTTTCAGAGGTCAAACACTTATTGGGGGCACTGCATGACACACTCTCTCTCACACACACACACACACACACACACACACACACACACACACACACATACGCAAGGTGCTACTCAGATGGCTAGTGGGTGCGTTGGATTTCCTGGTAAATACACAAATCTACTCTGAGGGCTACAGCTAAACACTGTTTATAAAATACTTTAACTCTCAATGAAACAGCATAAGATGCATTTTCACTTGAACCAGCCTCCTAGTTTAGCTTGAGGTGTCTGTTAAAGATATGCTGGTTTTCAAAATGGACTGAAGGACTGATCACTGTCAGGAAACAGCTAATAAATTCCAGGTGTGCCAGCTGATTGCTGAGCTGCATCAATTAAGCTGATGATGTCACAGGCTGTAAAATAGCAACACATATCAACACCCAATGCTGTCCATGCCATGTGAACAACTTCAGTTCCTTAGAAGCTAATCCAAAAGACAAGGGGCATGGGGAACAAAATGAGTGTTGCACATTACAAGTTGTTGTTTTGTCACTGAACGCCTCTCGAGGCTTTGCCGAGAAAACTAGCAAGTCAGAATTTACCAGCCGTCTTTCACCTACAGTAGTTGGACAATGTTTATGATGCTTCGGGCGCCGTGGTTGTTGATACTCCTGATCCTTGAAGTCCGTCTCTGTTTGCTGACCTCTGCATGTAATGCTGGTTTGCAAAAGACCTCCAGCTTCCTCAGGGTTTAATGTGTAATCTCTCGGGCCACTTTAAGCTTTAAAGAGGATATATGATGCACATTTCCAGGTCTATATTTATATTCTGGGGTCTACTGGTATACTTTTGCATGATTTACAGTTCAAACTCCTTTTTTATCTTATACTGCCTACTGATATTGGACAGTTCTCCACATCCTTACTTCCACTACTGAAGCAGTGGTTCTTGCTTGACTAACATCTTCCAATTCAAACAGCCCCCGAAGAACTCGGCAACATTCAATTTACTGCACCGTTTCAACTCAAGGATCTCTCCTCTCTGTTTCTCTCCCCATCACTGTATTTTCTATTATAGCCACTCTGCTCTCAGTTTGTGACAAGCCGCCTTTCCTCTTTCCAATTCATTAAAGCAGAAATGAGACAGCTCATATTACTGTAAACCAGGTCAGGGAAGAAGTCCGGCATCAGTGTGTGTGTGTGTGTGTGTATGTGTGTATGTGTAGGTTTTGGTACGTGTGTGTTTTGTCAGAGAGTGTTTCCAATTTGGACTCCATGCAGAGAGATAGCCTTAAGCGATAACTTTGATTGAGGTGGCCTTGAAGGTCATATACTTTTACACTGTGTATGTGTGTGTGTGTGTGTGTGTGTGTGTATGAGAGAGTGAGATATCTTAATTGGCTCTATAAGATCTCATCTCCCTCTCTGCTGCTTTTGTTCCTTCTCCTTTTCTTCACACCTTGTTTCTGCGTAGTAAATCATTTAGATTTGTGTGTATGTTTACTTTGTCTTTGGAGGTGAGACATATTCTTGTCGAGCCTTTTTTTGTTTATGTCACGCCTGGAAAATACGAGCAATTTCCTCGCTTCATATATTATCAGTGTTTTATTGTCACTTCTATGCTCTCTCACCAGAGCCAAGTCAGGAAACCAGCCAAATGAATCTGAATGAAACTCATTTGAAATGTTACCTTACTCCTCTACTATTACGGCCAAGATCACATCCTGAATGAACGGAAGACATCAGAGAAGTAAAAATATCTGCACGATAAAACAAATTTTCAAATGCAGGAGAAAAAAAAACGGCATTCCTCATGTATCATAATGAAAATCACGCTACTTCTCGACAACTTTACATAACCGACTTGTTTTCTGGGGCGAGTTAACAGTCAGTTTTACACCACAGTCAGGTTTGTTAAAGATCCCAACAGCTGAAATTCCCCATTTAATGAGCTGAATATTATCTAATATAATTGCCTGGTGCCTTGTTTGGATTTTTGTTATGTTTGCAAAGCTATGTATTAGTTGCTTGCATGTCATAAACAAGAGAAGATGGCTACATTTAGAAAGAAATGATCTGAAAACAAGCTATGATTCAAAGCAGCTGAAAAATAAGCTTCTTTCCAATATTATACTGAGTAAAAGAAACCAATTTATCCTCAAGTCATGTGCACGACACTGTAAAAAGCTACTGTAGATCATAATTTCTTGACAGTCAAAATTTGTTTTTATCTCAAAGTGAGAATTCAACAGGAACAAGCTAGCTGTGTTTTGGTAAACACACCCTATAATGCATCGAGCCTCATCCAAGAAATCGTTTTTTCTGTCAGGTTTTAGCGATGTCCTTGTTTAACCACATTTGGGGCCAGAATTAACTGCCAAAAAGCCAACAGTAAAATGAGTTTTACACCACAGAGCTTGACGTTCTGTAGTCAGAAATCAGCAGAGAAAAATTAGAAAAATGTAGCAGTGACAGCAGTGGTATTAGGAGACTAGAAAAAAATTGAAAATATTACTACAGCTGTCAACGACGTCATTGCAGAGCTGTGATAGGAATAAAGAGGTAGTGGTTTGAGCCAAAGTGAGATGCCAAAAAACATGTATCTAAAACAAAAAGTAGTCCTGACTGCCTTCCAAGGATGGCACAGGGGCAGTCAAGGGGATGAGGTACGTACTACCCTGCTAGTAAATGATTTGCCCATTTCCCCTTTTTTTTGTAGCAAGTCTGATAAACAACAACTGAAAATCTCAGTAAAGGTCAGAAAAGTTTTTCCCCCAAAACATTTCAAACAAGAAAAACTGCTGCTAAGAATAGAACAGAAGTTTGTTGTTCAGCTGCGTTGCTGCTGTGCCACAGTTACAGGTCCTGCAGCAGTATTGCAGAATGACACGAGCGCAGACGCAGGCAAGTGACCATCAGCTTCCCCCCTTGTACACGTGTGTATATATGTGCATGTTTGTGTGTGTGTGTGTCTTCTGCTGGATATTCTTCCCAGTCTCGCATTTTCTGCCCCTGCCATACATGCTGCATACAGATATTTTTCTACCATTTACACGCTACAGAAGACACAATGAGGCCATGTGAATGAGGTCACGTGTGCGTCAAACGGTGCAGTTGTGTGTGTGAACCCAGCTGAGGTCGACTGGAACAGGGACACTGTGAGATTTATCTGAAATATGTAATTTGATCAGGTTAATTGGAATCATTATTCCTGTCCAAAGAAAAATGAATCCAATTTTTCTAGTTTTTTGTTTTTTTAAATTCTGGACCATTAGAGATAGCCTGCCTCTGTGTGTGTATATATATATATATATATATATATATATATATATATATATATATATATATATATATATATATATATGTGTGTGTGTGTGTGTGTGTGCGCTGATTATTTTGGAAGCCTAGACTCCATCAATTATATTTAAGTATTTCATCCTGGTAATTCCAATTAAAGCCAAAGCCAAAAGCTGTGTGTGCGTGTGTGTGTGTGCACAACTGCGAGTATACGGAGATAAAAAGTTGGTGAATTACCATCCATATCATGTTTTATAATGATTGTCATCATCATCAGCATAACCATTGTCATCATCATTATCACTGTAATCAGTATGATTCATTGATAGTTTAAATTGTGTGAGAACATTCTGTGACTTGCCTGTGTGTGTGTGTGTGTGTGTGCGTGTGTGTTCGTCTGGTCTATCACTCAGCCAAGCTGTGGGGATCAGTACAGTCAAGTACCAGTCTGATGGATCACACTGCAGGTATAGATCTAGGCTCCATTCAAGTGTGTGAGAGCATCCGTGTGTGTTCGGGGACTAGTGTCGTTTTGTGGGTGTGTATATGAATGACAGGCTGTCTATCTGTCTCGGTGTGTATCTGCATCTGTTTGTAAAACAGAGAAAGAAGGACTTTGCAGCGTCCCCCCCCCCCCCCCCCCCCCAGTTTGTTTATGTGACACATGGATTACCGCTGAGTAATCAGCAGCAGCAGCAGCTTGAACAGACAGACACACACAGAGTGGGAGAGCTAGTGTGTCCACTGACCATACGTGGCCCATTAAGAAGCCATAAACATTCCCTGTCCTGTTTAGTATTCCTGACAGATTTGTGACAGCTACAAAGCAGAGACATGAATATAGCAAGTTGGGCCGAGTTGTGCCGAGGGAGAAGAATAAAGCCTGAGTGTGAGCACACTTCCCGTATGCATCCCATCAACAGGTTTTAGGGCTGCAATTACTGATTGTGTATCGATTAAACTGTTAAACTATTAACTCTTTAGTCTATAAAATGCCAAAAACTATTAAAAAAGGCTGTTTCAATCTCTGAGACATCTTCAGATTACTTCAGAGGAACCAGCCCGAAACACAATCTCAAAACAATCTGGTCATAAAACTCATTCTTAACCAGATGAAGGCAAAAGTATTTCAGATTTCACTTCAGTTCTGTTTGCTCATTCAATCGAGCACATGTATTACAAACCAGGCAGTAAAATGTCTGATGAGCATCTCAAGTGGTCCTTTATATAATATAATCTGCAACATATCTTATCTGTCCTCCTTCCACTCAGTCCAGTTCAACAAACAGGGAAAAAGTCTGAGAGCATCTGGTGGACTGATGGAGGGAAACAGAGCCAGACTGGGACAGAAACCATGACATCTATAGAAAATCACCAGCCATATCCTTTAAACTGGACCCAGAGATCTACTTTTTTCTGTTCACTTTACTTGAAGCAAACAACCATTTTTAATGAAACAAACTATGTACATATCTTTAACGACCTTATAGATATCTGTACATGCATCATGTGAGCTTTTACAGAGGCTTTATGGCAAAACATAACCTCACCCTTAATGCGTGATAGTGACAGAAAGCATCATGATGCTTATAATACACCATTTTACTTGTAATGCCTTGTGACTGTTGTTATAAGACATCATAATGCAACTCTTTTGTAAGTGGTTTGCATTCCAGTCTCTCAGGACATTAGAATAAGATATTATGGAACCGTTTTTCTCATTTGATAAGATATTTTTTAATTTTAAATTTCTTTTTTCAATGTTTTTCTTTCTTACACAGTATCAGTTAGTATATATTCAATTGTGAATATTTGCTTATATTATTAAGGTACAGTCCTTTTTTTTATGTCCTTGAATTTTGACTTGTGCACAAACATAAATCTCAAACTGAAACACAATGAAATATCTTTAGGATCGACGCCCCTCTCTCTCAGCTCCTTGGGTTAATCGAGCCGACTGTCAGTTCTTGACCTCTCAATGATCCCTACTTAACCTTTTTGACGGCCAAATCATCCTCTTGTCCTTCAACCTTGTGTCATCCCTCAATGTTTTCAATAAATATTGCACACACAGCTACAAGAACAAGCTCTTTAAAGCAGCGCTGTATTGAAATTGTGCTTGCTAGCAGTTTTATATGATAAAAGAGTTGATGAGCTGATAAAACTCAGAATCCCAGGAGGTCCTGACTGGTGTAACTACAGTGATTTGCACAAAACTCCAAAAACTCTAATTGCATACATTTTTTTAGCCTGTCAAAATAACATCTGTGTTGACTTTCCCGAATCTGGCTTCCTTTGCTGTCATACTGATAAAAAAGGAACACATACTCTCCTCCCAGGCAATACTGCTTGGCTCAGTTGCCTTCACTGTTTGCTCCTAAACTCCGTTAATCAAAATGTTATCTCTGAGAGACACAAAATGGCCAAATGTGACATTGGCAGATAAGCGAGAAAAAGTCTCACGGCGACGTCACTGTCATTTGGCACCCACCGAGCCTAAGGATTTATTCTTCAAATTTGTTGGCCTGTCATGATAATAGCTACATCTTAATCAGCTGTCTTTTGGCATGTCACCATCCTAGGCCATGATGCTCTAACACATTACTCCTGTGTATTCCCAAAGAATTTAGACAAATGCTGGATCAAATTAGCCACAGATATTGGCTGAAAGTAAATACTTGTCACATCTTTATCAGAAGGATTTGAGCCAGATTCCCAGTTAGATTTCATAAGTTTTTATAAGGAAACTCACATTAACGTCACTGTCAGATGCACAAAAATCTAAACTGAATCACAAATCATTTAGCACCAAACAATCTTTTGTCCTTCTCAGGATAACGGTCTGGACTTGCACCCAAAGACTTGAGACTTTTAAGACCCTAAAAGACTTGAAAAACACTCTGACTTGGCCCATATTCTCTGTGCAAAGGCAAAACGCTGCTTTTAAAAAGTGACAACAAATGCTTGCAGAAGTGGCATCAGCTGAAAATCTGAGATACATTCATGAGAAACGGTTCAGAGTTCTTGGAAGTAAGAAACGTGGCTATTGACAAGGATTACCGTCATTGAAAACTGCAAAGGCCAACTTGTGTTTATCTGCAGCTCTGCAAAAGATTTCCCACTTGCTGTCACCTTTGTGATAAGTTGATGGTGACATTTGCAGATAAACAGTAAGAAACGCGCCTCTCCTTTGTGGTGTTAATATAGCGACCTGGCTGAAATGTTAAGAGGAAGACGGCCTTCCTTTTAATTTCATGTTTTTACTCAACATTGGAAAAGAAAATTCAATACACATCAACAACCCGCGATCCTATTAAGCTAATGTGGGCGTTCATGCAGAATTCTGGCATGGATATTGTAAGCAAGAGCAGCAGTTGATGGCTGGTATGGTATTGCAATTATCAAGTTGGCATCCTCCAGCTCTGGAATCGCTTGCAAAATAACAGTGTGCAGTGTCTCAGAGAAGCAATGATCATTTCAGTAATTGCATTGAAAAATGTTTGAAATAATGACAGGGCACGCGTCACAGTGTACTGGCAACAGCTGGTGAGTGGGAGGGGGCTCCAGATCAGGGGTAGAAATCAGATTTTTTAAAATATTGGGTGAGATTTATATGCGTGTCTGTCATTTTCATGATTAGAGTGACAAACTGTAAAGAACAAAATCAATTATTACACGTACTTATAGCAGGTAACCTCTTTTTTCTTATTGTATTAGAGGGCAAGCCTGTTAGCCAATCAGATAACAGGTAAGTGTGTGTGCTCAATCTGTGCATATGCATAACTAAAACAAACAAATTGTTCTTATGTATGACATTTGAAGTAGTTATGTTTGCAACTTCTCTTTGACTTTGAGGGGACTACTGTAGTGTCCATATTTAAAGGGTCAGTTCACCTACAAAAACAAACAAAAAAACGTATTTAACCCTAATGTCATGCAGACAGTTAGATAGTTTTGGTTTAATTTGGCCAATTGAATCTGGATAATACATAGATCTCTTAGTTATCAGTGTTCAGAGGGACTATTTTTTCAGTCGTAAGTAGTCGCAATAAAAATGGTTCACAGCAAGGCCTGTGGATTATCCAGCATAAAAGGGATACTTTCTCTTGAAAAAGAGGTCATTCTTAAAATATTTAAATGTAATATAATTTAAATGCTGTGAACACCAAAGATCCAATTCTGTTAACCACCATTGTCTTGAGTTGGAGGCTGAAATCTCAGTGGTAGTTATCTCGAAACCTTAGCGAATAAAGCCAAAAAATAATTAGATATCTGTGAAAGGTAAGGGAGAAAATATGTTTTTGGTTGAAGCGAGGTTTCAGGGTTATTTACCTCTAAAACTACATAAGCAAGAATATTTTCTATAGCATCTTTTCATTCCTGGAACCTTACGGTGTCTAACAATATATTTCAATAATAATAGGTGCTTTGTGAGGCGTCAATACTCACCATATAGGATGTTGATGAGGGAGATCGGCATGACCAGAATGCCTACGAGCATGTCCGCCACAGCCAGTGACCTCAGGAAGAAGTTGGTGGCGTTTTGAAGCTTCTTCTCCAGTGACACTGCCAGGATCACCAAGATATTGCCGCCGATCGTCAGCGCGATGATAACGAGGATGAGCAGCGCCGGCCAGTTTTTCTCTTTGATGCCCGCACTGGTGACAACCTCCTGGGTGAAATTGTCCAGACCTGCACTCATGGCTGCCGCACTTCCAACTCCACTGCTACTTCCAAGCCCTATCCCCCTTGTCTGGCTTTGGTTGAGTTCCAGGGAGATGTTGCTTGGCCAGGCCATCCGGCCCCCAACCTCCAGGGAGGAGGTGGTGGTGCCAAATCCAGCAAGAAGAGCCCTGGCTGGGCCACCCATCCCAAAGGAGAGACCCTTACCCTGTTGGAGGTTGAAGAGGGGAAGGCTCACTCAGCATTGAGGGAGACTTGAAGAGTTTTTTTTATGTGTTTCTTCCAAAATGTTTTCTTAATACCAACAGTACACATTAATTAAGCAGAGACTGAATACAACAGGATCTGGGGGAAGGGGAGAAAACAGGGAAGGAGCAACTTGAGGGGATAGGGGATCCCAGGGGAAGAGGGGATGGGGAGGAACTAGCTACAAGGGTTCTGGAGTTTATATTTTGTTCCAATAAAGCCTCGCTAGCTCCAAACAGCCTCAGATTGTTCCCTGAGGTGTGAATCCCCCATTTCCACCCAACAAGTCATTGGCGAGAAGTTCTCAAGGCGTGCGCTGAGCCAAAACGTCCCGTGTTGCTTCTCCGTGTTTAGTCACATCCACCTCTTGCAGGAAGTAAGAGTCTAAGAGTCCCTAATTTAGAGATAAAAGCTAGATTATTTATATCCATGTCTGCCTGCTCTCTGCTCCCCTCCGACAGATCACCACTAGTTAGTTTGATGATGGGTATCAATCAGTTTTAAAGTGTATGTTCAGCTGGAAATTCTCCTGCTGCGAACAACGTTTCCAGGGGTTTTGTAAGAAGCTTTAACCTCCTTCGGGTCAGAGTTGATGATCAGTTTGATCTGTAGAAGGAATCAAGAGAAAATAAGATGTTAGATCATTTGCAGTTGTATTTTCTGCTCCTTATAACTTCCTGTTTGCATAATTAGTGTCTAATCACCTAATCATTAATCATCCATTATGTGATCAAGCCTTTCTCCTTTAATCTTTACCTTCTGTCCTAACATCTGTCGGTCTGCCTTCTCACATTCTTCTTTTCCTTCCCTCCACATCTGTCCATGCATTCATCCACATCCATTCTTCCTTCCCTCCGCTCTTCTTTCCATTTAACCCCATCCTTCCTTTCTATTTCTTCCTCCCTTACTTCTTATTTCCCCTATTCCTTTTTTTTATTCCATTCTTCCCTGATTTTCTTCATCCTTGTGCGCCACCTTTCCTCCCTGCTTCTTGAGATCTTTCCTCCCACCTTTCCACGTTCCTTCCCTTCTCTCCAGCCATTCATCAACCTGCCCACTCAGCTCTTCTTCTTTTCTTCCTTTTTTGCCTTCTTCCACACAGCGATTCTTCATCAACCAGACAAATTTATGATATTGTCTGAAACCCTAATAAAGGTTTGGGAAAGAGATCAACTACCAGTGTCAAACGCTACAGTCATTTAAAAATAAACTGGGGGAGATAAACTGAAACAGAACAGAAGCTTGGATGTTTACACCCTCACATCGCGGTGTGTGTGTGCTGTGAGTGCAGAAGTACTGGCTGTCCTCTCTATTTACCCTTACCGCTCAGGCGACTTAGTGATTTAGAACCTCATAAATGTCTTCAAGGATAGGTGGAAAAGTCTTGTGAGTGTGTGTGAGAGTGTGTGTGTGTGTGCACATACTGTATGTCTTCGCCTGTAAGAAACAGTAAGACAGAGCGTGAAAGATGGTGAAAAGCAATGAGACATTTTTTTATAACGCGTGGGCGCATATTTAAGAATGAAAAGCGAATGGGTGTGTGCGCTTCCTTGTGCGTTTCCTTCTTCGTGTGTGCCTCTGTGTCGGTGTGTGTGCGTTGGAGATAAAAAGACGGACACAGGCCTCCAACCTGAGATTAGTGGGCGGTGAGTCCGCGATAATATCAAGCAGAGTAGAATTGGCTTTCTCTGCAGATTTATGTGTGTGTGTATGTGTTTATATTTTACTCATTGATATGACCACAATAATAAAACTGCTGCTTTGCATTACTTCAGTGTGTGTGGGCATGTTGACATTTGCATTGTTTAATGTTAATTTATTGTATCTCAGTGTGGGTGTGTGTGTTCATTTGTTTCTGTAAATGACTGTGTATGCATAAATTAATTGTCTAGGTGACTGATTGTGTGCAAACATAATGATTCATTCAGATTATTCATATGTGTGTGTGTGTGTGTGTGTGTAGGCAGATGTGTTCGTACTTTTGTTATTTACCTCATACCGAGATGAAAAGAAAAGTCTTTTGTTGGTATCTTCCAAAACGAGTCACGTGACTTTTACACAAACACTTCATATGAACATTGTCTGATCTGCTGCTTCTATCGTTAAGGTTTGGTTAAGTTTAGGCAACCAAGACTAGGTTAGGGAGGTCATAGGTTAGGGAAAGATTGCAGACATGGTTAAAAGAAACCAAAGCTGACTGTAGGTTTGAGTTGAGATGCACTTTGTACGTCTAAACATCAGCCCCTATCTTCTAACTCGGTATATATGGCACCAGAACAGCGTCACAATACTTCCACCTTTGCTTCTGAGAGACAACAGACATTATACACATGGCAACAAGCTATCACTCGTCAGGATAATATAAATATAAGTCTTTTTAAGGCTGTTTGAACAATCGACTGATGCTGTAGTTTTTCTGGTGTCTTTTCCCCAGTAGAAACTTTCTGGAAGGACATCTGATCTGAGTTAGCATTCATTTATCATTAAGAACAATATTTCCATTTAATTTCAATGATACTGTTTGGTGGAATTCAGACAATTAAATTTTAAATTTTGTGAGATGCTGCTGACCAACCAATTTATGCATGCGTTTATAATTTCACCAATAAAACTACAGCATTCCAGTTACTATACACTTTTGGGCAAAATACTTTTTTCGTAATGGTATTATGAACATATTTTTTCTGGAAAACTGTAGCTGATTGACCACTTAAGGCAATGCGTCTTGGTGGAGAGTCTCAGCTGCACCTTACTCTACTTGCATGCAGGGTCAGTGAAAGTTTTCCTCAGTATTAACAATGAATTTTCACACATCAGTCTGACTTTTGTCTTTTTACTTGAAAATCCATTTTTTAGAGGTGGAGGGCTGTGACAGGAGGTAGAAGGGCGTGAAAGTGGTTGGTAGTGGTACGGGTCATGGGTCTCGTTATTTGTTTGGTTGCATAAAGTAAAAACTACTTCGTAACACAGGTCAAGCTCACCGCTTTTCGACTCACCCGTATTAAACTGCTTTTTCCCATCATTTATAATCAGACGTACCGCCTACCATTCTGCTGCAGCTCATCACTGGACTTTAGCTCAATGAGAAGTCACAGTATAGTCAGACACTGCTACATTCAATCCATCCAATTAGAGGAGGCTGTAAACTATACTTTCTATCAGGATTTATTGATTATTTGTCTTGGCTATGTCTGTGCTGGAATAAACAGGACTTTGTGCAACATAAAGTCAATAAAACAACAGAGTAGTATGGGTGCCTCAAACTAAAATTAATGAGGTTGTTGTAAGCATCGTTCTAAATGATTGTAAACAGCATTATAATGAGGTCAAGGTTACTTTAAAAAAATGACAATGAAGCATAAGATAACAGGGTAAATAACTTTAAATAAAGAACAGACAATGAGAGAAAGTGAACTATTTGTGCGTATATGAACATGTAGGACTGTGTGTGTGTGTGTGTGTGTTTATCACCTCTGCAGCTCTCAGTGTGTAATAGACAGGCTGCTCCCTATCTCCTCCTCTCAGGGAGAGCACTGTATCAGCGTAGTTCACAGGAAACTAAACAGTACTGCAGGCGAGCCATTTAACCGGTCTGATAAAGCAACAATACATCACACAGAGAGCACAGAGAGAGAGAGAGAGAGAGGAGGGAGAGGAAGAAAGAGAGAGATAAAGGAAAGCGATTGGGAAGAGAGGAAGACAGGGCTAAGGAAAGAGGAAGAAAAGGAAGTAATAGAGGGAGAAAAAGGCTAAGGATACATACACACAACCTGTGAGCCCCCCAGGATTGACCAATCCCTCGACTCCACAGGACAGTAACATGTTATTCTAACAATAACGATCTTTTTCCTTTTAGTCTTCTAGTTTTAGCCTTAAACCAGGCATGGAAACGCCAGAGCAGCCCTTGGAGTGAGTGCATGCGTGTCGTCTTAGTCAACCAATCACATCATCCTTAGATTATTATTGGTGCTGTGACTGCACAACATTTTCCGCCCCGGCTTTCTAGAGAGAGTTACGCGGATACGGCTGGAGACTCACAAAGGATCACGCTAAGTTTAAGGCACAGATGTCGCCACCGTCGCTTTGCTTTTCACCGCAGGGACAGATTGCTGCCACACTCATGTTTGTTAAAGCCATTTCTGCTCCGCGAGATAAAACAGTGGAGGGTGGCAGGGAAATGGGATGGAGGGATCTTCTTATTACACTGCCCGACAAGGCCAAACACAACTACCTGCATATTTGTGTGGCGTGAAGCTTAACATTCAAGGGTTTGTATTTCATATCATATAAACACCCCTGGCTGTAAATGTTGTTAAATGATTAAATACCAACTTCTGCAACAACAATACTTTACATTAGGGCAGGAAATTATATTTTTCCTAAATTTCAATGTTGCTTCTTTTTTGTAGGGCAAAATCAGGCGTGGATATTAGCTCCTCTGCGATTTGTTGTGTTTTTTCACTGTGCTTCGCTAAGATGACTGTAACCTTAATTATTGTTCCCACTGCATCTCGGTTTGCCTAAATTACTCAAGTTTATGTCACTTGTTTATGCTGTGTCATTAAATGTTCCCTGTGGAGTGTCTTGTAAACAAACAAAAGTGAGTGTGTCTCAGTTATGTGTATCCTTAAGGTCTAACCAACGTGCTGAATACATTTCCTCCTCCAGAGAACATTTGCAAATCCATCTTAAATCTTTGCTGTCACATTTTTGTGTTTCTTGGCTCATTACCATCACCTGTCTATCAGAGGAGTAGTGTGAAACCATTAGCAGTACTCTGTATTGTGCAGCTGTATGATACACTGGTATTGTCTATATTTTGGTGATATTATTCCTCTCTATTGTTTTAGAAAGAGTGATATGAACCAGGAGAGGCAAGGCAGGGGTCACATGACCGATAGGAGTAGCCGAGCTAGCACTTACGCTAGTCAGCAAATCCTTTAGCTTGATATCTTGATACTGATATCTTTTAGATCGCAATGGTTGTGGGTTTAACAATTTTTAAATGGGTAGATTTCAGTATGAAGTGATTACTGATGTCTTTTTACTATATTATTACAATTTTTGTTATGCACCTCCCTACTGATTACCTTCTTGACGTACAAATAGCCTAGCTAGGTAGCAAGGCTACAGGAGAGACGCCTCAGGTGAACGTGAAGTTGGGAATGTTGACTGGAATACGTTAATCATCAAGAATACAATGCAGTTGTTTTCGCCCAGAGTTTCTAGAATATGTTGAATATGATTCTGTAGCTTTATGTCTTTGTTTGGTTGTGGTGGCTGTCATGCTAAAGCTCATGCTAGCTGACCATTTTTTTTCTGTCTATTCCACATAAATTGCTGTTGCAGCAGCCTGAAGAAGTCAAATTCCTCACTTCCTGTGCAGCAGTTGCTTTTTAGAGCCACCGCACAGCAAGTATCCAGAACAAAAAGAGCTAAATTAACTTCTTCAGCCATAAGCGTTGAAGCTAAGACACTATAAAGCCCGTCTGCAAACATAAAATTCTGTTGCTCCTTTAGTCAGATATATTGAGGACTTTCGCATGTGTTTTACAATGTGATGAAGGTGCAGAAGGTGAAATGGTAAATGACAGAAAAGAGAGGGAGCCAGTGAGAGGAAAATGAGAAAAGTAGCGAGAGAGAAAGACAGAAGTTAAAGACAGACAGAGTGAGTGTCATCCCAGTATCAGTAAGTCCGCCACTTACTTCTCCTCGCCTCCCGATCGATGTGCTTGCCCTTTGCGGCTGTTTTCCATTACCGGCGGCAGTGACCCTTTCCGACGTTACCCCTCTCTTTCTCTCCCGCTCTTGCTGTATCAATCCCCCTGTCATCTGTCATTCCACACCTCTGGAGCGAGGGATAAGCATCATCCATCTGCCTGCAGACAAAGAGGGAGGGAGAGGAAAAAAAAACAAAACAGACTGACTTTTTATGCTCTTTTGTGAAACATTTCAGATCAAAACTGAGGAAAAAAAGTGACTGAGCACCTCCTGAAACCCCACCGACTCCCACGCGCACCCACACACACCGGCAACGACAACAACACTGACAAATAAACACACTCCACAATCATCTGGTTATACGACAGTTAATACTATGATACATAACATTAACGAGCCTCCACAATTATGTACAACAAGTGTTCTGGTGTGTTATTGTGACACTTTCTGCTGCGGACTGGAGGAGACAAGTGGTGCCGAGAGCAGGTTCAGAGTACAGTGTTGTGTTGTACTGTCACAGGAGTCATTTTCATCAGCCACTAAGCCGTGAGGCCACCTAATGGACTGCACAGATGGAGCGCCATTACAGACGGATGGACTGGGAGGAGTTTGTGGGAGGTGGGGGGTGGTGGGGAGATGTTGTAGAGGGGGGGGGTTTGGATAGAGAAGAGACAGAAAGAGGTAGAAAAACTGAACACTGTGCAGTTGTGACATATTTTGGCTGAAAATGGCACTCCGACTAAGAATTTGACGCAGTATGAGGAGTAACAATCTAACAATATCCTGCACTGAAAACATTGATGTTCAGCTCCAAAACAATAAGCAACTATTGTTTTTATATGTCCTGAGACGCCAATTCAAAGCTGACTTGCTCCTGTAGGACCAAAACAAATGTTTAAGATTAATGAGCCGTTACAACCTTGACTGGCACATTTTATGTGGGGAAACAAGAAAAAACAATAAATTGGAAGGTGTTCATGTTCCTGGGTGAAGGAGATAACAGCTGCACTTTCCTAAGTACCCCAGTTTCAACAGTAGTATTAGACTACAGTAGTAGAAATGTATTAATATAGTATAAATAATATAAGTAGTAGTACATTAATAATGAACATTAGTAGTTGTAAAATATACTATAAAAATACCAAAATCCTGCAAAAGTGTACTAATTATTGAGGGAACTGGACAGATATTCAGAGGTGTGTAAGCTTTATATATTTCTGCAAGTAAAGTTAATTGCATGCAGTTTTTATATTTACAATAGTCTCTAAAGACTGGTGGTTATAGCAGAATTGTGTACAACCTCAGACTGTAAAGAGCATCGTTTATCCTATTAAAGAAATACAAACAGCCATCTCATTTTTAGATTTAAATCTAAAGTCCTCCAGGTAATTCACTCTCTCTGCACCTGACTTATAAATCAAAAAATAAGGAAAGCACGTCAAGTTGAATACAGAGGTGTTCATATGTGAGTGAAGTGAGCGCGCAGCCAGGGGAGAGAAACAAACAGAGTTAATGAGAAGAGGGATTTGCAGTCAGTATCAAAGCGAGCAAATTCTGGAGCTGCACTGTCATAACTTTTCATTAGAGCTGGGAGGAGAAAGTCAACATCAGACTTATTGTCATCATGCTAAGAGAAAAGGAGACAGGGAAGGGATTTTTGATCTGTGCAACTGTATTTTCAATAAACAGGCAAACCAATATGCTTACTGAATCGAAATGAAAGGAACAGAAAGGAGGAGATGTCAGATGGAGAGAGCAAAAAAAAATAAAAAACCACAGACTGTGACCCACTCCAGATATGTTCTGCACGTACATCATTCTGCACAGAGAAGGTCAAACATTCAAGTCAAGTAACAAAAAGCAAGACAAGCTTTTGAGTAGAAGGACACTTTAACAATTTTATAAATCAAAGGATGCCAACTTCAGCTTTTTTCCTCTCAGCAGACATCGGTTAGGCTGCTATATCGCGTTTGAGCAGTGGTTACAACCCAGAGGAGCGCTGTTTCACACATTTGAGGAAGGGGAGGATATGGCAGTAACAAAGAAATAAGTGTCTACCATTTGACAGAGGAAACCCCCCCGACCGCCGCCTAAAACCGCCACAACAAATAGCGCTGGATTAAAACGCCACAGGGTGGATCAAGAGACAAATTCATTCATTAAAAATACAAGAGAAAACACAAATGCCATCTTAAATGGAAATCGCATTTAAATGCCATGATGTCATTTATGTGGATTAAGAGTCACAGGTGCTTGATTTATCATGTGATCCCTTCCCGTCTTCTTGAATATATTCACATACATGGATGATTTAAGGAAATTAAGGGATTCATACACTGTCTTTCAAAGCGGTTTAATGGAGGATTAACTGCAGAAAAGTTGCTGAGAAAGAAAGTGAGACAGACAAACTGGCCGTAAGAGAGACGCTGTTTAAGGTGAGAGAGAGAAGAGGACGAGAGAGAGAGGTGAGACGTGCGTTTAAAGAGACAAAACGGCAACGTTTATTCTCTGCAGGATGATGTAAAGGTCATTAACACAGAGCTGCGGCGCTAATGTAATACCACATAATCCCTCCATCTGTGTGTGTGTTTGTGTGTATACAGTATGTGTGTCAGAGAGAGAGAGGGGGGGGGGGGGGTGATGGGTGAGTGAGTAATATGGTAACTCAAAAGTATCCGTCAACTGCTGCGAGGGATTGTCAGAGAGAAAAAAGGAAGGAAGGAAGATGAAAAATAATGTGCAGCACAGTGAAAAATATGTGCTGGCTGTTTTGGTATTTGTGAGTGTGTGTGTGTGTGTGTGCGCGGGGGGGGGGGGGGGAGACATCGATTTAGCGAAGGCATTACAATGCCTTGCAATGTAAAATTTGGGCCGACAGCTAACAGATCGCAACGTGTTCACTCTGAGACACAACGGAGAACAAACTGTTCCTTTAAATCAGTCCAGAGACTCAAGATTATACACGGTACACACTCGGCTGCATACAAAGCCAAAGAGGAAGAGAGAGACGAGCCTTCGGGCGCCGCACACAGAGAAAGCAGGAGAGTGTAGCACTCAAAGATTCAAAGGATACAAATGATAGATGATGACAAAGCCAGAGAGACAGAGAGAGATGAACGGATGTGAGGGAATGATCGGAGTAAAAGAAGGCAGTGTAGAAGAAGAATATTAATAGATCTCTGTGTTTCCTGTTTTTTAAAAAAGGGAAATAATAAAACGTGAAGTGGGGAAGGAAGCAAGGAAGATGAGGGGGAAAGAAGCAAGAGAGAAATGTTTAGAAGAGGAACAAATTGTGTCAATAAAGTAGGCAGAGAGGTAGAGGGATCAAAGGGAAAACAGCAGGGCAGAAAGGAAAGAGGAAGGAAGGAAGGAGTTGTAGGAAAAGGGAGTCAGAAAAGGTGTGGGAACAACAAAGGACTGACATAAAGAAAGAATTAATGAACTGAGGTATGAAGAGAGGGGTGAGGACAAAAAGGGGTGGGGGGGGGGTGATGTAAAGAAGCATCTAAGGAGGGAAGGAAGGAAAAAAAAAGGAAAATTTCCTTGAGAAATAAAAGGACAGAGAGTAAAGAGGGAAAATACCAAGAAGTACATATTGAAAGGAAAGGTATTTACAGGCTGCTGTGCTAAACTTATACAATTTCTTTGTATTCTCCTTTACACTGTTCCCAGGCTAATGATTAACAAGTATCTTACATTGACAGACGCACAGAATCTGAAAGTGAAGCGTTTCAAAATGCTGAATGTACCGTCAGCTCATCATCAGCGGTGCACGCAAGGGAATTTCAAGCTTGGCGATTGATGTTTCTCACCAATATGCTCCTTGGAAGTCGTAGCTGACGTCTCTTCTCATGTTTTTATGTGCACAGGCGTATACCTTTGACTTTATACATCAAAGAACCATACAAATGATGTCCAGACAAGCTTCAGAAGTGCTTCAGAGCTCAGTCAACATGTTGTTGCATCACTATAATGTAGGACCCAAGGGGTTTAGAGGAGAAAGTATAACTATTTAAAACAGTTACTTTCTTCACAAAGTACGTTTTAGGTGTGGTGTTTAACTGGTTCCAAACCCAGCATGCATAGTGTGAAAATGGAGTTTTGCCAAATTCACGACAATCTTTGGGAACTCTGAAGATTATTCTTCCAGAGGATCTGGTCTGAGAGCTGTTTGAAACGGAAGAATGGCGTTAAAAAAAAAACGAAAAGGTGGATATGAATCCTCCTCCGTAATTTTACTGGGGTCAAAAATTACAGTGAAACTCGATCAAGCCTACACAGCAGTGAGTCAGCTGCACGCACAGTTATACAAAACAGGTAAATATGTGGACTGCAAAGGGGAAGCTTTTCTTAAAAAGTTTGAATGTATGAAAGTTAATTTGACATCCAGCCATAAGCCAACATATTTGTGTGTTAGAGCTTTTCTAATTGAGTTCCATCTATTCTGAATATAGAGAAACAAAACCAATGCAGAGAGAAAAAGACTACAAATTCCCTTGACTGTAGTCTCCCAGTTAAACCGATAAAGACAAATTGATGTTTAATTAGCACCTTTAAGTTCATATAGCCAGATTCTTACTGTGCAATTTGCATTCTTAACACCGCGGGAAGAAAAAAGGAGGGATGGAAGGAGAAGGGAAGTGAATACAGAGGCAAAGAAGTGAATGGAGCGGTGGGGGGGTGGGAAAATGTCGCTCAGAGTCGTGAGTAAGTGAGGTAATGAAAACCGAGCGTTTTTCGTTGCTATCAGCACGACTTGTACAAAAAGAAAAAAAAAAATCAGCGGCGTACAGAGAGATACACAAACAGGAATGTATAACCACTCAACCATACATCACACACACACACACACACACACACACACACACACACACACACACACTTGAGCAGGAGAAACTCATTATGTTTCCTAAAAGGCCTCTTGGCTATTAATCAGAAACATACCCCCCATATGTTTATCAGCCTGTATCATTCTGAGAGAGAGAGAGAGAGAGAGAGAGATACTGTAAAGGGTGAATGAAACACAAAGAGATGAGGTATTAAGTGAACATGAAATAGGGATCTTAGAAGCACTTTGCTGCTTAAGGAGATTAATTCAGCCACAAATAGAAAGAGAGAGAAGACAGATTACAAATGAACTTGAGAAACGAGAGAAAGAAAGAAAATGTAAATCAGGACGGTTTCCAATCAATAACAAGCTTCAGAAAAGCTACATTTCAATAATCTGTTATCATACATTAAACTGTTATTAGGTCAGCTGTGTTTGAGATGCATTTATCCACTCAATAAATTTGATACATGAATTTATTGTATCTATTAGTCCCATCTCTCAACCCAACCGGTCGAGGCAGATGGCCGCCCACCCAGAGCCCGGTTCTGCTCGAGGTTTCTTCCTGTTAAAGGGGAGTTTTTCCTTGCTGCTGTCGCCAAGTGCTCGCTCATGGGGGAATGTTGGGTCTGTGTAAAATAAAGAGTTCGGTCTAGACCTGCTGTATGTGAAAAAAGTGCCCTGAGATAACTTCGTTATTCAATTAGTCTGATCCATTCACGAAACCCAACGATCCAAGCCATCGTCATAATTTATTTAACAGTTGCACGTGGATTTATATTCACAAAGTCAATCTTTCAATCATCCAATAAACATATAAAAATACAGCACGTAATATGAGGAAATTGGCTTTATTAGAGAGTCAAAAGCTTTATGATAGAGTCAAAATGAGACAGACAGAAGATGAAGGAGTAAAACATGGAGTAAAGATAAATTACAGGGAGAGGATGTATATGTTGCTATGAACTACAACTCCTTCATCCTTCCCTCTCTTTTCTCTATTAGCTGTTCATATTTCTCAATAGTCCTCACCAGAAAGAATACAGAAGCTTAAAATGGCACTTAACGTTCTTTCCAGAAAAAATGACAGCATGTTTACGTTCAGTAGCTCATCCTGCCTCAAAAAGGAAGTGGTCAGGGTGGATTGTTAGACATAAAAAGCATTTGAGTTTGACACTGGGAGGCATGGTTTACATCCTGTCCTCTTCCAACAATCAACTCTCATTTCTTTTGAGGATTAAAGCAATATTTCCTTACTTTAGCCAAATCTTTTTAGTAGCCCCGAGCTCAAATTATATGCCCACGTAGCCAAGAGGGTCCGCGTGATGTGACTTTAATAATCTGACAACGTCCAAGAGAATCCACATGGACCTCTGGTTAAGGTTCCATAGTTGTTTCTGGAAAATGTAATTTGAGGTGTTTCGGGAGACGGTGAAAAACGAGTTTCGACCGAGTTTCAAGTACTTGTTGTGTTTCTCAGCTTAAATTCTGACCAGACATGAACCAGGCTGCTCTGACATTTGATTTCATTTTTCTCTTCCTCTCTCTCATACACACTCACTCCCTTTCCCACTCCAATATAACAACCTCTAACCGTGGGTCTTATCATAACTTGAAGGATTTGTGAGGATTTACTAGCTTCTTCCTTGTGTTTACACTGTATTTTACCAACCAAGATGTCATTTTTATGCACTGTTTGGTAGTTGAGGAAAACAAGAGCTTGTGGAACAGACAATGAACAAAAGGTGTTGATAATGTTATTGATTTTCTTTCCTGTTTCTGCTGAATTTATGGCACTGCTCAAATCAAACCAGCATGCCAAACCACTTTTGTAGTTTCTCAGTTTGCTCCACTGTGTTCAGTGTGCTCCCTAATATTTCTATAGTCTTGTTTTGTCTTTTATAAAAACTTTTCGCCACATAGTTTGGCTGTATTGCATCACAATTTCTGCAGGTAAGTCTTTTACTTTCTAATTGCTGATTGCAGTTTCCTTTGTCTTCTTCTCCCCAAATACTGATGAAGGACTGAATATCAAGCATCCTCTATTGTTCTGTTTTTTTAAGCACCAAGTCAATACAGGAAGATACAACAACAGTAACCAGCTTTTTACTACATGTATTAGTTGCAGTGATCATTTTTTGTGATGTGACGACAAATTAGCTGTCATCACATCACAACCATCTTGACAATGGCTACATGTTATGTTATGTTAGGTATCTTTAAGTTCCTGCAGTAGAAAAAGGAAACTTGTTGGCGGTTACTACCAATACTAGTATTCTGGGAAGGTGTCGTAGTCACACTGTTATACATCTGTCAGTTAATTGTCTCTCTTTGTATCTTCTTCTTTGTCTCCTCCTCTCTTTCCCAATGAAACAACAGCTGATACTGACTTCTGTCATTACTCTGATTAAAAGTTATAACACTCCAGTGTTGAGAGGAAGAGGCAAAAAAAAAAACGGCTCCTCTGTGTGCGCGTGTGCACATGAAACACTTTCTGCTCGGTATCGCCTCTTTTGTATGTGTGTATTGAGTGCGTGTCCATATTCCCCTCTGTGCTGCTGTCAAAAATCCCATTAAAGCAGAGGTAATATGTGAACAGCAACACCGTGAGCACAACAACAATCGGGGCGCCGCGAGCAGAGCAGCTCGATGAAATACAGGCAGTCAAAGAGGAATTTTACCCTCTCAAAAAAAAAAAAAAAAGGTTTTAGAAATGGGGTTTCTCCTTGATTTATGTTCTGCTCAGCCAATCTTCCTCTTAATTACAGAGTCCTGAAGGAGGCTGAGAGCCAAAAGTTACGCCTTACATTGGTGTTGCTGACCTTACTGTTGGTCTCCTAGTATTTACTACTGTATATTATGTCCACAAAGTAATGAGATTTCTGTAGAATTGAGCATAACTCAATAGAACCTATTTCACTGTTTGTAGGCACCAATAAGAAAGTTAGGATGCATAACTGCCTGAAAATGTTTATGTACTGTGGAACAGATTTGTAATTTTATTTGTGTACTGACGTCAGTACGTAAACTGAATATCTTAAAAAATGACATTTGAAAGCGTCACCTTGGGCTCTGACGTTTTATAAACAACTATTAATTGATTAATCAGGAAAATAATCAGCAGATTAATTGCTAATGACAGTTGCAGCCCTATATTTTTGTTATTTTTAGTTACTTATATATATTATAAAGCCCCTACAGACTTCTCCCTGACTCACCTGTTGCACTCGTTAAGGTGGAACAACCTCACATAATGCTCCACCCAACTGTGTGGGCATGGATGGCCTCTTTAAGTTTTAACTTCTATGTGATGACTTTTCTTATCCACAGTAATTCATCAAATCCATTGCAGAGAATAAAACACCCTGAGCGAGTTTAACCAAAGCAATCAGTACTTTTCCTGTTCTGAAAGCAATAAAGGCAGCGGTCCCTGTGGGAACTATACTGTCAGTAACACTCTGGAAAATGAAAGATACTGTGGGGTGAGTTGATTTCACACCATGCAAAAATGTGCAAAAATGAGAAAGAGGTAGGAGAAGAAATATAGTCGAGGTGTGATTGAAGGTAAAATATGCTCGTGTGTGTGTTTGGTGTCTCCAGTGAATAACACTATTATTAAGCATTATTGTATTATAAGTGTGATACACACTATATTCGTATTCGTACGTATTCCTATCAGTTGTGAACTTCTTTTTGGAAAACACACATTTAACATGCCGAGCAAGGATCCGTTTCTCTTAGATTCAATACTTTATATTGCTAGATTAGCTCAGACTAACTTCCTGTTGAGCCATCTGGGCTTGTTGTGGTCGTCAATGATCTCTCTCTGTGATGGGAGGTGGCCAGTTGGTAGTAAGACAAAGGAAGATGCCCAAACTCTGAACCAGTAAGAGAAAGCCAAAGGAAAAGCTACTGAGAATTAAACAAATGAAGGGATTGTGCGGGCGAGTAAGCTTTTGGACGCATTTAAGTATCAGTCAGTATTAACAGTGTTAACATCCATGTCAACACCACCTCCAACTCCACCTGCTCGGCACTGAGCTGCTGTCAGACCTGCTGCTCTGTCTGTCTCATTCTCTCTCTTTCTCTACCCACCGGTTGCAGTGGCTTGTGTTTATTTGATAAACAACAAAAGGTTTTACCTTCAAAACGCCACAAAGAGTATTTTGATTCAGTCAAGGAGAGTCTATACATACTACACAGCAGCATCCTGCAGTAGTTACACCATGCCACCCCGTCCATCCTTTTGGTTGATAGCTGATGTTTTTCAGCCACTTATGGGCGAAACCTCACATTAGATTAATCTGAAGTTAATTTGTGAGGTTTAACCCTCAAGGAGACTTAAGAGATTTAATGAAAACTCCATCTTGCTATATGTTCTTACACACACACACAAACACACACACAGAGAGAAAGAGAAACACACACACAGTACCTGCACAAATACTTTTGATACTGTCCTGCTGTCTCGATATTGCATTAGGTCATGAGAAGTAATACTATAAGCTGTGTAAAACCAAACCAGACTAAACCGAATATAACATGGTTTTGTCTGAGCGATGTGATTGGTCAAAGACGTGTTCCAGCTGTGCTCATAATTCCCATAAAGCACGGTTTTCCATCCTGGAATGTACATACAGTACAGTCTTCTTACTGGACTATGTACAGCACACCAGATGGCGTCCAGTTGTGGCTTAGGTATATAATATTGTCTTTGTGCGTGTAATCAAGTCTGGGTGTTTATACAGCGGGGAGTTTTCATCAGAGCAATCTGATTGGTCAGACACATGTCCCAGATGTGCAGCTGATGCCCATAATGCATGGCGAGTTGCATTTCATTGGCTGCTCTGTCAGCACTTCTAATTAGGGAGCTAGTTAACTGACTTCCTTGTTTTGTACTGTTGGCCAACTGTACGTGTCATCGTGTGTGACCCCCCAACCTCCCCTTCACAGGCTTATACTTTATAGCTTAAAGTGTTAGAGGTGGTTTTATCACAATGAGCCTTTCATTCAACTCCAGTTATCCTCTTGTCCTTTACCTCCCTTCCCGCTTTCCTCTCCTCACTTCCTTCACACAGAGCAGCAGAAAGTAATACATCATTTCTGCAGTTAGTACACAAACACAAATCAGTGTACTTTTAAAAAATTTTGACTGCAGTTTGGCAACTAGCATCACGTCGATGCAGGTGCCAAATTCTTTTCCAGCATGCCAACATTAACGCCAAATACCTCTGGCTACAACATCATCACCGGTGGTCGTGCACTAGAAGCCCAGGTGACAAAGTAATGTTTGCTGTGGCACAAAGCAGCAGAGAGCTGGTGCTCTGTCTAGACAAATGTAATGACTGACTGTCTAATGACATCCAGCCTCACTGGGAACTACAATAAAGGAATTTAAAAAAACTCTGCACATAGAGTTTGAACAATGAGGCGTTACGATGTTTGCTACGCCTCATTGTGCATTTTTGATTGTGTTGGAAGTCGGAGATAATCTTGCTGTTTTTTTTTAAATTTTTTATCATAATCTTGGATTCTGTAACTTGACTGTCGAGCACACAGATCCAGTGTTGATCCAATCACATAAACATGAGCTTGTGATTAAACCTCGCAGGCGGCCGAAACTGTATAATCACACAGAATGAGGCAATGAAAGCCAAATGAAATATTTCTGCTTGAAAGGAAACCACTGAATGAAATTACAGTGGGTGAGTTTGGACAACAGACTGTAAATATGAAGAAATTAAAATTCTGTGAAACCAAAGCACATAAAAATACTGCCAAAATGGACTTACATCCATCCATCCATCACTGTCCACTTGTCTTTCCATCTCTCTCTCCTCCTGCACATCACAGATAAATATATAGCTGCTATGGGATGATGGTGCCTACATCTGTTAGGGCTCAGTAGGTTTTTAATGGTAATAAAATGCTATGTAAAGACTTTAGGGACATGACGCAGATGATAATCAAATATTTGCACTTGCATGTGCACACACATTAGCATGGGCTTACACGTCGAAACACATTTGAATAGTGTTTTCAAAAGGAAGCACACAAAGTCAAACCAATAGGAAATTTCGGGCGTATTACAATTTGCGTCTCATTTCTGTAGTTTTTTCCCGTCATTTCCACGGGTCACGATGACACTGCACTCACCAAAGTCACTGCTGAGATCTGGTAGGACAGCAACATTGCTAAACAAAGTCTGACGGGGCAGGAAACAAGTGCAGTCAGATCATCAGGCAGGTTTTAAACGAGCCCAACAGTTTAGCCTGATTATCATAATCACTTCCTTTGGAGGTAAAACCAAAAGGGAGTGATGTCAATAAAAGCCCCTCCTTGCACAGGAAAACTGGAGTGGATATTTACATTGGACAGGGTAATAATTTTACTATTCGCCTTGGAATTTGTTAAAAAAACGGTTTGATCACCTACCTGTGCATGTTTCTTGCCCTATCGGACTTCATCACAGCAATGTTCCCCTCAGCCATTACTGTAACTCAGTGAAAAATGTATTATTTTTAATGATGGGAATGAAAATAAAACCCAAGTTATGATATGAAAGGGACGATTCTGCAAGCACATGATGCGTTCTGCAGCAGAAGCAAATCCAACAGACACCTGATGCAGCAAGTGATAGAAACACCTTTATTTACACTGTTTGACTCAATCTACAGATGACGCACATCTCAGGTTACACAACATTCAATTCAGCGCAAGGTGAGGCAAGAAGTCCTTGGCTTTCAGTGATAACGTAATCAACAGTGAGCAAGTGAAGAGAAGCAAATATGTCGTGTGTGTGTGTGTGTGTGTGAGCTTGTGTTTTGTACAATTTGTTCCAATGCCAAAGAAAGCTTTTCTTCTGCCAAAACGAGCCACAAGGATAAAAGCTCTTTGACTTAAAGACTTTTATAAAAACTGCCATGTGTGCATATCCATTGTGATTGTGTGTATGTATGTGTGTGTGTATGTACAGAAAAAGCTTATCTTCTCAAATGCAAGCTGCAAGGTTAAATGCTCGTTCATGCTAATTCTACTGTAAATACCTGCCATGTGTTTCCAGGCAGAAGATTCAATGTGTGCGCGTGTGTTTGTGTGCATGTATGTGTTAATAAGTTAATGGCTCACATACATTTTTATATAGATTTATGTTTATGAGTACAAATGAGGGAATGAACTTTTATGCCACACACAATCCTGTGTGTATACAGACGATACTGCAGCAATAATCAACAAACAAAGCAGCAACAAACTGTCTACATTTGAAGGAGATACATATTTTGTTAGTATGCAGGGAAATTATACAACGCACACACACACAGTGTTTAGGTAACAGTAAGAACATCATCCCTAGTTGCTGTGATTATGTCGAGCTATAAGACGATCAGTTATCCTCCTCTATCCCTCCACTCACACCCTGAGGTATTAAGATGGATTACAACTGTGTGTGTGTGTGTGTGGCAGAGTATCCCTACATTGCTGTTTCTGTGTGCTTGTGTTGTTAATGGGAATCCTAATGACTGTTATTTCTATCACTTATTCAGTTTCTCTGTCGTCTCTCTCCTCCCTCTTTTTATTCTGTCCCCTTTTTCTTGTTTCTGTTTCGTACAGTTTCCTTCATGCCAGCTTCTCATCGTCTCGCTGTCTCTTCCCTTTCGTTTTCTACCTCTTTCTCTTCCTTTCTTCCCGTTATCTTGCTTTCTCTTCCTCTCTTCCTCTTATTCTCCCCATCTCTGTTTTCTGCCATATCCTCCTCCTTAGCAGGGAAGTAAACATGCTACTTTTTGCAGATGACACTGTCCTTGTGTCCGGAACAAACAGCCTTCTTTTTTAGCGTGATGAAAAAGCTGTTTTAACATTCTATGTCAGGTTTTGTAAAGATTTTATAAGCTAAAAAGATTCTTAACCCACGTAGGAGCAGTAGTCTTACAACAAATCTAAAGAAAAGAAAACCAACATTAGAGTTAAAAGGTCTCTCACTCTATTCCTAAGAGTGACCATATGCTAAAGAAATAATTGCAAAGCATAGACATAGAAGGCCAATCCAACAATATGAATCGTGTGGAAAAGCAAAGAATATTCATTATTATAAGAGCATGAAACATTGTGCTAGTTTTACTTCTATTTAAAAGCTGAAGAGCTGAGCTGGGGCTCCACATTCAGATTCAGGAGAGAGCTTATGCATTCTGGCAACACTTAAACCAATCAAGCAGCAGTCATTGACATATCAAGCCCTCCTCTCCCGAGCCAGCTGGCATCTGAACTCAACAGAGTGTGTGAACGCCAAACAGCTGAGCAGAACACAAGGACCCTGAGCGAAGTGAAGGAAAATGGCTTTCATATATCACAAATGATTCTGTTTTAAAATTTATAACAGAGTTGAGAAAACAATCTCACCACAAGGACCATTTTGTAGCTATCACATAATCAGCTGTGTTTGTCCAATTGTTGTGGCTTTGTAGTTGTTCAATTTCCATTTTTATAAACACTTTGAGGACTTCTTATCCTTAATGATTAACAGTTTTTCCTTAATTAACCTGTTTGAGCTAAAAAAGTCCCTCAAAATAGCGTTCTAAGAACTATGGTCGTTCCCAGTTCCTGCAGTTTATATATTGTCTCAACAAAGTTATATTTTGCTACTCTTAACTTTTATGATTATTGTTTTTATTTTGCCAACTTTTCTGAATGAACATTAAGATGTGTGGAGATTCAGGAATTCGGATATGAGAAGGAAGCTAAGCCACCAGGACAGAAGCAAGAGATAAATGGACAAGAAATTAAAGTGTTAACGAGAAAGAGGAATACAGAGAGAGGCAGGAATTGAGAGAGAGGAAGGAAGAAGACCGACATGACTGTTCTCTCTGCAAGAAAGGCTGTCAAGGTGCTCTTTGCCCTTGAGTGGGCAGCGACACATTCCTCCATCTCACTTGCTTTCTTCCTCTCTCTGTCCATCCATCTCTCCACATGCCTTCCAGTACACTTTAAGTGGAGGAGAAGAATTGAAAAGTAGACACTCGAGGGGGAGTGACACATCTTACCCTCTATCTCCTGCTTTGGATATTTTTATCTCCACCCTTTCCACTTCCCTTTTTTTCTTCAACCTCCTTCACATTCATCCTTTGCCCTCCACCTGCCTCTTACTTTATACAGAAGATGCTCTGAGATCACAAGAGGTGTCTGGGTCTGAGTCTAAAAGTCTAAAACAGTCTAAAATGTTACTTATGAAGTATTAAAAAAGCGCAAAATTCAGGCGTGAAAGAGCAAAGTTTTGAACCATGCACTCATGGGTTTCTCTGTGCCGACTGTCCATGTGCAGTTCAACCAAACAGGGATAGTAGCACAGTTTATACATCTGTTTACTTCCTGTTGTCCTTTTTCATTCTCTGACCATTTAATTTGGGTATGTTATGTCACAAACACTGTAGGTGGATTTTACCAGCCATAAGGTATCAAGGTATAAGGTATTTACATTTCTGGTCTCTGAAAAGATCATTAAAGGTTCTTAAATGGTTATTTGAAACCCACCAAAAATGTAGTTAAGTCAATTTCACATAATTACACAAATAATTTGTAATCTTACCTCAATGAAGTATCATAATAAAAAATCTAGTAATACACAAGTCACAATCTAAAGAGTTTACTAAACTTTTTGTTAATTTCTAGTGATTGGCATTTAAGAATTGAACAGAACATAGTGCATACTGAGGAAAAATGTAAAAAACAAACAAACAAACAAAACCCAAGATGGATAAAACGCCTAAAAAGCATGACAAGGAGAATAGTGATAATTTCTTTCTTGCTCAGACTACAGGGCAACACATGCCAGCCATGTTATTAGACACACAAAACTGAGATAAAAGCTGCTTTTCTAGAGCATCAACGTGTCAATCTTGGGAAATAGGACAGTAATTAACAGTCAAAGTGACACCAGTTATTCTGTTGCTTAAACCATAAAACCATAATAAAGTTTAATCATTTTTTATTTGCTACAAGCAGATATTATGTTGCAAGAGTGGATATTGTAGAGAAAACAAATAAAATATATAGACATTGTTTTGCAAATACAGTCTTAATGAACTTGGCAGATAACTTCTATCTATATATCTAATTTATAAAAAATGCTCACATTATGTTAATAAAAACATAAGCTGGGAGGTATTATATTTCTCTTAAATGTATTTCTAGTTGCAAATTAGCAGTATATAAATGTAATTTTAAGCAGACAGGTACAGTAGTTGGGGTGGGCCCATCGGGGAAGCAAAATGTGACAAAATTGCCACTTTTCTGGATCAATAGTTGCAGTGACTCCAGATATTCTGTATAAGTGTGTTAAAAAGATGCACAGAAATGATCGTCTGCTGTCCTTGTTGCACAACAGTTTATGACTTCCAGTATAGCTGCTGAGATTGTGGGTATGTTAGCTGAAAACCAGCCTCGCACTGTTACTTACAGGAAAATAAACACTGAATTGAGAAATGAAACACTTAGCGATCTAAACTCTGTGGTACTTGCTGAAACTCCTCCCATTCAGTTCACGCCAACAAACCGTTGAAACTATTTCCTTTCAGAAAAAAAAAAAAAAATCGGTTATGTTTGCTGCCATATTCAGGATATTCAGTTCTGGACCATTTTGCAGAGGATCACATACTGAGGCTTTTAGCTTCCATTGCAGAAGGACGGACTATTTTTCTCAAGGACTTCCTGTACTGGAGAAAAAGGGTGTGATGGATTTACGATGTTTCCATACACGCACGCACGCACACACACACACACACACACACACACACACACACAAACAAGTACTGTATATCCCAACAAATTGGTGTGGAGGTCAGGTCTCTACTGATGGATGTTGACGTTAATAGACGAGGGGAATGGCGATAGCTGCACACGCACAGACACATTTAACCTCCATTCAGCCATAACTCCAAAACCCATCGCTTATTCGTTTTATCCCTCCTTTTCTCCTCTTTATGTGTCTCTTTTCCTCTTCTCGACTGAATTCTGCCCCTTTAACCTGCTCCTTATTGCATGCGGTTTGTCTCGAGGCCAATTCAATATTCTGCAGTTATTATTATCCATTATTGTGTCAGGTTTTACAGTTCAAGCTTCTTTTTCTTCTACTATTATTCATTGTCAGCGTCTGTATCTAATTGTCCTTTTCACCTATCTTATCTCCTTTTCACTTATTCTTTCTTTTTGCCCTTCGTGTGTGCTTCATTTCATCCGCATATTCCTCCTTTCCTTCCTCACACCTTTTTTTTCCCCCAACTTGCCCTTAAATTTCTCCATCATTCCTCCTGTAAATGTTTCTTTCTTGCTTCCTGTCGTCCCTTAATCTCAACTTTGAGCCATCTTGGCCTCTCTCAGTCTCACTTTTTTCCTTTTGGCATCATTTCCTTCATCCCGTCTTTGCGTCTCCTTCCTGCCTTCTCTTAATTTCATCCTCCTTGTCGCCCGCCTCCCTCTCTATTCATCCCTCCCAGCCCTCTTTTTCCTCCATCTATCCATCACTCTGCCCTCCATCCCTTTCTCTAATTGGTCTCCTGGAGGTCTTTGACCATTAAGACCCCTCCAGACCCCTCTGATTGCCCTTGACTGTGCTCGACCTAAAATCCTTCTGCAGCTTCACCTCCCATGGCGGGACATATTACTGCCAGCGCTGAAGGGCCCTCATGCTGACTGTCATTAAGATGTTGAGCTGAGGGTCCTAAATGCACACACACACACACACACACACAAGCAAAGGTGAGGGACACACATGCCCAAAACACACAGGTCAAGACTAACTCATGTACAAAAGATGAGGGTATATTAATAATCAATAATCAGACAATGGAAAAACACATTTGCACACATAAATGAAGAAAAAGGAAGATACAAACATAATTAAAGGAACACACACACACACACAGGTGGGTGGAAATCAGGTCGCCGGCTGTAAACAGCGGTGATGGAAAGTCAGGGAGTAGAAACAAGACAGTACAAAGGGTAAGGAAATGAAAGTAGCAGATGACTCAGATGGAAAAAAAGGAGAGAAGCAAACAACCTAATTTAGAACAGAGTCTGAAAAAGATGAAGGAGATCCAAGATTGTGTTTCGCTTTTGAAGGATTTCTGTAAAATCAATATTAAATAAGTTTAACTCACAGATACATCAAATGGCCAAAAGTATGTGGACAGCTGTATTCATGTACTTTTGGTCTGGTGCTGTTTACCGTGGTTTGGACGAGACTCATTCGTTCCAATTAAGATTAATCTTAAAGCTACATTGATATTTCAGACGATTAGAGACGATCCTTTCCTGTTTCAACATGACAATGCTCCTGTGCTTTAAGAAGTCTGTAAAAGAAATGTTTTTTTCCAGTTTGATGTGGAAGCACTGTGGTGTGGAAGAGCCCTGACCCTAACCCTTTGGGATGAACTGGAACTGGCCTCCAACATCAGAACATCGGTGGCCACTTGTTGAAAGCCTTCCCGGAAGCGTAGAGGCCATTATAGCAGATTAATACTGATGGTTCTTAAATCACATGGGTCTAATGTTCAAGTCTCAACATACTTTTGTAGTGGCTATAAATAAATTACAAGCATTAATGAAAATAAATCATCTTAATCATTTTACTATATTAGTTTTGATGGGTTTTGTATCTTGTATCTTTTATAGTTTCCTCTCGTGTTACATAATTATTTAAACTTTTACAACCTTCCTGTTTTACTGTGTTTTTTTACTGTAGGTACTTTTTAACTTTGATTAGAAAAGTCATAGAGAAATAAATAAAGTTTACTATCATTTTCTTTTAGATACTGACATGTTTATTAGCAAAATCATCAATTTTTTTAATGTTCCCTTGAAACTGATGAAACAAGGTTTCTTGTTTTTCTCATCAGCGGATGGATGAAGTTCAGTAGTCATGGAGATGGTTAAGTCGTTACCATGTGATGGAAGTATGGAATTTTGGTCATGTGATTGTATGCTGTGGTTGAATATGTGAATGCGTGAACACCAAGCATGTGGACCTTGTGAGAGGAATATTTTGTCACGCTGCTATTTCAAGTTAAGAATGAATCTTATATGATACAATAATATAATAATTCAGGACTGTGACTGCTTTCTGGCACCATCTCAGCATTTGTTGTTGTCACGTTAAATTTCTGTTGTTAGCAAACAAATCAGCAATTACATGTTGGCACAAATCATCTGTTATCCATTTCAAATGCACTATTACCAGTCATTTCTTTACAGTGAAATGTCACATATTTCCTTTTCCCAGGTGTTCTTTCATGCTTGATATTTGAAGTATAACAGCTTATTGCATCATGTTAACTGCTGTCACTGCTGCTTTGCCAGTAAACAACTGCAAATGGATGAGTTCACCTCACTCAGCTGTTACCTCTCATAGCGTTTTTTGAAGCTTCCTGTTTTTTCTGATTTTATAAATTTCATTTTCTCTCCCTGTGATTGCGATGTTTGTGAGTCTTGTTCCGGCTTATCAGTGTCCATCTGCCACTTGGCAGATGCACTTTAATTGGCCTTTATTGGTACACAAACAAACAGCAAGACGTGATCCAGCTAACAAAGCGAAGAACGGGACAAGTCGATTAGCAAATCCACATCTGAGGGCGGTCTGTTCATGCGTATGTTTGTGTCTTAATTTACCTCCATTACAGAAAGAAGGTTTACGCTGTGCGAGCAGGAAAACATAAGATTGAGGATTTTCTTTCATATTCACATAAACAACAGATCCACAACAATACACACACACATACACACACACACACACACAGACACATATATAGGTGGGGGGGTAATGCACCATGAAATGAAATACGCAGCAGGGTTTTGGTAAAGGCCTTTCAATCAGTCAGAGCGCTGTCACTCCAAACTGAAGAAGTGTGTGTGTGTTTCCTTTTCTGTCTTCCTTGCATTTATGCATTTACTTTATGTGTGTTTGCAGCAGTCTATATTTGTGTGCGTTTATGTTTTATTGCTTAGGCCACATTCACACTGAATCCGGCAATGCGGGAAAAACGGCAGTCCTCCCATGAATCGGGGTAGTGCGTTTAGGCTGTGGGAGGGGGGACCGCATGGGGTACAGCAAAAAAACGCAGCGGCCGTGCAGGAAGAAACTGAACCAGAATCAGCTTTTTCCGAAACACAACCTGACGTCACGCTGCGGTGGCCAATCACGTAAGCTGGCGAACAAACAGAAGAAACCCACGAAAAGAACTTTGTTTACTTCCCGACGCATTTTTAAAAAGACGAGAGTAGAGAGAGAGAGAGAGAGAGAGAGAGAGAGAGAGAGAGAGAGAGAGAGAGAGAGAGCAGTGGTGGTCGAGCGAGCTAGAGAGTGAATAAAGTGAGGGAGCGGTGGTAGTGAGAACAAAGCTGTGAATCAGAGAAATAAAACGTTATTTTCTCATTGTTTCATGGCGGTTATGTTCTAAAGCACTAATAAACATGCCTACACCTCCGCACAACCCCGCAGGAAGGTGTGAACGCCTTACTATATTTTCCTCTTTTTGGGCATTTAAGCTGTCCCAGGATCGCAGTTCAGTCAGTTGAGAAAGTCTTTAAAAAAATAGACAGCATCAATATTTAAATGAGAGGAATTAACATCCTCAAATATATTTATTAATGCTGTCATACACGTCAAAGATACTAAAGAGGGGAGAAATAGACAGAGCTACACAGAGAGAGAGAGAGAGAGAGTGCTAAAGTCATTAAAAATGTAAATAAATCAGTTATGGCTGTTGTGTGTATGCCCCTGAGGTTAGTAAATGGCAGGTTGGCGGTGATGGATCACTGTCATCCTCAGTGAGATAAACACACACACACACACACACATGCATTCACACACTACTGTAATTAGAATCTAGGCTGCACAATTAGGGCTGAAATGATAGTTGTGATTATATAACCTGATACTTTGAGATAATTTAGCCATGACCACCCGTAAGGATTAGCTAAATTGCTAGAAATGTTAATATTGTCAGTATATTTCTATTCTCTGATAGTTCAGACTGTCTTCAAATTGACAGTTCAAGACAAGTTCAAGACTCTTATTGGGATCAGGGGAAATTTATATTGGCACCACAGAAATGTAACTGTCCGCCATGTGCTAATGAATCTAGTTGATTAGCTAGCTGTTGTGGTAGTACTGGTGTAAGTTCAGAACATTATTTTTCTGCTTTTGAATTTTATTGAACGATATCAATTTTAGGAGTTATCATCTGTTTTTTATGAACAGTAAGTTAATGTGTTATTTTGTACCAAGTTAACAGTATAGAGATGGTTTAAGATACTAAATTTGTTGATTTTGCTAGTCTGCTAGTTGCCTTGCTATTTGCTTGTCCTTATGCTGAGAATATTTATTGAACACTTGGCCGAACAGAAACTTTACCAATCACAGTTGTCTGTGCATGATGCCGTCTCTACTGCTCTGAAGATTCAGATCTGACTTTTAACCCCTACAGATCATGCCACAATAGGAAAAATGATTCTATTGGTTCACTAGTTTCTAAACAAGGAACTGCACTTTACCCGTGTTAGTTCAGGTCACGTTGCATTGAGCTTCAGGTCACCATCAGTCATTCTGGTCTGGAGCCACTGTTGTCTGATTATGTCAATGGAATCTACGCAGTCACCTATCTGTGGTGTCTACGGAGGTCCCCCTCTGACCTTGGTAACCATGGCAACGCCGATTTAACCTTTATCAGAATGGCTCCCCCAAACATCACATTGCTCTGAGTCTCAAGGAGAGGAGACAATGTCTCCTTCAGCTTTTTAGTGTTGCTCACTGTGACCTCAAGGCCCATGTTTAGAAAACTACAAATTACAATTGTAATTATGTTAGCTTTTTACTGAGTTAGCTGATGTTAAATCACAAATAGCTTAGTTGTTGCTATGCTAATATTATGCTAGCTTCATGCCCTGTTAGCGGATGTATGTTGATTTATTTATGGACAAATAATGAATTAAAGGGATACCATGTTTAAATGAGAATGCTTATTCCAACATGGTGCAAACTTGTTAAAAATTAAGACATCCACAAAACACGTAACAGCAAAATTAAACAATAAAGTCTTATCAAAACTAAACCACAAAACCACACAAAAAAAAATCAAAAGTCGCCCTCTTGAAAATCTGAGTCTAATCCTATGAGCAGGATTTGTGACATTACAGCTAGTTTGGAGCCAATTGTGGTCCAGTATACTACTTACACAAAATGTGATGTGGAAACTTAAACCTCCAATGCGCAAACACTGAGAATGGACTTTACAGTGAAGCCAGAGACATCTTGTGTCCCCCAGTTTAACTTTTGAAATGAAAAATATTTGCATATTCATAGTTTCTGGAATTTATAATGATGGAGGAGTAGATTTCAATTTAAGGATTTTAGAACTTTTTTTTGTGTGGAAAAAACTATATTAGGCCCAAATTATTATTAAAAGTAAATGGTAAACAGGCTGCATTAATATAGCGACCACTCAAAGTGCTTTACACTACATGCAACCATTCGCACACACATTCATACACTGATGGCAGAGGCTGCCATGCAAGGTGCCAACCTCTACTCCTCATTCACACACACACTCACACACCGCTGGCACAGCCTTCAGGAGCAATTTGAGGTTCAGTATCTTGCCCGTGGACACTTCAACACGCAGACTGGAGGAGCCGGGGATTGAACCATCAATCTTCGGATTAGTGGACAACCCGCTCTACCTCCTGAGCTGCAGCTGCAGTATAACATATACATCTAACACGAACAAGCATGCAACTGATGGCTCAAGTAAGCATCTTCACCATACTGTACTAGTCCGTCTTTGTCAAAGTAGCTCAGCTGTGCTAATGTGTGTGCTTGCCTTGTGCCTTCTTAGCTGATCAGCAAGATTTGACTGACACCAAATGGTCCAATCAGAGCCTTGAACTCGTCCCGTACATATGCAGCTTGGTCACGTGTAACCTACTCATCAGTAATTGCAATTATTGGGTCTGTGTTGTGGTGCTAGAAAGAAATTTGGACCCCCAGAGCCTCCCTATTATGTTTTGTAGATAAATAAGATGTTTGGTTATTTCTATAAACTGCCCAAATGGTACAAAAAGTAGCCCAAATATTCACAAGCCACCCAAAACTGCCTAATCACATAATAAGTAGCTCAGTTGGGAGTAAAACCATCCAATTTGGCAACACTAAATTTGAATATAGAAGCTTAGCTCAGTCCATTTGATGCCAGTTTTGTGCCCTGTAAGTTTATGTTGGTCACTAATAGCTTGTTCTAATCGCTGGAAATATTAGCTGATATTCTCATTCAGTCCGGGAATGTGCATACATTATACTTTAAATACTCTCCCACCTGGTGAGCCTTGATAAATTGGTCTGGAAACACCCCTAATTAGGATAAATTATGTGTTTAATATACAGTATATAATTTAATTCTGCAGCCCTAATCACACACACACACAAAGAAAAATCACCTCCACAGCAGAGCAATAAGAAAACTAAATGAAACACATTGCTCAAAATATTTTCCCTACCCTGAGAGGTACAGCTGCTGCATACAAGTTGTTTTATGCCACACTGAAAGATCACTACTGCCACTTTAAAAAGCTGAAAACAAAGGAAACATATTTGACTGGAGGACATGTTTAGTGCACATTGTTGTTCATAACTGAATAAGCTTCCAAGGAGAGAGAGAGAGAAAAGCATTATCTGTAAAACCATAAGCTGGCTGACCATATCAAACAGCATCAGTGACTCAAACACACACACACACACACAGGATCATTTATGAGAAAGCTACATTCTTGTAAACACTATTATAGAATGCAAATGATTCATGGTCGGCAAACACAAACAATACAAATTGCTTTTTTCTCTTTCTCTCTCTCTCTCTCACACACACACACACACACACACACACACACACACACACTCATATTATCCACTCGACCATAGGACCATCAACCTCAATACCCACAAATGTCTGCTGTAGCCAAGAATGTGTTACAGAAACAGACATGAGTTACACCAAATGGTCACACACGTCCGCACATTCACAAAAGCTAGAAGTGACCCGTTCATATAGAACGAGAAACAGAGAAGAGATGGATGTGGTGATGTCCAGCATAACGCTGGTGTCAAACAGGGACAACTGAGTAGTAAAGCCATTTATTACGGAGCAGTTTTCTGAGGCGTCCATTAGTGCTGATGAGGGTCTTCCTCACTGTCATACAACCACTACATTTTCTGCCCTTTTATCTGCCCTCCTTCTATTGCACTGTCCATCAACATTTACATTTCTCAAGTTGATTGTTTAGACTAAATGGGCACATGAGAAATGGTGTAAACTTCCAACAAAAGTGAGTAGAAGGGGGTGAGGGAGGTGAGGGAGGTGAGGGAGGTGGTTCAAAATCAAAATCATCACTTTTAGCTTCAGTGCAAATTGTTCAATTTAAGTGAGATATTTTCCTGACACAGTAAACCAAAAATGAATTCAATTTGGCTTCCAGTGAGGCTCACTTTCTCAAAATTCAAGTTATATTTCATGTCATTTCAAATGAATAAAATCAGTGTCTTAATGGCTAAAAGCAGTAACATCCCAAAAAATACATATTCAGACCTACATTAAGCCATCATGTCATACTGTATTCTGATTGGTTTGTTTGATGACCAAAGATTTTACCACATTTCCCTCAAGATCGTCAGCTTTTGTCTCAGACAGCCCAAAAATTACTCAGCATAAAGAGGCCTTAAGTGAAAGCGGTTGGTTCCAAAAAACCCGGCCAAACATGAACCTTTCCATCACACGAAACTGAAGGATCAATGGATGATGGACGGATGATCAATGGATGGATCCAAGTACGTTTTTTCTTAAAAACACTGAACAATGTCTGGAGGCTTTGTTCACTTGAAGGACTTACATTGTACTGTGTTCTTATTGGATCATTAAGTAATTGGTAATGTATTGGGGACGTTTCTGACAGTAACATACAAGGAGAATTCAGTGTGTCCTGAATATGTTTAGAGACATTTCTTTGAATGATTCAAAGAATAGTGCAGGCAGGTCAAGAACATGGATAAAAAGTTGGCAAACAACATGACTCCCAAAGACAGACCTAAATCAATACTAATGTTCAAATTAAATGCAGTAAATGTCCTTCCTAGTTCTCTATACTGACCTTGATCAGTGCTGTTTTATTAGTTGTCCTGCTGGCAATCAGCGACAAATTAATGTAGGTGTCTGTGTACTTTTATTACCCCCCTTTTTCTTTAGCTGGACTGCAACAGCGGGGCCAGTACTACACACGCGTAGTGTATCTGGCAGGATCGTAAATGAGCTGCAAATGTGTATTCGATATACTTGTGAAACACAAAAAAATGTAAACAAAATAAAAAAACTGTGGGCATTGGGCAGCAGACAACCAGAACGCACATCTTTCACAGGTGTAAATCTTTATTTATGTCGATAAATTTAGGCCTATAAAAATCATTGCTCCACTGGGTTTTAGCCTATGGATCTACTGCAGTATTTCTCACCAATAGATTTTCCAATTGAACTCAGGCTGTATTTACAATTTCCAACCTGTGTCACCTGACATTTCCCACCTAACATGCCTATTTTATGCTACCTGTAGCACAAATCAGCTTTTTAATATGCTAGTCACCTCATAATTTACCTCCTTACATTTCCTTACATTTCTTTTGCTATGTTCCTCTTTCTACTCACGATACTCCTCACATTCTTCTTGACTTCATGTCAGAACAAGATGAGTCAGACTTTGTCGCTTAATAAAGTTTTGGTTAAACCCAAAACTCCCTCTTTGCCTCCCTCTCCTTTCATCTAAAGGGCAGATGGTGACAGAGAGAAGTGTGTCTCCATAGTGATCGGCTCGACAATACTGGAGCCTTCACCTTCAATCCACTGGTACACACACGCACGCACGCATACGCAAAGCACGTCATGTAGGTGACACTTGATGGCTGCAGTGACACGTGAAGTTTTATTGCGTCGGGTCCCGTCACTAGTCGCGTCAAGGGGGGAGAGAGGATGAGACGATGATGAGAGGACGAGAGGCGGAGACAGAGGAGGAGAGCAGAGCAAAGATTAATAGCTTTGTGACCTTGCTGTCTGATGCTATTCCATTAAAAAGAAGGGAGACGTGTTGCTGAAAAGCAGGAAAAAAATACATTACGTTTTGTACAAAGAGTACAATAGTATGAAATGTGGGAATTCTGTCTGCTACCCAGAATTACTCAGAATCAAAACTACATTTCCCATAAATGTGTTTGTTTTGTAGCATATTTGTAACTGTGTCTAATGTCGTGTTCATTTCATACCAGTTTCTGACCAGTAAACTTGTAAACAACAAGGTGCTTAATACTACAGATCAGCCTGAAAATACAAAAAAACAAACATGGATGCCTCAGATCAGCCAGTGTTTGTCATACAAGCTAATTAAACCCAACTTTAACTAATGTAGTGTTTTATTGCCAATGCACGGTATTTTTAACCCAAACACACAATCTGATAACATGGACGCTTTCCTTCTTTACCATCCATCTTACTGTATATGACGTGAACGCAACACTAAAATTCATCGCCTTTCCAGTTTAGATGTTTTTCTTTCCTCTGCTTTACTCACGATAATGAATATTTTATAATATTTATTGTTTTTTTGATTTTCTACTCCTGTTGGGGCATTTGCTAAAACAAGAGCTGTTGTTTTTTCTTGCATAAACCAGTTTCTGACATATGCTCATTGATTTTCTTTCAGCGGGACCACGAACTGGTTCTGATTAAACACAAACTATACCACAGTTTGACTGGAACCAATCTCCAACTACCTTGTTTGGGTCAAACGCCCTCAGAGAACAGCTTCTTTTGCTTCAGAGCAATGGCGCTCTGTTTGATTTCTTTTACAATCTGAACCTGTTTTCACAGCGTATAATGTAGTTTAGATAACTGCAGGTGCTGGCAAATTTTACACAACTTTAATTCTGCTTTTGGGTTTGTAGGCTGCACTCCAAATGTAGTTTTATGGGTATCGTATTATTATATTTTCTATCCTTATGCTTATACACTGACAGCAGCATGATGAATAGGTTTACCAAATGTTAAACACTGCAAAAGGAATATAATTTATTGTGGAAAAACTGACCATGAATAGTTGCAGCAGCAGAGACTATACTTTTTCAAGGTTGCTGCAAAATTTATAACCCTATATAATGGTTTTGTCCAGGAAATATTTCTCAGCTAGTCAGTTTTCTTTGACCTTGGATTTATTTCTAAAGCTTTGTACAAATACAATTTCTCAGGCTTTATTTTGGAAACATTAAAAGTGTGAATACTCATGAATGTGATCGTTTTAATGCTGCAACAACTTTGTCGGCGAGGCAGCGGGTTAAGAGCTGAGAGTTTGTACGGCTGTAAATCTCCTCCTGACAGCTTTGCCCGTTTTTTTCTCAGCTGAGTGATTTGAAGCCAAAGCTAAACAAACAAAAAAAAAAAATGGTGAAATTTTAGTTTGACTCTTTTAAAGATAAGGCAATAAAAATAACACAGATGCCACTGAAAAAATGCCTCGGCCAGTGCTCAGAGGGAGCTGCAATGACTCTACAAGGCAGGTTTTCCTGCACTCTACTCTATGTGTGTGTGTGTGTGTTTACTTTTCAGGAAACTCCTTTGAAAGGCACAGATACACTCATACGCGCACAGAGAGAAAGTGGAGGAAGGAGATGTTTCCTTATAGAGACATTGCAGCTTCCTCTGCGTTCAAAAGGAGAACAGCACACACAAACACGCAGCGGGCAACACAAAAGGTCTCTTCACGGTTGTGCTGCCATCGCAGTCGACTGGCTTCGGCTGGCTTTTAAAACAACGCCAGTGACGAAAATAAGTCACTGCGACTACAATTTATGCTGAGAGTTTCATCCTTTTTGACACTCTCCACTGTTTATACCTTCTGTCACACACACACACACACACATAACACACCATGTCGGATTCATGTCCATATTAATGAGGGGCGCTGAGTGTGTACATTGCTGTTTCCATCGACTGGACAGTCAGCAGGGAAGATGCGTTCAATGATTTATGCTAATGACCAGAAACCCCTTTTATCCCACTTCAACAGGACTGTCTCCTCTCTTTCTTCCTCTTCTCTTGTCCTCTAACGTCCCCCCACTCTGCTTGATTTCAATTTTTCAGAGACCTTTTGCATTATCACAGAGGGAAAAAAAAAAGAGTTGGAGGAAGAGAAGAAAGAGGAAAGAGTAGGAGGGCCGTCCTGTGCGGCTTTGTGTTTGTGCATGTGTGAGTGGGCGTCTGTGCGCCTACACTACATGTTTGAATGTGTGTGTGTGTGTGTGTGTGTTTTATTCAGCATTCTGTCACGGCCTTCCACTCTTAAACAGGAACATTATTGGAGATTAAACACATATGACACACTTAGACACATTGTCCCTCTCATGCACGCACACCTCCTTACTGACACTTTCTTGATGTGCCTGCCTTCATTATAAAAACTACTTAAACCAAGTATGGCTGACAAAACACCCCCCCCCACCTGGGGAGGAGAGGCAGGAGTGAAAAGGAGGAGAAGAAATTTCGGTCATTTTAATTGCAAAGCTTGTTAGCCTTTTTCTCTGTCATTAGTGCCTTATTAGCATGTCATTACAAAGCCAGACGGTGTTTGATAGACAACCTGGAGGGGAGCAATTAGTTTGTGGGTATATGTGTATGTACATGTTATGCAGACAGCCTTTATTTTATCTCTATAGATAGTATCTATCAAGACATCTTTGCTGGGTGTTATTGAGCTTGCATCATCTCCAACATTGCTAACATTCACATCCATACAGCAATGAGTTCACATTATTATGAAGGAGTTTTGGTGCTTTGCTCAAGGACACGTCAACTCACTTTATTATGTTATTTAGTCTGCCCTCTACATAAAAATACAGAGGGTGTGAGGAGAGCTAATTTGGGTTTATCCACCCAGCGGGGGCGTGGTGATGGGTTGTCAACTGTGTGTCCTGAAGTTGAGGAACCCATTCAGGCTGATCACCTGTTGTTTGTTTTTGGCAATCAGAAGCCTGTGGGGAGTGATTGTTGTGCTTATGGTGCTGCTAATTAATAACTGATTACCCACTTAAAGCGCAGCACTTTATCAGCAGAAGAAATATTTCAAAGCCAGAGCACTGCAAGTGTCCTTGACTCGCAGCCCTGTCAGAGAGGATTAGGCTAATGTCATGTCCCCCTTACTGAAATTAATGGGAATGAGTGCAGAGCCTGTGCAGCTCCATACAGATTTGTGGTAAAGATGGAAAGGTTTTCTCTTGGAATAGTGGCAAATAATTGCCGTCATGCTGTCTTTATTTAGAAATTCAGCCAAGAAAAAAAAATATAATTGTATGCCAAGAAGCTGGAAATTCAGCCAGATACTGTAGTTACCTTAGAACAATGCTAATTTGCTTAAATAGAAAGATTAATGAATGAATAAAATGTATAGTCTTGATTAAAAATGGCTAACTAAGTGCTATCTTTTATATCAGTGTTAGGTTAAGTGATTAACATGATGTGATAGCCGTGTTAGCACCATGGACAGCGTCATAGCGCTTCCCTCTTTCCACTGGGAATTGTGTATTTACTTGCAACACATGAAACACATTGATGCGGCAGGCTGGCAAAGTCAGAGAGAGACAACAACCCAACATGAAACCTGTTCATTTGACAGGACTTGACGTGTTCAGGTCGAGTCACAGAACTCTGCTCCAGGCCAAACAAAAGTTCACTTCGAGGCCAACTCATTGTTAGTGGTTTGGGTACAAACCTGCCGTGGTAAGTATGTTAGCGCCATGGGATGTGTCATAATGCTGCACCTGTCACAGTGCGCACATCAGCACCATGGACAGCTTCATACCGCTGCAGAGAAACACACCTGTCATAATTTGTGTGTCAGCACCGTGGATAGCAAAAGGCAAATTCAAAAATAAGGTAACAAAGTGTGTTACCATGGATAGTGTTATAGAGGTGCAGAGAGATACACCAGTCTCAGTGAGTGTGTCAGCACCAAGGACAGCTTCATAGTGCAATGACTAAATTAGCACTGTGGATAATGTCATCGCACTATAGAGGTACAGTATATACAGTATATAGAGTCTGACACAACCAGCTAGTAGGCAGTAAGCTTCGGTCAGTATTCAGAGCTAAGTGTATCCCACAATTCACCACGTCTACTGTGCAACAGCAGTCCAGTTGTTGCAGTAATGCATCCAAAAGCTGGTTTTGGGACTGCAAGTCATAACCAGACACAAAGAAGTTGGATGGTGGATTCTGCCTGATTCCCCATTTCAGTGTTGGTTACTTTAAAACCAAAAAAATCAAATCTTCTTTATGAGACTGGTGAGAATAAAGTCGCACTGTAAAAATATCAACTATACTTTTATTAATGATTTAGAGAAATATGTTTATTTCCCTTGTATCTGACAGAAATCATTTAAAATAATGTTGTTAAGTCTAACACCTCTCTGGGGCGGCTCAGGCTCTGTGGCTCAGGAGGCAGAGCGGGTCGTCCACTAATTGGAAGATCGGCGGTTCAATCCCCGGCTCCTCCAGTCCGCATCCTGAAGTGTCTTTGAGCAAGATACTTAAACCCCAAATTGCTCCTGAAGGCTGTGCCAGGAGTAAGTGTGTGTGTGTGTGAATGAGCATTAGAAATCCTGATGAGCAGGTTGGCACCTTGCATGGCAGCTTCTGCCATCAGTGTATAAATGTGTGTGTGAATGTTGGCATGTAGCGTAAAGCGCTTTGAGTGGTTGGAAGACTAGAAATGCAGCCCATTTAAATAGGCTATTTCATTGTCTCACATCATGACGAAGTGAAGCTTCCCATTAAGCTATTTATATAAAAATGGCAATTGCACAACATTAAAAGCTGTCAAATTATAGCATAGTATTATAAGGCATTAGTCCTCAGATGCTGTTAGTGTGCCAGCTGCTAGAAACATGATGCCTTTACAGCCTATTTTAAGGTCACAGCAAAGCCCTCAGAGGCCTCTGCCTGCATTTTGGCTCGACAAACACATCAAAAAGATATTGGCTATCTTAAAGCTAGCATTTCTCAGACAGTGCCAAGTCGTGCCCCGGTCATTAAGAAACACCGCATTAGATTCTGCTCTCAGAAGAAACGGGCACAATTCATAGAATATTACTATCTCAATTGCTGTAATGCATAATTAAGCTGAGTGAGTGAAGAGGAGTGAAGTGTGTCTGCGCTAACTGATTGAATTGGCTTGTTGATGACCGCGATGCTGCAGCTTTGGCACCATATGGGCAAAACAAGCGGAGAGAGAGAGAGCACAGATGAAAGTACTGTAGAAAGTGGATAAATATAACTTTGTTCATATTTAAAACTGAATCATAATTGAAAAATTTTTCTTTGCTCACAAAAAACAAAAGTTCTCTGTTACCTGGCAACAAGAAAGTGACCCTTAGATAAAACAGTATGTCACATGATTTTTAGGGAACATATGGGACAGACAAAGCTCTGTACTTCCTGTTTTTTCATGATGTCACTAAAGTTTTCTTTCTCGACTTAAAAGATGTATCGCGGCAGTGAAAATGAACAGTGCTAATGTGGGTGAACTGACACAGCAGGCGCGATAGCGACTAAAGGAAAATAGAGAAATAGAGCCGTCTCCCTCTTAACGTTTCCCCTCATTTTGCAGCAGACTTCGGTTCACAGTTGACCTCCAAAAAAAGGATCTCTGAAGGTTACAGGTAAAATGTTTCCATGATTGAATGGGACTATTCACTTTTTGGGGAATGACCAACCGAAATAGTGCAAAAGGAGTATTGAGACTTAAGTTAGATAACAGAATGACAGACCTCTGAATCAATAATAATATCAAGTCAAATGTTGTTAACACATGTTAAGGATTTATCTTCAATGTTTTAGAAGGTGCATGTTGGACTTTTCTTCTGAATTTTTTTTTTTGCCTCGGTGCCTTCAGCCTCCTTCTAAGCTTTTGACAGTATGCTCTCAGAAGAGAAGAGACTCAGAAACACTCATATAGAGATAATCTGTGTTTAAGTAGTGTGTTTGTCCCTTGGGGGAAGTTCACTGACTCATACATGTTTTTATCAGATAGATCCACACTTCATTATGGTGGATCCCTACAGCCAAACACACAGATTTTGCCCCTTTAGCTACAGTGAAGAAGTAATTAAACTTCACCGCACCGGCAAAACAAATTGATTCTGGTGTAGGAAAGATATTGTGAATACACATTTGGTGTCAGGTTCATGTGCGTTTATGTGTGATCGCTGTCTACAACAAGTAGGAAACTGAGGAAGAAACAGATTCAAAGAAACATTCAGAGAGGTTATTTGACCTTCATGCTCTGGTGGAAGTGCACAGAGAGAAAGAACAAAAGAGGGAGAGAGAGATGGAGAGATAGAGGAATACATGGAGCAAGAAGTGGAAAGGAACGCTCCTCCAAACCTGAGGGCTAGAGAGACTAATTAATTTGAGAGACATGACCTTTCACTCCTCCTCCCTGAGAGCGAACTTGCATGAATGTGTGTGCGTAATTTGAATCAATACAATGGCATAGTCATCAAAGCCAGATGGAACCAGTACATCATGTCTCATCTTCACGTAAGAGACGGGGGGGAGAAACGTCTCATCAAAGACATGTCTGTAGGTGTCTGTGGGTGTGCCCTCTTGTACCCCTCTCGCTCTCTTTGTGAGGACAAATGTGAGTTTTAGACCTTGACAATGAACACGTTTTGGTCCGATCCTCATTTCAGTTGTTTGAGGACGGGTTTTTCAGGTTTAATGGTTTACAGTTTAAGTTAACAGTAAGGTTCAAGGTATGGACGAAATAAATAAAGATAAATTGTCTGACAAAAATCTACTCCTGACATAAAAAACACAATAACTCTTAATAACAACTTAAAATCAGGCAAGAACAACAAACAACAAACCAGAACAAAGTGAACAAAACAGGATCCTGGAGGGTTTTGCCACAAAACTGCAGCAGTATATATTTACTCATGGTCCTCCTAAACATGAATTGAGCATCCTCTCGTCAAGGCCTAACTTCATTTGAATAATCTTTCATTACTATGTTTAAGGTTTAGGCTGTTAGGGCACAACATGAGCATTTCTAACGTCAGAGAAAAACTAATTAATAGCAATGAAATCACTGAGAACAGCGGAGTGAATCAGTAAATCTGCAAAGAGCTTTCACATCAAGTTCTACGTTGCAAATTTGCATATCATGCTTTGAATCATGCTGAAATCATGTCTAAGGCCCTCTGGTGAATTTATTTTAATTTTGGAGAGAGAGAGAGAGAGAGAGAGAGAGAGAGAGAGAGAGAGAGAGCAGGAGTACAAAAAAACGAGCTAATTAATGTGAAGTCGTCGAAGTTGGCTGGAAGCTACAGCTTTCCAAGACTGAAAGAGACTGAGAGCGAGAGACACAAATAGAGAGCTACAGAGAGAATGTGTGTGTGTGTGTGTGTGTGTGTGTGTGGGGCAATCCCCTTAAATAGACTCCATCGGATGCAGACCGAGAGGAGACAGGTGAAAAAGACGGAGGAAGAGAGGGGGAATCGAGCATCCGCTGGAGGGGGATAATTAGGAAATCCGAGTGTGCATGTGCGTGAACCTACGAGTGTATTGTACATTCTGTATATCTGCATATGTGTGTGTACGTGCCCTCGTGTGGGAGATTTCCTGCTCAGGGACAGATGGTACCACAAAACACTGAATGCTGATGTTCCCTCTGACTAAACATGCTCACAGCATCTCTGAGCTCTGAGGAGCAGTGTTACTGTATTACAATGAAATGTGTGTTAGAATACAGATTATACAATTGTTACTTGCAGCACTTACGAACAAATGAACCAAATTTGACCAAGAAAACGTGTGTAAATGTGTGTGTCTAATGTTCTCACCCTTGCCGAATGCTGTTCTGATCAACGAACCTCCTCGGATGAGCTGCTTTAGTCTCTTGTTGCATTCATGTGAGCGTTGGACACATTTTCTTCAGTCTTGAGGCTTCCTGGCTTTTTTAGTCTGAAACAGACACAAACAGCACTTGAATTTAGACTTTTAATAAAGATATCCAGAGTTACTGGAGGTATATGTTACACACTTAGTTTCATCTTTGCTCCGCTCAGCCTTTTCCCTCTAAACCATTGTGTTTGAGTGATGATGTAACCAATTAAAATAAGGACTTTTCACTTGTATCATCTTATTTCACTTGGTTAATATTTAATTGATTAGTTTGAGAGTTTTACAAATGATTTTTGTTGCATTTATATCAGATTTCAACAATCCAACATTTCCGAAGCACCAAAGATAAACCAAATGCTGATGTATGGATGCATTAATTGATGTGCATGATGAATTATAATAAATGTATGAACGGCTTTGGATCTATGTGTTTTAATTTGTACCACAGACCATTTGCCAACACTAATACGACTGTAGTTTTTCAAGTATGTGAAACACTTCCCAAGTCTGACAGGATTTGCTGGACTTGACAAATTTGGGCACATTTTCAGGTTAGGTTCTGGTATAAAATGTCAAAGATTAATGTTATCATCAAGAATGACTGTCTGTGCAACAAATACAATGATGCTCCTGGTTATACACACATTTACAATTACCACACACCAGCAGTGACAACAACAGGTTGCTATTTGTCAGCTAGCATTAGCTAAATGTTCGGCAGTGTGTTAAAGGTTATTTATGGAGATTGAACTAATGTGAACTGTGTACCAGCATCTTTGTTAAGTTGTGTGATTAAATGTTGGGTATCAGGCCAAAATTAATCAATTCACGTCTATATAGAGTACTCTAGTTCCAGTAGTGCAGCTTGTCCTTCTTCGATACATTTACAACTCACTTTCCTTCCTTCAGAGAAAGTAATTTGCAGCCATCTATTGTAGTTCAGTACGATAAACAGCTTCCACAGCTCGAGGTAATCCATCATAGTAAACATGAAGCCTTCATTTGGTTTTGTCAAAGTGCCTGTTTTATTGTTACTTCATTACGCCTAAGTTGAATGTTTGCTTGTGAGTGTGCTTGTTATTTCACACTCCACTTACTGTCAATCACGATCACACTCAAAGGAGGAAGTGGAAGTGTCTGAGAGGAAATAATCCATCACAAACATGTCGCCTCACAAACTTTATTGTTTTTCTATACAAAGTGTCTCCGTTAGTCGAGAAAGGCTCGACTCCAAAAAGTTTAAAACAAAACACACATTTAAACATTACACGTCACATTCATTTCAGAGGGATTAAAGGAAAATGTCAAATGAAACTACATCATCTAAATCTGTACTCTAGTGGACATATTTTTCATTTTTGCCAAAGAATGCTGATTTTTAGAAACAGCAGTCGAACGGCCACGTTTATCTACTACAGCTGCCCAGTTGACACAGTCACTAAATCATATTAAGCACGGTGATAGATAGCTTATGAATTGCGACTGGAACCTTTTTTGTAGCTCACTTCTTATGTTTTTGACAATATAATCATTTGAGCTACATTCATAATTGGATTTTTTTTTCGTAATGATGAAAAATCTGCATTTTGTGTGTTTGTTAACAGATTTTAATTGAAGTTTAGGCCTGTTTTACTTGTGTATGTGATGTAATAAGATGAAGAGTCTACAGCTACAATATGTTTTCCACAGAGGGAGTATGAGGTTAGAAACAAATATCACTGTATCTGTGTAGCCATTTTCTCTGTGCCATTGACTTCCTCTGTTGTCCAAATACCACAGTTACGCTAGCAACTCTGAGGCTGTACTTGGGCAAGATGGTGCTTTGAGCTAAATGCTAATATCAGCATGCTAACATGCTCACAATGATAATGCTAACATGCTGATGATGAGCGGGTAATGTTTACAACTTAGTTAAGCTTGTTAGCATGCTAACATTTGCACTAAAGTCCCGCTGAGTTTGATGGGAATGTCATCATTTTTGTCCTGAAGGGGACATGAATGTCTTTACCAAATGTCACGGCAATCCATCTAATAATTGCCAATACATTTCTCTGAAACAAGAATGTCAACCTAATGGTGGCGTAAGAGGAAACGTCAGGGGATCAGTGAAGTCATTAGGATTCATTGTCTGGGTAGCAATCTATCTAGTAGATGTTGAGATATTTCACTGTTTAGCTGAAAACGACCTGCTGGTGACACTAATGGAAAAGTCAGGGGAAGCTGTTTTGCAACTGCATTTTTAATGAAAAAACTTACTAACTTATTAGCTTTTTTGGGTTTAGTTGTACTGAAATGTTCGACAGTTAAAACACCTGTTAATCAATTTGGGAATGATTACAGATTCTATGTGTTTGAAATGTACCTATTTGTTTCCAGCTGGATTATTTGTACTTTTAAATGTCCTAAAACTACGCTGGACCTAAAATGGCATTGTAAAACATTCAAGACACTCAAGAACACATTATCTCTGTTAATTCTGTGCACATCTTTTGTTTGAACAAAGGGGTTAATAACAAAGAAAATATCCTTCTTGTTATTTAAAGAAAAGAAAAAGCAAAACAAAGTAAAAGCTGAGTTTTTGGAGGAAGTGCAGTCATACTGTAACAGAATGCTCTATATTTTATTAACTTAAAAACAAAAAAAAACAACAATCCCTCCCCTGCCTCCCGTCTCTCCCTTTCTCCAATCTTCTTTTTTTCTTTTTTCAGTTAATTGTTTGACGGCAACACTGAAACCAAATAACAGAGTCCAGTTGACTTCCCTCAGGGCAGCCACCTTGGACCTGCTCTATTATTACAAGAAGCCACAGTCACAAGCAGCAATATGAGGAGAACAAGGGTCAAAGCCACAGCAGCGGATAGTATGACTGAAATATATTGCTGTGTCAGAAAATTCTCAGTATAGATTTCTAAGTAAACTTTTTAAACTTTTTCTATCCAGGGAAATTTACACCCTGCTTAACATTCACATTTCAGTCACACGCCTGGGAACAAGCTGGAAGGTTTTCTCCAAATGCATCCGAATAAAAACAACAGGAGAAACCAATAAAAAGTTTGCTAATGAGCTAATTAGATCCCCTGTCGCCACCGGAGTTGGCGGGGCTGTTCTTTTTGGGAATGCAACGTGCCTCCAACCAATCAAAAAGCCCAGATGAAGCAATAAGCTTCATCCCTCAATCTTATCGAACGCTTTCAGATTTGTTAAATAATGTTTTAAAAAAGAATTTCTCAGGTTCCAATCTAACAGCTCTGAGGGCAGAAAGCTCTCAAACTGTACAGTATTTAACTTAATTTACTTTTTTGTAGTTAGTGAGATTTAATTAGTTTGAAGTCAAAACAACATTTAACCTGCAGCCTCGGTGCCTTATACTTTTAGTTTAATTTATAATATATTGCATGGTTTAATTATAGAGGTCTGAGTTCAGGTTGAGGTTGCGTGCATGATGCATAATATATAATCTGAATATGTTATGGCTGCATATGGCTTTTAGGAAATACAAAGAGCATGCTGGTGTTTTTGCATGTTTTATAAAGTATTACATATCACAGTTTTGTACATTTTTGCATATACAATCTTCCCAGCCTCTATTGGTTTGCTTTTATTTCAATACACTATGAAAACCAACTTGCAGAGACTAAAAACTTGCAGAAAGGTAATCCATCACAGTGAACATTTAAATTGCTTTTCTTCAAGGTTACCTTATCACTGTGTGGTAATGCAGTAGAAAGCCTTGACTGAACTGAAACGTCTGCCAGTGTGATGCATTCATGTGCTCGTGGGTGTTATTTCTGTAGTGTTTTTCATACATTCTTGGAACTAAAGACTGACTGACATAAAGGATTTCCAGTGTGCTTGTGCAAATAAAAATAAACTTCTAACTTCTAACTTCAGTGGCCTTGAATCACTGTATATGGTTCACTCGTCAGGTAATAAAACTGTCTTTTACTTTCAGTTTCTCTGAAAAGTAAATGGATTAAAGAGAAAGTTCAAGTTCCCTTTTCAATAAATAAATCCAAGAACATTAACCAGTAAAATACATTATTAAAACAGGCAGATTCTGAGGTAGCCTGGTTCCAGACCTCTGAATTGCCCACATTTCCAATCATTTCAACGATTGAAATAGCGCTGCTATTTTGCTCATTGATGGCTGTTTCCCTGTTTAGAACACAATCTAATCTGAGCTTTGAACAATGGATTAAGAGCGGGGGAAATCATCTTCCGTTGAGCCAGAAAATTAGCACCTCTTATGAAAAATAGCACCAGAAAAATTGCCATAAAAATGGTGACATGGATGAGATTGACACACCTCAGTCAACATACAGATTTAGCGATCTATAAATCAGGGTATTTCTCGTTCTTATACCAACCTCTGAAAATGAAATTGCCGTGAACACAATGTCAGACTGAATAATAAAGTGAAACACGTGTTCAGTCTGATTCCTCTGTCCTCAGGCTGCACTTAAAGTCCCTCCAGTCAAAAATGTTTTTCTTCTTGTTACTTCAGTTGGATGTTTTAACTTCACTGTACAAAACGACGTATGTGCAGAGTGCGACACTTAAAGGCTGTTTTCACATTCATGTGCTGAAGGGGGAAAGTTTCTCTGTGCTGACTGTAACGCTGAGTTAAGGGGGTTTATGGACTTTACAGTAAAGTAGGAGACATCTTGTGTTCATGTATTATATATTTACATATTCACAGATTCTGTACATGTAATGAGGGGGAAGGAGCAGATGTCATTTTAAGAATTTCTAACGAGGTGAACTTTTTCTTGTGGAAAAAACATCAGACAAAAATTATTATTCAAAGGATTTTTATATGTCTCAAAATATGTCTGGAGGGGATCTTTAAACATTTTAACACTTCATTTGAATCTACCATTGCACTGCATCAAAGTACCCAGGATTCAAATATTACAGATATACAGATGTTATATACATTCTTCACCATTTAAGGGAAAACAAAACATTTTTTGTCAGCCTGCCACTAACAGTCAGTTTATAAACATGTCCAAAGCCGCCTAATATCAGTAATCTATATTCTCATCCTAGCTCACTAATATTTGTAATTATTAATTAATCATTTTATCAGTTATAGTATATCTCAAACACACAGTCAGTCTTTAGGATTAAAACGTCTCTTTGGCTGTTTTATATAAAAACAACATGAGGAGTGTTGGCAACGTTACAGAACAGGAGATGTGGTATTAAACCATCCTGCAATCACAAGGGGATGTTTGTGCATAATGACATCTCTAGGTAATATCTATTTGAAAGCAATGTTAAGTATATTTACAATACTGTCACGCCATGCAATATAGAGCCCTTTATAAAGAGTGCGCGACAGAAACAATATTTGCAAGTGCTGATCGACTTAAAATGCATTAAACAAACACATACACACACAGATGTTGGATGCTGTGGACGCTGGGAAGATTATCTTTGGGTTTTCTCTGACTTAAAGTGAGAAACTGGATGACAGACGATGCAGTATTGTGGTGGACGGAGTGAAAGAGGAAGACTGGCATGCAGAAGAAAAAGATAGCAGAAGATAGAGAAAAGGAATTCAGCTTGGTAGATTTTTTTAAATGATTTGCTGCTGCATCAGATGGGAAGGAAGATAGATCGTAGCCGAGAGCTGACAGACGAGAGGAGATGGAGAGAGTGAGAGGCTGAAAAACAGATGGGCCCCACGCACACACACAAAATATATGCGTTCCTGCCCACATGTAGGAAATAAGAATACGAAAAAGAATCTCACCGATTGCACACTTGGACCAAAGAGATAGCTTTCTAACAAAGCTGCAGTGTAAAATAAATAATAAGAGTCTACACGTACAGCGGAGCCAGTAACAACACCCCCGAAATCACACACACACACACACACACACACACACACACACACACACACACACAGCACTCATGCAAACACTTTATTCCACTCAAGTAGCTTTCTGCTGATTGCATGCTCTCTCTGCGTGGATCTCTTCTCTGACATAAGTCATCAATGCACAATCAATACTATTTCCATGCACAAGGGCAAAGTATGCATATTATAACACACACACACACACACACACACGGGAAAGTGAATATTCTTGGTGTTATTGGAAACCAATACTGGCATCCCAGTTAACCTAAAAGATCAGCGTTTTCAGTTAAGAAGCCCAAATATAGAAATTGAAAATCAGTCAGGATCTCATCCAAGAACAGTTTACCCAGCAAAATTAAATCACGTTTAATACAGCTAATCAATACTGGACATCTTTTTAACACGTCTTCATTTTCATCAAAATGTTTGGTCATGACTTCGAGCTCTTCGACATCTGATGTTGTAGTACATTCACTCCACTTCAATCATCAAATGAATCGCCGCTCAGGCCCACAAGCCGTTTTAGCATTTACTCAAACGCCAAGTCATGATTTAAACACCCTTAAAGAAACGGCGACTAAGCAGAATCTCTACAGTTTTACAGCCACATAAATATGAGGCACTTAAGGTAATCTATAGAGAGGGATTCATTAGTGACCAAGCTTAGCCTCACAACTAACGACCTGCCACTTCCTGTGCCAACAGGGGCAATTACATTCACACAGGCTAAAAAGTCTTGGCAACCTTATCACCTTGGTCATTTCTGAGCTGCTGATCTTATATCTTGCCTTGTCAGACTAAGATCCAGTTTGTTAGGGAGTCAGGCCCGAGGTACACAACGCAGATCTGTCAAGAATCAGTTAGGCTGGCTTTGTACAACGTGTAAGATGGGTGAGCATTCCTATTTAAGCTCAGTATTAATGTGAAATGATGTTTTGACCCATCATGACGCCCCGCAGTGCTATCAAGCTGTGCCATCATAGATCCCTCTGACAGGCGACATCATTCTCTAACCTAACGTACAGTACCTTTAAGCTGGCTTTGTATCCCACCCTCACCCAAGCAAACAACAAATACTCTGTAGATTGACTTCTATCTGCACTGTGTCTGCTTAGGCTAAGCTACAAAGGCTCGATAGGCAGTTTCATCTGAATGCCCATTTGATGTCGCTCCAAGTATTAAAATGCTCCATGGAGCATTAGGTCAACACAAATTATCAGCAAAAATGATCACTTTATAACCAAACGAACTACTATTAACGCTCCCAGCTCAGTATTCTGTGTATCAATTTGGCAATAAGAAGGAAATAAATAATTTCACACTGCCTGTGGGGGTCAATAAAGACCAGTTAAACTATTCATCATATCGGATAATAGGTGTAATCAGCCTAGCTTGGCTTCAAGGAATTTTATGGAGGCTGCACCCTAAACATGTATAAACACTGACAATCTAAATTAAAGGAATACTCCCTCCAGATAAGATCCCGCTGCTGCAATTCAAGACTCAAAAGTCACTCAAGAGCGCAACATGAAGAGGTTGAGAAGGGTTAAACTTTATGAGCATTTCTCTGGTGTCTTTTGATCCCCTCGGGTAACAGAATCACAGCTGTATAACTATTAATCATAGGCTATAACTTGGGAGCAATGGGAGAAAATAACTGTAAAATTGCAGCAGAGTATGTAAATTGCGTGCTTTAACACACTGAGGTGGCAGGAGGGAGCCTGTTACTTCAGGTCTGTAAAGTCTGTGTGAACGGGGTGTTATCTGTCTTTAATATGTTGTTGCTGTAACTTGTCTTTTCCTGTGCATGGGAGACCAAACCTCTGTAGGGATTAATAAAGTTATTTCCCTATTCTCAGCAGTCTGAGGCTCCACGAGAAGTATCAAGTTTAGATTTAGCAACGATTGTTTAAAACATACAGTGCAGATCAGTTCGGTGTGGTCAAAATCAAGTCCTTTCAAATCTTTGTTTCTTGTATTTATGTTAATTCATAATGCAGAAGAGTAACAAGCATAAATATTTTAGCTAACACCTGCACACTTCTACACTGTATATAAGTAATGTGATGCAGATATTTGAAAACTGCTAATTTTGAGAGAAAACCACTTTGCTTCTATATACTGAAACTGGTGTCACACACATGCGTGTGAATCTGCAGGACCTCACACACACTCCTTTGTTGGCTTTTAGATTTGCATGCAGTGCGAGTGTGACAGACATTTCATGTCAGCCCATTATTCCTCTCTCTGTCTCTTTTTTCTCCCTCTATCTCTACCTTTTCTCTCCTCTACCCTCTTCTCACTGTCTATCTCTCTCTGCCTTCTTCCAAGTCTATTATTTCTCCATTAAAATCCAGGATGACCCGTGTAATTGCCTCCAATGACTAGGTCCTAATGAAAAAACACATCGCATTAGTGGGGAGACACCGTGTGTGCGCGCGTGTGTTTCTGCATGTCAAGCTGCCGGACCTTGACCAAAGCAGATAATATTGTCTGTCAGAACTGCCTGTTACACCCTTTTAACCAGCATCTGAGTGTGACTCTGTGTGTGTGTGTGTGCCAACCTGCTCGAGCCCTGACCCATACAGATAAATATTCTCTCAGACCCTCGTTCCACCCTTTTAACCCGGCTGTGTATGTAATCCTGTTTATGTGTGTGTGCGCGTTGTGACTCAAATTGTGTTCGTAGACATGCATAAATATGAAGTCCTAACCGCCTGTATGAGTCAGTTGATGACTGAGAAGAGAGGGCATTCAAGCATACTACATGTGGGTGTATACGTGTGAGAGAGAGGATAACGGAGAGAGGGAAAGAAGAAGAGAGCAACGGGCGGAGAGGAAGATTTTAAATGAAAAAAGAAGGAAAAATAGAGGGAGAAAGACATTTGTTAAGCTTCTACACAGTACGAATGCATGGAAATTCATGTATTGACTCAGTGGCTCAAATATATACACAGCAGGAATCCTTTCTTTTTGATTTCTTAAAGGCCAGAGCTGAACATTGGGTGTAAAAGGATGAAAGGGGGGGGGGCATCAAGTCAGGATGCAAAGAAAAAGAGACAGTAAGATGATGAGATGAGATGGACTGAATATATTCACCGTCTCTTATCGCAATCATCAAAATTTCAGTCTTGCCTTAATGCTGCTGTAAAAGACTGAATTCAATATCCAGCGTTTCATTCTTTTACCAAACGACCTCCACTAGCTTCAGGAAATTGGTCTTCTGCATGAGGATTGATTATGCGCAATGATAAGTAACACATAAAAATGATGTACTATGAACACGGTGAGAAGGGTTGGAGCTATCAGTGTCGTAAAATGAAAACAGGAAGAAAGGCGAGCACATTAAAGCTCTAACTGCAACAAACACTCTAAAGACCATTTGGAGGAGACAGTTGTGCTCAGAAAATGGCAGTAAGGGTTAGATTAGGGGCCGCTTTAGGGGGCGGCATAAGTTTGATTTACACCCTGAAGTGAGAGTTGGGCAGAGTTTCTACCAGCTTGGCTGCCGTTAGACGATCACTTGGTTGTGTTGTCTGATTAATTAGTAATCAAATGTTGTACTGTCAAAGGGGTTTGTGACATATTACAAATTTTGGTTAGGTGTCTTGCAGTTTGAGCAGTTCAGATATTCGGTTTTTGGCAAACTCTAGTGAGCTTGTTTTAATAGCATAGAAGTACATTTTTTGGCCACGCAGAAAGGGGCGAAAACGTGTGGTGTGAGTTAACGTGTACAAGGTTAATACTACAGTAAATCTGACTCATGAGCGCTCTGATCGTCGCATTGCTATCAAGATTCAGGTTAGCATTATCTGTCTGATCAACTCAGGCAGATAAACAACATGTAAAGTAGAAGATGGAGAGATTTTTGAGAAAAGATGAACATGTGATGCTCATCTATGGCAAACACACGGGTCAATTTTAAAATAAGAGGTTTATGTAGCTCTTGACACAACTGTCATTGTAGTGACAGAGTCTTGTGTCTAAAAATTTGAGCAAAGTTTGACTTGGAGTTCACTCAACAGTACACAACAGTAACTCGTGAGAAACATGCAGTTCATGTTCTTGATAATGTCAGTTCAGTTGGTTTGTTACTAGTTTTTCGGTAATTGTTAATGGTTGAACGGTTGAACTCAGTTTCCAAAGATGGACATGACAGAAAATGTGTAAAAACAACAGGGCTGGAAGATTCTCCAGTTCATCATCGATTCACCAGACAAGTGTTGGGACATGAACTCACGCAAGTGAGGAGGACAAAACTTCCTCAAGGGAAAACTCTGCATAGTACCTGTAAATATAGACGAGGGATCGGATTGAAAAGAGCTGCAGTCCAATTAAACTTTAATGACACTTTTAGGGAAACGGCACTTCCACCACTGCAGCAACAGTAATGAGAGGACACATCGATGCACAAAAGGATATAAAAACATCCCCTTCCTGCGTCTTTTTCTCTCTTCTCCATCATTCCCTCCACCGTGCTATATCTAATAAAGGTAAAATAAAGTGTGGAGGCAGAGTTAGAGGGTAAAAAGAGGATGAAAGCGACAGAGAGGAAGATATTACAGAAAGGTCATGCAAGAAAAGATATCAATCTCGGAAATGAAAAAAAAAAAACTTGCTGACTTTAGTGAGTTATTTGTCTGGACCGCTAGATCACAAGCCACCATTTGAGTTAATCCCTCCTCTTCCTCTTCCACTGCACTATTAATTCATTGTTTTTTCCTTTCTTATTTTGGTCTCTTGCATTTCACCTCTATCGACTTCACTTGCTCTGTTTCATTCCCTCAGGGGTTGCAGAAGGAAATTAACTCTCTTTCCTTACCTTTGCTTCAACCATGCAGTTATCCTTTTTCTCTTTTTGTATGGATATACTGTATATGTGCTGTATGATACCAGTCTGTCTATTCATCCATTCATCCATTGATCCCTCCTTTCTAATCTTTATTTTCTGGCAGCGGAGGAGAATAAACGAGAAGCAGCCCGGACCACAGGAAGTGTGTGTATTTGTGTGTGTCTGGGGTTTTTGGGTATGAAGGTGAGCTGTAAAAGTCTGAAAAAACAACTTTAAATCACTCCTTTCATCTTCTCCACCAGCTTTCCTTCCTCTACTTCGCTGCACCTCAGTCCCTCATCCGTTAATCCCTTTATTATTTGTGTGTCACTTTCTCTTACAGTTGACACCTCTAAATCTGTCTGCCTCCTCCTTCTCATTCTCCAAGTTTTTAATTTCTGGCACTCTTCTGCCCCTAAATCTTCCCCTGGCCCGCTCTCGCTCTGTTTGGTCCATTCACTGCTCTTCCTCTCCGTCTTCCTGTGAAGTCCCCCCCCCCCTTCTAAAAATTGCCCTGTCATTTCTCCGCCGCATTGCCTGTCCCTCCTCTGCATCTTCCCGGTGTCACCTTCCCCGCTTTCCTGAGCGAGCAAGAAAACAGTTGTGGTTCATCTTTTCTGTCAAGTCTAGTAATCATAATAGTAAATAATACACAAAAGGCTTATTTCAAGGAAAGTATGAAATGTGGTTTTACGTGCCGAGTCATCCCTCTCACATCTATTTTAGCATGCCAAATCATGTCGTACCCTATTTACTCTTCACACAAATATCTAACTGCTTCTTGGTCTGAAGAGATGATGAGGGGTGCTCCTCGTCAAGTCGTGAAGTCCATTTCCAATTTTATAACCAGGAAGTGTCCCCCCCAGACAGCCAACAGAGCGTAAATACCAACAAAAAATGGGTTCCAGGTTACTATATATACAGTATATTGTTACACCTGTAACTAACATGTCCAGGCAAACTTTTATATATTTATTTTCACCTTGATGTAAATATTTCTTTGGTCTAATTAAGGGAATATCTTTACTAGTGACAGATGACCGCCTGAAAGCAACTTACAATGTGGCCAGAAAGGATGCATCGGTTGTACCTTCCAAATTCGGGAAAAATAAGACTGCATTCCTCGATTTCGTTCGGAAAAACCTTTGAAATACGAGTTTTGTTTTGACCTTGAAAACAGACGCTGAGGAAAAAAAGGTCCACTCATCAGCTGGTTCTGCCGCTTGCAAACTATTACACGAACACTCAACGCAACGTATTTGTTTTAGACATGTGGACAATGAGCCTCTGTGTGCTTTTGTAGTTTTTTTTTACACTTACTCACAAAAAAAAGCAGATAAATCCATCCAACAACGTTCATACAACTCTGCGTGTGTGTTTACAGTATATTAATTGTTATGTAATGTGTTATAGTTGTTATGTAATGCATTATTGCTGTTATGTTATGCAATGTCAGTATCCGCTTCTTTGCCAAGTGGACACTTTTAATCTGGTGGCGTGGGGGCTCAGCGTCCAGTGAAGAAGATTACACACTAACACATGCAGAGGTTAATGGTAATCAAAATCACAGAGAAGCCGCAGAAAGGGAAGCATGATGCAAGGAGAGCTAAAGATGAAAAGACACGTAGAGAAACGGTGGAGACCAAGACAGAGCAAGTCACCAAAAGACAGAGGAAGAAGCGTTTGCTTACTGTTCGCTGGATAACGTGAAGATCATACAAATAAAAAAAGTCTATTATCGAAAATATGAACAAAGGCAGCCACAGCTTTTCATGTGAGTGGTACTATGAGTGTGTTTTCTCAAAAAACGTGTGTGTGTGTGTGTGGTTTCCATTAATTTCCTCCGCAGAGCTTCCCCATGGCTTCACTCATGTTTGAAGAAGCTATTTGAGACTCAGTGACTGCAGATTACCGATAAGGAAAATTACACTGTCAGAATTTATCAGCGAGAAAATCATCCCAGCGCCCCCCCCCCCCTTTCCCCATGTGCATGTGTGCGTTCGTATGGTCGGAGACAGAGGGTTTCTTGCTCAGGCATATGTCTGCGTGCTTGGGTGTGTTTGTATGTGTGTGTCTTGTGTGTGTTTTTATCTCTCCTCCGGGGAGACCCCACGCACCGTCTGTCTCTGGCTGATTCTGTATTCATTGCCACAGAGAGAAAGAGACGGAGTGAGGGGGAGAAGAGGAAGGAAGAGAAAAATGATGAGATGCAAAAGGAGAAAAAGCCAAATAAACAGCGAGAGGACAGCGGAAGAAGAGGAGAGAGTAAAAAAAAAACTCAACAGAAAAGAGGGTGTTTATGCTAAGAGGTTATAATTTTCATTCAGTCTAAACAGATGTCTCCACTCTCCTTACAACTGCCTCTCAAATGCAGCAATTTACATCCTGATGTTAGATGTCACCTGCATTCCCAAAATGACTTTTCACCGTCACATCTGCAGCCATTTTGTAAGAGCAGGTGCTGCAGACTTTCTATTTTATTTTGTATCTCTATTTTTTCCCCCCCCCTCCTCTTCCCCAAATGGTGGATCTCGCTGTGAAAAAAAAAAAAACAGACGGAGCTGAGAGGGGCGTAGGAGGGAGACAGGGAGATGAGAGAGGAGAGTGGAGGGAAAAGGCAGGAAATAAATGGATGGAGGTGAGGAATGAAAGAAAGAAAGATAAAAATGGAGGCTGGAGGAAGAGAGGGGAGGTGTTTTCCTTCCTGTTTGTTCTTCATTAGGGTTTTCAAATCTAATGAGAGTCTAAGAGGGAGACAAGAGGCAGACAGAAGGAAAATGGACCGCTGATATAAATATGCAGACGTACAGGAAGTTTCGGGGATACAGAAAATGTCAACAACAGAAGGGAGAGGAGGAGTGTGTGTGGTCAGACAGAAGATGCACATTGTTTTAGCTCTGTCTACATTTCCAAACAGCAGCAATCTTAATTAATCTGCATGGTGGGGTCTATCACAGAGTCTGTGTCTGTGTGTGTGTGTGTGTGTGTGTGTGTGTGAGAAAGAAATGTCAAAGCAAAATGTGGAAGCTGCGAAACATGAACAGAGGAGAGAGATGGAGGTGAAGAAAATAAAGGCAACGTGTTGCTTCCCACATGTCACTTTGTGTATGAATTATAAGACTGTGACACGCTTTATTTACCATTTAGTGGTGATGAAAGACAGGGAACGGGGGGGGGGGTGACACATGGCAGGGGTCATGGGGTCAGACTCAAAGCAAAGATGTTGCGATTACACGGAGCAAACTGTCCTTAAGACAATCTTGGCGAGGCTCAGTAGCACATGATTGGCATTAATAACAAGGCAGTATTGTATTTTTCTTAGTGCACTGAAATGACAAAAAAAACATTAATTAATCGACATATTAAAAAATATTGTCTGCGTTACTACACCTTATTTTAAAAAGGAGAGTTTGGGGCTGAGTGACACAGACAGTGGAGCCAAGTCAGAAAGTATTGAGAAACAGACTAAGACATTGTTATTTTTGTCTTTTCATAGGATGTGTTGACGATATAGGAAATATATAGAATAATACCAGCTTTATCCTTCAAATAACGCAGGCTACAGTCTGTGCAGATTTATAATGGCCATTGCTGTATTCAGTTTAGATAGTAACAATGAAGCAAAATGTGTCTGAACTCTATTAAATATTGTATGTTATTAGGTTATTTTTAAAACTGGTCTCTATATTTCAGAGCAAGTAAAGATAGAAACAGTCCTGTCAGCTACAGCGCAGCTTCTGCTGAGAGTCCTCAAGCACAATAAAGCACAAAGAAAGAGAGAGTTCAACTAACAAAATCCAGAGAATCTAGATTACATGTTAACCTTGTAAACAGCATTAACCCGCCGGTGAGTGCAGTTTGTTCAAACCCACAGACCTTTATCTTAAATTAGTGAGGATCCCAATGTTGATGGAGCAGCAAACAAGTGAAATGTCATTTGGTGTGCGTAGAGATTTGAACAGGATGTGTGACCTTTGGTAGTCTGGTTCCAGATCTCTGTACAGTTCACTAATTAGAGCTTTAAAGGCGGAATTAAGACTGGGGACATAATTTTCCTACATAGCTACCTTGCTACAGCGATGAAAAAGGTGGTTGTGAATCGTCTTACGGAAATAACAACTCTTAAACCGACATAACGTATTTCTTTGATCAATGTGAAAAACGTTGAGTTAACTGATCTTACAAACCACAACCTGATCTTTCATGTCCTGTTAACAGGAAGGATAAGTCACTTGCTACTGATTGGTTAGGACAAAACAAAACAAAATACACCTTCATTGTTCATTTAGCTAAATGACTTCCTGAACCTGTACATTGTGTTTTGGTAATAAAGGAGAGAAGAAATACACTGACAGCTTAAAAAATCCAGCTATTACCATCTTGAAACTGGGCCCAAAATGGATCCGGCAGTTTGTTGGAACCTCTACCAGGCCACAGCAACCTGAGCCAAAGCCCCCCAAAAGTTTGGCAAAAATCAGACAAATGAGGAGAAACTGCATGTAGAAGTAGAAGTTATTCAACACAAAACTGATCCATAGCCCAGACTACCTTTGATTTTATCCAGGAGGACAAACAGTTCAGGGTGTTTCACTCCTATATTTGTTACTTTGACTTTCACCTTTCTAGTTTCTATAGAGCGAGATCAAAAGACGCTGCCCTCTTCCTTTGCCGTACCCTTCATTATTTTTCTCTCTCTACATTCTCAGCTAACAAAGAGGAAGAGATGGAGTCACAGGTGAGAGGAGGGGGGAGAGTTTTGGGCCAGTCAGTTTGGTCTTTGTGGTGCTTTGCGGCTTCAAACAGCAGGTCACAACACGAACACAGCCGGGGTCGCGACTTAATTTCCCGCTGGGCCACCCACAGTGGAAACTCGTGCAGTCTGGCTACAGTAAGGTTAGATTAAATCAGCAGCCCGTTCTCATTCCCATCATTCAAATACCGACGCTTTGTCACAGCCCTCTGCATTTTTTTGTTGTGGTGTTTACTGTTGCAAGTGGTCATTTTAACCCAAACCACGATCTTTCCCTAAACCTCTGAGCGTGCTCTGAGCGTGTAATATTGCCACAGAGGGGCAAAGCGTCGGTATTTGACAACCTGGGATGAGAACAAGTACAGTCAAACTGAAACGTCTAATTTGAGAAACTGAACTATTCTGCAATTTGTAGCATTGAGTTGTCAACTGAAGGAAAATGAGTGACAGAAGAAAGAAATGCAGATTGTTGCTTCTCTGAGCTTCATAAAGCTGCGCTGTTATTATGAGTTTCCAAATTATAAACACACAATTTGAAAAGTGATGTGATAATGAAGCCAATGTGGAAGAACTGCAAGATGTGGTTCTTCGCTGCCAAAATGCCGCCTCTTTAAAAAATAATGAAGGCGATTAGCCTTAGCGATTTGCTCTACAAAGCTGCAAATCATTATTTGAATGAAAATCAGCAAATACATGAACTAATTAAATGAATAACCATCAGAACCACAATTATTTACAAGTTTTCAAGCCTGGTTGCTTTGCTCAGTGCCTTCTTTCTGCAGGAAAAACCAAAGTCTGAATTCTGAGCATAAATGCAACAGAATAAATTAACTTAAACATACATTTTAACTAAGGATATGTGTAAAAACTTAATTTCAGGAAATGTCTAGTACGTGCCTGGTATATGTTTTCTACTTAACACACATTTATAATCATTTTAAAATGTGAAATTCATACATTTGACACCATGGCAGGAAAAAGAGCTAATCTGTATGAGTCGTCCTACCACATCTTAACACAAAAGTGTTTATAGGTTCTGAAAGGCCTGCTGTCGCAGAGAGGCGCGAGTTCAAATGGGGATAACAGTGTACGCTTTCAGACAGATTGCCCCTTAAAGGCTTTCCCGGTGTTGTACACATGAAAAGTGAGGCAATAGTGTGAAAAAATGAAAAAAAGAGAGAAGTTTAAATCCTGGCTTCTTTCCCACCTCCGCACACCTGGCCGATCACTATGTAAAGTCGGTTTCGGAAAGTAACAGGAAATGTCAGACGCAGCCCCCCGAATTATGATGTCGGCAAAGCGTAACGGGAGGGGTTTTCAGATGCTGTTCGACCATCCGACAAGCACTTTATATAACCGTCATAATTTGAAAGACGCAGTTATGGAACAAGAGCTGACATGATGTGTGATTTGGGGTTTAGTTCCAATGAAGTCTAATAGGCGGTGTAATGTAGTGCATCCTCCTCTGTGAAACATTGTCCACAGTCTGTTTGAAAGGTGACTGCGCTGTCCATTTACACAACCAATAACTCATTCAGATATGTTAAATGGAGCGTGGGCTGGACCAGCGCGGGAGTATTTCCACAACCTGGATCAGCCTTCTCTGAATAATGAATGTTTGTGTGTGTGTGTGTGTCTTGGGCACAAATGCGCATTTGCATTTGTGTGTGTCTGTTTGATGTGTGTTTATGTGCATGTGAATACCTGTAGGAGGTGAGTGTGTGGGCGAGAGATGTGTGTGTGTGTGTGTGCCCTCCTTACAAAAGGCCAAGTTTGGATTGCCCCGAGCTACAATGACTAAGTGAGTGAGTCGCCAACCCCTTTTCTCTTCTATCTCCCTACTTATCTTTTTCTCGTGAGAAAGTATGACAACACACCTTAGGACTGCCAGACATAACCAGATGAAAAGGATGAGGTTTGTTTCAGGTTCTGGCACAGAAAGAACAACCTTTAGTCTCTCCAAAGGTTCGAGCTTCTGATAAATGTAAAATACTGAGACCACCATCTTTAAAAGAGCCCACCGTTCCTTCTGTCATCCACCAATATGTCAGCCTCATGCAGAATACATTACTTCAGCTTTTCATGGACACAAAATCAGCGTGGCTGCCTCTTTAGCTTTCACCTCTCTAACTGTGCTGGTTAAAACACAGCTTCTTCCTACTCAACCATACTACATACAGTAGCAGCTACTCCAAGCTTTTACCGGTCCTCTTATCATACGTAGCCATACATTTCACCACCCACGTCTTTCCATTCCCTCTGCAAACCTACAAAACTATTTAATTGCAAAAATGAATCCTATTCAGACTAGAAACCAGTCATTTAGATGGCATGTTGACCTATAGAAACGATCCCGGTGCGCAAAACGTGACCAAGTGAATTCCCCACTGAGTTTGGGAGAGGAAGGCTTTCGATGTCGGGAAGTTTGTCTTGTCTTGAGAATGACATCATCCTACTGGAAACCACTGCGAAAACACCAAAATATAACCGACAAACAACGTGCATCAAGCACATCATGTTCCTCCTATTAGATTTTTAGCTAGCAACTCTCAGCAGGTTTTGCTTTCAGGGACGTACCCGCTGTGCCTCTAGCTGTTACTTTTAGACAAGCCATGTGAAGCGTGTGCAGTTTTTTTTTTTTTTTTTTAAGTTTTCTTTAACTCTGGAGGTCCACAGACTTGCTTTGCTGTCAGAGTTGGGGAGATGAGTCAACAGGCAACCCAATGATGAGGCTAATTTTCAGATTTTCACATAAGTTTATGTATCCCTGCAGGGAAATATGCTTCCTTTCTGGATATCTGCAGCTACACAGTAGCACGCCTGGGGTGAGTCGGCCTTGCTCATGGACACTTTATCATGGCAAACAGCATTTGAACTTAAACCAGAATCTTAAAGTTGAGCAACAGCTAGTCCCTCATTATCCTATCTAACTGCACCAAATCCTCCTTCTTAACTTTTTTCTCCTTCAATCTCCCCATTCCTTCCAGCTCTTATCCTCCTTTCTCCTCTGTATTTCCTCCCTCCTGACCCCTTCCTTTAATGCATCCTCACATGCTCTGACAACATCATAGCAAGACCCACTGGAGACAAACTGTCTGTAACTGACCGCAGGTCTCCACTCTGTCTCCTCGGTGCCATTGCTATGCCCATTAGCCACAAGCTAATTACCCTGTCGCACTCCCCGTGGGATTGGCTAGCCCCACACTAAGCTAATTAGCATGCACCTGTTTGAACAGGCGGGGCAGGGTTGGCTGTGCAAGTGGAACTAAGGCTGGCAGACATGGAAGCGGAGGTAAAATTAGAAAAACTGGGAAGGTAATGCATGGCAGCCGGTGAGGTGAAACACTCACTTTCATCAGAGGGAAACCTACATTAGCATTTGAGCTAATTGGGAAAAGAAACATTTTGCAGAATAGCAAGTTGTTCCCTAAATGTGACATCACGCCAAGGTTTACAGATTAGTTGGCGGATTTTATGGTGGCTGCGTTAACAACCCGTGCAGTGGGATCAGGCACCAATTTGGAAATTGGGCGTTATGCTACATAGGATGATGTGTTTTTTTTTTATCTCTTCATTAACCACAACAGAACGTTAGCTTTGTATAGCTTGTCATCTGTGTAGCACTAACTGGGATCTTACACAGGTCATTATGCTGCTGGAGCTCCACGGTGCCACCGCAGTGCAGGAGTGCTGCAGTAGAATAATAAGCACCACCACAGATAGCTTCAGTTTTCTGTATTGCAACAGAGGAACAGGCCTGCCACTGTGACCACCCACTTGTATATATAGACTGCATGTGGAGAGGGACAGAGCGATGACCTATAGACAAAGTAAAGCCACTTGACTCACTGGGGAAGTCATGTGAAGCAGCTTATGCTCTGTATTCAGTCAATATGGCGATCTATATGGGGCAATTGTGTAGTGTGCCTGTGGGACTATATGTGTATGAACAGTATGTAAAAAGATGCTGTTATGGACCAAAATGTTAACAGATCATTGCAAGTGTGTGTCTGCATATGCATGTATATACAGTATGTGTGCAAATAATTACAACAGTGTCTAATTGTATTTGTGCACCTTGTCCTTGAAAGCAAAACATACATGTGGCAGGTGTGTGTAGGTGTGTGTGTGTGTGTGTGAGATGACTCTGTGTGTCTCAGCCTCCACATTGCAGGCGCTGTGTGGTACACACAGAAATACACACAGCATGCACAATGAGGAGGCTTCAACACACTGCTTCATTACCGGCGCTGCAGGCTAATCGGTGACTAATAAATTAAACTGACCTGCTGGTCAACGAAACAAAAAAGAAGCAGCGAGGCCAAACTGCTGTATACCACAGGATTTGTTTCACTGATTGCTTGTTGTACTGATATCAATCTGATATCTTTCCTCATATCGCAACTCTTTCAAAGAAGAACTTTGTAAGCTGAAATTGGAATTTTGTAAAACATTCCTCTTTATGGGGCTGAAAAAGTGACTTTTCTGTCATCGTTTTTTGGGGACATTTTGTGCCTCATTAGAAAGCTGAAAGTAAAAGTCGTCAGCTGGTGCGAACAAGAGACACTGCAGCCCAAAGTCGGTGCTGTAACCCACAGACCACCAGGGCGCCCCACTCAACAGATTTCTGCATCTACTACCTAACTATCTAATGCTTACCAAAAAATACCTGACACATACGATCAAGTGCACACTAAAAACTATGTGTAACAGTAGTAACTTACCACTAGAAGCTATTTGGTGCATACTAGGAACTACCTACTGCAAAGTAGATAAATTGGTTGCATACAAAAGCTATCTGGTGTGAATTCAAAGCTACTGTATATGTTGGGGGCCAGAAATTATCTGGTCACATCAAACATTTTCTGGTTTCCACTGAAAATTGTCAACTGTGCAGCAGAAACAAACTAATCTATGTGAACAGAATCTGGTCCACACAAGAAACTTGGCTGCATACCAAAAGTATCTAGTGTGCATTAGAAACTATCTACTATACTACTTTACTATAGTAAAATACAAGACATTAAGAACGGCTATCTACTTAAATAATGGCAATGCCAATAACTTACTGACACAGAATTAATCATGGGTCAAAAATATCCGAGTGAAAGTTGAGACTGACGTTTCATTAAGAGTAAAAAACATCTATAAAATCACATCTAAATTCTCTCTGAATACTGCAAGTTTTAACTCCACTGTAGCTTTTTCTCCTCAGTGATTCCATCTTTTGGATTTTCTACACTGCGTGAACTTTAAATCAATTCATTTCAGTACATTAATCAGTGCTTCCCTCCAACGGCTTCATCTTTTATGATAAAAAATGAGCCTAAAAAATGGGACAAGACTTACACTGTACTTATTTTTTTAATTTAAGTCCTGTGGCAATAGCTTATCATATGCTGTACCCTTTAATGAGCTCCATGTCCCAGGGTGCGAAACTATGCTCATTTGGGTCTCACTTTAGAAAAAAATTGAGCATGACCCTCTCGGATATATTGAGCCCTGAGGAACTGCGTTGCCTACAAATGGCCTCTCGATATACAGATGTAGAAGTTGCAGAAATATTATTTTTTCCAGTGCAGCAGAGGTCCCACTTGCACTTATACTGCATTTACCTGAGTTTAATACCAGATTCTACTCCATACATCATCTTTAATATAAACTGTATATCTTGAATTTATCCTGAATGGAGAAAACATGCAGCAGAAGTTCAGAAAAATACTGAAATAAACATAAGAGTAACCGAAATGAGGTCCCAAGGTTTTCATAGGACAGTCACACCATATTTCAAATAATACGGGCGAAGCAGTTATGCACATTTATCCATAAAATTGATTTCTCGATGTTGATGCTTAGGTGTAGCATACGTAGACTTCACTATGTGCACAGTACATCTTACCACACACACGTTAAATATATAAACGGACACTTACACCCTCCACACATCCCTGTTCCCCACTAACGACTAGTACACTGTGACAGGTGGAGAGAGGAATGTTCTTCCATATCCAGAGCTGAGGAAGAACAGACTGACTAATTAGAGAGAAAAGAAGTGGAACGTTCGCTTCATGGTGACAGTCAATGACAGGGCGTCCTTGTTAAAGCTAAACTTTTTAACAGTTCTTCTCATTTTCTACCTGCGGGGGATAAGTAATGGCCAAGATCCAGATCATTTAACCTAAAGACAATATAGGGGAATATGAAAGTGCAGTTTGACTGAGGAAAATGGTACGCTGCGCAAGAATGGATAAAATAATGCATATTTTCTGTTATTTGAAACTGAATATTATTTGAATTTGTTTGCTGAGGCTGAGTTAATATGCAGACAAAATGACTAAAACTGAAGGTTATTGAGTTCTTATGTGGATAAAAGCAAATTTAAATTATTTATTGAGCAGAAAAGCGATTTTTGTTCACTCAAATTAAAGTATTCTTTGCATTATAATAACTTATGTGCCTGTAAGCGTCCCATCATGTACTCACAATTGAGACGCTTCTGACACTTTCTCTCATTCATAAACTCACTCATCTCGCAGACGCCCTCCCAGCCATCCCACCTTCTCCTTCCACCCGATGACTCAAGACTCCCAGACGCTTTTTTTTCCCTGCAAAGCAGAGCACTTAAGGTTCTGCTCCAGACGTGGATCGTGTGGGCGGATGGGTTTTGAGTCAGCATCGAAAAACAGTATTCAAAGAAGTCATGTTGCATCCTATACATAGTGCTATGCAGTCTTTTCTAACTGGAGGCTTATATGTGTAAATCTCCCTCTGGCCAAACAGTGTAATTCTGCAAAACGCTGCAAGTTTAGTCAAATAATTTTGGTGAAGATACTGAACACCTGAATGAATAAACAAACAAAAGCTTATACATTCCCTTGGAGCATTACTGTTTTATAAAAGCCACAAAAGAGTTTTATCAAAAGATGCTGTGTGCGCATCATTTCCATAACGACCACAACAAAATACAGCGCTGCCAGTGAGCTTAATAACAAGTGCTGCCAACTTTCCCTCCACCACATCATCCGCTGTTTTGTCACTGGCATATGCAAAAGAAAACCAAACTGTCACTTCCTTATTATGATTAACACATCGTCCACCTCTAATGAAATTTTCTCAAAATACTGCCTGAAATACAGTTTTTTGTCTGCCAAATACAGTTTATACTCATGACTCATTAGAAAGCAGTACTGATACTGAGCAGATTATTCTGGTGATATAAAGTAAACTGAAATTGGCTGTTTGGTGTCTTTCTGTAGCACTCTGAGCATCTACTGTACACGCTGCTTCATCAGTCAGACCTGTAAATCTTTGAACGCCGGTTTGGTACCATTTTGTTAACCTTTAGTGGAGGCGGATGATGAATCCAGCGGCACTGTGGGTGTTTCTGTCACTGCTAGACTCTAATTATGCAGCAGCGGCTGCTGCTGCAACAGGATGAAGAAGTCCTTCCGTCGTTCACGCTGCATATACAATAACTGTGTCAATCCTAATGTGTAGTGATGCATCATTACTTTAAATGCTACTTGTAAAAAGTATAATAAAATAAACACAAAAGCCCTTCACCCCAAAGGACCAGAGCTGGCATGACTCCCTGCATTAATTTTGATTATTCTGTCAAAGAGCTTCAGTGTTTAAATTGACCTCATATAATCCTTTTTTTTTATAAAACATAACAGCGATTTACATTTTGTCCCGCAACAGTTTTTCTCCTCAAATTTAGAAAAACACAGCTTTACATTTACAGACCTTTCGGCAACTTTTACTTGCTTCTCCAATTTTCTTAGATTCGGTAAATGTGTTAAGGAAACACAGATATCATTTGCTGTGTACTGTGAATGTGAAAAGAGACTCTTCACGTGTGTTTATATGTAGCAGGACTATACAAGTATACAGGACCGGTACAATCAGGCCTCCAGGGCAACATCATCGGATGAAAGCAGACAAGGAGTTTGGAATATATGAATGCATAAGTAAACAAGTTCTGTTGTGTTTGAGGAAGTGGCCTGTCAAACAGAAAGAAAGCCATGTGCAAAAGAAACAGGAAAAGACCCTGACAGTGTGACAGTATGTGCACCCAGGCGGTCAAAAGGCTAATAGAAACATACTAGTAAGCTATGAGTGAGTCATTCTCCACCACCGGGGTTGTGTGTCATCCCTACAGTAATTTAATTTAATTATATTAAAAGCTGCCTTGTTGCGCAAGTTTCTTGTCTTGTTTTATGTGCTTCTCGAATCGCAGTGGGAACAACTGAGTCGATGTTTGTGTGTTTTGCATTCATTATAGATGGCTGGTTTTGTTTTTTCATGGGATTTGTTGACAGTATAAAAATATAGAACATCATCAGATTTTACCACCTGTGCGATCAGATCTCTGGTAATGTTCTTTGCTCTGTTGGACGCTATGAGGTTCTATCATCAAAGTCAGAAAGCTGATGAAAGTATACGGTACAGGCTCTGTGTACTATTCATTCACATTATATGTGGTTCAATGTGTGTCACACATCCAGAATATAACCCAGCAGGAAATGCTTCTCAAAGGGGTTAAGGTCATGACAACAATCCAGTGTCTCTCATGGACCCCCCCCCTATGGAAGCAGACACGCTCATACTGTACAAGGAAATGCAGCCGTACACACCCTTCATCGCTTGTGAGGCTTTTAAAAAGGCTTTAGGCATTTAAAAAAAAAAAAACACCAATTAACGTTGGGATTGCATGCAAAAGATCAAAGATGTTCTGTATATTAACCATAAAATAAAAGCTTCATTTTAGCAATTTGTCTCAATCTAGAGCCACAGCTACCAAAAAGGTTCTTTCTTCACAAGTTTGAGATGGTGGGTGATATGAGGAAGGGCAGCCACACCCACACTCTTAAACACACACCTTCCCCCTTTGAGTCACCCTTCAAATGTGGCTAAATCAGTCAACCAGAGACCTCTTAGGAACCTTCAAGTATATTTACTGCACTTCTGATTATGCTGTCCCAGACAGCCCGGTCCTCCTCTGATTTGTGTCAGCGAGTCTGGAAGTTTCTGCCATCTCCTTGACACCTTATCTCTGCATCTGTCAGCTTCAGCAAACTGGTGTCACTATTTTGGTGCAAACCTGAAGAGGCACACTGAAAGGGTGCATGCCTTATGGGCTTCTCTGACAATCAAATTTAGCACCTTGGCTGGTTAAGAGCTGTGTGTAGGTGTGTGTGTGTGTGTTTGTTTGTGTGAGTGGGTGGGAGGTCGCGAGGTGAATTGTTCTCAATATAGTAGAGAAGACCTGTTTGTGCGTGTGTGTGGGAGTTTTGCAATCAAAGATCAAACACTTGAACTCTGTTTGCTGCACTCGCGGTCGAGAATATTTTGTGTGTTTGTGTGTATGTGTATGTTCAAGAATCACTAATTGATCTAGTGCTTCATTAACTGATTTTTTTTTTGAAGTTGTAAAAAGATTTTACTTGTTTTAGTCTGTTTACCACAAATTATGTAATTTACATCGCTATCAACCACTTTCCAACTCGTACTTTATATGAATTTATGTTATGCATGATCCTAATTAGACTGCATTAGACTCATTTTGCATAAGACATATAATTTGGTTCATAGAGCATACAGATCCAAAACAAGCCACATACCAAACCTAATGTTCTGTATCAGACATGTTTTAAGATGTATATAAAACACTCTGCTCTGAATAATAATGTGTGTCTGATATGGTTTCCCACAAAAAAAAAAAATTGTTAAAATCCTTAAAATTACATCCACTTCTTCTTCCCCCTCTACTTCACAGGATGCCTCCTGCTTCACTGTAAAGTCCATTCTCAGTGTTTGTGCACTGGAGGCTTCAAGTTTCCACATCACACATGTGTAAGTTACATACTGAACCCAGGTTGGCTTCCAAACTATTTATGATGTCACGAATCCTGCTCGTAAAATCCTTAAAATCAGATTTTCAATGAGCTCAGAGAAACTTTCCACTCTCAGCAGATGGATGTGAAAACAGCCTTCCGAGGTCAAACTCTGCACATACATCATTCTGTACAGTGAAGCTCAAACATCCAACTGAAGGAACAAGAAGAAAAACATGTTTTTTTGAGTGGAGGGGGGCTTTAAGAATGAATGATTCCCCATTGAAGACTGCACTACTGGATAAAGCAACAATAAAAGAGTGATCCAGCAATTCAGTATTGTACCTCCATAAGGAAAAAAAACTCACAAGATACTTAAAAAAAAAAATAGATACACCACATTCCAAAAATAACGATGCTTTTCATGCTTTTTCAGCTTGTTACGCAGGTTTTCTGTTAAAGTCACCAAGCCTAAGCAGATATAACCCTGATGACAATACCGAGGTTATTTTGTCAGACTTGAAAAACGTTCCATTCAAAAATCACTGAAGGCACATATACGCCTGTTTTCACAGGCTCAACAGCAAGTCCACTGACTAGTACACTGAACGTGCCCTTTAAAATCTGCCAAGTGTCCCTTTCAAGCTTGTAGTTTGTACATGACACGAGTGTTTGGAAAAACACTTTCAAGTAATGAGTTATGACACTCCCTCCCCTTCTTTCTACTTATGATGATTGAGATGACTCTTCTCTCTAATTCATAATCCAGAGTATCACTTCTGCTGTAGCTGTGAAAGGAGACAAACCCGCGTATTTGTGTGTGTTTTATGCATAATTATAATCAGATACTGAGTCTAGTTTATTATAACACAGCATGACGTCCCTTCATCCTGCAGATACCATGTCCTGCACAAATGCTTTACCCACTTGTGTGCACACAGCTACACTCACACTGATACATGATGTGTACGCACTCACACACACACACTTTTTCTGCCCACATATGTCCATTATGACAGATGGCAGCTGGTATATTAAAGTGTCATAACTTTCTTTTCCCCTGATCTCTCATCTGTCGATCTAGCTATCCTGTTTCTCTCTCTGCGCTGCCTGAAACTATACCAAGTCACAAGCAGCCAAATATGTGACGTCGATGCAATATCAGCCCCACTTTTACAGCCAAGACCAGTCGTTTGCCAAAGTCTGCCAGTCAGCACTCATCAGTTTCTGCACAAAGATACAGACATTGATCTCATTCCCACAGAATCCATCAATAAACTTCTTAGGATGCACATGTGCACACATGCACACACACACAGAAACATTTGTGGTTTGCATAGCGCCATGATGCCAGATTAGTATTCAGTAAAAAAAAACAAAAAAAACAATAGACTTCTGTAGACTTGTTAAGCTCTTGAAGTGAAATGTTCACTGATCTTTCAGATTTAATAAGAACTTTCAATTTAAAGAATATTTTCAGATTAATAATGCCACCATTTAACTGACTATTTCGCTCACTAAATCTAATTGGTTTTTGCACTACATCTGCTGATCTGACCATGATTAGCTTGGAAAAACAAAACAAAACACGTCTATAGTTTAGTTTTTCTGGCTGAGAAATGAAAAGAATAGTCCAAATTGCTTTATAATTGCAAATCCAATCATGCTGTGCACAAAAATACAAAGAAATTAAACTTTTTAGGCAGTTGAAAACACACATTTTGTCATTTCCTTCTGCCAGGTTGTAAAATGGCAAATGTTGGTTTTATGAAGTTGGGTATATTTTATATTCTGCAGAGTTGTATTGCTTAGAAGAAAGCAGTGCAATTTCCTGCATTGAGTTTAATGCTGTAAAAGTTCTTGGCCTATCTCATTGTAATTACTTGCTCTACTAAGGAAGCCTGGTGGGTTGGCTTTTTGGTTTCTCAGAGTTGAAATCATGAGACCACACTGAGTGCAGAGCTGATAAACCACCATGGAGGGTGAGTGTCTCCAAGCCACACAAAGAAAAGTGGCCACACAGTAGCAGCAATAGCATATTCATCAATGGGCTGAATGTGCAGATGTCAATGACCATTATGTTGCATTGTGTGTGTGTGTGTGTGTGTGTGTGTGTGTGTGTGTGTGTGTGTGCTCATGGCTACTGAGATGAAGTATTGGATTCCGTTTACAGTAGCTGGTCTCAGTGGAAACGTACAAGCTAATGAGCCTCGATATGCACTTTCACTGCTACTTTACTGTCTCTCAGGCTCACTGTCTGCCTGCCTGTCTTTGTCTCTGCCTCTCTCTCTCTCACAGCTCGTGTGGCCGCAATAAATCGCTGTTATCACAGTTTGAGTTAATCAGCACACCTTTAATCTGCGATTTGTCTGCGTGATGTTGGAGTTACTCCCTGGGCAATGGGTTAAAATCAATAAAGACTATCTTAGCAAACTGAAACATCAATGAAACGGAAGTGCTGGATTCAAATCCACACGATATATGCTGCTTATTATCTCAGAAATTGCCCGGCTTGCTCTGAGCGTTATTTGACAAAGTTCAGAAGAAGATGTAGTAAACAGATTTTAAAGTAATGTCTTTGAGTTCAGTCAACCGTGTTTTTAGCTGACAGAGATCTGAAGCGTAAACAATCCTTCCATAATCGATCAGAGGGCCGGTAGCTATTGTGCACAGATAATGACTTAATATAAGGATAGACACACCTTCCCATTCCCTTGAATGAGAAAGTGTGTCCAAACTTTCTCCTTATCTTGCACAAAAACTCTAAACCAATAACCACAACCTCCATCTGTGTCTCCGATGCATGAACATAAACACACACACACACACACACACACATCAGGTCACACGCAGACTTACTCCCACATCAACATGTGCATTACAAGCAAACATTTGCGTGATCAGAGGGCTAAAAAAAACAGAGATTTGCATGACTAAACATACCTCAGGGAAACCTGCTGTGTGTGTCCATATGTGCGTGCATGTGTGTCTGCTTGTGTGATCACTCATGCGTGCGTCCAGGTCTCACTAGCACATCCACAGAGGATCACACAGATAAAAAGACCTCTAAATAAACCACATGTTGCTCTAGTAGAAGCGATCATAACCAAAACGTCTTCATAATTGGTGTTTAATTTAATGAAGGAGGCAGAAAGTGTTGAAAGATATTAAAATGAAAGAAAAAAATGAACACAGCATGATAGGGCAGAAGTGAAAGGAGTCTTTGTAATGAAACAGCCTTAAATTGTACAAATTTAATTTGGTGAAATAATGATCTATAACATTTTTTGTGTAATACAAGTCCACTGAGTAAGTCTCTCTAATACCTGAAGTATATCAATAATCCTACAGGTGTACAAGTTAACCCTTTAAACCCTCAGTTTTTATGTCTTGTCTTCATGGTTAATATTCAACCCACAGTAGCATCAAACACATCTTAACAGGGCAGCAACTAATGATTATTACATTAATCTGCTGATTATTTTCTCGATTCATCAATTGGGCTATAACATGTCAGAAAATAGTGAAAATAATTATAATTTCCCAGAGTCAAAGGTCTCCAAAAGTCCAAAATCCAAAGATGTTCAGTTTACTATCATGTACGACGAAGAAAAGCATCTGAATTAAGAGAGAGAGAAAACGAGACAGAGAATCAAATGATAAAGAAAGCTCTTTCGAAACAACAACAATAAATCCGCGGCTCGGTGTCACACCTCCTCCGTCCTCATCGTGTGCCACCATCAGCCTGCTAGTCCGCCACAGCACATTACGCTTTGAATGAAAGGGAGACAGACACACAGTGAAGACTTCCATATGGCGGGGAGAGAGATGGATATATAAACACAGAGAGAGAGAGAAAGTGCTGTTATCTGCATCAACACACACATCCAGCCACACACACACACACGTGAGAAAGTGAATAACTCAGGGAACGGGGAGGGGGAGACTGATGACTTTACGCTCTGTCGTTTCCCAGAGGCCCGAGCCGACTCCGCCGTGGCACGTTAAGGCAAAAGGTCAAACTCGTTCCTCTCCATTGATTCTCTAACTGGAGAGCTCATCGCCTGCTATCAGACGTCCTGCTCTGCACTCTAACATCAGTCATCAGCCCTCTCAGCTGAACACACTCTGCCCGACACGAATGATAAACAGTGACGAACTCAAAAAATACCAAAACAGCGTCTAGTGACTAAGATTTCATGTAACCTTTTGATTTACGCTCTATTACGCTTCTCCCGTCTCTTCCTTTTCTTCTTCCCTTCTTCATTCTTTCCACTTGTTAACTTTCTTTTCATCCATCCACTAACTACTGCTGTGTACATGCTGTCTGTTTCTGTTTGCTGTCACATTCGTCTGCATCAACTTCGTTTTGATTTCGTCTTTGCAGTTTATTTTCCAGCTGTTCTCTTGCCTTCTTTATTTCTGTTTCCTGTCTACACTCAACTGGTAAACAGGTATGTGTCCATCCAATTGTGTGCCAAATAAAATACAAATAAGTGTTTGTTCAGTCAAGTACTGCTATCAAAATATTCTCCACAATTGAAAAATTGCAAGATCAGACGAGGCACACTGGCCCAAAAAGTATTTTTCCCATATACAATCTTTGCAAAAGGAAGGACTGTAAATTTATCTGAACATCACTGACTGAAATGATTCTGCAGATGATCAGAATTCAATCCATGTTGGTCTGAAAAGTCTCAAAGAGCTGTATCAGTGAATTATTTCATCCCATTCATGTGTGTGTGTGTGTGGGGGGGGGGGGGGGGGGGGGGGGGGGGCAGCTGGGAATCAGTCTGCCTCGACAAAGTACATCTCTCTCAACTGACTCAGCTGAAGAAGGACCCTGATGCTCTACGGGCCAAAGAAATGCAAAAGCCTGTTAAAGCCTGACAAACTGTTTTGGCGTATGCTGTGCCCAGTGTGCAACTTTCACTGGAATGAATGTGGTGCCATCTGGGGATGCACTATCAGGTTTTATTGATGGGTCCATGGTTTTTACCACTTTGAGGTTTCGAACAGTACAAAGAATGTAATTTAGCATCACCTTCTGAACCGCCACCGTCTGACCTAGCTGACTCTAAAACACAGGGTGTTTCCTATGACAATTTAAATTTATCTGTTCTATACTACTTGATCTGTTGTGGAAAGGAGATTTGAACAGGATTTAAACAGCCTTGCCAGCATAAAGAAATAACTAAACTTTGAAGGCTGCAAAGACTATTTACAACAGGTTTCCCAGGACAAAAAATACATTTGGGACCTACGCTGGAGTAAGTCTCGGCACATTATGGCATTTTGTTGCTGCTTCCCTCCTTTTGTGTGCAAATCTTTGGCTGGACCACAACAGCAGGGCCAGTTGTCTGTGAGTGAGTACATGACTGAGTGAGTGATGAAGTTACACTATCGGTGAGTTTCCCCATTTTCACTTCCTCTACTCGTTTCTGCATTTTTTTAATCTCTCTTCTTTCTCTGCTTTTATTAACGTCATCTCCGAGAGCTGCTTCCCCCGAGCTTTCTGTCCAAAATCTCTCCACCTTTCTTCTCTCCTTCATGTTCCTCATCTCTCTTGTCATCTTCTCCTGTTCCTCCTCCTTCCCTCTCATATGCATTCAGTTCACACTCCTCCTCCATCTCTGCAGCCCTTCTCCCTGCTCCGCCACTGTCCATCATTTATTTCTTCACTGATTCCTCAGTCTTCCTCCTCATTATTTCCACCCTAACCCTGTCTTATCTCCACTAATCTTCCTTCCTCCAGCGGTTGGTCCGCTCTGGTGAAGCTGAAGCATCTGTTACAGCTAAACTAAAAGATTTTGACGGAGGATTTGAGGCCGTACCTGAAGGAGAACAAATACAAATAGCTTGAGGGTAAAGCATATTGATAAACTAAATCAAATGCTCTCCATCCCCTTAAATCCCTCACAAAATGTGGAAAATCAAGTTAATACATTTGTAAAAATTGTATTTTTTGCAATTTTTGGACTCGACTAAAAAAAAAAAAACAGGCAATTAAGGGTTTTACGAGCTGGTTCAGACATGAAGGTCAGGCTCTAATTTCCATCACTGGTTGACAGCAGCTGCTGGCAATCTGCAGGAGACAAAGGCTGCTAACCTGTTTTTAATAGCCTACTTCACAGTTGGAAAGGTTTCACCAGATCAGCATAGAAGGCACTCATCTTAATGTTTGCAATCAATCACCACAACACAGTGAGGGAAGGAGCGCATACTGGAAATATCAAATACATTAATGGATACCTGGCAAGTTATTTTCAATGGTTCAGTGATCAGACACAAGCTGGGCTTGTGCTTTATTGCATCCGTGCAGATACATGGAAAAAATATGAGCAGTGCTTCAGCAGGGCGGCTCAGTCATCTGCCTCAAAGGCTCTAACAGGCCCTACAGGAGCTGTGACTGCTGAGCAGGATATGATGGTTTTACTGTACATCTAAAAGAATATGAGTAAACCACACAGCTGTGAATGAGCCAATCATTGTAAAGTGTAAATTATTATTATTATTTTCTCTGGTAAATGGGAAGTACAACTCAAATGCACATATACCTACACAGAGCAGGAATCCAAACGCAATTTGGTCAAGGGGTGTTAAAGAATATTAGTTGGGTATACAGAGATAATGTGCTCTGAAGAGATATGAAAAACATCCGAATTTTTGCAGTAAACAGTTCTTGATGACATTAGTTTTTTAATGTCTTTATCGTGCATCAGTACTGCAGACAGTAGTTATCACTGCAGAAGTCCCTCTTTCTGAATTTATCCTGCACTGTGGATGCTTTTCTGTTGGGAGATGGAGCCAAATGCAGGAGTAATTAAGACATTTGTGGTGAAAAGTGGGCCTGAGCTGCTGATTTGCCCAGAAAGACTGCAAGGGCAAACAGTGCACCTTTGTGTCTCGGCAGGGTTGAGTGTCTTTAATTAGACTGTGAGGAGGTTGAGGCGTTTGGTGTACAGAGCTCTGGAACATGTTATCCTAAGAGATGTATAGAGAGGGGTGGAAGGGCACAGTAGCACAACAGTTTTTACAAAAATACTGTGTAAAGTCACGCTGACAAATTGAAAGAACAGGGACAAGAGGCAGGGGTCAGTCAGTAAACACGGAGAGACTCACATGCCTGCAGGCTTCAGGAAGCAATGCTTCAACTGGTTTTACTGTTGATTTATGGGGCAAAACCGCAGACTGTAAACAAAGATAGACGTAGCGAGGTGTGACGTCACCCATTAGTTTGCATTGCAACCGGTCGGGGGCATTGCACTTTAAGGTACTTCCACACTGGCTTCAGCCTCAAGCCATCGTAGTTGGAGATTTTTTTCACCAAAAGTCAAGTGAGTATCAAATAGTCACCACCTGTAGGCTTTAAAAGTCGCCTCTGAAATGTTTAAGCCGCTTTTGTTGAAGATTGATCAAAAGTGGACAATGAACCCGAATGGTGACCCCAGAGGCAAAAAAAAAACTTTGCAAAATGACCAAAGAAGTAAATAATGTCAAATCAAAGATACACTTACTACCTTTTTCAATGCAGCAGGCTAAGTTGTAGTCATGTGACCCACATGTGGAACGTCAGTCAGTGACAACCAGTCGTAATGGTTAAATTACTGTAGTTCCATTTGCTGATGAAGACCATGAAATGTGGTTGAAAGCTGTGAAAATGCTAGCGAGTAGTAACAAACCTAGCAAGAGAAAGAGTTTATTATGCTGCAGGAGTGGGTTTGGTAAGTTTCTGTGGATGTTTAAACGAGTTGTGGCGTGTTTCAACGCTCAAAAGACAAATTTTCATCGCTGTACTCCTTCAAAGGCCTTTCACAACTTAAAAGTCCACTTCTGTTCTCCCTCAACTCTTTCCTCTCTCCATCAGTCTCCTCCCTTCCTTGTGGCAACATTCGTCATCGCCTCCTCGACTCTCTCTACCTAGTATCACCCAATTTGTCTCTCCACCTGTCCATACCTTCATCACTTGAGCCGTTACTTCGCTCCTTTACTCTTTCACTCCCCTCTGAATCATAGCTTCACTGTAATCCCCTCCCTATGCTCATCCTTCATTTGCCCCATCCCTCCTTGATCAGTGATTTCTCAGCCCTGCTGTCGTTACTCACTTCAGTCAGGAAGTATGTGCTGTCTCACTCCCTCATTCTCTCGCTTTTTGTTTTTCAATCTCACACAGATTTAGAATAGAGAGAAGAAAATTAAACACAGGAATTTATCTTGATGGCATGATGAAAAAATATATAGTGAAACACATAATGTATTCAATGCAAACCAACAAGGAAAGGACACTGTGGACAATAGATGCTTCTTTCTTGCATCTAATTATTTCTACCACCCATCTCTCTTCATTCATTCATCCTCCCATTTTTTCTACAAACATCCTTCATCTGTTTCTCTGCTTTTCACATCTTCGCTTCTCCCTTTCTTCATTTTGTGTTTAATGTTTCATTTTTTATTTCTGGCCTTCACTTTATCCAATCATTCTGTCATCCTCTCTCATTCTCCTGCAAAGGTTATGACTCGCTTTATTGACTTTATTTTCCCATCCCCATTATTTTTCCATTTAAAGCCCCAGTTTGATATTTGTTCAGCCTTGTATATTCCTGCCTATAGTGGGTCAGTCAGGAGAATTCTTCGTTTTGTATAAAATGTGTATTAACGGTTATGACAGTGTGAGGGATAGGTTTGGTTTTAGCAGATTAGCTCTGCTTATGCAGCTCTCTGCTGCATCCTTACTACATTATGCAATGTAAAAGCAGATCTAAGCAGGTGAAACTGGATAGGAGGTGGGTGAAAAGCAACAAAAATCTCATAAATGCATAAAAGAAGCATCAAGGACACCATCCTGAAACAGAGAGAGGGGTTAAAGATGTATTACAAAGTTAAGAAAGATGATGATCTTGTGTGTGTGGTTCCATCAGCTAATGTTAAATAGGAACTCTGGGGGCGGCTGTAGTTTAGAGGTGAGCGGTGGTTCTGAAGTTTAGTACAGAGACTATTTATGAATCAGACTATGAACAGTATGTAAAGGTTAAAAAAATGACTTAAACAAGTAAATGAACTGCGTGTTAATCCACTAATCAAATCGTTAATCAGCTTTCTCTTTTCCTGAGATGACTCATCAAACAACTAATCCTTTGTTTGAAGTAACCAGAGAGATAGTCAGAGCTATGCCAGACATAAATGACAAATTAAGTGTTATTTTGTCCTCTGCAGTACTTCCATCTGGAGTCACTGAAGCTCCCTTCAACAAAACAGTGACCTCTCGCTCTCTCCATCATGTATTAGGATGCAGTCCTACAGCTCACTTTGACTCATCCAGAGAAAGAGATTTGTTTGTTTTCGAAGGCAGATGTGAAAAGCCAGGATCCAATTACGTTGTGTAAAAATAAAGTTATCTGCTTCTACAGTGCGACGGTGGGTGGTGTAGGAATGCGGGGACAAACACAACAGATAACGTTAATCCTCCAAAACAAACCAGAGAGCAAAAGTGAAACAAATGTGAGGCGACGGCACGAGCACACACACGCGTCCTGATAAGAGGATATAATTAAAGAGAATGTTGAAATCCGTTTATTTGCGGCTCATCCTGTCAAATTCAGTTCGCTCTGTAATGGATAAAATCGATACAAACAACCCGGGAAGAGCACAGCGAAGGTGTCCTTGTACCAAATGAGAGTTAGTGAATGAGTGAGTGTGGGTGTGTGCGTGCTGTAAGACAGAGCCTCCTGTACCTGAAGTGTATCAAAGGACGTCTTTGTACCAACATTAAAGTTAGAAGAACACGCAGATACAGTAGAAGGCAGAGGTGTGGGTCAAACAGGCAAGCAAACAGTCCGAACAGCGATGAGAGAGAGAGAGTGGCTCTTTGATGAAATGGTTGCGGATAAAAAATCTAAATGAAATTTAGAGGATGACTTTGAAGTGAGGCTGACCTGTCCAAAGCAGCAGTGTCAAGTCATTTATCATCAAGATGTTCACTTTTGTCATAATTTTCTGCTACAATTTCTGACAGTATCAAAGCATCTCCCTGCTGTAGCAAATATTTTCAACCTACAGGAGATCAAAGGAGGACAGAGGAAGAGGAGGAAGGAGGAGGAAGAGAAGAAGGAGATTCAAATTAAGTCATTCTGAGAAATTATGCTCTTTGTTCAAATCATTAGGTTGGGCACACAAAACATCTTATTTTATTCCACATTTACAAATAATTTGCTCACAAAAAATCAGTGCGGCAAAGAATGAAACATGGGGATGGGGGATGGGGGGGCTAAAATAACCTGGTTCAGACAGAGGCTGAACTGAGGGGCTGCATAAAGGACCAGTATAAGATTAATGTATATTAAAAATATATTCTTGCACATGTGATTTCATCAGTCGATTGCAGGTGTTCATATCAAACGTCTAAAATGTTTTAAAGGAAAAACCACACCGTGTGTGATTTTGTCTCCAGACTGCGAACCCGAACTGGCCCAGACTGGAATAGATTGGATACAACTTGATCCAACTGGTCGCCACACTCAGATCATAACTATAATCAGCCCAGCAATCATAATGTGTGTGAGTAAATTTGTCTGAACAAAGGCTCTATTCCGCTATCTCTATCTGTTTGTGTGTGTGAGGAAAAAGAGGGAAAGACTGTTGGACACAACCCAAGATGGAGGTCATACGGCACACCGATGATTTAATTCTTCTGTGGCCAAGTATGCAGAGACGTATTGTGTGTGTTTGTGTGCGTGTCGCTTTCTTCAGCGAGGGAGCAGAGCAAACACATTCCTAAATCTCTCAGATTAGAGCGAGAGAGAGTGGATTTGACTGCGCTTATCAGCGGCAGAACAGAGCAAATGCGAGTGTGTTTTTCACCTAGACAGACAAACGCACACAATCATATATACACAAGGTATGGAGGACTGACTGGTTCAGTAATGGTGTCTTAGGAAAGTGTCTGACTTGTTTTACCTGATGATATCTTACTGGGTGTGGACAAAATAATGTAAACTGAGTTCCCATATGGTTTTTCTTGGCATTCCTGGCTTTCAGACCTGCACTTTTTAAACTGGTTGAATCAGACTGTGGTTTGTTTTTTCCCCCTTGGTGCATATTATTTGGGCAGATCTGAACACAGCAATCATACTCGGATGTGAACCAAAACAACCCCACTGAGACCCTTTGAGAAAGTGGTTTTCGGTGTGGTCACAAATGAACTCTGGAGCAGTCTCGATTGTGGTGGGAATGTGATCCAACCTCGATCTGACCCAACTATTAGGCTTACTCTGCAAGTTTGAGCTAAATGTCTCCTTTTGCCAGTGTGCTTTGCATACTTACACAGCTGGAGAGTGGATGGAGAGTGCCTCCCCAGACACAACTAACTAATGAGCTGAGCGAGCGTTTCTCTCGTAGCTTTTAATGATGCATTTGGTTTCGCTTGGATTTCTCTCGTGTGTGAAAAGAAACCAAAGGGAAAACACACCAAGTTTACCAGTTTACACACTGATTCAGACCAAGCAAACGAACTATAGGTTTGAACACGCCCTGATTTGATGCTTAACTACAGCTGCTGGTAATATGGCCTGGGTAGCTGTAATAATGAAGCTCTACACTCTGTATTTTTGCCATGAGGGGAACATTGGAAGAGAAAATGGAACGGAAATGTAGGGTTGTAGGAAATTAGTGGTTTCTTCTTTGTTTCTTCATGTTGTTGAGAGGTCATGAGTGGAAAAATGTGGAGAAAATGAACATGAAAACTAAAACAATTAAGGAAATGAATTTTTTTTTTCTCTACATTAAATAAACATGAGAAACAAACATTTTAAAATGACATTATGACTCACAGGACCGTCCCTGGCCTACAAAACACACAGTGGTCAAAGATTTTTGCAAAAGTTGTTCGAAAGCTGATGATCATTTTATGCCTTTTTTTTTTTAATTGATATAAATGTAAAATTGGTTTTACTCTGAACTGTTCCTTTAAATCCTCGTCTGGATGGATCAAGCTATAACAACAGATGAGTAATAAAGCTGGAAAAAACACAGACCACCCAGAATATCTGGAATACTGGGAGACGTAGGCTCAGCACGTGGAAGTCAGTTCAGCTTTTCTTTCTTTCTCTCGTGTGTAAAAATGTGTCTCCCCATGTTTCTGCGTATGTGTGTGCTCACTTTGTTCAATGGCACCAGTGGCACCTTCAAAGTGGCAGTAGGGGGCAGGCAGCAGGCATCTGTTCACACAGCCAGCCTGCTGACACACACACACACACACACACACACACACACACACACACACACACACACACACACACACACACACACACACACACACACACACACACACACACACACACACACACACACACACACACACACACACACACACACACACACACACACACACACACACACACACACAAACATAGATGGGTTGGGAGAGAAGAGAGAGAGACACACACAAAATTGGGTTCATGTGGATATAAAACCACAACCACACACCGAAACCCCAGTTGAACCCCGCGCACCTGTTTGACAGGGTGAATCTGACAGGCTAAGACCTGCTGTGCGTGTGTGTGTGTGTGTGTATGCCGTGTGTGGGTGACTATTAGTCTGCCATGGCTGGGGGGTGACAGCAAGAACAATACACCGGATTGGGCATTTGGTCATCTACACCTGTCTTCTGCACTGTGTGTGTGTGTGTATGTGTGTGTATGTGTGTGTGAGAGAGACAGAGAGTCGAAAAGGAAACCTAAATTCTGGGCACGTTCTCTACAAGCTGTTTCTTTAGCTAATGTCACAGGAAAAAGTGTCTAGACTTCTCAGACAGGAAGACAGATGCATCACGGTCAGCACACGCACACAAACACTAACACCCGTGCACAAACATGTGTGTCCCAGTGGTGAAGGCCGAGCGGGCAGCACCCAGAGGCATTGTGGGAACTTGGCACCAGGGCTGGGATTCAGAACCAGGCTGCTGAGGATGTGACTCTAACTCCCAGTCAAATTCTCCCATCAGCCCAGACAGCTTTATTTATATCGTTTTGTACCCTGACAGAGCTCCCACTGGATCTGCCAGCTCCTGTAATAAATACTACAGTATGTGAAGCTATCGAGTTAGCATGGACCAAACATCATATTGTGCTAGTTGTAAAAAATAGATGAAGAATAATGAAATAGGAAGGTTAGCTCTCTCGGGATCATTTAGGCCTACTTGTTGAAATGCATATTTTACTCCCAACACAAATGCTACATCTGCTACTATATCCAAAGGAATCCACCATTTTCTGTATTAGTAGCCTGTTTTTGATTACAACTGTTTTTTTAAAACCCCCCCCGACACTCAAAAATGTGTTTAGCTTATTTTTACTTTCGGTTGCTGTGCAGAATGATGTATGTGCAGAGTTTGACACTAGAAGGCTGTTTTCACATTCATCTGCTGAAGAGGTGTGTACTTACGAGCAGGATTTGTGACATCACAACCAGTTTGGAGCCGATCGGGGTCCAGTGTTCAAATTACACAAGTGTGATGTGGAAACTTGAAGCCTCCAGTGCACAAAGACTGAGAATAGACTTAGTAGGAGACATCTTGTGTCCAGCAGTTAAAACTTTTGAAATGGAAAATATTTATATATTCATAGCTAGTGGAAGGTTTAATTAGGGGAACAGAGTAGATGTCTTTTTTAAGACTTTAACAAGATAATTGAAGTTTTTTTGGTGGAAAAACTATATCAGACAAATTATTATTCATTCTTGATAATCAGAATGAATTGTCATTTTGTTTTACTGTGAACCCGACATGGATTATTTTGTTTTGTTTTGTCCAAAACCAATCAGCAGTCAGCAACTTCTCTGTTCTGCCAATTTCAAACCCACAGTAGGCAGGTTAAAAAGAAACGTATGCTAGCTTTTTATTCACCACCCAACAATGGCTTTGCAGTTAACTTTCACTCCAGGAGACATTTTCACTGGTCGCTCTTTGTTTTCAAATGCATCTACTTTAACTATCCTTAACATAACAGCTTTTAGTTTCTTTGAGATCATCATATTCACTCAGACACACTCTACAACCTTTTTTTATTGTGCCTAGAGTCTTTAAAGAAATTGGGAGACGTGCTTTTAAAGTTTAAAGCACCATCAGACCAGAATAATTCACTCAGATAAATTACTTCTTTCCATGACTTCAAGACTTCTATGCTTGTTTACTTTAAATCTACTTGTTCTTGTTTTTTATTGTATTTACCCTCATTTTAGTTTATAAGTAGACTCTACTTTGACATAATGTCATTTGATCTATTCATTTATTTTATTTCTCGTTCATTCTTTGTACAGATGACACGTGTAGCAGATGTAGCAGGTGTGGTTTGGGATGGTGTATGTTGTCCCTGTTGATGTTACTATGTTGATTGTTTTGTGTCGTATAGTTTAATCTATTATCATTATTATTATCATGTATTTTATCTTGTTTAAATGTTGTAAGTTTCATGTTTTGTGCCTGAGGACCCCTCCAAAACAAGATTGTGCATCTCAAGGGGTTTATCCTCGAATTCATTTTGAAATAAATAAATAAACCGTCAACTCAGAGAGAAGCCCTCCTGCTGCAGTTTTGCTAAATTGGTCAGATGCCCGAGCCTCACAATTTATTCTGAAAAGCAGAGAGCTCCTGTCAATACGTCCAAGACTCTGAAATGTTTCCTTTCCCCATTTATTTAGAAATTCCCCGCAGGTTTTAATTAATTTAATTAACTCAAAATCAACTTATAATTAGGGTCTGACTCTGTTGTTATCCAGTGTACTAAAGCAACATTTAGGCAGCAGTAGGATGGGTAAACTGATTGTAACTGACAGGATCAGACAGATAATTTTGTTAGGGGAGAGACGAAAGAGTGCGAAAAGGAAACTGACAAAGAGTAGACCAATTTCTTATCTCCTCCTCCTCTCCTCCTCCTCCTGAGCCGTCTGAGCCTGTGGGCGAGCTAAAGTAGATGATCCCAGAGTGACGAGACTGAAAAGAATGAGACACCTGGTCTCTTATTCCCTCGCAGACACCAGGTTAGGATTTATAGACTGGCGAGGACAAGGGAAGTAAGGGTGAGACAGAGAAAGATTACTGAGGGATATATGGAAAGGTAACAACAGGATACAAAGTGTAAAGTCTTAGAGCTGGAATCAGAAGTGAGATGCTGGATGATAACAGACTTTGAGATGACAGCAACAATAAAAAGAGGAAAGTAAAGGCTGTGCCAATTCCAAATCAATACCTCTTTATTCTTCTACTCCCAAACATCAAACTATACTTTTGCAGCTGCTCAACACCCGGGGCTGTTTAATCTTACCAGGAAAGTTTCCATCAGGTTGAATGAATTGATGAACTGTCACTGTGTATTGATTGACAAGGTAAGCGGAGACGACTGCCTATAGAAACTCAAAGACCGCCAACAGAAAAAGACATCACCGTACCACCAAAAACTGTTTGACTGACAGCTAATGTGTGGATGCAGAGCAGAAAGACAAAAACACAACAATGAGCTTCCAGAATCAAAGATGGCACCGAAATAAAAAGGTTTTCTTTCTTGTATCCTCACAATTTCTATCTACAGAGGTGGAGATTTTCTCCCATAACATCTGACATTATTTAGTATGTATTAGTTTAACCTTACTACTTTGTGGACTGGACTAATTAGCCAACTTGACCTTTCCAAGCCAAGCTAGCCACACTAGCGTTTAGCTACCAATTAGCTGACTGAAAGGAGAGTGAATACACAACTTGTGATAATATGTCAATGTTGTGTTTACCCAAGTATTAAATTAATACAATGAATTATAAAATCTGAATCGGCAAAGTAACCAGCAACTACAGCTGTCAAAATACTATATTTTCCTCTAAATTGTAGTGGAGTAAAAGTATTATCAAGTGTACATACTCAGGTAAGAATAAGTCAACTGTGTAGCACTTGAACTTTTCTTGATAAAAGTAATCTGTATTAGCAGGCGGGTATTGAGGTCGTGGATTGGCTGATTCCTTCGCTGCTGACAGAGATGTTACTTTGAGAAGACCTTGGCTGATGTTTAGTTTCGTCTGTCTGTCTCAATTTCCTTTTTATTTTCTGTTATCACCTATTTCTTTTGATTCGTTGACCTCTGCATTCTCTCACAGTCATTCCACTTTCTCACCATCTGTGGTTTTCTCTCTTTCATTGATTGTCCTTGTGTCTTTCTGTAATTCCAAAATAGTGAATTTCTTGTCACTTTGATCTGCAGTTGAAAAATAAACTGCTGTGATTTTCTTCCCTTGTAATTTCTTTCATCCTTTCCTTCTCACTTTCCATTTTTCTTCCACAACTACTCTCTCTGGATACACATGCAGCTCATGTATGCACACATACATATAAATGAAGACAATCTAATTGTAGCATTAAAATAATTTTTTCTTCACCTCAGAGTTGGTTTAAGTTGTTTAATGCTGCAGTGTGTGTTGGTCAGCCGGTCTCGTTTGTTACTGCTGATCGCTGCTCCGCTAACGTTAGTCTCTGAGTGACGGCGTAGAAAGTTCACAATATACTTCACGGTCATCTCGCAAAGGTAATTACTTAGACATTAAATCATAACATGCTTGCAGCCGCTGCCTTTTGTGAAGATGAATTATAACTCCAGTTTTTAGAAAATCGATTTTTGACATTTGTGAATCAGTGCAGAACCATCCATGTCTGCATTGCGATGTATTTGAGAATCCCCCTAATAGATACTGTATGATCAACGACAAATGTCAGAGGCTTGTTAATGTGTTCATGTATTGCACATGTATTAAAAAAAAATCAAGCATATAATCAATATGCACTTTTTTTATCATTGTCTGACTCTGGACTTCTATGAATAATCAATCAAGTAAAATAGCCTCAAAAGACATAAAAATCATTTGTGTGTGTGTCTTTGGAGTTTCTAATTCTTCACATATAAGCCCTAGTGAGGTGGTAGCAAGACTATGTCCCTTTTGTCTTCATGAATCACAAACCAAAAGGCATGAACTGGTGTAACAGACTGTCAAAGATCTAAAGGTAGAGCTGAAATCTTTCTAAGCCCTTCCAGATACTGTCTGAGTGTTTGCTCTGGTCTGGCTGCGGGCCAGATGCAGGGAGGGGGATCTGACGTTTGGGAATATTAGCTGGCTCTGCTTTGCACATTCAATCAATTTCAGAGGATTTCAAACTGTTTCTTAGATGTTCAAGACAAGGCAGACTATAGATGCAAGAATCTCAAAGTTAAACCCCTTAATCCAGCATTCAAGATGAAACAATGGCGATGCTACATGCTCGTTTTGTAACATTTTTAAAACTTCATCCAGGGACGGTTGCCTGATCACAAATCGCCCTTTTACTGGCAATTCCGTGTTGTACCAATGACATTTTGCTCTACTGTTGGGCAGCTCCAAAGGGGCAGCAGCGGATTAAAGCTACCGCACCACCACTGGTGATGTAACTTGTGTTATTTAGTCCACTCTGTTGTTGTGGTGCTTTTTGTTTTATAACCCGGCTTGCACATTTTATACAGCATAATATGATAGCAACTTTTCCAGCAATCTACAACATCCCAGTGTTGGTGTCAGTGCCTCAGATTCAAAGGGAGTTCTTGTCTGTAGCTGCCATTTATATAAAATATTTGAAATTGATCAAATTTAAATTTAACAATGATCGACTGATCACATCGTATGTTTGCATTGTCAGTTTTTAAAAGTTGGGTGAAGTTGATGCAAACAGCCGAATCATTCAAAGTTTGGTGGGGATGTGTGAACAAAAACACACACACACAAACTGCAGAGTACAAGCAGCACTGTCAGCAGGCTGAAGTTAGTTTTAAGTCACCAGTGCACTCATATTTTAATCTCGGTAACACCATGCCATTTTCATCAATGACTCTGATCAGACAGTTACTTTAGAGAAGAGGACAGACTCCATTCAACCTCCTCAGAAACATCCCACACAGTCCTTGTTCAGTTGTATTCAGCTCCAGATCACCTGGACTCCTAACCCCTTCTCTCCTGTGCTCTAAACCTGCTAACCAGCATTTCATCAACTCACGACAGTGTTTTTCTCGCCTTTTTTTTAAAAGAAAAAACAACTGTTTTCTTCTTTTGTTGTTCTTTTTTTTCACTGCGCATACGTAAACTCGGCTGTGACAAAGAAATCAATGCAAAGGCTAATTACACTGTACTGAGCACCAAGGAGGAACTGGCCTCGACCGATAAATCTGTGAATGAGAATGTGTGTGAGTGACATCATCAAAGGTTAAGTACCTGTGATTAATGGACTCATCTAAGCTCGCTTAATAGAGTTTTTATATCACGGTTTGATGTTGCTGGATGGGGGTGTTACATATTGTCTGGTTGGCGCTTTCAGCGGGAATGGAGCCCGTAACCCTGGCAGGATTAGTGCCATACTTTGCACCTTGAGACATGCACACTTTTATGAGTTTGTGTGTGCATGTGTGTTTGTGTGGGAGAGAAAAAAAATGTGAAGGAGTTGTGAAGTTGATAAACTGACAAGTGAAGGACTATTTTCGCGGTAAACTGCGCTCTGCAGCATATATGGTAGGCGAGGTGTGCATGTGTGTGTCAAACTGTCAAACAGCAGCGGAACAGACAAATCCCCAAAGCCCATCAACTTCAAAGGGTAGACTACCCAGAGATTGAGCGAGCGGGAGAGTGTGTGTCTGTGTGAAAGAGAGACAGAGTAGTGCAGTGTGTGGCAGAAACTGTCAGATACAGTCACACTGCAGGACTTCTTCCTTCCTCGACAGTTCAGTAGGGAAGAGAGGTGAGTAGAATATAGAGAAATGGAGCGAGCAAAAGAGGAGATGAAGAAAGGGGAGAGAAAAAAGGAAAGAGAGGACAAAGAGGTAAGATGAAGAAAGTAAGACGGTACGCACAAGGAGGGAGAGAGGGGAGTAAGGGAATAAGAGTGCAAAAGGAGAATTATATGAAGCAAGCAGCGAGGGATGGAGGAAAAATATATAGTGAGGGAGGGATAGAAAAAGGCATGAAAGGAAAGTAAAAGGGCAGGAGCTGAAGGCCTATAAAGGCTGGAGGAGGACCGATGAAAGATAACTCCAATGTGTAAAAAGGGGGTTGCAAAATGCCCACTACAGTCAGGTCTCAGGAGGTGTGAGAGAGGAAAAAGGAAGAAAAGATGGAGGAAAAGAAGGAGAGAAACAAGAAGTGAGGAGAAAACAAGGAGGAAGGATATGAGGAAGATGAATGTGAAAAGGAGGAAGGCTGAGAAGCAAGCAGGAAGGGATGTAACTAAACAAGAGGGATCCCCTTCCATAATAGAGGAAAGAGTGAAAAAGGCAGAATGAAAGGAAGGATTGCAAGATACTGAACAAAGAGATACAACCAAGTGGCAGCTACCACAGCTTGAGGCTGAAGCCTCCTTAAAGTGCAACACCACCGATGGCTAGATGCTGACTCCCAATTGACCTCCATTCAAAAAGCCTCAACTTCTCTTTAGAAATAGTCTATAATTTTTTCAACAAGTCATTATGGTCTCAATCGCTAATTTCAGGCCCTCTAATAAGTGTGCTCATGGTCATTTTGGAAATTACTGCTCCGATAATAAGATTTGAAGACTCATAGTAGCTTCGATGTCTGCTGTGTGGGCGCTAATTGAAAGCAGTGATTGACAGTTGGCTCACCTGCTGCTCTCCCCAGATGATGCCCTGCTAGCACAAAAAACAAACGTTAGCCCAAGTGTGCATTGCTCGGTGTTCCTAGTAAGCTAGCCTTTGTGTGTTTTCAGAGCATGAAAGGCAACACCCTGCAGTCCAAATGGAAAAGATGGTGTTGACCATAAGCTGCAACTCAAATTGGCTCCAATAGGATAAGGGAAGAAAAAGGGGAGAACGAGGCAGGAGGATGGATAGACAGCTGGAGGAAGCTGAATTACCAGTGCACAGTTGTAGGTCTTGGGCTTCTTGGGCGCACAGACTGTGTAGGCGTCTTCAAGCACACCTGCTGTTCTGTTTCAAGTATCAACAGCAGCGCAAATGCAAAATGGCTGGGTGAAGTGGAGTACAGATCAAAAGGTGTAGTGAATAACACTCAGCAAGTCACATCACTTGTCTCATAGTTCAGAAACATGACAACAAACAAAGAATCGGCAGGAAAAAAAAAACAGGTTGCAACTGCCCAGTCTGACGTGTGTAGAGGTGTGTGGGGTTATTTTGATAAGAGGAGATGGATAGGATGGAAGAAAAAGATGGAAGGATGCAATAAGGACAGATAAAGGGAAGCAGGAGGGTGGACGGAAGAACTGCTGAGGAGAGAATGAGGGATTATTGGAAAGTCAAAGACAAATTGCCAGCAGGGGGGCAGTAGAGGCTGGAGGAATTTCTTCAGCACTCAAAGAAGAAAAATTGCCGTTTAACAATGTTTCCCCGTGCCCGGAGGTCAGCAAACACAATGGCTCTCTCTCTCTCTCTCTCTCTCTCTCTCTCATGCTTATCAAAACAAACTAGAATCAGAGAGAGAGAGAGAGAATGAGGGAGAGACAGAGGTACACATAGAAAGATACGTTTTTTTCAACATTTCACTATTTTATGCCACTTTTTAATTGAATTCATGCGATGGGCTTACAGTCTGTGGGTGTGTGCGCACGCTCACTCATCTATATTTTAAGCTCCTCCAATGCTTGACAAATGACATCAGGGAATTGTAGGAAGTCTCGACGCTGCTTAGCCACACACACACACACACACATATGCAAACACACAAACACTGACAGGTGTGAAGCAAATTCTTTCCCGCGACGAAAACTTCCCAGGAACCCTTGGGACATGCCGGAAATGAGTCATATGGCAAGGTGCAAAAATATGTGTGTCTGTGTGTGTGTGTTGCAGTTAGCCAGCCAAACCCAGGGGCTGACAGCAAAGAATAATATTCATGTGTGTTTGTCTGTATGTGCACAGGTGCGTGAAACCTTCTGTCATGGCTGCCTTGTTAAATGACAATCTTACAACTTTTTTTCAAGTGTGCGTCTCTGTGTGTGTAGATACATACATACTGTGCAGGTGTAATATACTGCTGCAGCAGGTGAAACACACACACCGAGTGATTTTACAGCAGCGCTCAAAGAGGCGTCTTGTAACCTCAGGAGCATAGATTAATGATAGTCTGAGGGAAATGTGAAGGTGGCTGTTTGCAGGTGCGGCTGTCGTGATCATCGGCCTGTATAGATAAACATGAACCGCCTACGTGACAGATGCTGCCTGGCTGTCACACACCTTTCCGCGTCACAAGTACATCAAGCAATGACGGGGCATCTCTGACTAGCTGTAGAGTAAGGTGGCTATGTTTAACTGTTTGACTCCAGGATATAATGCATTATTATTATGAGGTATGTTTTGGTTCACTGATTATGAGGATGCAGGATGTTTTTTTGTTTCCTTGTGTAACTTTGGGGTGTAACTCATACAGAATGCGCTCATCCAAGTAATCTCTTACATACACCCATGTTCATCTTTAACAGTCTAGTTAGTGACTCTTAACCCCAAACACACATAAGCACTTGTGTTTTAGCAATTTATAGCTGAAGCTCTTATCTAGGCACACACACACACAGTCCTAAGTAGCCATCTGATTTACTGTTGTCAGAGGCGTTGGCTGGACTGTTAACCATCAGGGGCTGAGCCCAGATTCTTCATCGAAAAGCGTTTAAAGACGTGCTCCTAAACAGACTGTTTCCATGCTTTTTTTTTGAGGGCTACACATTGCTTAAAAAATTTGAAAATTTGAGAAGGAAGGAAGTGTTTGGATTTGATTCAGCATATAATCTGCACATGAATATTCCAGCCACTCAAATGTCTCAAACCAAAATGACCGTCATATCAGATCCCTACCACCATTCTTACTAGGCCTACATGACGGAAAATCCCCAAAACCTATAATACAACAGCAATTACACAAATGAGAGTTGAAAACTGCTCAAAAGTACTCAAAGTGCAAAATCACTGCTGATGGACCTACTTGATATTAACCACAATATATGATTACACAATATACTGTATATTACACCTGACACTGACCTACAGTGATGTGTGTGTGACACATCTAAATCATTTAGATTCAGTGTTTATTTAATCTGACATCTCTCGTGAGTGAGCCAACTTTTTAAACTGACTAACGTTATCAGCTCAGCTAGTAGGCTAAAGTTTTGTTTTATGGAAGCTGTGGTTACTTCGCTGTCACTGTATGACATGATCAGAGATAAAGTTGGATTGGCCATAAAACTTTCCTCGGGTGTTATCACTTTGGCTATCTAATACGAGACTAGGCTAGTTTGGTGTCGCTAGCAAAGGGGAGGCACAACTAAGCTATCATTGCTAAAGGTTTAGCTGGCTACAGCTATCATGTTCACGTAACTTGGAACTCATACAGCATTTACACACCTTTTCCTGGCTCAGCATGAGAGGATGTTTGTGCCGCTGCTTCAACCCCTTTACCAGTAAAAAAAAAATCTTCATGTATCCACTTTTTCCTCACACTGACTGACCGTGTGAGCTAAGGGCTACAGCCCCGAATGCCCAGGCCAGGCCATGACTGACATCCCTGACTTTCACCTCCAACAAGAATATGAAGCATGCATGTACTACCCATTTCCCTCCATTTCTCTCATCATGTCTATCTTACTTTCCCACCTGTCTCTTCTTATACCTCTCCCTCTCTTTCCTCGTACGCTGTCTGTCTTCTTCACTTTCTTCCCCCCTACACATCTGTCTCCAGTGACAGTCCCATGGACTGAAAGGAGATATAACAGGCAGGAAATTGTAAAATAAGTGCAGTCAGAGAAGTACATAGGAATGAGAACAGATAGCCCGTAGCCAGCGCAGCACACGCCGAGGGAAATCTACAAGGAGCCATATGGGATGCACTTTACCACGCACTTACATACAGTATGATTTCGAAGGAGCCAGGAGCAGCAGCAACACAATGTAATGGGAGAGTATCACATTGCATTTCATATCAGAAAACACTCTGGTGAGGATATTGTATGATTCTGGGCTCTTTTTTTTACACCTTGTAACCAAATAGAATACTGATTTAACAGTATTTTTTCACTGAAAATGGTAACACAACATACACAGCATTGATTTTTGTATATATATTTAAAAAAAAATAGAGCTCTTAAAATAACAAATAAAATTGTAGGAAAAGAATAAGTTTTCTGAGTTGAAACCTTCAACTAATGCTCCTTTAAATTAAGTTTGAGATCCAAAGAGTTCAGTTCCTTGTACTTATGTGTGTTGAATGTACTACTACTATGACTGCTTCTACCCTGGTAGAGCTTATAGTGCGTACGTGTTCTTATCTGTTGTCTGAATGGACGAATCGAGCTTGTCAGACGCTTTCTGTGGACAGATCCTACGGTAGGCTGCGCCGCTTCCACGACCGTCCACAGTCTCACTGGGCTGGGCTCGCCATCACGAAATCCTCCAGACTCTAACTGGTAGTTCAAAAAACCCAACCTACACAAATAGCGTAGAGTAATAAGTTATTCTGTTTGTTTTATGGTTATAACATTAGACCCCATTAACTTTTACATTTAGAACATCTTATAATGTTTAACCAACAATTGATTACAATGAGACAAATTGCCACTTACTTAACATGTATATTTTAACAACCAAATTCAGTTCAATCACAATGTAGTTGTACTAAAAACCATTAGGTGTGTTAATCCCACTAAAACCAAATGGCTCTAATGTCACAAAATAAGTGCAATGCACATTTAATGCTTCACCACTTCATCAGCTGCCCACTAACCATAGCTAGCAATCAGCTTAGCGATTAGCGTTAGCTTAGCTATTAGCGTTAGCGATCTTTTTAGGACAATAATACAATATGGACCAAAGTATATTGGAAACATTAGACAACATTCTCACAACCCCGATACTTTTTTATGAAAAGTATCTGAACTAAACAGCAAGTATGTTGTAATATCCTCTCACAGTGGCTAGCGATTAGCTTAGCGTTTAGCATTAGCTGGCTACTAGCAAAGAAAACTTTGTGCTTCAACTCACCTGAGTTTCAAACACTTCTAACTCGACAGAAACTGCCGCCCTCACGTTCACAGCTGGGATTCAGATAAAAGCTTGTTAGAATTGATATATTGAAATAATCAACTTTTTAGGACTATTTTGTGGCGTTTCATACCAACAAATGCTTAGTGGTTTTGCGGCACGTTTACAGGAAGAGACCTCCAGCCGAAGTTAAATGCTGACCGCACATAGCGCTCTCTACCACTTTACATGCACAGACAGTGTATTGCGCTCCCCTTTGGGAATACATGCAACTACACCTCTAGATGACATACTGAGCTTCAGTAGCCTTATATTTCATATGGGTTACACTTTCTTTTCTGATAAATTGCAGCATACTGGCGAGTAAAATGTTCAGTTCCTCTACACAACAGTGACGAGACTATTGATTGTCAGCTTTTCATATTAAATTCACCTGCTTACAGTTAAATAGTCTGTCAGCAAAGAGAAATTATGACTGAGACATTGCGAGCTATAGGCTGAATCAATAAATATTGCTATATTGAAATAAATAATACTGCTACGTTGATTGATAGCCTATAATTATTGAATCAATATGAATATGACCTTGTTCCAATAACAAGAGATTATATTGAAGTATATATCCTTTAAGGCTAGTATAGATTTAAGCGTCTAATGCTGGAATTTATTGTATTTATAGTATCTTGTTACAGTAAGGTTGGCATAATGTGAAGTATCTTGCACTAAAACGGCTGGAATATATTGATCAGTCTCCTTCCAATAAGGCTGGAATTTATTAAAGTATCCCGTTCTAAAAGGCTCAAATATATTCAGGCATTTAAATTTTCTTTCTAAAAAGGATATACTGGAATATATTGAAGTATCCTGTTCCAGTAAGGCCGGCATATAATGAAGTATTTTGCTCTAAAAAGGCTGATTGGTCTTCTTCCAATAAGGCTGGAACAAATTGAAGTATCCTGTTAACTGTTATTAATTCAGTTTCAAAGCCAGAAGACTGAACTTGACTAAATTGATAATGTTAACACTTTTACAACACATCCAGGTTACGGTTAAGGTCTGGTGAGGTTTAGGCACAAAAACCACTTGGTTAGGGAAAGATCATGGTTTGGGTTAAAATGACCACTTGAAATGTGGTTTATACTTCCTTAAATTACGCAACCTTCATCGTCACGGCAACAGTAAACACCACAACCTTCCTTTCTTTTTTTTAAATGTCCTGACTCATTGGAAACTATAGGACATTTTTGCCTGCCTGAATTTTAGACCTATACTGTCATTTTTCTTGTGAGGACGGGCTGCACTTTTTATAATGCAGGCTGATTGTTACATAGACTGAATGATGTTTTTTTTGGTATGACTGAACTGAAGACTGGGAATTGAGACTCTTATTCAATCTGTATGCCTTTGTTGTTTTTAATAACATCTTACATTTTTAACTTTATGTGTTACTTTGAGAACCTTCACTTAATTCTTACATTTTCTCGTTGAACTGTCCTCACTGTTGCGTCAAACCTGAAGATGTAAAAGATAAAAATGCAGGGCTCAGGCTAAAACTGGAATTTAAATGAGCTGATCTTGTTTGCTCAGTCATTCTAGATAATTGATTTCTTTCACAGCTGAAAGCTGTAAGAGATGTGATAATATAAATTCAGTACAGTTTAACATTGCCTGAGAATACTAATGTAAAGCTTTATTCTGCCTGTCTTTAAAGAGAATTTTGATTTTACACATAAATATCAGATCTTATTAGATCTAGAAAAGTGATGTCACAAGGTTTTCAACAATAATGGTGCTGAGCATGTTAGTCGGATGTGTCCTTTATTTTATTTTTGGCTGATATTGTTGTTAAAGAACTGATCTGATTGCTCCAAGCTTTCATTGGCCAGCTTCAATCTTAACTTGGATTTAAGTGTAAAAGGGAAAATGTGCTGCCCAGATCTAGCACCATCCAAGTAAAACCCAAAGTGATCAAAAAGCAGAGTATGAGAAAATTCCTGGAACCTTTCCACACTTTTTTTTCCACCATAACTTTAAAAAATAGTACAGTTTTGTCCAAAAACAGCACACAGTTGTGTTTTCACAGATCATGCTACACATGTATAGCCTGATCAAAGCACATTATGCAGTTTCAACCATAAATCTAGTGGATTGCGTGACAGTTGGTGATCTTTCTTCTTTTATTTTGTGCTTTATAAATCTGTGTCCGAGTATATTATTCTTGTATAAGCGTCGAAAAAACCTCCTTTATCCTTTATCATATCTACTGTAATGTACTGTAGAGAAGGTGATTATGCTGCAGTTAACACGTGCACACATACTCTTTCCAGTTCCCTATTGGCTGTTTAATGCTGCTGGGTTGAAGATTAACCAATGAAGAGAGAGCTGAGCAAAAACACTGGGGTATTTACATCTGTACAGAGAGATTGAAAATTGGGATTATAGTAGATTATAACTGCCCCTTTTGACCTTGTGATTTTAATTGCCAGATTAAGAGGCAGCAGTATATCATCTGCTCTCCACAACAACTGATTTACAAATGTTCTGTTTCCCTTCTATCTTTCATTTCTTCTATTTTCTCCCTCTCCCTCTCTTTCTCTCTACACCCTCATTTTAACTCCCCTAATCACACCGTGGCATGTTTACTCTTCTCTCATACAGATAAACTCTTTCAGATCTCCCGAAGCCATTCAAGGTCTCTGCGATAAAACGATAAAATGGACCGAGACTGGAGGTACCCGACTCTGAATTCCTGCAGCTGAAGGTCTCTGCAGCTTTAGGAGAGCCTTTTATTTGTAGCATTTTACAAATATTCAGCTGTAACTTTTCAGAAGTGCACTGTGCTGATGCAAAAATGTGAAAAAGCCTGACAATGTGTAGAAGAGGACGAGGCTGACTTGGGAGAAAGCAAAGTTTGAAGAAGAGGGATCAAAGCAAAGAGGAGAAGAGTCAGGTTTTACTGCATGCTTGCCTCATTCTGCTCTACTGAGAAGAGGAAATGTTTCACAAATCAAGTTTTTTGACTCTCTTCATCTACCAACAGCTTCAGAAAATGGTCTTCTGATATTTTGGTTCAGAAACTTGCATTGAATTCTTTGAGTGCAGATGAAAAGAAGAAATGGTTTTGTAGTTCACAGAGAATGAAAAAAATTCAAGGGGCATCAACCAATAAATAAAGTACCAATGTGTTAAATCACAGGGCTTCCCAGGGAAGCATTAAAAAGAAAAAAACAAGGATGCCATCCAAGAAAAACTCTCTATAAAACATTTAATGGGAAAATGGCCTTAGGAAGGATTACAAAAGAGGAAAACCTGTTCCAGGTCAAATAGGTGCCAAGTTGGTTGCACAACAAAACAGTAAATCTATGATACAATGAGAGTATGAAGGATGAATACATTAAAAGGTTCCTTCTTCAGAAAAAACAGTCTTGAAGAGTTTTGCAACAAATGATTATCTGTTCTCTGGAATAATGTGGGATAATGTGATTTTAGTTGGGAAGGTATCTTTTTGATTTCAATCCTTCCAAGCAGGTCAAAGTTCAGGATAAGCTGCTTCAATCAAACCAAAAATGACAACAACCAACATGACAACATCCCTTTATCTGATCGTCACATCTATAAATTCCTCATTATTACATTATCCTTCCAAAATTCCATCTTCCATTCATTTATCTCAATCACCCTGAACCACCCAGGACACATTAAACCAGAGAAAGCCTTTTTCCCAGTCCTAAATCCCATCTGGAGCCTATAAATCTACCTCCAACTTCAAGTTTAATAGCTTCATACAGCAGGAAAGCCATTCTACAGTAGCAGTCTCGGTTTTTGTTCAGACAACCCATTCTCACTTCACAAGAAATGGGTTTCATTCCAAAGTGCTACAGGCAGTTTCCATTTTCTAAAAGAATAAAAAAAAGAACATCATTCCCTAACGTTCACCGATCAATATTTAAAGACCACAGATGATCACATCTCGTAAAATGATACTTTTTCCCCACAGTTCATAGTCCTGGACAGCTTGAACTGAATTAAAAGTCAACATTTAGTAAAAGTGTCTAATTTCTCAGGAGGTTTATATCTCATTTTGAAAAAAAACTATTACTGCTTTCACCAGCAGATCCCCCCCCCCCTTTTTTGTTTACTCGAGGCAATGAATGGTGTCTGCTGACTCATAAAAGCAAGATACTTTTGAATGAATCAAGATACTCGTCTTTTAAATATCAAAAAGGAAGATACGAGGAACATTTTGACATTTTGAGGGCTACAAAATATATTCAAACGCCAGAGGGAAAATTAAAGTTGCTTAGAATCATGCTGAGGGACTTTAAATGATGGACACCACTTTGTTTTTTTCCTTCAGGGCTTCAGTCAACATTATTGAACTGGCAGCGGCTGTGAAATCCAGATTTTACACACACAAGCAAAAACGTCCACTTACCATTACAAGAAAGATATAATCAGACTCAAGAAGCTTCAGTGTTTATCTCTGTTTTCCATTTGAAGAGAGAAAAGTAACACAGCAGCAGCTACAGGGATTGATTTGCAATAGATGAGGTTTGTCTACTGCCAAACCACCGCTGGAGGTTAAAGCTCTGATCCGTGATCAGTGAGTCGCAGGTCTGCAGAAGGGGGATTGGTAGTGGGGGTGGCAGTTGTTGTTGTTTCACATGACTGATTGTCACTTTAATCTTGTGGGTCTTGGCTAGGAGAGACTGAGGCAATTCAGCCAAATGAAATCCTCTTCCACCGAATGACTAAAGCAAGCGCCGCAATCGTAGCTGATCACACACACACAAACACACGGACACACAATGGGGGCTCGTGCTTCTCTACTTGACGCATGACCGGGGGGTAAACACGGATCTGATTCATATGGGAAGAAAACAAGATTGCTTTCATGCAATCCAGATTCAGGTTGGCGAGATTTATGCAGATAGCAAAATGACATGTGAAGCAAAAGATGAAGAGATTTTTAAAAGGGTTGAAAAGAAAACTGGGTGATCCTTATCAAGTCAACAAGCCGAAGAAGCCTGTCTAGATCACACATACTGTGGCAAAAAAATGAATTAATTCGGGCTTAACCTAAACTTAATTCTAACCATGATCCTAAAACTCAGTGTTAACCCTCAAAGGGCTGTTTGAAGAAGTGAGGACCAGCCGAAAATGTCCTCACTCTCACAGTCTGGAAGTCAAATCGGTCCTCACAAAGACACAGGTACAAGAACACACACAACTATGCCCTGCAGACAGAAACACACATTCTTACACAGATACAAAAGAAGATGGAAAAACACAATTGGCTCTCTTATATATGCATGCTTGCAATGCTGGACACACTCGCACAAGCCTGCGAGTCTACCACACAATCACATTTCATTTCATTCCCTGAATTACTGGGCCCTCAAAAAAAATCTATTTTCTTCCTGGATTCCAGCACTCTGATTTCATCTTCTACAGTTATTGTTCTTTCCTGTGCGGCCATTCAAAGCGACTCTTTCCCACAGATTGTTCTTTCATTTAGGGGGTGGGGAGGGGGGTGGGATGGGCAGTTAGCGGCAATATGTCAAGCCCGCTGATCCACTCTGATTAATGCTGTAAATCAAATGAGAGGTGGACAGACGTGGCATTTTCGAAGGGGCAACCTGAGGCAAAACAAACTATATTTGTGCATGTTGTGTGTGAGACATAGAGTCGTGTTTATGTGTACATGTCTGACCGTGTGTGTCTCTCTGACTGTCTTGTTCGTCTGTGGTTGGCGTTTGTTTAAAGTCTCATACAACATGCCCAATCCCCCAGGCTATGGACCTTTCTATTTGTCTGAAAACAAACAGCCATTATAAAAAAAAACAACCTGCATTTCTAACCATTAGCCATTTGGTGGGCATCTGTCTTTCCACCCAGTCCTTCTGGCAGCATGAGCATGTAAAATGATGCTAGAAAGATAACAGAGAGAAAAAGAGAGATTGTTTTAGAATCATTTTATGTCAATGATACCCACTTTCAAGCATGGCCGTGAAGGAAAATGAGTGAAAGATGTAATGATAACTAAGCAGAACCCTACCTTTACCTAAAAAAACAAATACATATAGTCAGTTTCATGTTGAGGAATACCAGTCACTAAGCATCAGTGCATGTTTCTCAATGAAATGGAAATGTGGACCCAGAATTGGGGAGTGAAACCCTTTGGTAGCGAGTGAGAATCGAACCCTAATCCTCAGCAGTGTATCCGCCATGCTAAACAGACAGAATGTGGCAAAACAGAGGAAAGGTGGGGATGCAGGGAAACCAAACCATGTCTATTGTTGATGTGTCTCTGATATTACTTTCCATTTTCATGCCAATAAAGCATGTGGAATTGGGAATTTATTTGAACTGAGGCTGAGAGGGGAAGCTGGAGAGGGAGAGATAGATTGAATTGAATTGTGAGAGCAACACAAAGAGAGAGAGAGAGTATCCAGGCTATGATAAATGACGGTCTTCTTATGAATTCAAATGAGGCTTTAGCACTTGTTTACACTAACAGCCTGAATATAGATGAGTTTAAATTTCAAGGTATCCAAAAATCAGCCTTGAGTCATGTTCAATGCAACAGTTTCTGATGTTTCCTAGTGAGCCGGTAACATATTAATTGTTCTGCCACAATGCCTCCAAGATGACACATGTCAAGAGTTTGACAGCCCGTCAGTGGGGCCGAGCAACCTTGGCTGCTAAAAATATGTGCACTCAAAGCACAACCAGGGGCTTTGGATACACGCCTCCGCCGAATGTTGCGCATGAAATGGCACTTGTGGCTCCATCTCTGGGGTGTATAGCTGAAGGAATAAACGTTTTGTCTCACAGAGAATGTTGTGGAAAGGCGGAGGAAAAAGAAAAATCGGGTCCAACATGTCCTAAACGCTCTAATCCTTCCTGGAGACAGGTGGATTAGCGGGACGTTCATAGAGTAAACACACACGAGCGCGCGCGCGCGCGCGCGCGCGCACACACACACACACACACACACACACACACACACACACAGCTAGGTGATTTAATTCCCAGTTTGGTGCAGGTATTTGCTGCTGAATTCCTCGCCTGGACGAGGCGCAGCAAACCTCCAGAGCAGAGATGGACACGCGAACAGCCACACCCTCTCTGAATAAAACCCAGCAACACACAAAGACCTGAACACACCCTCTGAATAATCTACAGCATCTCCACAAGTCATTTACTCGAGTACTGAGTCTCAAAATCTTTTTTTTTCTCAAAACAAAGCGACAGATCTGGATAATGAGAAGTCACTACTTGCTTTCGACGTAAATCATTCAAATTTATTCCTGATTGTGGAGTGACTTTCCTTCACGATCGAAACATCCACCGACAGGTTTTTCATACTTTGTATCCTGCCAAAAATAGGGTTTTTAAAAAAGAAATGTGAAACTCATAACTAGACTGAATCACTTAATATGGGCGTTTTTGCAGCGTAACAGATGATACTGTGCGTAAAAACGAATCCAATCCAACTATGTCCTTCACCTGTAAACCTATGACACAATCAAGTTTCCACGATTACATACATTCTTTATATTTCTTCACATATCTATCTACCCGATGATGTTGCACACTTGCACACCTCAGTGCTGCTGTTGCTGTTGTTGCTGCTGCTTGTTCAGCGCGTCGTAACCTCAGTATCGCTTTTATTCTCACATCTTTCTCTCTAAGGACTCGATTTCCTTAAAGTTTCATTTGAACCAAAGGTGTTCAGCCTGGTGCATTTATTGTATCTATAATTTGACCAACTTTCACCCTCAAATTTCGCTTCACATAACTCCACAACCAGCTCTGACCTCCATCCGCTGACGGTCCGTGTCAAAAGATGCAAGGGCGCACAAAAATTCTCATCTTTCTCGAGTAAATATTTTGTGGTTGTGGTGGTTTTCTTCTAATACAATGGTTCACTCACCCGTGAAGACATCCGACTGTTTGTGATGTTCCTCTTTTTATAGCCACATCCTCCTGTTTTTATCTTTCAGCGCTGGCTACAGTATGTCCATGTCATCTCTTCGGGTTGAGAAATGAACCTCCTGTTCTGTGTTATCTTCCAGCGGAGGTGCGCAGAGTTCACATCCGCAACTTGAAGCCACCAAAGAGTGATGAAAAACCAGACTGAGTCTCCTGGGTGTGAGTTCAGCCCCCCCTCCGGTCGGGGTTTTTTATCAGTTTTTCCCGGACACAGTGGCAGAGGACCAGGGCAGATGCATCAGACACGTTTTGCCGTCCGTTCTGCACAGCGCGCACCGAGACGCGTCCTGCACCAACACAGGAGACACAATGACAATAAATCCTCCTCTTAAGTTCCAGGCAAAACAAAAAAAAGGTGGTGAATGTACTTAAAGCGATATTAAAAGTGCCGTGTCCTTTCAGGAAAGTTTTCACTTACAGAGGAGCGCGAAGAGGATGAGCGAGAAACGATAACTGGATAACTGACTCCTCACTGACTGGAGCTGAGAGAGAAGGAGGTGGGGAGGGAGGGAGAGAGAGCAGACTCCGACTCGCCTCACCGACCACTATGACTCCTGATCCTAAGGTCTGAAATTAAAACGAGCTCTTGCAAGTTTTGACTCATAAAGCGCTGCTGTGTAGATGAGCTTATTGCACACTTATTTAGCCTAAGCAATGGTACTTTTCCCCTCATTTTTTATAACATTTTTAGCATTACCTTTAAATCCTATCAATTTATTATTAATTGGTGGCCAGCATGTGTCATAAAGAGACATGAATCTCCAGGTTTTTATTACAACACACCTTGCAGGTAACTTTACTAATGAGCTCTTCTACTATGAAGGAGTGCCACACCTAATTAGTGTGTGAACTCTCTCATAGGAATGGAAATCTGCAGACTGTTGGCTCTCCCTGGCACATGGTTGGCCATAGTTGGATTTATTTACTTTGGCGGGACATTGACATTATTTGGCAACACATGCTGTGCATGGCATGAAGAAACACACACCAAATGCAAGCAAATACAAAAACACTGCTAGTTAGTTTCCATGGGGACATGAAAAACCGAGGAACAGGGCGGTAAGGTTAGAAGTATGACATCAAATTGAGTATGTAGTGTGTTCCAACTGCACAGTATGTAGATTTTGTGTACATGAGTACATGCCCGGATGCATACTAGATTAGCAAGAATTTATGAGTATGCAGCATGAGTTTACTGGACATACTCAACTGCCCCTAAAATGCATTGCGTCTCTTCAGACTGCACAATGGCAGAAATTTTGAGCCAGGCTGAAAGCTGCTCATTTTATTAAGTTTTAGGGACCATTTAGATTCACGATATGTGGTCAGTTTATCCAAATAACGCCTGTTTGGAAAATTGGCTGTGACATTTTTGGAGATGTGAGGAGCCGCTGACCAGGTGAGACCGGCTGCACAAGCCCGCACAATGGACAAAATCAAGCATGCGTTTCCTGTTTCCGTGTGATCTCTCCAGCTAACTCCGGTGGAGTCCTATGTCAGGGCTCACCTTTGTTCAACATTGACCAAGCAGGTGCTCTGTTGGCCAATACAAACACTGCTGTTCTGAGTTTGGAAATGGATAAATTATTATTCTAGTGTGTTTCATCGCCATTTTAAGTGCATTATCATACTATCAGATAACAGTTTTGTCGCTCTCATACACCGTTTACAGTTTGTGGTCGCTCTGATCAATATTAATGTAGCCAGGTTAAAAATACCATACATTATAATAAAGTTATGTAAAGAGAAAGTGAATTAAGGTTAAAAGATACATCATAAATATGGGTAAAAAACTAAAAGCTATTTCCTAAAAGATTAAAATGTTCTGTGGAATAAATAAGTTTAAAATATACAGATGTATAGTTGATAAATGAATATCAATATTTATTAATATTTTGTCTTAAGATAAGAGTTGATGGTATTAAGATGAAGTGTTTTCCTGACTAAGTTTAATACTGGTCATTCATTGGTTGAAGTGGGCGGGACCACAGAGGTGCGCGTGTGAGAGATTGATGCACGAGAGAAAAAAAGAGAGTGAAGGACTGAGCGGTGACGTACGCTCTGTGTTTACAAACTAATATGTAGCTGGTGTCTCAGATTATCTACCAGACAGTCTGTATCCGGATACTCAGTCTACATATCTTCTGGAAGCAGCTGCAGATATTTCTACTCGAAGTTTGTTGTACAGTTGTTCCCTTTGTTGTTTATTAGCTCATTAGCTGGAGGAGTGAGTTGTTAGCATTCATTAGCTCAGTGAATGGACTCATAGCTAATATAACTAACACGCATGTGATGTGTTAGCATTCATTAGCTCAGTGAATGGACTCATAGCTAATATAACTAACACGCATGTGGTGTGTTAGCATTCATTAGCTCAGTGAATGGACTCATAGCTAATATAAATTACTCACATGTGATGTGTTAGCATTCATTAGCGCAGTGAATGGACTCATAGCTAATATAAATTACTCACATGTGATGTGTTAGCATTCATTAGCGCAGTGAATGGACTCATAGCCGCTGTGTAGCTAACCCAGCTAATGCTACACGCTTCCGTTCATCGTTTCAACACGGAAACTGAAGATTTACCAGCTCGTGCTATGAGCTACTGAGTCAAAACTCAGAGAGACTTTTCACTGCACGGACTGATCCCGCCAATCTGTGGACTTGAGTGTGTCATCCTGTTCCTGCCCTGAGACCAGAGACTGGTATAAACTGCTGATTGGATATCAGACTTCATAAAGGTACCACATTTTATTTTGCTGCTCTTCTGGCCAACTAGTTTTGGGCCTCTCCGTTACCAAGCATCGAGTCAGGCCTGCAACTGGGGGTTTATTTTTTATTTTATTTATTTTAAAACCTGGTTTGTGTGTGTGTGTGTGCTTGGTGGATGTGAGCTCTTTAAGTTTGATGTGAATTTAAACCACCAGTAATCTGAATTTAACTTGAGGTATATTGTTTACATTTAAAGAGAGTTATTGCACCTATTTTAATTGCAGTAATCTAATTCATCAATCTAATTCATCAAAGGTAGGTTATAGTGCATAGTTTTAATACAAGGGTTAAATAAAATAGAGTCTAATAAGTTCATTAACAGTGAATAAAGGGACCCAAGACAAAAATAAAAAATAAATATAAACCAAAGAGGCCTCTTTCCTACCATAGTAAGGTAGACAACGAGCTACAACCTTATTTTCACCAAAACAAGCCGTCCTCCAAGCTGGAGCTTGTTTGAAGTATCTCTTTTCAGTGTTGCACTTTGTAGACGGTCCCTGTGAACTCGTCTCACAGCCGGCTGTACATAGAGAACAATGTTATTTGTCCAGCTCGGAGGACGGCTCGTTTTGGTGAAAATAAGTTTAAATAGCTTGTTGTCTACCTTCCTACATTAGGAAAGAGGCCTCGTTTGTGTTTTAACAGCAATTCGCTTATGAGTTATTGATGTGTTTATCACTCCTAAGTGTCCTCTGGAAACACTTCCGTTGTGTTGTGGTATTTGCGGTGCGTTTTCTAAATGCTGCTCATGTGTTGTCAAATTGATGAAGATGTCTTCTCAATTTGCTTGCGTTTCGTCTATTTGCGTGTGTTTTCTTAAGTTGCAGCACGGACTATATAAGCCTTTCTGTATTTGCTTGTGTTGTCTTAACTTGCAGTGCCACGTCGCTCTCTTGGCCTCGGTAATGCTGCGTGATTAGACCAACAACTGTGTTTGAAAGTGAGAACCATCCAAAATGTCTTCACTCTCAAGGTTTTAAACTGGTCCTCACAAAGATAGACATACAAGAAGTACAAACACACACACCTGAACAATGAACTGTAATCTGTAAATTGGAATTACCCTCCAATGTCTTTAGCTTTAAAATTAATTATCATTTAGCATATATTTTATAATGCATCCTTTCATTCTCACTGTACATTATAGCTACACACACACACACGACAGAAAAAGAGGATTCGCTTTCTTCCCTCTCTCACTGTTCAGCCACCTTCCCCTCCACGTCTCACTCTGTGCGCTGATGTATTTTTCTCCCTTCCCACCGCAATAAATCAAATCCTGTGTCTTAAAAACCCTCTTTCACGCTGCTTTGGTTCAACTCTTTATCATGTTAAATTCCATTATTTGTTACTTACACAGTGTATAAAGAAATCCACGTCGTAAGTACATATGGCAAAAATGAGCTGCGCATTGCAGCATTATACAGCTTTCCACTGAGGCATTACTCAGCCACATAGTGCTTATAACTCATAACTTTAAGTAAACGCTGTCAAACACTGCACAGCTTTGCTGCATTGGATTTGTCTGAAAAGTAGGTGCGCATCACAATGTTAGCATAATTTTATAAGCTCTTTTTCAGAACTATAATTTGTTTTCGGACATGACAACAGTTCTTAAAGCCCCCGCTCCAGCCAGTGTTACTTCCTGTGTAACTGGTTAACGTTCTTTCTCAGAGAATAGGGGTGAGGTTAATGGTCGGATGTAATCCGTTACCATGGCAACCAGATGGCCATTCTAGCACATTGGCGATGTGTCGGAATGGTAGTGATATTACAGCCTAACCTGTCCACTTACTGCAGCGTTAGCTATATAGACAAGGTTACATGTCAGTAACAGACATATATGAAATCCATAGGTGAAATAAGACGATGGCTTCTTTATTGATGGATCATCTATCCTAAGCAATGACATCTTGCCTTAATTTATAGTAAATGTCCATAAATTTTCCTCCTTAGTAGCCAGGCCCGGTTCTATGAGGGTGCTAAAGCATGCATTGCGCCCTCAGTTGAAATTTGAATAATAAATGCCAAGCACAACGTGGTAGATCTTAGGCGCACAGACTGTGTGGGCGTCTCCATGCGCGCCTGCTATTTAGGTTCATGTACGTGCAGCAGCGCAAAAGGGCTGAGTGAAGGTGAATATAGATCAGCAGGTGTGGTGATTAATAAATACTCTCTCAGCCAGTCACATCACTGCTCTCATAGCTCTGAAACAGTTGAGCCAACCACAGTTAAACGTGATAATGATGGAAAGCTTTTCTTCAGGAAATGTCTGGATGGTTCAGAGCATCACGACATGAACACACATCACCACAAACCTGCACCCAAAGACAGATGGAGTAGTTTTTACATCAGTTAGTCACTATAATAATGATTGATTGGGTAAGGCCGTTTATATGATTATATCGGATCAAAGCTATATCAGCAATAATTATGTATAATAATGTATAATAATGTATCTCACCTCGTACACGGTCACATAGTTTAGTAAGTAATGTTACACAACAGCGTTTGCACTGCAGTGTGTTTCTAGGATAAAACATGAAACATTACTTTCCCTAAAAAGAAAGTTGGAAAAGAGGCTGATCTTCATAAAAAAGCAGAATATTGAGTTATAACCGACCAGTCTGATGTGTGTAGAGGTGTGTGTGGTTATTCTGTATCAGCCTGGTGTCGTTTTCAGGTGATTTAATGACGGTAAACACAGTGAACAGCTGTGCGTAACGGCACTGTGCTCTGGCGCGTCACTTCTCAGAGGCTGCGGATTTATAAACACATCAGTCCTGCTGCCTTCAGATGCTGCTGCAGGGATTTAATGAACTGAAGGAGAAGCTATTCATGCCGTATAAACAGCTGTGGACAGCAGATACTCTAAAAATCACCCACATTCATTTATAGATCACTGCAGACTGATTTACTGAGTTTCCCGCTTTAACCACATTAAACACTATTTTCTGTGCCGAGCATTTAATTGAAATAAGGTATTTATATTTTAAGCATTAATCCGTTGTTGCAGCACGTCTGCAGCAAGCATTTAATTTGAAACACAGGCACCTGATACTGTGTCAGTAGCTTATGTGACACTCCCAAAAAACAGGGATTTTATGAGGATGACGTATGACTGCAGCGTTCTACTATAATCATACGTCACCGTTTCCGTTTTAGCAACAGCTGAAATATTTTAACTTTGAGCACAAAATTAAGTTATTGGTCAAAAAATATTTGGCGAACTGTGTGGCTAATCAACATTGTCAATGATATGAAAAACCTTAAAATGCTGAAACACACCGGAGGGGAGCTTTAATACAATTTTAAATCACAAATCATGGGCTTGTGCAGTAATATATAGGCCTCTCATCTAGGTTGAAAATGGAGATGCGATCCCAATTTCATGGAATGTCAAACACGCAAGAGTACTGCCGTGAAATATTAAAAAACTTACAACACGCACACATCTTGTAGTTGTCCCATAACCATGACCAAAGTGCCACTAACTTACTGGAAAGAATAACACCTCAAGCATTATATAAGCAGCTTGGATTCTTTCCCTTTACATGTCAAACACATGCTGTATAATGTATTACATTGCACTAGTTTCCTCTGGGATAATAAAGTCTCTCTTCACATACTGCACTCATACTGTATTAATTTCGTAAGTACAAGGCCAAACATATATACACCATTTAATGCTGTTTTAAGACCTATTTATACAACAGAAGGATGTTCGTATGTTGTGGTTTTAAAACCTGATCCTAGAGTGTCAAAGAACTGGTTGGTTTCTCTCCTGCCAGGCAGTTGATTGCCATTAATTTGATTCACCTGCTGCCTGAGGTGTAAATCAGCTCCTGATTAAAACCATCTGGGCTCAGACTCCTCAGGACTATGAGACGACAGTTTGAGAATCATATGTCATATGCTGTATTATAGTATATACTACCATAAACTTTTAACTAAACCACGTGATAAAGAGCTGTATCCAGTTCAAAATTCCCATTTTATATTAAATATGTTGCACCGCTTTTCTATTCACAAGAGCGACTTATTTAGAAAAATTAATATAGGTTTAGTTGTCAAAGAGAGTAAAGAGACACAGCTTACATTTAATGTACTCTTTTAGTTGTACAGTCAACAAAAATACTGGTCCACAGGTCATCTACAGGATGTTTGGGCATCTTTTAATATCCGAGCATCTTATATCCAGCCGAGCTGTTGTATGACACTCTAACTCGAAAGGATGAACGATGAGATGCGAGATCCAAACGGGTCGCAGTCAGATGTAGGTGAGTCCAACTCGCTGTTAAGTAAAGGAGGCTGTGAAGTAGTCAAGGCCAGCTCAGAAAAAAGTGACTGCAGTGTTTTGATGAGTCGCCTGTCGTTAGCAGCACGTCAGCAGAGCAGCAGCAGCTTCAATCCTCCGTCGGCGACTACACAGGATGTGTTCGGGCACAGTATTAAGTGTGAGCCACCTGCGTTTTGGCAAGGCTCTGAGCCCAGCACACAATCAATCATCTTCTGTTTTATGCGCGTAATTAAAACGGATGAAAAAAAAAAAAGACTTGAATTGCAAAAATATATTCCAGGTTGCGGTTACAATCATGAAACGTGGGATGTTATGCAGCCTGCATACGGTTGTATTGATCAAAATAGAGGCGCATCTGTGCCATCAGACAGTCAACTGAAAAACACAGCTGAAACACCTCCTGTGTCGACAAGCCTTTAGGAATGTGTCATGCTTCATTGTGGATGAGTGATTGTGTGACGCTGGATAGGAGCATGTTTGCATAGCTAACAGGTTGGAGTGATAGTGCAGCTCTGTGATCTCCGTGGTTACATTTAACCTCTGTTGGCACGTCCAGGCACAACAAGGCATGTCCAGACATACCAAGACTTTTGCAAACTTTTGCAAACTGTCACCTTCTCTGAAATTCTTTTATACTTGTTCATGACCATGATATTCATGTTGTTCAAAGGAATAGCTGGTTAGCTAGCCTGTGTACATAGCTATACACTAGAATGGTGAGTTTCAACTTGCAAAGTGTAGCATTTAGTTTAGGCTCGGCTTCACAGTTCCTTCCCCTTCTTTGTGTTTTTCTTATCGGTGCACCTCAGACTAACAGTGCATATCCATAAAATCTGTACTTCCTTGGCTCTTCCTGTTAAGGTTTAAACTGGTGAGAGAACATTCCTGACACCAGAGCAGCTCTGCCCCCAAGAAATGTTTGCGTAACTAAAACACTAATCTGCACTCTGTCATCTGCCCCTGGGTAAATAAAGGTTTAATCATAATGTTGCCTACACATACGCTGGTTTAATTTACAACAGGTGGGGACCGGAGATTGAATTAAATATTCACAGTGGTTCATTCAAGTGATGCAAAAAAAATCTAGTTTGCACTTTTGACTGCTTGATATCATGTTAACATAATTTTTGCTTTACTTTTTCAGTATATCGCCAAAGATCCATGTTGCTTTCAACGCTCCAGTCTTACACACACAAAAAACTGAGTAATTTGTCTCAATCATTTTAACCCTCTATAACCCTTTTTTTGGTGACCTGTGTCCGACCTTCAATTGATCGGGTGTATCTCAATCAGCTGTGCGACCCTGTTAAACCCATGTCTTTGATCAGTTTGATTTCCCTATGGACCCTGAACGACCTTATCCACTTGTGCCTCTTTGCATGCTTCTTCCTTTACATGACAGAAGGCTTTTCTGAATGACATGTTTTTTTTTTTAATGGCTAAAACCGAGTAACTAGTATTTTTGCGATTAAAGCTTTTACCGTTTGTGGGCCAAAAATTTTACGTTGTTTTACAGTTTTCCTAGAATTGCGTAAAAACAGCATTTATATTGTGTCACAGTTAAACCCCACCATTACAACCCAAACTAGTGCAATTATTTTAGGAATAAAGCTCTAAAAGGCTCCTACAATCTCATAATGGTGGGAAAACTGTGGGATACATTATTGCCTTTTAAAGAAGAGGTCATTTACATAGTACATTTCTGAACAGTGAAATGCATAAAGATAATGTGCAAAGAAAGAATTGTTTTATATAACAGGTTTTATAGACTTGATTATACTATATATAGGTATAGTCAGACAGGAACTTCCATCATGACGGACAGCCAATATTACAGATTTATACGATCCAATCAATATTTACGGACATGTTGTATTATATATGAGGTAGCTGGGATGGCCCATGCTCTTTGAATTTTTTATGGAGAGTGCATTTGCTATGTTAATGCATGATTTCATTCATACCTCCTGTGTTAAATGGTCATTATTTGTGCGGTAAAACTGGGAAATGGCGTAAAAACTTAATTCTTAATCAAGAACATTTGACTTAACTACGTCCCAAGGGCGTAGGTTTGCTTTTAACTTTGGTCGGGACATTTTTTGTCGGACGGTCCAAATAATTGTGTATGTGTACTTGCTCTCTATCACTCTTTCCTCTTTCATAGGCACATGTGCACACATACATACACACATAAAGAGCCTGACCCTGCAAAATGTCTCTTTACTGAATATGCATTAGCTGACTTGCCCGAAACAACTTGTTCTCTGATTTTTACATTTTAGTTTATTGGTAGACTACTTAACTATAAATCTGAGACCAAACTTAATATTTAAAAGTAACAATAAGGGTATAATATATTATAACCTTTATAATAATAACCTTTTCAAAGTTTGTGGATTTGACACAACTCAAGAGTTTCATGACAGCCACAGCGATGCTCAAACCTCTCTTTAAATCATCTCAAAAACTACTATTTGTATTATTTTTCAAGCAGCTCCTGAACTTATGGCTGGATCTTTCACTATGACATCAGAGCTCACCTGAGAGGCTGCAGCTCACCTGTCTGTGTGTCTCTGTGATGCCTGACAGTCACAAACAAATCACTTGAACAGGCTGTGGATAATTTAGCTCATAAATAATGTTCATGTCTTAATGACACACATGCAATAATAACTCTGCTCTTGATCCACTCATGGAAAAGGGGAGAAATGGCTTTAGATACTAAATATTTATCCCACTTACTTCAAAGATCAATGTTGGGATTGATTGCAGAACATTCTTATTAACTAAACAAGATTATCAGGTCGAGTATCCCCCATATCCTGCTCTTTCACTCTATCATAATAGTGCACTTTATGTTGCACATTACATTGAGTTAAAACAGCTAGATTGTTTGAGATCAATAAAAACATTGGAAGGGATAATCCAGCCACACCTTGATATTGGTAGGGACATGTCCCTACCGTCCGTACCCAAATCTACACCCATGACTATGTCAAACTATTTCAAGCTTCTGGCTTTTGTTCATAACATGAACTACCTTTAAATAGAACTTGTGAGATCATGTTTTTCAACTAATGCTTCTGTTTTTTAAAATGTAGCTACCCATGGATGTATTTTTTTATTATTATTATTATTATTTTAAGTGTTCTTACAGCATAAACCACTTGAGCATACCAACCATATTGTCTCCTAGCCCTGTTTGGGACTGACTCATAAACTGCATACTGCTGCACTTTATGAGAGGTGGGGAAGTTAACCAGACCTACTGTACAATTGCCAAAAAACAAATTAGTTCTCATCCTTGAAGCCTTTTCCAAAACCCAAATACAGTGTTTGAATACACTTACCGATAAAGCATAAATCTCACTTTTGTGTGGCCTGTCCAAGTGTATTTTTGTTGAGAGTGGTTTTATTGTTGCTCCCTGAGGCCAATGGGGAAAAACACCCACTATGACTGCAGTTCTCACCGACCTAAAATAAGGCAAAGAAGACGTCATACTTAAAAACTTTGTTGGACAAACCGCACATAGATTTTTTTCTATATTGAAAGTGTTTTCCAAGAGTATTTTCTGGTTTTACACAAGAAAAGGCTTCAAGATAAAGAGCAGCACGCTAAGCTTTTCTAATGAGAAGCATTGGGAATTGTCTCCCATGCGTTGGATGAGACAACCCCAAATGGGGCAAGCATAATATGTGCTTGGCATTTAAGTGGTTTAAGTTGTGAGAACTTTGTTATAATGTGACAGATGTGTTCAACCGTAGGGTTAGGGTTAGAAAATTTGAAGTTTTTGAAGTTGTTTTATGATGTGACAACGCTGTGGTTAAGGTCTGGTTAGGTTTAGGCACAAATACCACTTGGTTAGGTTTAGGGAACGATCGTAGTTTGGGTTAAAATGATCACTTTAAGGTTAGAGAAACGTGTTGTAGGGTTAAAATTACTACTTAAAGTTAGGCGACCTTCGTTGTCAAGGCTACAATAATAACCATGGGGTTGAGGTTAGGGGATGATCGTAGTTACATTTTTTAAAAACTGTCCTGTCGCGGTTGGAAACCCAAAGTTGGGTTATACCGACCTCCTCTGAATGAGGAAACTTGTCAACTTTTATATGAACTGCGCCGCTGCTCCGGATCATAATTACTATGGCTGCTAGATAAGCATCTGTCACTCAAACGTAATTATATGTCTTTTTGGGCGGCTGAGATTACGACCTATTGTGTCGTCTTTCTTGGGAGAAACAGTCTCCATATGTCACAACTAATTGCTTTCAGAAGATTTCCTCTCACACTCATGAATATCACATTAGCGCGTCACTACAGTGGACTTGTAACAAGGACCCCATTTGAAGGCACCAAAGAAACCTGTGGTGCTACAACTGCATCAGTTTTTAGCATGATTTAAGCATTCATTCATGGCTGTACCACACACGGATTTGAACTCTTTACACCACGTTTACCTGTGCTGAAGAGTCAGTTCGCAACCTTCAAAGAAACACAGACCTTTTTTGATTTTCTTTTCTTTGCTTCTCTACTCTCGTATTTCATTTTTACTCTACGGTTTATGAGGAGAGTGAGCAGGAGGTAAAACCCTCATCTTCCATGACACTTTATTAGGAGCTTATAGGCAGTGGAGAGGACGGAGAGGTAGAGTCAATAGAGGAAAAAGGAAGGATAGAGATAGAGGTTGGTAGAGACACACAGAGGGAGGTCTGAAGGCCGGGTATTAGCCCACCTACTGGGATAGCGCCATGTGGTCTGTTTCAGAGCCTGATATGACAGAGGCATCATCATCTGGTCTTTATCTTCGTCTTTTATAAGTCAGTCAGGCCCTCTTTTCTCTCAGATCCATGGCAGAATCACTTATACCCCCCCTCCCCTTCAAATTTACTGACATTATCCCCCTGGAAATGCGTGACGACATGACAGGCTGCAAACTTTTATAGTCTTGTCTTGACCTAAATACATAACTATGATGGAAACAGAGGACAGCTCAACGCAGAGCGACTGTGTTTCCTGCTCTCAGCTCCGGTGTTAAATGCAGGGAAGTCAGCTGAACTCCTGTTTAAACGGACGCGTACCGGCGTCTCTGCCATCTCCTCTTCCACCGCCAGTGTGATCGACTCTCTGGCTGGTAGTGCTGTCAGCAGCCGGCAGGGCTGGAGTTTATAACTGAACTAAATACCAGGATACAAACTTTAAAAACACGAGTCTTGCAGGTAAAACATGACACTCATGTAGGCTGTTATATCAGTGTAGATGCGCTTGCTGTAACTGCAGTAACTGGCCGCAGATGAGCCTCCTGAATTTGCACCCAATACTGTCAAAACTTTCATTTATAATTTCCAGCCGCAGCCTCCAGGAGAACATTTAATATCCAGGAATTCACATTATAGACTCTACTGCTGACCATCCCTGTAACAAATTGGCCACAATTTTGCACACCCATACATGGTCCAGCCATATACTAGGTTTTGACCTAGTCTTGTTCTTTATAACTCTCCATGGATTTACATCTTTATCTCGATATCTAAGAGCAGAGCATTCAAGCAGCCCTGCAGAGAGGTCGAACATACATCTAACCTTTAATGTGTCAGTGCATTACTGTATATTTTCCACGGCATTGTTTTGTTTTTGCTTTTTCATCGAGGGTCCTGCCAGAGTCTTTGGCTTCTGTAACAGAGGAAACCAACAGCCTCCTTTTTACAGCATCCAGTTGGTTTTCTTTCTCTTTACACCTCTACCTCTGGGGACCATGAATGTCTCAACAAAATTTAATGGCAATCCCTTTAATAGTTGTTGAGATATTTCAGTCTAGACCAAAATAGTGGACAGACCGACATACTGGCATTAAAAGACATGGATCACATTCATGTCTTTTAATCACATCAAGTTAGCAAAGTGAGGTGTTGCACTTTAATGCGCTGCCTTTGACAAAGCCCTTTCATATGCAAATAAATGGTTAACAAAAACAGCATGAAAAGAAAAGAGGAGAAAGTAACCAAAAGAACAAAAGCAAGAGCACAGAGCTGTGTCAAAACAAAGGTCACCAAAGTGATCCTGGGAAATATGATAACCAAAGACTCAGGGAGAACAAAAGAAGAACAAAAAGGTATTCTCCTTCAGCCGCACAAAGGTTACATAAAAACAAAGACTAACTTGCACAAGCATTGTTCATCTTTGTGCTTGTGGGGTGGCCGTTGCTTTGCTGAAGAGGTCTTGTAACCACTCAAACGCACATTTATGCACACACACAAGCCCATAATGTCTTAAAAGTGTCAACTGTTTCTCGTTTTCATCATCCTCGTGTCCTTTGCCGCTCTGTGAGATTATGAAAAGCCTGTTACATTTAAAGCACTTTGTAAAAGCTCTCTATAAGTAAATTTCACTTGACAAAAGAGACGAAGAATAAAAGCTGCAACGCTGGATGTCAATGTGCAGTCGAGAGGCAGCCGATGATTAGATTGCACAGGAAGTTTTTTGTGCTGCTGGTGGCAAATGCCAGGTCACACCAGGAAGCGGCAGAGCGAAAATGATTCATGCATCCTTGCAAAATAGGTGGCACCGGACGCTTGGCAACATACTTGCGGGTTGTGCAGTTTTTGGTGACCCCTGACTTTTTGTCTCGGCCAATATTTCCACTCATAGTAGTACTCATAGTGAGATTGCCATACAATTTAATAAGAGCACTCATGACACTTGACAGCTTTTTTTCTTGCACCACAACATACAAAAATGTTTGTATGTTGTTTGGCATGCTACCACCTAATACACCTAACACATTTACACTCCATTTACACCCTTTTGATTTTGATGACCTCATTATGTAGTACTGAAATTGTTAAATGCTTCATATCGTGGGGTGTAATGAACAGTGAAACATTTTGTGACACATTTGTCATCTGTGCTTTTAACTAATAATTAACAGCCACTGGTAGATACTTTATATGCAACACTTGTCTCAGGGTTGCAGCAAATCCTCCCTTCAGCGGCCACGTGTCCACTAATGGCACAGCAGGAGTGTTTCAACTCGAGTTTATCACACAGAAAACTGATCAACCCCCTTTATACTGATTATTCCCATCTTTTATGTTTGAGGAGGGCGGACGGCATTTCATTAGAGAATATCTGAAGCAACATCACACTGATTTTGGGACATTCTAATTCCCTTTGGCAAGGTTGATTTGATTTGATGTCTCTTTTATATGATGAAATTTTTTATTATTATTATTTTTTTAATATTCTCAATGATTCCCAAAGTTTTAAAACTGCAGGGAGTACTGAATGGGTGGTGTTTACTAGGGATGGGGGGAAATGATTCTTAGCAGACGTGGACAATTCTGCATCGATTCACAAATTTTCTAAATGTTAGTTTATAACGTGATGTTGATGAAATGAAAAAGGAGGAACTCAACTGCGAGGGCAGTGCAGCACCCGGACGCATACGCTGGAGTTATCTTGTAATTCATCATCACAAAAGGCAGCGGATGCAAGCATGTTTTGAATTTAATGTCTAAATAATTACCTTTGCGAGACGAATGTGAAGTATATTATTGTTTTCTACACTGTCACTCAGAGACTAACGTTAGCGGAGCCGAGCAGTAAACTCCAGCACTAACAAACGAGACCAGCTGACCAACTCACACGGCAGCATTAAATGACTTAAACCAACTCTGAGGTGAAGAAAATAACTTGGTGTTTCACCTCAAAAACCCTGTGCCCACACTTTCCCCGGTGTTAGCGGTACAGCAGAGAGGCTGCTCTCCACTGCTGGACACATGACACTAATAACAACACAGTGGAGCACTCCACCTCCCCTCATTTTGTTATTCTCATGCAGGCAGGAGCCTATAAGATGCTTTTAAATTAATTAATTAATGCAATTAACTTAAAATAAAAAGGCTGAGGACCATTTATCTTAATTGCCCGTTATGTTTTATATTGTATTTCAGTGGAATAAGGACACCAGTGAATGGTTTGGCCCCTTTTCTATTAATTCATTCGAGAATCGGTTTTGAATCGATTCTGAATCGAATCGGACACCAAAGAAATCTAATTGAATTGTGACATTCCTAAAGGTTCCCATCCTTTGGGTTTACTGCATTAGGATAATTCACATAATTTCAGACATGCTCTGCATCACAGCAGTTGTCTTTTAAAATACCTTTTGTAACATTTAAATTCATTATTCTTTTGTTGTTGTAGACGTACTGGACTGAAAACATTAACATGCATAAGAAGACAACCTCACATTTGTACCTTTGATGAAATAATTGATTGCCAATACCAAGGTCTTCTTCAGGTCAAACCTTGTTCACTACCATTAGATTATAATGTCAAGGCTTCGAGTGTACAATTTCCATCCTTTTCATCATGCTTGCTGCAGTCACTGGGTATTAGGAGGGTCTTTACCAGGAGCAATCCTTTGCATTTTACATTTCAAGCAGGTGCACAATAAATTTGTTTGAAGAAAAAGAGACCATGTGCAATAACTCAAAGGACATCAACCGTAAAGTCATCACAAGTTTGGACTCTGCAACAAAAATACATCTTCTTACTGAACATCCTAAACTGAATGTCCTGTTTGACAACACAAATGTAAATTGCCCTCCATAGCATGTGGACGGCTGTTTGGAAGACTGCTTCACCTGGTTTTGGCCTCTTAGAAGCTACTGAAGAATGTTTCACACTGTGGGAGGCAACATATTTTTAATCCAGAAAAATACTGCAGTCTGGTGCAAAATTTTGTCACATTAAACACACCTGAGCAAACTGACAGATGGCATTTAGGAGGTGAAGATGAAGAAAATGTTGACTTTCTCTCTCTTTCACTCTTCGTTTCACAGCGTGTGCCAATGTAGGTTAAAACAATCCATGAAAAACAAAATTATTTTGGGTCAGGTGATGAAGCATGTGAAGTATTTTCGGGTTCATATAAGAGAAACAACCCTTGAACCCAACATCAAACACGGCTCAGGTGCACAGAAGATGAGGTGGCGCCGGTCAGCGGAAGCATGAGGCTACAAGCTGCTCCGTCATGCATCACTTGCTTAATTGACAAAACAAACCTCCTGATGCTGACGTATGTCATAGCACAAGTTCAGACTGTCACCATCACTCATCACCTGTAACACCACACAGCAGGTTCACTTAAGGGTCTGTGTACTTTTTATGAGAGTTAAAGTAACTCGGCTTGAGTGCAGGCGGAACAGGATGAAAAATTAAAAGACCTCACAGATGTCACATCATGTGTGGCTAAAGTGTCGCCCTCACCTCACTGACTCGCTCTCCCTCTCTCTTTTTGTCAGTGTCTCTCTCTCTCTCTCTGTTTGTGGCAGGGAGTGTGTGGGCATGTGTGCGAGAGGCAGCTTTAGGGCACATGAGGCTCCTTTCAGAGTTTTATAAGTGAGATGTTTCATTTAAGAGCATCAAATGTCTCTCAACTTCTACACAAACACATGTACTGTACCAGGGATTTGAACCTAAATTGGGCTGTCTGTCCAAACCGAAATATACTGTATATAATAATCTTATTTGCCTGACTTATTTGGCTATCCCCACTATCATGACAGAGTGGTTTTTAATGAGCAGCCGACTCTTCAGATTCTGTCTTTCCCTCAGAATAAAAGGCCAAATGTTTCTTGCCTGTGAGATCTTGAAAATTGAACTTCGAACTTTGAAGACAACATTTCTCATTATCGCTTTTGTTTAAAAGGGGATTTCTGTCTCTGTGGCTGCGTCATCTCAGACAGTGCATAACCTGTCCCATTAACTGTCTCCAGCAGTATTCACACTCCTGCATCTCTGTCCGTGGGTAAAACAAACCTGCAAAGAGCTGAGCGGGAAGGTGTGTGACTCAGCTGCTGTTGAGTCACAGAAGCTACACAGACGATCTAGAAAGGCGTCTAGTCCAAGCTGACGGTGACTTTGATAGAAAACACAGAAACTTTTTGCGTTTTTTTTCCCCCATCATCTGAATTTCCACATATTTCTCCTGTGCAGCTGTGGTTGAAGGCTGGCTCATATTTATCGTGCCTGCTTAGTGATGACATAATTTTTGAAGTATTTTTAAAGTGTTGTTTTCTCATTAGTTCAAAACGTATCTAATATATCCTGGAGAAACAGATTTATTGCTGCAGAAATTAAACTTTATAACTACCCAATTAAATATGTCTCATATTTAATTTAACATAATGAATGGTGGTAATTAATCAAGGTTTTACTATATGTAGTAATAATACTAATTTTATGATTAGAATATTTGTGCAGTTTTAAGGCGCTTGTTTAGTTTATTTAGTCCACACCATGAAAAAAATGATAAAGCACAATGTCGCCTTTTAGTTCTGGTCTTGTTCATGTTTACACAGCAAACCAAGAGCTGTAAACATGAGGTTATAAAGACTGACAGGTAAATCATTCATTTGACAGCTTTGGTGACATCCTGGACCCACGTGGGAAAATCTAATTTGGGTGACTAACTGCAAGTCATGCAGTACTTCACTGCTTCTTCCATGTATATTTATGTTCTCTGGTGTCACAAAGAGCTCATGAAGAAATAACTTATTTTGAGCATTATTAGTAAGGACTGTAAATCGACTGCATGTTTTAATGACAAACAGGTAGAGACAGGACAAAAAAAAGGATCCAGAGTATGTTTGAACCAAACCATTCAGGTTAGGTGTGAAAACACCCGAAAAGTTGTTGTTGCTTGTTTAGAGGAAGTAGTAGTAGTAGAGGAATTAGTGCTGTGGATAGGTTTGCTGCTAATTGTAGCTATTGAGTCGATGTTTATTTGATTTTTAACACAGCAAAGTTTTAAATAGTTAACACAGACTAGTTCACACTGAAAAAGTTCAGCCCTATACTGATGATCCAAAATATATGTCACATTGACCAGAACTGTACTACACTTTTATGTAGCAGCAGCTCTAATCCTACGTTCCTTTAAGTCAAAAAAGGCTTTCCTGACCAGGGACGTTCAGATAAAATGACCCTTAAGTCGGATTTTCTATATAGTAAGTTAACTTGTAAAGTAAAAAGTTTGTAGTGAACTCATGGAGCTTGGATATAAAATGTTTAACGTGACGTTCCACTTCTGATCAGTGTCGATCTTCAGCCCTGTTTTCCTTTCCAGCTGTCTAATAACAAACTGATTTGCACCTGGTGGATACAATTAACCACCTGGTATGATAAAAAACAGGAGTACTCAGCATTGAAAATCATTGGTCAATCTGGCTTAACCCAGATTGATTCTAATGGAATATTTTGATGAGTATTAGTTGTAATAGTTTTTCATCTTACCAAAATAGTACCAAATAATAATGTGAAATGCTCCTAAGTCGTATTCCTTTTTGGTGACATTAACAAATATAACAACCATGAGGGAAAAACATCCTATCTGTCAAACCCTCTTCAGAGGGTCTTACTGTGTCCCATTGATGTCAGACAGGAATGAGGACCGTCAAGTAACTACTAAACATGGTAAATGGACCAAGAGGCAGCTGCTTGAGTCGGGATGAAAGTCCAAATTCATTCAGATTACGGTGCAATAGTTCATTTGTCAAAGTGTTTTTCCCTTGTGGAGAAAGGTAGACTATCTCTGCATGACTTGTACTACAGGTCTGGACCTCTCATGAATTTGTTTGTATATTAGAGAAAATTCTATGTAAGAAAACTGGTTAATGCCACAGATTCTGTTAAATCACTAGCACGTGCAGTTTACAGCAAATCTTATTGTATGAGTGGTTCCTGTATGAGGCCCTAATGTGACAATGACACGTGTCCAGTATGCGGGAACGCTTTGGAGTTGAATTGCAAATTCTTTGGAAAACTTGGGATTGGTTAAAAGTGTCAAGAGAGAATCAGGGTAATCTGCCAATGTAGCATGTGGCAGACACTTTAAACAAAAGCACTCCATATGAGAGCATACTTTTTGGCATACACAGGAAAGAAAGCCCTATTTGTGTCAACACCATACAAGGAATTGAACCCCCAACTCTGGTACTATTTATAATGACTGGATTTAGCTTACTGGACAAGTCTGAAGCTTGAGTTGTGCATTATTCCATGGCCAACATTGTGGAAAACGTTGGAGTTTTTATTGGAAATCAATGATTGAGTCATTGAAGCGTCTGTACCTTCAGCACACAAACACACACATCGATGTCTACTGCCCAGTAATTAATCTGTTTAGCTCCAGTGTGCTACAGTACTTACTTCACTGTTGTTTGTCTAATAGCTGAAGTACACAAAGAGCTTCTGGGAAATTGAAGATGGGCGTCATTGCTGCATAATGAGCAGATGTTGGTAAGCGTGAGAAGATAAACGAAGGTTTGAAAGTAGAATTAATATACCCCAGTGTTGTTTATTCCTCCCCACTTTTCTAAAAATGAGCTGTTTGAAATGGTTTATTCATTCAATCATGAAAAATATTTTTAGTAGTAGCTCATCTTTACTGTTGTTTAATACTTCTGTCTGCAGTCCAACCAAAATGTTATAAAATCCAGATTTTTAGGAAAGAGAAAGACACCGTGTCAGTGGGCAGAGATGGATGATTTTCCATCAACCCATCTATCTGCCGCTCCATCCATCTGTGCAGCAGTCAAGGAGCAGTGAAATGGGCTGGTGGTCCGTCAACGTGTTGCAATACTTTCCTCTGAATTAGTGCAGTTAGACTCAAGGACACATTCTTTATCTGCAATTTGGAAACAAGGAGGGGAAAGTTGACTGGCGCTGCCATACTCATTTAAATTTATAGTTAATAGTAGAGTTGATTTGCAAGGCTAGCAGCCTTTCTTCACTAAAAAAAAATCACTCACTTTTTATTTTACAGTTTTGACAGCAAGGTAATTATCACCACAGGCCGAGAAGGAAAAGGAAATTTCCGTGGCCAACACTGTAAAAATATATGGTTAGGAAGTATACAGATGATAGGAAGTGTGTGTGTGCAGTGTATGTTTTTTTTAATCCAGTGCCGCTGATCTGCTGCTCTGTGTTTATTTATGGAAAATAACACAAGATTTTCCCTCCTGGAAGTCAACAGGGTCCAATTCTCAAGAAATTTGGCGTTTTATAAGCTACACGCAACCCAAATCACACACAGACAAAAATAGACAACCTGGTGGCAGTCCACTTCCCTCATGAGGTTTTATTTACTGAAACAGTGAGAAGGCAAAGAGGGAGGTCGAGTGGTTGTGACAGAAGAGAGGAGCTTCTACTGGGTTTGTTCCTAAACCAGCAAAGAAAGTCTATTGACACAAAAAAGATTATTTTTTCTTTCCCTCTTTCCTTTCTACCTTCCTTCACTCTCTCCTTTCTTGGACACAGGTACTAAAAATTGTAGAATATGCGCAATTTTCTTGCTTTTTTTGATATTATAATAATTTTAATTTACTTTTAATGGTGACAAAAAGCAACACATATCCAGCCTAACAAGCTATAGTACTAACAGTACCCACAATTTTTTACCCATTTCACCTCTTCAAGGATTATAAACTTTCACACAGACATGAAGAAGCCATTTTTTTGGTAAATGTCCTTGTTTACCCCTCGTTTCTAACTGTGTCCCAGTGAGATACTGTCATGGGCCTGCGCTCACATCCGCTGCCAGATTTTAATGCCAGTGGGAGCAGAGAGGACGACAGGACAACAAATTGGACTGACACAGTGCCTATCCCTTACAGAGGTTAGTGGGAGGAAAAACATTGTATCCCCCACATTAAAACATTAAATAAAAACATATTTACATTAATTTTATACATATATCTGCTTGTATTGTGGAGCATTTTAAGCATCATCAAACCATATAGACTTTTTTGCTTTAGCGGTTGAATTCCACAATGGATCAAATGGCACGAATGTGATTTATAGTGTGAGAGGAGTCGCTTGTAGTGATGAACCCACAGGGAACTCTCACCCAACTTAGTTCCTCTTAGAGATGCAGAGCTTTTTTGGCTTCTTTGAGCTCATTGTTTTGGTTTTACAATCCGCACGTTTACTGTTCTGGTTCACTCTCACTGCTGTCATCAACCTTTTTTCCAGCTGCAGCAGGCTGTTGTTTTCACAGAGAAATCTCTGTGAAACCAGCTGTGCTCCCCGTGCCCATGACCGACAAAGTGAGAGACTAGCAGCTGAATATTGTGGAGCATTAAGCAGCAAAAACACGGGTATTTCCTTCAGGAGTTGGTGGAGACCAAAATAAAGCTAAAAGGAGAGTCAATGTTGGAATTTTTCATCATCAGGTGGCCCCAAAACCACTTCAAATAAATGCTAATGCTGTGCTATGTCTGCTGGATGTGTAAAATAGGCAAATGTTAGCCAAAATGTTAGCAAAAACAACTTTATATGGTGGTAACATGTCACAACAGTGTTGTGTTTACAGCTTGATCCGCTGCCCCCAAAATGAATAAAAAAATATTACTTATTAAACATTTAAATATTGGATATTTTTGTGAGGATGTTCAGAGTAGAATCTGCTTTTTTTTTTGCCTTGATATCTTCTTCTTCTCAGCAGTAGAGTTTTTTTGAACGTGTGTACCTCTTCCTTTAATTATTCACTAGTTTTTTTTAATGTTTCTCTTTCTCTCTGTCGCACAAACACACGTTTATTTGGGAAACATGATACGGGGTTCACATACATTTACATGAGCCTTAGAAAAACCTTTCACCCCCCTTCTCTATCTCGTCTGACTTTAAAACCTCAGACACACACACACATTAAGCCATGCAAAATTAAACACATGCTGATCCCGTGCAAATGCACACACACACACACACACACACAGACAGATTAGAGACACAGATGTGACACACTTGCAGAAAGTCACAGAGAAGCAGACAGTGAAAGCAGTGATACTCATTCACACACACACACAACACATACATGAGGAGTGTGTAGGGGCTGATTACCAGTGTAATGGGCTTTAACAACTAGCAGGTTTCATTGTATCACAGGAAATTGTGGTAATAATGGCAAAGATGGGGAGGATGACACCATATATACCCCCTGGAATGACGACAGACTCGGCAACGTGAGGTCCTTAATGAATGACGTGCACTGATGTGCGATGTGGCAAATGATTTTTACACGGCACATTGTATCAGAAGTGACTTATGTGCTCGTGCGTTCCTGACTAACTTTATTACAGCTGGTAGTAACTGTGGTCTGGTTTATGGCCTCAACATCAGTCAAATGTGTGCAGCCTTTCAAAGTGCTCTTTAAACATTTATTACCGTCTACTGTAGATTGACCTTGACATGATCTGTGATTTCAGACGGAGGTAACAACTCTGCAGAGACTTGAGTGGAAATTCCTGGAACTGTGAAAGTGACCAGGATCAATTTCTGGAAAGAAATGGCATTTTTTAGCAAAGAATTTATCAGAGAGCTGTAAAACAGAGATCATTTGGGTGTAATAACTTCACAAATCAACGGTTTAATGTTAGATTATGACAGGTCATCTTTAAAAATGTACAAATTTAAAATATGAATATGACGTCAATATGAAGTCAAACTCACTGTTCATGCTGTGAAGGATCTTTTCACAATTAACTTATTGCACGAGCTCATGGTCTCAAGAATGTCTTGCTTTAACTACAACTGCACAGTACAAATACAGGGACAGTTTTGATAAATTTGTTAACTCTCAGTGCACTTTTAAGCCTATAATTGGGGAATTATAAAGAGCTTCATCACAAAATCTAGAGAGCTCCTCATCAAAACCGAATAAAGATCCTCTCCAGACTTGTAATAAAACATATAAAGATACTCTGCTAGGAACAATGATGAGTCTCATAAGGTTTTTTCCGTAAAAAAGGATAATTACCACTTTAAAATCCTTAAAATGACATCTACTCCTTCTCCCTCATTAAAAATTACAGAATCTCTGAATATACAATATATTAATCGGGGTGCGCAGCAGTGCAGCAGCTTCTCTGGCTCCTGGTTGTGGTGTGAAGAGTGTTGGGGACTCTTCTCTTAACATGAGAAAGTGTCTAGATAACACGACCAGTGCAACTAGGCCAAGAAGTTACAGCACTCAGGTACGGCACTCAGCAGCTGCAGCTCCTGAGGACGCAGTGCCCTGCGGCAGCAGACTGGCGTAGCAGACTACAACGGCTCAGAGGAAGCAGAAGAGGGGTTAGCGGGCCGGTGTGTTAGCCAAGCTGAAAGCTAACGCAACCAGGCCAGCCATTCCATTGCTCTTTCTAGTCAATGTTCGCTCACTGGAAAACAAAATGGATCTGATTCGACTGAACGTTCATCGGGAGATGAGGAACTGTCGTGTTTTTCTCCTGACAGAAACTTGGCTAAACAGCAATATTTTCAACTCCACGGGTTGCTGCTCGTCTGTACAGATCGGAATCAGCTGTGGGGGAAAACCTGAGGAGGCAGACTCTGCATATAATTATCTTTAATTATAAATTATTGGTTCTTTCGATTTGTTTTGAGGCAATTGTCTATATGCAAATAAACTTCATAACAATAATGGTCCAATTAACTAGTTAGCCAGCTAGCTTTTCCTATAGCTGCTGTGCAAAATCGAATTGAATTAAAAGACTAGAGAGCACAAAAGATCGTGTTCTCTTTTTATTTCTTTTCCTGCTTCTTCTCCCATGTGATTTCAACCAGTGTCAAAGCTATTCCCAACTCTGTGCATGCACGATTGCGTTCATATCTGCTGCTATTTGCTTGTTTGAACAGAAACTTAAAGGTTCACTTGTCATTAAGCCTCAAATATTGGCTTTCTACAACTACAATTATTGGATACACAGGACCCCACTTCGCAGTCACACATGTGTCAGGGTCCATAAATCAGTGCTGCTTGTCTACAGCTGTCTGTAATGTCTCCTGGAAGAGCCGAGCCTCCCCCATCTTTAAAGTTACCCTGTCCTGTACTCCTCCAAGCCGCCCGCCCTGACGTCGTCTGTCACACTTCACGTCCTCCAAGCTGCCTCATCATCTGATCTTGCCCCTAACCTCTGTCTCATGCATATTACATTAACGCCGAGTTTGGAATAACCAGAAGAAGAACTGGGTAGTTAGGATGATCGATGATAGCCAGCTTGGCTGAACAGAGAAAGAAACCTGGCACCCTGGACTTGGAACAATGTGAGGAACTAATATTAGATTTATTTACAGTCTTATTTGCCAGGATCCATTCCACTGACTGATTTATTTGGACTATCAGAATCCTTTTATTGGTTATTACATTGTTATATTTTGTATTTCTACTATATGTCACAGCTTTCTTTTCTTGTGTCATTTCCATCTCCCACCTACAGACCTGCAAGGAAGAGTGATCGGTCTTAGATTTTTCTCCCCTTCAGATTTCTTCCATTTCTCTCCCTCTGTCCTCATATTTTTTTCCCCTTGTCTTCTTGGAGAGTTCGGACCATTGCATGACACTGTATATGATTTTGGCCTCTATAAATAAACTTGATTTGACATGACATGTACAGTACACACATTTCAGGACCATTTCCTTTGTATTTATGTGTGGACGGACTCACTATATATCCCTCGTGGCCATCTGTAGACAGATTTCCCGTCACAGGATGGATACGGAACGTTGAAAACACAGAATGTCAGGAACAACACAGTTACAAGCAGTGACTCACTACACGATTTTAAATTTAGATGCAAGAAGAATGTAACAACACGCACAGTATAGACAGCTATTTGTGGTTACAGTTCTTGTAATACTTTGAACTATTACCAATTACCAATATAACACCACTATTACCTTTTAAAAGGCAGACTTTCCCTCACAATAGCCCATGTTTTCCATTATGAGACAGACAGATAATAAACATTATAGATATAGTAACATATGGAATAACGGAAACCATCTGCGAAGCCATATCACTGGACATTCAAGTTCTGTCTGATGGATCTTTGGATGGATGGTTTTTGACATTCAGGGAGCATTTTTACATACTTTTCACCTCAAGTTTTAGAACTTTGACTTTGTTTAGCAAACATCTGCCATTATAACAGTATATAAATGACAGAAAATTCATTCATGTTATGTCCCCAGACCTTTGTTGTCAAGGTTACAATAAGAACCATGTGGTTATGGTTAGGGGAAGATCGTGGTTATGGTTTTTAACCAAGCAGTGTTGATGGGAAATGAACAGCAATCTCTCATGTAAAAATCTGATATTTTATTTACTCATCCATCCACACCGACCTCCTCCCTTTGCAGACTTTGTCACTATATATTAACATCATCTGATCGCCTCCTTTGCTCCAATCATAATTAATACAGCCACTAGAGGACTTCTGTCACTTGAATGCTGTGACAATGTTGAAGTATGTCGTTTTGGGACACTTGCATAATGACTGATCTTGTTGTTTTTCTCGGACAATGGAGGAAAATCTCATTAGGGCACATGATCTCATGTCATGTCACGCCAACAAAGCCAATTCGAATTGAAAAGAAGATGAAGATGAAGAAATGCAGAGGGAGAAAACGACGAAGAAACGGGAGATCTAAAAAAGTATATACAAGCTTGGGGAGGAACGGCGTTACGTAATTCGGGTACAAAAAAATAGGCAACTGTATTCCGTTAAAGTTACAGAATAAAAAGACGTAATCAGATTACCGATATATTTAGTAAAAATGGGGATTTATTAGCAGGATTACAATTTTAAAATAAAGAACGATATACTACCATGCACTGTAAAGGAAAGAGAGGGCTAAATAACTCGCTGATCCACGATGGTGTGAGTAGAAGATGATACCACATGGCGTGGCGCACAGTGGGCGCACGTACACACACGACACACTAACTTATATTGGGAGAGTAGGCAGGGATGGTCGTTATGCACTGTGGCAGTCCCAAAGCCTTGTACAAATAAGTTAAAAGTGAGCTTGTGTATATGACAGCTAGTAGCGCACATAACGACTCTCCACTGAGATGACTGTGTGTGTGTAACATGCCCAGAGCTGACACTGTGTCACTGGTCGCCAAACACGTTCAGTACTGAATGAGTTAGAGAAAACGCAGACGTATAACACAGACTCAAATAAAAGGACACGGTGAAGCCCACGATGCAGTCTGCCGCTGCCATTCCTCTGAGAAGAGCTGTGGAGGAGGACAAAGCTCTCGTAGAGTGGGCACGAATACCCGGCAGAGGGTCTTCCTCTGCTGCAACATGCAGTGTGCCTGTGTGACAGCTTCACACAGCCAGTGAGCCAAACACTGTTTCATCAGAGGCTTTCCCTGAGAATGTTCTCTGTAATGCACATCATGTGTTGTGCACTTTCATTGTACGTCTATAAGCTGCTGCCTAAATTTGGTAAATAAAAAGCAGGTTTTTCTTTAAAAGTACACTGAGCAGAGGACACATTTTTGATGCTAAAAATCTTGGTTTCCCCATTTTCTTTTCTAAAGGTGACATTGTTCTGTTGTCTTACAGAATACACTGAAGTATTTATTTTCTCGTCTTTATTTGCATATTTGGTATTGCGGTAATGCAAAATATTACTTTAATATTGTGATACTTGGATTAGGTTACTGACTACATTTTTTAACAGGGAATTATTAATTTTATCGGAATACATTTTTAAAGTAACTCTCCCAACCCTGAGTATATAGAGAGATATGAGTGGAATAAGTGTGAGAGAGAAAGAGTAGAGTGTTAGAGGAAGGGAGGAATGACAGAGCAGGTACAGCAGGTAGATACCAAGGACTTCAGTTATCCTCATGAATATTAAGTTGTCCTGACACAGCCTCTCATGACCTTGCCTTAATACACACACAGTTGCATTAAACAAACAACTCTTTTTTTGTGTCTGGTATTGACTCCATCTGCAGGCTGCGTAGTCTCAACAACACCTCCTGACTTTGATCATCCCTGATTTAATTTACATTGGCTCTGACACTTTTTGGTGTTCCGAGGCAGGAAGGGGCCTGACCGGGCAAAAATGAAAAATGGCCCTGGAGCAGCAGTTCATAATATGAGTGCTCTCCTCCTTCACTTTACTACAGGGAGCGTGAGCTAGTGTCAAAGTACAGGATCCTGTTAAAATTCTAACTGGAGAAAAAAAATGACTCCATGGTTTGACTGTTAGTAAAGCAAAGCTTCTTTTTAAAAAAATTGTAGATAATTAATGGAGGCTGCAGGACAAGTTCAATAATGACAATTAATTAGTATCGATTAAATATTAAAAAAGGATCAAAGTCAGATATCAGAGTCATTTGCACATAATAAGTTCGAATTGTCTGTCTTTAATACAAACTAAAAAAAGGATAATAATAAGAATCTCTAAGCAACCAGCTCATATTGTGAGATCAGTGGTTACCTTGACCTTAACATGGATTTAAGTTAGCGTGAAGTTTTTTGGTTAGGAAGCAGCTATTCTGACAGCTGAGCTACGGCAGAGAGACTCTTCTGCTTCAGTTTACTGAGAAGTCTAATTAGCCAAACAACAAACACCTGTGTGAAAGTTGGGTTGGATTAACAAACCTGAATCATCAGGACAGTTCTTTGGCAAGAGGTGACGACAAGAGTATCTTTATCAACAGAGCAGTTTGATATACTGAGGACTGAAACAGACATTTTGACTTGTCAAAGCAGGAAAAGCACAGGTGTTACTAATAACGTTAACAATGGCCAGCATGCATGATACAAGGGCCCTGAAACCTGCATATGTAAATGGAATACAGCCACGATTCATGTCATTAATTGCGCCTTTGCTTTTCCTGGTATGACATGTAAAAATGTCTGTTGTGAGGCAACAGTACTAACTATTGATCAACAGTGCCATTTGGACAATGACCCATTTGTCACTTCATGCGTCTTCAGGTCAGGCTAGCTCTCCAAGCTCAAAAAAAGTGTAAATTAAGTTGTGTTAGTTTATGGATAGTTGTTGTTAGCTAGCCATTACTAGCTAGCTAGCTAAAACTGCTATTGTTGTAACTAAACTGCTAAAGTGTACAAGTTATTCTTCTTTTAGTGTTTTTGACAGTCAGTAAACAGCTTGAGGTGCATCACCACCAGCCGCTTGACTGCAGTAGAGCTTATTTTGATGACAACAGAGATGGATGCAAGCAGATTTCTCATCTGGCCAATGGAGATGTATAAATGAAGTGTAAATGAAAGTGTTTAAGTGTGAAAGTGTTAAGTGTTATCTCCTATCTGTGTGTGGAAAAAGACAATAATTTATCAGAAGTGTAATGTGTAGCTCTCTTACACTACAACAGGTTGAATTTTTGGCTTATAATGTTTGAATTTTGTTCTGGCCAAACATGACAACTATCTTTTTTTTGTTCTAAACAAATGCTGAAATTTAAAATGCATCACCTCTTGCACAATGGAGACTGCAAGTGTTAAGAACAGCAAGTATAAAACCTTGCATGAAAGGATTAAGGGTAAATCATTAAGTGAAATCAGGGCTTAGCAAAAGAGGCATTTACTTGCAATCCCTTGCAATCCCTGCATATTTATCTGGCAAATACCAGATCTTGATAAACAAGGTTGAGCAAATAATACTTTGTGTAAGTCTGTTAGAAGTGTGGCATGCAAATTAAACTTCAGACTTAATTTCTGATAAGTCTGCTGAGGTTGAGCTCATATGATTGGGACACGTTATCAGAAATCTGACAGTTTTATACTTAATAAAAAAAAAAAAAGCAAGATGCTGTCAGTTTTTATTTATACACGTTGGAAATGCAAATGGCTGATTCTCTTGCACACTCCTGGTGGATTTACTGGAAATTTAATGTGACGCAGGACGGATGTCAGGAGCAAAAAGACTGCAGCATTCATGCCTTTTATAGCTCACATCTGGCAAACCTCTTAAATATTGTTCTTAAAATGCAGACTTCTGGGGTATTTAATATACCCCGAGAGAAATGAACAGTTCTGTGTCAACGGACACGCGCACATCCAGGACCACCGCCAAGCTGAAGGAAGGTCGTGTGAAGCGCTACTGAATCATGGAAAATCTTGTTTGCCATTTAATTTTGCATCATCACATCCACACATTCTGCACTTTGGTTGATGTCTCTCATTTTTACCTTCACATGTCATTATATCATTTTTCCCACTGTAACCTCTAATTTCCTGCTAGAGGAATACTGGTGGTACCATTAACACAGTCCTAATGGCATTTTTGTCAGGTTCAGGTAAATTTTGCATTTGCACCTGTTTGGTAAATGCGTGGCTCCGGGTGAGGTTGTGTTTATGCAGATCAGGCAGCGCAGAAACATTTTGATACATATTTTGGCACCTACATTTTCACCTGCTCAGGTCACCAAAAGAAGCAAATGAAACAACAAAAAAGTTTGTTCTTTCCAATTGAATGGAAGTGAATGGAAGTTAAAAAAAAAAAAATTACATTAGTTATCAAAAGGAGAACACATCAAATAGCCTAAATGTGTGTTGATACTTTCCAAGAGTCAGAAACTAATAAATAAATAGGACAGACTTTTTTATGTATTTGATGTAGTCTAAAGTTATGTCAAACAGTAATATTAGGCTATCTTGGCTCCATTGTTGAGTGTCTAGGGGATCAAATAACATAATCATGATCCAACAGGCATCCAGGAATTGAGCAAAACTAAGCACCTAATCTAAGGCAGGGGGTGAGGAGGCGCCTTTTTCCAAGCTTTGAAAACCCCTGCATTAGAATAAAGCAAGACATTTTTAGAAAAACGCATCCTCAAAAATATCTTAGAAAATACAGTAAATGTACACACAAAACCTCCTTGAGCAATGTGGGCTGTATATTTTAACAGATTATAGACATTGTTATAGAGTGTGTCTGCTCTTAAAGGGATTGTTTATAGGAATAGTTGCAATGAGGCTGTATGAGCGACTCACAGGTGGTGACAGTGATGGATGCAAAGTAGCTCAGTCTATGAATCCCCAGATAATGTCATGCAAATTAATTTTACAACGAATTTGAAGACACTATATATTGTAGAGAAAAGATGCCTTTTCAACTACATATTCTGAGCGGCTGTTATTTATACTTTATGATATACAGTATACTATGAAAGTAGCTTTTACATGTAATATGTTATATGTTAAGCTGTAATTCTTTGTGGTAAATGCATTTTCTGAAAGGTGATATTACATTAGAGGGGACAGATTATTGCCTTTTGTGATTTCCAAAGAGTAGAGCCCCAGAATATAAATATAGACCTGGAAATGTGCATGATATGTGCCCTTTAAGTTACATTTATTTGGTGTGTTTTCATACCGCAGATGCACCAAGAAATTGTGCACAATCTGCGTTTGTTCAACATGCAGGCAGTTGTGCTTACACACGCACACACACACACACACACACACACACGCTCACACACTCACAGGCACACAAATGCAAACATGCTGTGAATCCAGTGAGATGTTGTAAACATTTTTATTTTGTTTTGTTGGAGAGAAACTAGTCTCCAGCAGAAAACCAATCATGCGGAGAAAGAACTGAAAGTTCAGACAGCCCAATGAGACAAGACGGAGGCAGGAAGCAGAATAAAACAACAAAGAGAGGAGTTGAAGAGATGCAGACAAAGAGGCAAACAGAAGAATAAGAGAGAGAAAGACAACCTGCTGACTCACCACTTTGCACTTGACATTATAATCCAATATCCATCCTTTACCGGCTTATAAAAACTTTATAGTTCATCTTCTGCACATTTTGACCACAAAGATCTGACCTGGCAGTCAATATAAATCATTTATAAATAGTGTAATTCAGAATATAATCCTTTAAGCAGTCTGTGACATCCATCCAGTGGTCAATAGCCACTCTACCCTAAGGATGAAGGCTGCGGGGACGTCTGAGCATTATTAGCTTAGGAGGCTGCCATCTTATTTCACATACAGTGATGCTCTCCACAGGATTTATATTCTCCTACAGCAGAAAATAATTAAACTCTATCTCCTGGGACTGATGGGGTCATTGATCAGTAACAAATGAATCACGCAACTACTTTGCCGTCTGCCAAGACTTCTGTCTTTCCGAAAGTCATTGACATTGAGTGTAAAACTTTCTCAGGTGGAGTCAAGCTGCACTGATGTTGCTGACATTGCTACAGTTTGCCAATACAGGTTGATAAAGCCATCGATTATGTACGACTTTTATTCCAAAATGACCCCTGTCCAATTTGAATTTTTTCTTCCTGAAATTTAGACAGTCTTTGAGAACTATAAAGGGTAAAAAACCTGACAGCAGGAAAGAGAAAAGCAGCAGATTAAAGCAGTAAACTTAAAGAAATGAAGAAAAAGCAACAAACAGAATTATGTGAAGCTAGTGTTTTTCATAATGGATAGCACGTTTTATAACAGACCCCTCTTTGTTTACATCAGCTTTCTCAGCACTGAGTTTGCCAACATGTCCTCGAGACACAAGGTAAGCCCTCTCCAAGGTGGCTCCATCATCAAATGTGACACTGAAGTCTGGGTTTCTACTGCACTGCTGTGTGCACAGAATTTAAAAGCCCCCACCCCTCCGTTCCAATGCTAATAATGGCCCTCGCCTTGTCTGGGGACAATAACAAAATTACCTCTTTTCAGGCAAGATTGTCAATGTTGCCAGCCATTATTTCAATTCTTCTTCACAAATTATGCCTGGTTTCCTCTTGGGAATCGTTAACAGTTGGTCTAAACTGTGAGCAATGTAATTATTTTATTCAACATTGTTTATTCTCGCCTGTTCATGTGCTGAAAAATTGGATTCAAGGATGATTGGCCTAAACTCAAAGCCTTCCTCAGCAGTCAATTAAAGAACTGAAGCAGCAGACTTTAGCTGGTAAAGAACAACAATTTCTGAAATACTGCGCTAGTATTTAAACCATCGTCAGTACTATGTATGTTTAACTGCTTACACAGTGGGTGTAAGCAGTTAAACATATCAGATACATTCTGACTCCCTAGAAAAGGCCTGAAGTGATAACAACAAGCACTTCAAACTCCATCAAACTGAGAGTTAAAATAAGCTGCAAATTACAGATGAAGAACTGTAACTTTGAGCTACACCATCACACAAAGAACACCTGAAAATAATGTGATCTGGTGGCGGAGAAAGCTTACGAGTGTGAGTAACAAATAGCTTACTGTGAACACCAAACCAAAAGTGGTCACAGCAATTGGGAAAGGGGTCAAAGTCATCAACCAGGGGTCAGCGGGCGGCCAGAGAAAGATCAAGAAGGCCATCTACATCCAACGCCAGAGAGCGTCTTTGAACAGAGACAGAAGTTACGATCTCCCATCCTGCTATCCAAGATTCCACGATTAGGACACGCGATATCTAAACCACCTCTGTGACAACAGGGCAACACCACCTACTAAAGAAGACCGCAAGATGTGTGAAAGCTTCGAAAACACAAAGTAGAATTTTAGAGAAATTCATAACACAAGATTTGTTCAGGACCCAGAGGTTGGCTGATACGTCTGTGAGTGTAGCTCTGTGTTTAAGAATGAAGCCTCTCGCACCACAAGAACCTTTTTCAATCACTGGTCACCAACAGAGTCACCAGTTGGACTCTTTGTGAAGCCTGACGTTGATCTAATCACTTACAGCATATGTTGACTGTTGCAACTCAAATTGCAATTTCTTCATTAGTATTTCTCTTTTTCAATTTGGTATTATGACCTCATTTGAAGTCTCTTTAGTGGTAGTTTTTGTTTTAGCTGCAAATTCATACTTATTTTTTTCTAAGTTATGGTTCCCATGCAACTTGGATTCCTGAAATCTGATCCTTTTTTTTAGAAAACTGTATCGTAAAAGAAATATTGACTGCACTCTCAAAGCAAAAAGCCCCTAAAACCTCCATAATAAAGATCTGGCACCACCCATTAAGATGCTTTTGAATTTGTTTTGGGAAATATGATGATGATCAGAGACCTCAGAGGAGAATTACTAACGCAGCATTTGTATGCACTGTTCTTTTGTTATGACTCATCATCACAAAATTACAAGATATAATAGAGAGCACGCATTAAAGGGTTTATGACTTCTTACTATTCTGTGGCACGGCTATGTGAGAAAACTGATACAGACGGGGGGCAAATTAAAGGAACATGCAGTGTGTTAGTAAGGTGTTGGGCCACCACATGCCACCACCAGAACAGCTTCAGTGCTCCTTGGCATTGATTCTACAGTCTCTGAACTCTTCTGAAGGGATGAACGCCGTTCTTCCAAAAGATATTCCCTTATTTGGTGCTTTAATGATGGTGGTGGAGAGCGCTGTTTAACACGTCGGTCCAAAATCTCCCATAGGTATTCAATCGGGTTGAGATCTGGTGACTGCGAAGGTCATAACATATGATTCACATCATTTTCTCATCAAACCATTCAGTGGCCCCTCATGCCCTGTGGATGGGGGCATTGTCATCCTGGAAGAGACCACTCCCATGAGGATAGAAATGTTTCATCATAGGATAAAGGTGATCACTCAGAACAACTTTGTATTGATTTCACTGTAGGGGTCAAGCATTCAGACCTGTACCGGTGTTTCCCTTAATTTGTCACCTGTCTGTTTCTGTTAAAAAACTGGGTCAGATTGGCTGAAACCAGTGACTCCTGAAGGACCTCATGGGATGGGAACTTCAATTATCCGAGTGAAAAGACATATACTTCCCTCAAAGAATCTCCTTAGTAACATACGCCACAGGGAAATGAAATCACATTTCTATACATAGATTCCTCTCAAGGACATAGTTAAGGAGACAGTGACCAAATGTAATTGGTATCCATCATGCATTGGGATTGGATCACACTCCAAAAAAAAAAGAAAAAGAAACACGATTATATGTGTGTGTTGTCCCATCTAATCCAACACCGAGGTCAAGAGAGAAAGTGATTTCCAGGAATATGTTATTTCATCTCATTTTATTTTCCCTTGGATTGTGTGTGTTTGGGTGTGTGTGTTTGCTACCTTATTTTCATGTTGAGTGGATTAAACCATAACCTGGTTTGACATTGGAAAAACCTAGAGTCATATTTTTCTGTTTCCCTCTCCCCCACATCTCCTCAATCACTGTCAGTCTTCCCAACAACCACTAATCCACAGGCAGAGTGTGGGTGGCAAATAGACTATGGAGAATGCGAGGAAAACTGTGTGTGTGTGTGTGTGTGTTAGCCTGTCACCCAAGAAGCTTCAGAATGTAAACGAAGCCCGGGTCAGCCTGGCAGACGCAATCCTTGACCGGAAGCAACTGCCCTAGTTTCCTTGCAAATAATCTCTCTCGACAGAGAGATCGACAGCTGCTGCTGCTGCTGCTGCTGCGTGTGCTTTTGGTTGCTTCAGAGGACCAGCCAGTTCAGCTCTGCAGCAGCAGTTGCTTTGACTAAATCACACTGTAGTGGGCGAGGAATTCCCCTGAAGCAAGCAGGTAAACAACACCTGAAAGTAAATAAGATGACCAACTTTCTTTATGAACCTCTACGGTGAAGGCACTTCTGCTTTGGCCTCAAAGTCAGGGATGCTACCGTATTTGTCGCTTTATTTGGTGTGATCAATAGTGATAATAGCTTTTGGTCCTATATATTCACATAATAGATATGTATTCTTACTGCGTTATATTCAATTTGTGTGTAAAAGCGTAATAATGGATCTCTGCCCCTTTCACTTGCTGTCTCTCAACCAGCTTTTCTTTCTTCTCACAGAGTCAATGAAGTGATCAAAGGCTTTTTGGCCTGTAAGTGTAACAGGATTATTGCACATTTATTCTCAGCCAATCCATCCTGATGTCTCATTACATTACACTGACCCCGCTTCAAGCCCTTAGAAAGTCATGAAATATGAATGAAAAGCACTTTTTTTCCCCCCGAGTTTTAGGGTGTGGTTAAAGTGTTGACACCGTCCTCCAACACTAATGACCAACTGCTTTGAAGTTGAAAAGAGCACCACGGGGTTCTGTTCTTTTATCAGTTTCTGTTTCAGATTAGAAAAAGGAGTGGACTTTTCCCACTCAAGATATTTTTAGTTGGCATTTTTGAGTCATAAAATGTTTTTAGAAGTGTTCAAATAAGGTAAGATGATGCTGAGAGTGCGCAGCGGAAACATTTTCACATCTATTGTTCGTGAGCATGCAAAAGTCGGACCAATTACTAAACTGAACTGTTCACAGCCTCACCGTCACACACAGGCTTGATCGCACCTTAAGGTGGACTGGCCTTTAAGGTGGACCAGCTATTCTCATATAGTGACAATCTCAGCTGCCCCCAAACAGATAACGGAGAAATATTGGCTGCTGAGTCTCTCCTGAGCGAGAGTTAGTACAAAAAAAACCCCCAAAAAACAACAACACATTTGGTCTTTGCAAACGGAAATGACGTACGTGTTTATTTGGAAGTGGGATCCAATCACAAGTGGTCACTCGAGACACGTGTGGAGACGCATGTTAATGCCAGGTGTGAATAGGGCCACTACTTTTCAGCTTGGTGTTAAGTTATTCATTAAAGGATAAGGATGGAGCTATTATTATTTATATTTTTCTTATTATCAACAAATCCCATTAAACAATAACTTTAACCAACTAACAACTAGATACAGCAGCTTGTTCCTTTTATTTTGAGTCAACTGGACATACACCGTCCTGCTCCTGTAAATACTGACTAGAGCACCAAATGTATATTAATCCGCAGCTGAAAATAGTCCCCAACTAATGCTTTATTTACTCCTCTTTCAGTAACGTTTGCTCAAAGCTACAATGCCCAGCTGTTTTAGGAAATTACTGAGCCTTTTTAAAAAATGAAAGTATATATTTATGACTTGTTTTTGAAGTTGTGCATCATCAGAAGAAACAAATGGCTGGGTGCCACAGAGAAAATAGGGAGGTCTGAAAGTTTCGAGAGAAAGACTAACGCATTGTTAGTTTTGATATTTATGGGCGCCAGTTTTAACCTTGAAGAGTTCAAGTATGCAACCTTGAATCCTGTATTCATGCCCATTGTGAAAACTGATTGAATGCCCTTTATGGCTTTACATACATACATATTTGAAGCATATAGATAGAGAGCCACAGTTTAAGGTCTTTTAAATGTCCTTGGGAATATGAATAAAACAGAAACGCAGTACAGTGATGCATTCAACCTTTCTTACACTTAATATAACATGATTTGGGTGAAGGTGATCAGAAAATGCTTTTGTCATGACAATGTCATGTTTTATAATGTAATATTGCAGTTAATGACTTGTTGGCAGCACAAGATAAAGGTTACATTTTAATGGCATGTCTGCTTTATTAATCATGGCATATAAGGCAGAGAGAGGGGGAGGGAGTGAGTCATAAGGGATGATGTGCAGTTTTAATGTGTGTGTATGTGACTTCCTATCTATGTACAGTACTGGTGGAAAGATCAGGATTTTGCAAAAGGACAAATTATAATTCAGTATTTCAATATTTTACATTTGTCATACGCATAACATTTGCACACATATTCATTTTCAAGTTGAAGGCTTCCCGTGCTGTCAGGGAACAGTTAGACTGCTTTCAGGTTCTGGTAGAAAATAACACTCAGATTAATTTAGAGATCTGGACCGAGGGACACAGAAGAAGACAAGAAAGAGAAAACAAAACAAAAACAAAAGGAGGAGAAACGGGGTGAAACAAGGACAGAATTCATGTGAGATGAAAAGAGAGCGAAACAATCGGGCAAAAGACAGAATGTGCACTGAATGGAAAAAAAGATGCTGCCGACCACATTGAGAGCAAATGAAGTAAAAAGAAAATCGGATAGGAGAGACAGATAGACGGCGCTGGAAACAGATAGGAGTGAGCATGTTGCAGAGAACAAGCTGCAGACAGCCCAGAACAGGAGTGGAACAAGCCAAGTCCACCCGCAACACAATGTCCTCACCTAACCTGCATTTACATCGAATCTTGTACCATGGCCACATAAATGGGGTGAAGACGGGGTCACTTTACATTTCACATCCCTGCACTTGTCACTTTCATATATTTCATCAAACTGGACTTTACATTGCATTCAGCCTCCACTGTTACATAATTTAATTATTTATTGCACATGTCACATTTAATCTTTGCTCTTGTCACCTTCATGTATTTCATCAATTTTATATCCCATTTCAAAACTATTAAGTCCACCAAAGCATTTCTTTCCTCAGGCCAGCGTATTTTTTGAATTGTTTGCAATGGGAGCGCCGCGTATTTACACTATGCTACAGACGCCAGCTGTGTGACGAGGCGCTGAGCATCTGTTGTGTGCTGAGCGCTGCACGTTCTGAGGATACCATTAAAATAAAGCCTTAACATGGGAATTGACAGTGAAGAACATACTTCTGGATGGCGGGTCCTCAGTTCTCCAGTGGGACTGATGCATTTGGCACCGCGGTCGGGTTAATGTCGCTATACATTTATAATATTGCTATACGGACGCCAAAGGGCATTTTCATACAGCTGCGTGAAGTCACAGGTCAAATCTAAAATACACACAATAAACTATTTCATCTGACAGAAGAATTGTGTCAAAACAATTCCAGTAGAGGCTCGAAGGCATCATAAGTGTAATGAAATATTGAAATATTGAATTGTTCTCTGGAGTTCCTAAAACAACCTCCTGACACTTTCGATTCTGGCTGTTTCAATTTGGGAAATACAAGAGAGTATCCCCTGAAGTTTTAATCGCAGCTCTTTTCACAGTGCAGCGACTTCACGGTCTGATTCCCCTCCCTATTGGGGGGGGGGGGGACAGACGGAGGGGAGAAGAGAGGGAGAGAATGACGCAGGGTGCAGGAAACAAGACTGAAGACAATAGCAGAAGACAACAGATGGAGGGAAGAAGAGAGAGACACTAAGAAGGAGAGACGAGATGAGATGCAGACGGGGAGATCTAGAAAGTAGAGAGGAAGCATAAAGAGCAAGAGTTCATCATTTTAAGTGACAAGGCACTCTTCTCTTTTTCTCTCTTTTCTCTCCCTCGTCTCTCCCTTCATCCACCCTCTTTCTCTTTCTATAGCCATTTATTCCATTTCAACTTGTCTCTTCCACTTTCCACTACATTTTCTCTTTCTCCTTCTCCTCTCTTGCTCATTTTCCTTCTGTCTGACCTTCATCCCTATCCACGCCCGTCCTCTTCCTTTATGTCCTTTTTTTCCATCTATCCTACTCTCCTCTGTTTCTCCTCCTCCCCTCCTCTCTGTCTCGCCTTTTTAGTCATTCAGAATAATTGCTCTGCGGCGCTCTCCTTCGCTGGGTGCTTATCAAGCTTTAACTGCTATCTAACAACACTGTTAAGTGTTTGCAACCACACATGGAGATGTGCTCGCACACCCACACGCGACCCTCTGTCAAGATAAAGGTACCTCTTGTACAGCGGGACCAATCGCATGCAGACAGCCACTTACGGTGCACCAATCAATGCCCCTGCAGGTGTGTGTTGGCTTCCTTGTTCACCTCCCCTGTCGCACCTCTCTCTCTTTTCCCTTAAACCATCCAAGCGTCTAGCGATCACCCAGTCCCCCGAAAGAATGAATGAATCACTGGTGATTCATTTTACTCTTCCCTCCCTTCCTTATTTATTCTTACCTTTTTCTCCTTTCTCTTGACTTTCCCTATCTGCCTCCTCCATACCGTTCTTTCCTCCCTCGCTCCCTTCTCCCCAACACCCAGCACATTATAGTTTTATTTATCTAAAGCACTTCTCTTTGAAGCCATGCAGAGCCTGTTCACGAGCTAGAAGGAATGAAAGGTTGAAAATCAGTCTGACAAATGGCAAGGATGGCCTTTTTAAGAACCATACTAGTGTATTTTGAAGTTGTAGCTCCACAAATCATTTATACTTTACTTTTTTTAAACTCACAGAAATATTATGACAATAGTCCAAGCCGGGGAGAGCTGCAGGTGAGCAAACTGGCAAACGTCGTATACCTGCGTATACCCTGCACTACTCCACTGACTAGATGTATGTATTGCACATGTTTTGTGCCTTAATTATATTCTCCAAATAATCTGTTTACACTTTCGTTTGCTTTCTGATATGAGCGATAGTGGGCTACAAACGTACTTATAGAACTGGAGTTACATCCAGATAAGTTCTGTTTTACCTCGTCTCATTGTGAAATTAGAGACAAATCAGCAGTCACCATGTTTACGGACTTTCATTCAGTGATAGAGAGCGGCGTTCACTGCAAGCAATCAACACTCTTTACTGACATCAGAAACTTTTTGAAGAAAACACAAGCAGCCCATGTGGACCAATCATGTCTGATAAAAAAAAGATGCTGCAGTGTCTCATTGTTGATTCTTTTCTTACTCACCAAAACTACCTATTGAAGCACATCTTCACAGGAGGCATCACAGTGTTTGATGATCAATAACGAAAATCAGCATCAAAGCTCAACAGTGTTGGGGAAAAAACACAACTCCATGAGTCTTTGTGTAAGTGTTGTATAACACTGTGAACAGTGCTGGGCGCTCCAGTCGTTCCTCTGCATGGTTTATTATCAGTTCTTTCATCTTGAAAGCACTGGAAAAAGCACCAGAAACCAGACCAGGCGCTTCAGAGACAGCGTTTACCCTCGAGGGGTCAGAAACAGTCGACCCACACATACACTACATGCAGCAGAGCTGTCCTGTTGTTGCTGCATGCTTGTACTATCATTTTAATCATGTATTTAATGCAACTGTTGTTCGGGGCCCAAGTAGCGACGCTTGCTGCTGGCGCCCTATTGTTTTTGTTCTCATTATTTTTCTCTTTCTTTCTTATTTTCTCAGCTAAAAGTAATCGTGCAGCAAAAACCCTAAGACCAAAGGTCATCAAAATTGGCAGGTGGGTTGCAAATTCCACCCACTACTCAGGCACATAAAATGACACTCATTGACCTCAAGGTGGTGCTGTAACAGTCAAGTTTACGTTTTTACAATTATCTCCACATCCGCTGAATTGTGACAAAGGTTTGTCTCACTGCAACCTTTGGTCAATTCAGTCACTATATTTTTCAAAACATGAAAAATCAATTAACATCTATATCTCCACAAGTCTTCGTTCATATGCTACCAAAATTGACACAGACATTCTTTGGATACTAGATATCAAGTGTTTCAAATGGTGCTCAGATCAGTCAAATGATGAGTGCACAGTGATAAAAGGTGTCTTACTGTAATTTGTACTGTAACCACAACATTTTCTATTTAATCCAATATTTGAATACATTTCAACAAAATATTTGACACCCAAGAAAAGCAGGTTGATGTGTGATTTCTTTTCAGAATTGTGGCCCCAACAGTTAAATTGTTGTGAATTTTTGGCTTCTCAAGTCATCTACATCTGGTCTTCTGCTCTAAAAATGTCAAATTTTGCAATTTTCTGCAATCTGCTTGGACCCCGATTATTGCTGCTTGCGGCTATATTATTATTGTTTTAATTGCCTTTAAATGCCCTCAGCCTTTTATGCAATTACTGTTTTGTTGGTTTTAATTGTCCTTTTCTAAAGCAGGATTAATGCAGCACTTTACATTTGATGTGTAAATGCACTAGTGTTTAATGGAAGAGACCCAGGAAACAAACATTTCAGTGTATTGAAAGATACATATTCGTTTTTCTGAAACACACATGACATCAATTTAGCACTTAGATTGTGGGAAAGACATTTCTGAACCTGTTCAAAAAAATTAAATAATAATAAATAATAATAATTTAAAAAATCAATTGATTCATTTTAATAATATGAATACTATTTTCATTCTGTTCCTTATCCAGAAAGGAACCTGCAGCCTGTAGCTACTATTAAGAGCCCAATGCCTTCTTCAGTATTATTTTAGGGAATTTGGGGATTTTAACAACCTGAGGAGGAATTTAAGTTCTACAATTACAGACAAATTACAAATGGTGGGGGTTTTAAAGCTAATTCTGACGTTCTTTACAGTCTTTTTCTTTACATTTTTTATTAAAAAATGAAGGTGAATTGAGATAAGATGAAATGATTTAGTCATGAGTCCATGACCTCCAAAATCTTGGCTAATGGCAACCAAGACGTTCCAAAAGTTTTTTCTTTTCTCCCGTCCCTGTATTTTCTTTCTTTTCCTTCCTCCTTTCCTCTTCTTATCTCTTCTTTCTTTCTCTTTCTGACCCTCTGAAAGTTTGAGCCACAGGTCAATAAATCTTTCACGGACACCACCTAAACTCATTAAAGGCAATAAGGAGCTTTTCATTGACTCACAAATGAATTGTTGTGCTAATTGTTTGTTTGATCCCGTCTCTTAATACAATAATGATTTTTGCCCTAATAGAAACAGCAGATTTTAATTACACTGTCAGCAGAAGAATGAAATACCCACCTGGGCCGAGTAGCACAATAGCTCACCTGCCCACACAGTAAAGCACACTTCCGCCGATACGTGCACACTTGTACATGAAAGTGCAAACAGATGCTCTTGAATCACTGTCTCTCTCAAAGTCAACAATGGATCGATTTAATGAGGTAGAAAACCTCTTTTTACTGCAGTAAATCTCCGCAGGGTCCTGGGAGGATTTGTCTTCAAGTCTTTGTGTTCACAGCGTTAACAGCCGCTTCGCCACATTGTTTTCCGATAGCTGAATTGAACACGCTTGATTGATAGTTGTAGGACCAATGGGGATACAATGATCCTGACTCAGCAAGCTTTTCACAGACAGAAAAGAGCGAGAATTGACCAAATTTAAAGAGTAGACATGAATTACAAGAAAACAAAACAGTCCCAATTAAAACTAATTGGGATGTTGTTTTAGGAAAGAGCTGTTGCTGATTTTGTTAAATGTAAGGTTTCAATTCTGCGAAATTTGCTTTACTGCCATTATATTGGGGTGGAATCACAAATCTCAGAGGCAGATATCTCAAAACCTTGACAAAAACAACCAAAACAAACAAAACATGGTTATAATATATATATCAGGTTATATAAATACAACTTTTCATACTTTTAGAACTGCCGAAGTACAATTTTTAACTAAATTGTTTACTGTATTGATAAGAAAATAATGTCACGCACCCCTCAAAATGACCGTGGTGAAGCAAGAAAGTGCTTCCTTGCCCCGAGTTTCACCTCTCAATCCCAAATTCAGATAACTTCATCTGCTGTTCCCAGCAAGGGAGATCACATTTGTATGCAGCCTGTGCAGGAACATGTGCAGTACTTGCATCAGCTGCATTTAGTTTATTTATTTGCTAAGTGTCAGAGCCATGAGGCTTAATGCCAGCAGGTAAAAGGAAGTCTGTTTGCAATCATTGCATCACTTCAAGGCATTTTATCAACTTTATAACAATTTTGTGTTAAGCCGGTTGTTTAGCACCTTGAGAATAGTTCCTAACAATACTTTGACATTATGGGAAACACATGTTTTCTGTACAGTATGTAGAGCAAAGAGTTTCATTCAGTATAAATATAAATCTAGAACATGTTTACCATCTATGAGTTAGTAGTTCTAGATATCCTATGAGTGAGAAGCTTCAGAATCTTATTTGCAAGCTGTATCCAGTAGCAAACAAGTTAACAACCACCATCTGCCCTTCATGAACTTTCCCTGCAAAGAGAAACTTGCTTTTTGCAAAATGTAGATCCATTTTAGACCAAAACAACATATTAGCAAAAAAAGGATGTGGGTTGAAACACCATTTGGAAGTGTAACATTCATTCAGCAGATGGAGTTGGTTCAAGTAATAAGTGGGCATTTGATATTGGATTATTTGTTACATATACTGTACCCAAAGATAAATAATGAACTCTAATACCCAAAACCATTAGGAAGGATTCACTGTTTTACCATCAGAGCTGTAAATTCAGATTTTCTTCACAGACATCATATGCTTTTTTATAAACTATATTTTCTGCATGAGTGTACACACGTTCCAAGCGCCGTTTTGTGTGTACACAACATGCAAACTCACAAGGACATAAGTACTGGTGTACCATCACAGCAGATAGTTAATTGCAATCATCTGGCATCCCGGGTGTAAATTAGTCCTTAATTAAATGGCCAGAATGAAACTGAATACATTCCTCTAGAGGAAGACAAACTGTACTAGTATGTTTTATTTTGTCTTGGTATTTAAAAAGCTTGGGGTCATTGTTAGTAACAGGATTTCTAATGTTTGTAGTGAATCCAAGACTGACCGCTGACGGGTGATGTTGCTTGAATCAAAAACCTCTGACCAGCTACAGTCGGTTTACAATTCTGATAAATGAGGAAATGAGACAATCATCAATCAAAATCCGACTTCCAGGCGCCAAATCTGAATCCAAATGAGTCATGCGGTGGCGAAGCAGTCGTCTCATCTCTTGTAATTCACCATTATGATTATCTGAACGAGACGCAAAGCCATTCAAAAGTGGACCCAATCATTCTCAGGATATGAATGAAAACCACAATGACAATTACCTTCATTAGTCAGAGTGCCGGGACTTGTATTCTCTTGTGTGATATCTCACTGTATGACATTATCCAAGTGATAGTAATCTACAGTAAATGAGTTACAGCGGAGCCTACGTACTTCCATTCTGCTGAAAGATGATTATAGTGTTTGTGATCGAAGCCGGAGTCAGTGATGGAGAAAATTACAGGCGCTGTGTACAGTTGTGTGAAAAATAGTTGGTTATTTCAGCGTGATGACAGACAGTAATTCAATTCAGAGGATGTGGCCTCTAAATCTACAGATTGCTTGAGTTCAGCTGTCTGAGACTGACTTACTGAGGTACATGTGTATTTAGATAACACAGACACACTTATTACACTTATTACACTTATTAGAGTGGTGTGAATCATCTCTATCATGTAATTTATTTCTATATTTAGTTTACAACTTCAAGTAGCTTTTTATTTTTAAGACAGAAAGATGATTAAATATTTGTAACAAGACAATTATCAAGGTTAAAGCTGCATTAATTAATATTTTTACATGAACAATGGATCAAATGACTTTGTGTAATGTGAAATGTGGGTCGCTCGTCGTGAGATTTGTCACCCAACTCTGCAATTTGCACAGCTTTAGGGAGCTTTTTAGCATCTTTCAGCTCACAGTGTGCTGCCGGACAGACAATGTTAGCGACTAGCTGCGGGTGAACATGGTGGAGTATTTAGCAGCTAAAGAGTCCGATATTTTCCGAGGAGTCGGAGCTAAAATGAGACGTTGACTACAATTGTTGTGGAGTTCTGCCTCCAGGTGGCCAAAAAATATAAATATTAATGCTGCTTTAACCTGGCTAGCATCTTTCTTGTGCTGTACTTTTACAGAATGAAACAAATACTCACAACTCTTTCTATATTGATTGTATTCAAACATTTAATTTCACATTTCTCTACCCAACTTTTCAGTGAATTTAAGTTATGGATTTGTTAAGTTATGATTAACACAAGTGTTATTCTGTGCTTGTGCACTGAAATGAGTCAATTTGATTACAGCAATGCAATAAGACAGTTTGTTTGAAATTAGCCACAAATTTTAAACCGCTGTCTGTAAATTTCTCTTATTCTGTGATAATCCAAATCCTCCTCATCTTTTCTTAAAATGGCACTATATGTTACACAATGGTGATAAATTTTTGAATGAAAGAAAGTACAGTTTGGTCAAACTTTTAAAAAATCTTTTTACAGTACTGTACTGTAGAGTTATTAATACATGCATCACCATCTGGACTACAATTTCACTTTGTGCATCTTTGATTTGCTCTCATGTCAGAAATGATTTAATGAAAGTAAACATACATTTCGGTCATTTTAGGATGACTATTAGAGTTATTTTGTGGATGTTTGATGTGACTAAAAATAACAGCAGCAGAACAGAAGAGTCACAGGATCAGATCAGCGCTGGTTCTTGTCAGGCTGGCACAAAGACACGTCAAAGTTCTGTGTCTTAATTGAGATAAACATGAATATAAATAAAGAGGTGTGCGTGTGTGTCTAAGCCGTAAGCCAAGCCACAGGCAGAGGCAGATGGAGGCAGGGTTAGAGACAGATGTATCTCTGTGTGAGTGTGTGTGTGTGTGAGTGTGAAACAGAAAGGAGGGAAAGGTAGAAGATATCCTCATAAATAATGGACAACGCACCCGTGGAAGAGGACGGTAATTAGGAGAGTGAGAGCAAGAAGTGCAGAGAGAGAAGTACACAAATAGAAATAGACAGTGAGAGAGAGACAGAGAGAGGAAACAATAGACACAGTAGAGTCACACACACACACACACAGCTGTATGATCAGGCCGTCAGTTTAGTCAGAAGGGATTACAGAGAAACAATGAAAGCTGTCACATCATACTCAGATTTCACATGTAAATTGCAGGCAAAGAGTTTGAAATCTACTATACATTATGTGGAAGAGTAAACAAAGTCGAACAGTAAAATTACAACATGTCCGTGACACACATCTTGTTTATCTGTCTGTATTTTCAGTGATGTCAACGTGTTCTGGGGGCCGCAGCAATTACTTTGGTGGGTACAATTTTATCATAACCAATGGAGCTGATGGGCTGGAGCGATGTCAATAAAACCCAAGTTGTAATATATCAGTTTTTTTCCTTTCTAGTGAAGCAGAACCAGAATTAGATGCCCTAGGTGCTGAAAGGACAGCTCCAGGATGAAACTGTCTTTACCAGAATAATATGAGAAATTCAATGGATATCATTAGATTTCAAGTAGGATCCATTAGAAGTGTGGAGGAAGAAAATGGCGTTGTTTTCAGTATTCATACATTTATTTTATTTCCATGCCCATTGTAGCTCTATATGTCCACAGTATGAGTAATCTAGTGAAGTGAAGTTTTTGACCACTAGTAGCGCCATGGAGCGATGTTTTTTGGGTAAAATGAAGATTTTAGGGGATTGTGTATGATTCTGTGGGTATTGACAGACTTGAAGAAATAAAATGCATCTATTCTGTGAGACAGATGAGTCCAGTGCTCAAAAAAACATTAGACAGCAAGATTACCCTTTAATTTTTGACTTGTGTTTGTCTGCGTATATAAAAGACACAAAATTTTTGCTTGTCTAGATTTACAGCAGGTATTTGGGTAGAAACTTTAATGTTGTCCTTTGCTCTGGTTTTCGATAATATAGATAGTTACTGACCCCCTTTCATTCACACACATTGAAGCAAGCCAAAATGGTGCTTTTTTTTTTTTTTAATCTCAAAGTTCATGCCCGTACTCTGCTGATCATTCATGGCACTGCTGCTGGTGACCGAGGTCACCACAGACTCCCTGCAGCGCCGCTGCCTCCTCCTGTTACTGTTTAGTTTATACACTGGATGATGTGCAAGAAACTTCTGAATTATGTCTGCTCTTCTGCCGCTATGTGTTATATTTATAGAATAACATGTCTTGGCAGGTTTTTATTGGACTCCCTGCAGAATTTCACACACGCCACTTGGATTCATTTAGAGAGCGATTTTCATAACACTGTACGCTTATGTTTACTTTAGAAGGCTTAAGTTTTAGGTTTGAGTACACGTAGCAGATATATATCAGATGCAGCAGTTGGTGTGATGTAACATGTAAGGTATGAATAAGGTATGAGTAAGTAACGGATGCGAGAGCAGAATGATCTTACATTATAGCAGCGTGTCATGACAGCTCCCAAACTTGCAAGTGTCTTGAATTTCACCTTTTTTTTCTTCACGCACATGAAGGTTTCTTTTTCTTTAAGACTTCCTGGCCCTAAATTGATTTTGTCCACCATGAACATGTGCACAGGGAGCTGTTTCTATTTAATATAATGTTTTCACTCTCATCGATGTGATGTCAAGTTCACGCCTTGTCCTCTCCTCATGCGCACACATCGGTGATGTGATCATATACAACAAAACAAAAAAGGTTAAATGCTAATTTAACATGCCAGAATTAAAGGTGCAGTGTGTAGAAATGGACAAACCAAACACTGGCTCTAGAGAAGGCCTTTTGTGTTTTTCATGAGTTTCACAGCCACTGTAGGTTCTCCTACACGCTTGGAAGGGGAGGGGGAGGGGAGGGGGGGGTAAATCCCCCAACGCTCCTTTCAGTACTGTGGATAGCACCACTTAGCCAGACGTGCCAATACACTTAATGTCCTTCTTGCAAGTCACTGTTTAATTGATGTGCAGTGTGCAACAAACTTCAACATTGAATAGAAAATAATCACAACATCCAACAGCTACTGTATATGCCTACTTGTCAGATTAAGAAAACTGCTTTGATGATGGTCTGTCTTCTTTTTATGCTTTCCTGTGGAGGGGTCATCTGCGGTGTGACGCCCCTCTTTTACCCCCGTCTCTGCAAATCTCCGAGCAGGTAAAGAGGCAACTCCTGGTCCATTTACTGCGTCATCATGTAGCCTAGATGCGGTGTCATCTCTTCTGATTTTATTGTTGTTTGCACTAATGACTGTTCTCACGTTAGATTTTTGTTCCCTCACTATGAGGGGGATACATTTTTGTCCCCACCGGGACTAAAAATAACACAGGAGAGGCAGGGATATACAGACAAGAGGGAGGGGGGGGGTCCCCACCATCCCCCCCGGCAAATCGCACCCTGCACACACACACACACACTCTCTGAGCAGACTGCTATGTTGGGTTGGTTTGGTTGCTGAAAGCCTGTGGGGGAACTTGTCAGCTCTCATTGGCTTTTGGAATACACCCCTTTCCTTTCCTTCGCCTCGTCCCAGTGTGCTACAGCACGCCTGTCACTGCCCACACACTCTATTCACTCTGAGTCTGTGTATGTGTGTGTTTTGGAAAAGGCACGGGCATATTCTGCTTTCTATCTGTGTTTGAAAGTGAGTGGGCATGGGCAACACTGAGTGTGAGTGTGTATATTTTTTGTGATGTCTGTCACGGAAGTAGCAAGTGTGGCAAGAAAAGGCTGTTTGTGAGTATCTGGCTGTGTGTGTGTGTGTGTGTGTGTGTGTGTGTGTGTGTGTGTGTGTGTGTGTGTGTGTGTGCGTGTGTGTGCGTGTGTGTGTGATGCATGTCAGTGCAGTAAGCGTGTATGAATAATACACAACCGTGTCTGTGTGTGTTTCTTTGTACGCCTTTCACAGAACTCAGAAACCAGTGAACATCCTGCGCTCTTCCTCCTCCTCCTCCTCCTCCTCCTCCTCCTGTCCTCTTCTCCCTGGTTGACCAAAGCAATTTTCCAAAGACATGCCTTCCAACCACACAGAGCTCAGTGTTGGTGAAGCATGCTGGGTATTGCGCCATGTAAGCCCCACAGAGACAAAAAAAACAAGCATGTGAAAACAGATATGATTCAGGACACAGATTCATACATAAAGTTGAAGAAGACCCAGTTAAAAAAGATGTGATTTATTCAAGCAAATATTGAATTCTACAGGGGTTTCACTTCTTGTGAACAGCTGACTGTGTTCAGCCTAATAAATATATAATATACACATCCTACCAGAACAGAAAATATTCTTTTTAGTGCTACTTTTAAGTTTAGCTAATAGCTAGTTAGCCAACTGATCTTAGAAGCTAAAACTATGCAACTACAAGCCACTAATACTATAATGTATTTCAGAGAGGAATATAATTAAATGTGGTTTATGTGTTCATATGTATAACTTGCGAGAATCAGTTTTGCTTATTAACACTATATTGCATTTAATAGCAACTTTGAACAAAGTGTCATTCATAGTTCTAGATAGGGAGCAGTGTGGTCATAAATATAGAAGCCAAAGCAGATAATTACCGGTAACGACTTGGTTTGGTGTCAACATTAATATACAGTATGTATTTTGAAACTGTTCCCCCTTAAAATAATTAATTATCATGATGCCCTTGTGCTGGACCAATGCAGTTTTTTGTTTAATGCTCCAAACAACCAATGTACCAAATGAACAAACTTTTGTACCACTTTGTGTCCATTTCTGCCCACTTGTGTCTTTCCATCGACTTTGTGTCTGAAATTCGCTTCACGTTCTGTCTGAAGACACCTTGAGGCTCTCTGCTGCAGTTGGCGCTGCATGAGTCCTCGCATGTTTTCCTTTGAGAGAGTGGAACTGCCAAACCTCACTGCAACCTTAACCTTTGCGTGCTGCTTGGATTTACACCTCGCAGCTGAGCTCAGAGTTCAGTTACTTCGACCTTGTTTGTCCAAAGATATGTAACCTAAAAGCAACCCATAATGGACAAAAAGGCTTAACACACCCAAACCTTTCGTGATGCTGTCTTCCTCTTGACAGGAGGACAAGTGTCTTCTTATGTGTTAAAAGGGGCATGTCATGCTTTTTGGGATTTTCTGTTACTTTTATACCAATATGATGTCAGATGTCTATGTGAAACATGGTCAAAGGTCCAAAACTTGAGGTGAATGTATGTAAAAATGCTGCCTGCAGGATAAAAGCCTTCCTCCTCGTGATGGCATCTGATAGTTCGCACATGCCAACATCGACTTGGATATTTCGGATCAGATTTTAATGTATTATGAATGTATTTGATAAGTTTCAATTCCAGCTAAAGAACAAGAAAAAGCGGGTCATGACTTTGCCATCCTGGGAAAAAAAATTGGGGCTTCCAGTAGAGCCCCAGAATATGAATATTGAACTAGAAGTGTGCATGATACTTTTAAACTTAATTACTGCACATTATTGAGAGGATAGAAGACAAAAGAAGGGGCAAGCAGTCGTAGTTTTGTGCTCAGTAACCTTGAACTTTCTTTGACCGAGTTGCTAATGTGCTGTGGTGATTGAAATCTTTTGAGAAGGCATTTCCAGGCTGCATCTGGACGCTTCAGTTACAGTAATTTGAGATTCCAGGGAGACGTGAGTCATTTCAACACAACAGTCTATATTCTGAGTGTTTGTTGCACCATCGCTCCCTCTGGGTAATTTACTTTCCTGTGTGGTCTGATACAAGTCACTATAGCTGCTTTTCAATAAGCAACCTTTCCCTTTCTACATCTCTCTTAACTGCTCTTGCATTCATTTTATAAATAGATTATTTTAATTCTCATAAGTACTTCTACTTAAGTGGAGTTCTGCTATAGCTTTGGTAAATGTTTGGGAATCTTATTAATCTTGTTAATGAATCAGTGCATCTACTTTTTATTTGTTTTCTGAGCTTGCAGGTCTTTTAACCGGCCCTTTATAGCTCCCCCTTACTTGGCTATTCAGCTTGCTCAACCAGTCACTCACTGCGTAATTAGCTGCTGCCTCAGTAAATCACAAGATGATTTCACAATGATTATAATCCAGAATTTAATGAAAGTATGTAAATAGGTGTTGAGTGGTTTGGGTAGAGCTTTTTCAGAGAGAGATTTTAAGGTTTGAGGTTTGCAGATTGTGTGTCCGTGTGTGTGCATCCTGTCCTCTTCGGTCCAGTTTCCCCTTTTGTGATGCAAACTAGAGAAAACAGTTGAGGTCATGTGAGCGCTGCAGTCGTCAGTCAGATGGGATCAGAATAATGAAGGACAGCAAAGAGGAGAAGCAAGGAGAGAGTGGGAGGAGGGGGCTTAAACTATTCTAACAGTGGGATTTATCCAGGAAGACTTTGATCCCTCACTTCAGCTCCAAACCTGAGTTGTATGACAAGTAAATGGTCTGCAAATAATTTGAATTCACACTCAGGCATCTGGTGTCACCCAGAGGGAGTGGAGATAGACACAGGAGAGGAGGGAGCGATCGTAACAAAGCACATTTGTAACAAAGTGGTTTACAGAGCAAATAAAACAATAGAGAAGAATCCCGTCGTGAATACCAACACAGCTTTTATGTTTGTGTGGGCTGGGAAATAGCTGGAGAGGAGGCAAAAAAAGAGCTGAGGATAAGAGGAGAATAGATGAGGGGAATCGACAAGAGACAGCTTTAAAATAAGGAAACACATGGTCACACACATCTTCATTTCTCAAACCTGGACTCGTTCATCATTCCCGTTCTTTCTCTACCTACATTTGTCCAAGAAATTCATCTTTTCTTACCTGAGGCACAGCAGTGAGTCCTGGCATAATCAGCGGGCGCAGACTTTTCCTCTGTAGCACCTATAAGGTTGACATTTGTGTTTTTTGCTAATGCTAATGTTTGCATGCTAACATGTTAAACTAAGATTGTGAACATAATGAACATTATACCTGCTGAACATCAGCACATTGGCATCGTCGTTGTTAACATGTTGGCATAGTGACGTCAGCATTTCGCTTAAAACTAAATACTGCCTCACGCTGCTAGCGTGGCTGTAGATCTCCACTTTTGTTCTGATTGATCTAAGATATAGCTCTGACATTGATAAATATGATCTCTCAATGATAAACATGATATAGAAAATTGATGCTAAATCGCTTTTAAAATAATAAAATGATGTTTAATGCAATGAGCTGCAGTGGAATTGTGTACCACACTCATAGCCTACGTTATATCTGACAAACTCTTCACTCATATACAGTATATATGTGTGTATATCTCATTTTTTTCACATATAAGTTTTTCAAGCTTGGATTCATTGATTTTAGCCAAGAAAAAAATAACAAGAAAAACATTGTAAAAGGATAACATGATCTTCACAATACAGTAATATTGAATTATCCTGCCCTGAACCCCCCAAAATGTTACGGTAATTTTGTAGTTAGTTAATAAAAATACAAATTTGGACAAAATATGAATTTGAACTAATTTGACTGATTTGTAACCTCATTAAAATGTATTTGCTTTTGAAGTACCACTGAACAAGCCATCGTTCCACAAATTACTGGTCTACTTTAGAGTGAGTGCAACCCTGCTAATATGCTGAAAAACAGACCACATGTTGAGCAAACTGCTCCCAGAAAAAAATAGAGCCAAACACACACACACACACACACACACACACACAAGTTTGCGCAGCTATCCTTATTAGGACATTGCATAGACTCCATTCATTTTGTACAGCCTAACCCTAACCCTAACCCTAACCAGGACCTCAGAAATGATGTTTTGCCGCATTAGGACATGATCCCCATAAGATATTTGATCCCAGTAAGGTCAGTGTTTATACCAGAAACGGTCCCAATAAGGATAGAAAAATGCGTACACCCCTTATCTCTCTGTGTGGAGGCTCCCCCCTGCAGTGTTCAGCCTGTGTGTGCTGACACCTCCAGTGTCAGTTACCTAAATGTAGAGACAGCATGAGGCAGCGTGGTGCAGTCTCCTTTAGCCTGTCGTTAAATACACACACGTCAATCCCGTTTAGCCTTTTAAAAAACTGTGTTTTCTTCTCAGCACCCATCCATCCACCCCCACACGCACACCACATACACACATAAGCTGTAGAAGAGACACTGTGATTGTGTTTCTATCGAACTGTCAAGTGAATATTATGCAAATCTTATGACATTCAAAAATATGTTTTGATAAAGTGGGCTGAAGTGCCTAAATACTCTTCCTGAGTGTCGGAGGGGGGGAAAGGTCCATAAGAAAACTGTTGGCTACATTTGGTTGTAACATGTAAGTTGTTTTTTTTTAGGTTACACATAACAAATGGTTCAACAACATTTCAATGATTATATTTACAGAAGGGAAATAGAGAAATGAATACTCTGATTTGATTTTATGTACACAGAATATTCACCTCAACCCATTAATCCAATGAACTGAACGAACCACTCTGGACTGACCCCTTGTTTTTTATCAATAATTTATTCTTAAAATACTACAAAATATATATGCAATGTGTTTTTAAGCATCACTTCATTCATTGATGTGAATGAAACATTCATAAAAAATAAATTAACTCATGTTTTTTGTTGAAAAAAGGTCTCTTAAGACTATTTATTGTCATTTTTACTATTAGGTGGTTTCTCGCATCTCCGTCCATTGAAATAGACAGAAAAAAATAACACAAAGTATTTTAACCTTTTTTTTTTTTGCCAATGATTAATGAGCATTTAGAGTCGAAATCCGCCATTACAATTTGTGTGTGTGTGTGTGTGTGTGTTTGGGACATAACTGGGTTTTGAACAGGTTTAGTCACTGTTGTCCACAATTGTCCACAATCAAATGTGAATATGGAATCTCGCCCTCTTGCAGATACAGGAGAAGTGTTTGTTTTCTTTTCTTAGCTTTCCAACCTTCAAGACATTTGGTTCGTCATCTCCCTGAGAGATAATGTTTACGTCTATACGCCTTTCCTGTTTCACATTTCCTCCATCCATTATCCCTTGTTCCCTTCTGCACCACACCTCCTCGCGCCTCCTCCCAGACGTCATTACACCTGATGTACGGCTAAGGGTCGATACTCTCCCTTCACCCTCTCATACAAATGGCCAATTATCACATTATGACGCTCTCTTTCTCAAAATGTTTTTCCCTTCCCTACGATGTCTCCCCCATAACTTCAGGTGTCATGATTAGCTGCGCCACATGGCTCACTGTGCTGTAAATGCGATGTGTGCGTCACACAACACACTCGATGCAGATGTATGACGCACCATATGTTGGCTGACATGGCCTTTTCGGTGAGCTTGCGTGTGAATGCGTATATCTCAGCCTCTGTGTGCGTGTGTGTGTGGAATTATCAGATGGGTGGTGCCCTAAACAGTCCTGTTTCCTGTGCGTCAATAGGGAATCAATAGTGAAGTGGAAGTGAAAGTGCCAGCTCAAAAACACATCTTTGCCAATGTAAACGTAGCTGAGGGAACAAATACGTTCTGATCTGACAAAAAAAAAAATGCTCAGTGTCAACACACACATATGCATCAATAACTGAATAACAAGAAACTAAATGAAACCTAAAGTTCAGGTCTCTGAGTGCATTAAGTGGAGAGTTACGCCGAGCTTTACTCTCCTAAAGGGGTTTGACTCTCCTGCATTTAGCTATTTAGGATAAATGTCATGCTTAGCATACTGCTCCATTTCCCTTCTGCAGAAGTTTCCTCCCACTGGGCCAAGATAAAGTTCCAGACTCAATAACCCACCAAATATCCTGCACTGCAGACAAGCTGAGAATTTACTGCAGATGCTGATGTTTTTTAATGAAGTTATTCATTATTATGTGTGGAAGATGCAATTTGGGAGTCAATAGAGAGTAAGAAATATGTTTTTTTTTCCTGTTTCCTCTCTAAGGCATGATTCCTGCTGTTTATAGACATTAGGTTGTAATGACGTACATTATGTATGTGTGTGTGTGTGTGTGTGTGTGTGTGTGTTTTGGAAGAGGTTTTCTGTCTCTGTACCTTTTTTTTTTTTAATCACACAAGTGCAACAACAAGTGCAAAGTGGTAGGTATGGGCACAGAGAAACTAAAGCTGTTAATCTCTTCATTACAAAGTAGTGAAATCACTATTTCTCATTTTCAGTTTTGCCTCCTTTTTTCTTCCTTTGGGCACTTTTGTAGCCGCCACGTTCGCTGTTTACAGCATTGACGTTTTGCAGCCTGGCATGTCGACTGTGAGGTCATTGTCATCTCCGTCTCCATCTTGTCGCCGCTCCTTCCCTCCAGTGGTCTCTCATCTCCACGTGGGTCTCGCCATCATATCTCTGCACCCTTAATAGTTTCAAAGCTGTGCATTTTACAGCCTTCCCTCCCGCTACTTTTCTAATGACGCTGCTGTCAGACGTGGTGACTCAGGATTCAACATACCCTCCACCCTTCCACTTTCTACGCAAGTCAAGGCGTCACCCGCAATTTTCTGAACACAATTAAGAGACAGCCTGTCAGTGTACGAGAGCGGGTTCTTTTATGCCAACTGTCAAATCATGAAAGTCTTATTGCCCACATTTTCTTGTTAGCAAAAGACAGTGGTGACAGATAAAATGTATTTTTGGTTTGTTGTTATCATATGCAGTAGCTAAGCAACACTGTCATTTGACATGTGACAGTTGCTAATAGGATGTTTAAGATGTCTGCGCCTATCATTACTTTTTGTTTGCGTCAATTCATAATGACACGCACTTTTTTATATGATAAGAGGATTTCTTCTTGCAGTCTTAATAAAACCATATCAGTGTCTTTAAATTTAAGTTTACTGTTTGGCTAACCTTTTCCCTTCAGTTTTACTGGAAGATAAATTAAACACACATTTCCTCCACATCTGCTGCATCTCGCTTTATCATTTATTTACAACCAGACTTTGACAGGATGGACAGAAACGGTGGATGGAAACGTTGCCTTTATGGAAATCAGTTCAGAATGGAAACAGTGTTATTTATTGTAATTCAAATCCATTTTCACCCATTTGTAAGACCATCATGACCATTAGGTTGTTATTTGTGTGTCATTTATCACAGTTCTCTAAATAGTGTCTCAGATTGGGAAACTATAGACAATTATGTTACACTTTGCTGGCTTGATAAAGACCTCAACATCAAAGAACTTTGTATTCAAGCTCCTCAACTATAGAGTCCTATCAAAATGCTACTTTTACTGTGTTAAAACTGTGCAAAAGTTAAACTTCAACTTCTTTTACCTGTTAAAAGAAAAAAAAAGATAACAAGAAGGTTTTTTTCTTCACTTCTCTGGAGTATGTGGCTTATCACTGTGTGGCAAAAAGACGTACCCATTCAGCAGCAGTTTTCTAAAAGGAGTTATCCTTTGTGATGCTACTTAGTCATTATGAACCTATTTTAGAGATATAGGGTGGTAATACTAAGTAGATTGTCAAAGAGGGAGAAAAAGCTTCCAATTTAAGCAAACCTACTGTTATGTAAATAACCCAGAGTTCTCTTTAATAGCTTCTGTATCATGTCTCACATTTGTAAATGTTGAATCCCAGACTGCTAGTCAAGACTCTTCTGAAGACCAGACAATCCTGGGCAACACGGTCCACTATACTGTCTTCAAAAGGAAACCGCAAAGTTGTAATTTAGAGTTGGAAAGTCAGGTACAGAATATATACTAGCAGACGCTGCCTTTGGTGGTTTAAGTCATGAGAAAATCATTTCTGTTCAACTAAAAACAAAACTAATGTGGCATTGTTCCCTTTTCAAAAATGGTAAATGATAGCATAGCAATGAGACAAAATAATAAGGTGAAAGGCCGCTGAAATATCTTGTGAAAGAGAGCCAACAAATTGCTTTACCGAAGCAATATCTTTCCTTCCATTAGATGCTGATGGTCCCATTCTTTCTGTGTTGGAGTCCTGCTATTCTGTCGCTGCCTTACGTACTATTCGTTTCCTAATAATGTGGCAAAGATCTGCAGCGTGTGTGTCCTCCTGGTCACACATCAGTCACGCGCCCTTGCCCAGAGTCAGTTTTTAATCATGAATCTGTTTTGAACACACACACACACACACACAGAGAAAGACATTCCCACACACACATATTCAGACACACACACACACACACCCTCAGGGTCATAGCTGCAGGAGCGGCTTGCATGTGAGCGACTGCAGTACCTGCACTGCAGTGGCATAGAGGTTGTCGGGCAGTGAGAGTGTATGAGCAACATGAGGCCTGGGGTGCACATCGCATCCGTCACTCTCTCGCTCCCTCAGGCACACACCCACTCCCTCCGCTGCTCTCTCTCTCTCTCTCTCTCTAACCCTCCCTCCGTCTCGTTGTCTCACGAGTGTCACCTTATCAGACTGTTTGATGCACTGAGAGCTTCATTAAAATGCTCTCTCTCTCTCTCTCTCTGTGTGTGTCTGTCCCTCTTCTGCTTCTCACCTGCTTTACTGTGTCACTCGCTCCACTCTTCTCCTGTCTCTCTTTCTCTCTCTCTCTCTCCCTGTCTGCCTTGTCTTTCCTTCTCAGCTGTTTCCTCCTCTATGTTTCTCTCTTGAGTTCCCTCCATGACTCTTCTTCCTCTGCCTGCCGATCTCACCCTGGTATAATGCGGCCATACTGGATGTCGAGATATTTCTGAACATACAACATGGCCGTCTCAACTCAATCTCTGTGCTGCTTTGTGCTTGGAAATGATCATTTTACCACCAATACATATGTTCTTAAATAATGTCAGTTAAGCATAACATCTTGGAGAGCCTGCAGCGGCTCATACAGCAGTTGTTGGCTTTTTTTTTGCTAAATTACCCTTTTATACAAAAGCAGCTGCTTGTTTAAAGCTGCACTAATCGATAGTTTTTTTTTAATATTGAAAATAGATCAGACTACTACTACCTGTAATGTAAAAGCTCATTTTCATAGTCACTCGAATTATCACCAGACTCTCAAGCATTTTAATGTCTTTCAGCTCACTGTTTTGGGTTTACATCCTGAAACTTTTTCAGTTCAGTCTCACTGTGCACATGCTCACCAGCTTTTGTTGTTGGTTGTTGGAGAGAATAAACAGAGCTAAAAAGGGGAGTGAATTGAGAGGCAAACTTGTGAAACCTCATTTAAAATTCCCTTGACATTTGTAAAAATGCAAAAAACTAAAAATCCAGCCTTTCTCAACTGTATGCTGTTTACTCCATGTTTCACTAAGGATTGTCATTTAAAAAAAAAATCTAATATTGTTTATTCAATATTTCTTTTTTCGGCACCCATTAGCGACCTCCATTTCCCATAATCCTTAGACTATCGCGGGTCAAATGTCACGGCTCGACAAAGGAGGCCGTTGGCAAGACAAGGGGACGGCGATTAATTCAGACATGACTGTAATAACAGTTTTCAGACGGCAGATATTACAGCTAAAAAGTTAGAAAATGGACTTTTAATACTATACAGACAAAACCAAATTACGATGATGTAAAACCACACACTGCTGTGTCAGTAAATTTTTATGGGAGCTGTAATTTTTTATATGCTAAGAAACGTGTCATTGTTTAACTTTATTAAAAGCATGAAGATTTCAACTTCTGAATGCAAGTGCTGTACTGAATGTCAATTTGTCCTAGAATATGGAAAATAAACCCCAGGATCACGCTTTATTTAATCAGAAAGATGAAAAATGAAAGATGCTAAATGAGTCACAGAAACTAGTGCAGCTAAACAGATAGATATTGTTCATGCCTAGAGGTAATATATTTGCAGAAAGTCAGAGCTATATTGTCTTTTTAATCCAGATTATGCTATGGTTGTTCAATTGGTTGTTTGCATTGTCCACTTGCATATTTTGGATTGGATTCGGGCTTATACAGATGTATTTGAGAAGTTTCCTTTTCAAGTAAAGAACAGGAAAAAGAAGTGAAATCCTACTACTATTGTTTGTTTACGTAGCGTAAACAATTAACTTACTAAGCTAACCTATCAGAACAGAGCGGGCTCTTCAGGAGGGGGGCCTTAAAGAGACAGGAGCTAAAACAGCCTGTTTCAGACAGAGGCTGAACTGAGGGGCTGCATAAAGGGCCAGTATAAGATAAATAAGCAGTTTTTTGAACTGTAAATCAATCAAGATATTCCAGTAGAGCCCCAAAATATAAATATAGACTTGGAAATGTGCATGATATGTCTTTAAAAATTGCCAGGATTGTGGCGACCAGTGCATAGGATGATACCCTCAATGGTTGTTTTTTTTCTTATTTATAATTTGGACAACTAATGACAACTTGGTGAATGTTTTGCTCATCCAATTAGATGTAGGAAGAGTTCATGCTGATGTCAAAACAAGGGAAAGAACTGTCCATCATCTATTATACATCCCAAATTAATTTACTTTTGTCTAAAGCAAATGGCTGCCGAGGGTTGTGAGGCTAATAAACAAGAGACTCCACTAAAACCTAACATTTTTTCTCCTGCCTCTCTTTTTTTGCTCGGTGTCACACTCTTCCTCGTCCTCCTCTATTTTATCCCTGAAATCATTTTGCAATAGAGCTACACCACACGTTATTACACACTAAGGGCGCCATTAAACTCATACTGCAAACTAAACCGCCTAGTAGGCCACTGTACAGCTTGATTCTCTCCCACATCATACACTCTCCACCACATGGCAATAAAAGAAATTGAATGGCTTTAAAGCTGCAACGTGTGAAATTGAGCTATGACAAAGAATCCAACACATTTAGTGCAAAAGGCTGATTGCTGTCTAACCACTTGGGAAACAGGTTTCAATGCATTTTCAATGCAAACGTACCTGTTTTATAAAGATTTTCTAACAGCTGATAAAGGCTTTTGATGCCAGCAATCATTTTCTCAGGGCTGATAACATATTTTTGATCTGGTCTCTGCCTCATTTCAGAGTGGTGGTGATTTAATCACTTTTATTCTGTTGTCTTGCTGTTTTATGACTCTTTCTCAGTGCAGCTGTCTCAGTCATAAAGATGACACAACTGTTACATGCAGACGCCAACCAACTTTATGCCTGCACTCTGTTGTGAATTGCTCATTGCTGTTGTCATCTCAATAAAATGTGATGCAGCAAAGTACCATAAAGCTGCAATGTTATCCTGAATCCTTACTTTCACCTGCAGATGGAACAGAATTACATTGTGGTAGAGAATGATGATGAGTATGAATATGGTACGGCATAGTTTCCTACAGGATGTTATAATATTAACCAGACACAGGCAGTATGTAGCTCAATAGAAAAATCTAATTTAATAGAAAATATTGTACCACTGCGCTGTTACAAAGGTGGTTCATACTAGGTTACACTGACTTTTGTTCCTATTTTGAAAACGTTGTCTTTGTTTTGGCGAATGCTCTGATGATTTTGTTCCCATTGGGATTCTAAGTAATGTTTTTCTTATACGTCTGTCTCTTGTCATGGTTTAATGGCGTTAACACGCAGTAGGGAGACAAATGTTCACATCAGCTTCCTCGAGTTGTGAATACATGTGTGGAAATCATATACACAATATCTTCCACTGAGTGAGAAGAACAAACAACAAACGGCTGGCAAGATGGCTGCAAGCCACGATTGCTGGCAGTGTAAATAAAATCCAGATTAAGTCTGCTAATTAAAAAGCCTTTGTATCTGGTGTCAATGCTACAAATATCTTACACAGTGATGACAAAGGCTAATTTAATTAAATTCCCATTTATCTTGATACTTCCAAGGAAAAGGAGGTAACCATCTTGGAATATTGGAATATTACTGTAGCTGGTGAGCTAACCGCTAAAATGCTAACTACCCAGAAACATGTTTATTAGTCACAAAAGCTCTTCATGCTAGCACGCTTATTGCAGTTTAATAGTTTTGTTGTAAAGTTTTGTTGGCAAACCATGTTTCCTTTGCACAGCAGTGTGTACTCCAGCAGAACAGATTTGCATAAAAGAGGACAGTGTTAACACAGTAAGGCTACGATAGCGTCCTCCATTTTGGACTTTCTTACTCTCAGTTTCCTCAAAAGTTTGCCCTTTCTACTGCTACTACGGCACAAGTTTCTAAATTTATCCTGGGCTGTAGCAGCTGATCTATACATTTCTCCCCACCTGCATCCTGTTGATCCTGATTATTTAAGGCAGGTTTGCTTATTTCCCCTGATCGTCTGCCTGTGTATCTTGTTACTCAGTCTTCTCCAGTTCATATGCTGTACTGTGTGGGCATCCTGCTTATGCCTACGTCGCAGCTTTCTTCACATTCATCTCCTGTTGTCTACAACCAGTCTGCGTTCAACCGTCTCCAATCGTTACTCTTCAGCTGCCTTCAGTCTTCCCTCAACAAGCTCCTTCTGGTCTCCTTTACATCCTCCTCTGGTGCCTCCTGACCTTCTCCATTTACCTCCAGCCCCTTCAAGTGACTCTCAAATAAAGTTGCCTTTAACTTTTAACCTGCCGCAGTCTTTTTGAGTCTGCATTTAGGTCCACTCTGAAATTACAGTCAGTATGGGACCTAGTTGGCCTCTCTGGAACTCTGTTTGCGTTCTGATAAGTGAGTTTTCAGAGATGTCAAAGAGCCGATTGCTGGAGCTCCTGTATAGCTGAAAGATTCTGCTACGTAATTGACATAAACCTGATAAGACCTACTTTGTTGCAGTTTCTATGCTTGGACCTATATTATTTTCATCAGTAACAATTTGGTGCACTCATCTATTCTAATTATCTGGATATAGATATGGTTATCTTTTGAATTTAGCAAAAAAAAAAATGTTGCAATCTACCACATTACAGTGCAGAGCGCTTAAGTGCCAAATAGCTTTCCCATTCCCAGCAAAATAGGACAGAAGCTCTTATGCTCTTACACACAAAATAGTTTCCTGTTTGTCTCTTTATCTGTGTGCTATCTGTATCAGCAGGCTGGTGGGCAGACAGAGGGGACCGGTCTGTCCCAGTGGGTTTACAATGTGGGCTTAATCTTCATTTACACCACACTCTAAAGGTTTCCACATTTATCTGCACAAAGTGGATTTAAAAGACTTGATCTCTAGATTTTCCTACTCTCTTTGCTCAGTACTGCCTAAACACAGAATTAAGATGTAACTTGCCTCTTAATGCAATTTGGTGTTTGCTCTTTAAAGTCTTTGCTTATGAATGAGGGATATCTGAGGCTATAATCAAATTCAAAGTCCTGTCTTAGTACAGAAATATGTTGCTAACACTGTGTTTTTTAACCCTAAAAACAATGTAGACAAACAACAGGCCAATTGTTATCAATGAGTAGATACATCTTACTTCTGTCACACAGAAAACTTTATACAGTTAAACACATTTGACCTGTGTCTACATCTGATGCCAGAAACTAGACACTATATACTAATATCATAAAATATACACTATTTTCTATCATTATAGTATTTTGGCAATTAGTATGCAAGAATTTGATTTACTTAGGAACATAAAGAGAAAGTTTTTTCCCCCCAAAGACTTAACTTTGCAAGAGACTTGAGTCTCTTTGCATTAAGTTGCATTAATTTGCAGCTGTGTCCACTGTTACATTTTTATCTGCAGTACTGTTAGTTTCAAGAAGAGATTAATAGATCCTTCAGACTCCAGCAACATAATCAAGTACTGTTCCTGAATAAGGACACTTGTTTGATTTATCATTTCTATTGATCTTGATTTGTAAACACTGTTTACATATCTGGGGCTGTCAAAATGCTTGCCAGATTAAATCAAATTAGCGATAAGATCTTCAAACAGGCTTTTTAAATCAGGTTTTAAAGGGGAAGGATGAGTTGAGAAATATTTATTACAGTTGCTGTCATTAACCCCTTCCAAACACATTTTAATTTTAAAGAAATCTGTTAAAACATAAATGTTTTATTCAAACATGCGATCTCATTACGTGTCCACTGCTACTTATTATTTAATTACTAATCATTAATTAAGAATAATGACTTAAACCTTGAATTTAAGAGATTTGAGTGAAAAAGAGATTTCCTTATTTTTGTCTTTATGTTTTGTAATAAAGCGGTGTATATATATAACTTTACTGGTATGTACGGTTTTCATCACTCCATTAAGTCTGACCTCGACAAGCCTCTGCATGCGCAACAACAGTGCGGGTCTCATAACGTGAACACGGGGGTATTGGAGTGCTGAGTCCAGTCCCAGCTGCTGCGTCTCATCAGCACTTTTAAAAAAAAAAAGGGTTTAAGAATAATTACAGCCGTATGTGTGGACCTACGTTTTCGCTGTGCGTATCCTCTGAGTGCTCGTGTGAGTGCTTTGAGTCTGATTCGCTCTCCTCTCGAGACTGCACGGAGAGGGTGAATGTTTTGGATAATGTTGCACTCCAAGGCTCCGCTGGTAATTGCCTTCCTGAAACTGACTTAACAGGATCGGTGCTGACTGCAGTCTTTTTCTTGTTGTTCATTTAGAACAGTGAAATACCTCCATGATGGAGGGAGCAAAGGGGCATAAAAAAAGTTAACTTTATACTGTATTCGAAACTACTTGTATTCTTACGTTTACTGATTTGGTTATAGTGCCCACTGTTGGTGTTCTCAGCAAGGGAATTGGGGGGATTAGGAGTCCCATAACAAAAAGGCAGGAAGTGTATCCACAAAGTACTAGTGATAATATGTACTGTTTTTAGCCACACTAGCAATGTGGCTCTTGTCCGTTGGTCGGGCTGCCACTTTTGTCCCAGAAAGTAAATCCTACAGTTTTTGGTGATTCCTTGATATTTCCTCTAGTGCCACCAAGAGGTTGCCATTTTTGGTTTTCAATGAAATGTCTTGACAACCAATATTGGCGCAAAATTTGGTACAAACATTCATGGTTCCCAGGAGATGAATCCTCAATAACTCTTGTATATAATACCAAATATTATGGAAAATTTTATGGCACAGACATTCACGCCTACATGTTGAATTGTAATGACTTTTGTGATCCTCTTTCTTTCTAGCGCCACCCTCTGGTCAAAATTCTAACTCGTCCGAGACGACCAAATATCAGCAAGACTAACATTCCCATCAGTCTCAGCTACACTTTGTGTTTTCTACTAAATATTAGCATGCTAACTTGCTAAAAATAAAATGGTAAACATCATCATGTTAGCATACTGATGGTAGCATTTAGCTCAAAGCACCACCGTGGGAGAACCACTGGTGGCTGTAGACTCAGTCTTGTTAAAGAATTCGTGTACGACTTTAAGAGAAACTTTTTATGCAAAGTTTATGAAGAATTTAAATCAACACTTACATGTTAATTTCTGTGTTTCATAAGTTGTTTATTTTCTGAGATTTACTATAAATTAGAATTGAATTTAGAATTAAACTGTCCAATTAAACATGGAAGTCACATCTGTTGTCTGACTAAAACAAGCTAAGGGCGAGCAAAGTAAATGTGAGGTAGTTAAAAGGCAAATTTCATAATATCCTCTTTTACTTTCATGCTACTTCTACAAGATCAAAGCAGCATGTTGCTTTTTCCAAGTTTTGTGGAAAAATCTCACTTTTAAGACGGTGAATAAACAGCAGCATGAAACAAGTTCCCATATTTACGTTATTTTTTGATGATAATTATGTGCGCTTATTGGGTTTGATTTTCAGACACATTTTTCCCCTCTCTCAGTTCAGGCTTTGCAGATACAAATTCAACTGCGGCGTAATTATGACAAATTATTTTCTCATCCATGCAATGAGAAAGTGTGTCCAAACTTGACTGGTACTGTATATTTGGTTGTAACATAATCAAAAGGTATTAAGATGATCAAAGGTTCAAAAATATTAATGCAGATTTAGAAAAAATAACTTTCTAACCCTAAACTTACTGTAACATTTAGTTCATACATAGTTTAATTAAGGCAACCATGCTCCAGTCTCAAAACCAGAACTACCTTCCATCTCCTAGAACAAAAGTGACTCCATGTTACCTGTGCATGCAGGTTTACACTTCAGCTTTGTTACTTTTGTGCAACTGCATCCTCAGCATCCTTTCATGCTTTGTCTATTGGATTGGCTGTGATGTGGCTGTGTGTTATGGTTCTGTCCCAGTCTGGTTTTATGCTCCTCCACCAGTCCACCAGACGCCCTCAGGCTTTTCTGCCTGTTTAAGACTAGACTGAGTGGGAAGAAGGACAGATAAGAGGTTGCAGATTATATTTAAGGACCACTTGAGATACTGTTGCTTGCTACACTGACTCTCATAGAAACTATGTGTAAACGTGAACTGAAACTCTGAGCAGAAACTCTGTCTTTTAGTTTGATTTATGTTGTGTCATGTAGCCTTAATATGCAGACCTCTCTGCTTGACAGAGGTTCCTGTTGGCAATATAATACTGAAGTTTATTTCCTCAAGTTATTTGCTGTGTTTGCTCAGTGTGATATGTGCACTTAAGTTATATTTATGTAATTCCAAGACAGTTTTATGAATGACGGTTTAGATGTTAAGAGAGATTTGTGTGCATGGTTATATTGTGGACTTTGGATCATGGATGAAGTTCTGCTTTGATGTGTCCTCAGCCCAGAGCGTTGCCTGCTTTTCCCTCCGCACCTGCCCTGCATTCAGTCTCGTTAGTCTTGCCCTGCTCCCAGGGTTTCCCTCAACCTATGAGCTCCTTGACTGTTCCTTGTCTAGTCACCTGTTCCTCATTCCCTCATTAGTTCTGTTTGTATTTAAGTCCTGGTTTTCAGTGTTGTTCAGTTTAGCTCTGCCTGCACTTGAGCCTTAATAATGAATTTACTCTTCAGCCTAGCTCAGCCTGAAGTCTCTTGTATTTGGTTCCACCTCCTCTGCTCTACCTTAACAGAGTGAACTGAACCAGTCTGGACATTCATGAACAGCTTGGATCATGCTGACTTGAGTCTCCTCGCTGCTGTCGCCAAGTTCTTGATCATGGGGGGAATGTTGGGTCTCTGTAAACTAAAGAGTACGGTCTAGACCTGCTCCATGTGAAAAGTGCCCTCAGATAACTTCTGTTGTGACTTGGTGCTATATATAAATAAAATTGACTTGATATACAGCAGCTGTGATGTGTGGTGTGATTCTGACTCGGCAAACTCTAAACCTCAGATAATTTTTATGTCTTAAGTGCTTGATTTGTAGGCCTCTCTTTCTGTGTGTGCGTGTTTTTAATTTAATTCGACTGACAAAGTGTGAGTGGCCCTTAGTGAATCAGGGCGCAGAGGGCCTGTCTGAAAGCTTGATATCCAACCCTGCTCTTCCTCCTCATGTTGCTCTGAGATCTTGTGTCCTTTTGTTGGATCTGCTTCATGTCCTATTCAACCTTTTTTGTTTTTCTATCATGTCACAGCAAACCCCCCCCCCCCCATATGTATCTGTGTCGTCTCTTGGTGTCTAAATCTCTGCTGCTGGAGTTGCTAAATTGAATGAGAGCTGCTCTAAAGGCAGAAACATGTAGGCGTAAATGTTTAATTAAAATCCAGTGGATAGATATTTGGAGCACAAGTTGGCTAACTAGCAAACTTCACAGGCAAAAGGGACTCTGGTCAAAAAGCAAAGAGAAAATATACAGTAAATGATGACTAATGACATTTCAGGCACCGTGCCCTGTCAGTCAATGTCATCTGTCAAAATATGTCTTCTTGAAATACACACTGTCATGGCATATTGTCAGGTTTTTAGCCATGGAAGCGACATGGCTCAGCTTGTCTGTCTGTCCACCACTTTAGTCCAGACTTGAATATCTCAACAACTTTTGGATTACCATGAAGTTTGGTAGATATTTGAGTCCCCCACAGGAAGAATTGCAGTGATCCCTTGACGTTTTGATTGGGCGTCACCAGCCAACCCTGTCTCCTAGAATTTATATTTATATACTACTAAATTGTTTTCCCAGTTACATTGCATTGGCAACTTGCCTGGATCATGTTCACAGGCAAGGTTTATTGTACGTAATTAAGCACTACATTTATATATCGCTCTGAAGTCAGAGGGAGACCGAGGTTTGCATCCTAAGTCCTGCGTGTGGTTAGATTTTAGCAACAAAAGCACTTTGGTTAAGGTTGGTAAAAGCTTGCTTAAATGTTAATAAACATGTATATTTAAAGTCATTGCCGACTTTCTTCTGTATTAAACCAAGACCATATTTCCCTAATCTTAACCAAGTGCTGCCAGTGCCTAAACATAACAAAAAAAAGTTTAATATGCCCTTTTATAGCAGATATTGTGCTGCAAGATCGGATATTTTGGTGGTGGGGGAGAACTACGTTGTCACAGAACATTTCACTCAAACGTTCAGTATCAACAAGGACTCGGGCACAGTGTATGAAAAGCTTCACAGCTGCAAAAGATTTTAGCAGATTTTAGGGGCCCAACCGAAATAAAGCCTTAAGTATTCTACATTAAGGGTTGATCAGCATTTGATTGGCATGGCCTATCGGAGGGAAATCACTGCACAACATCAGTCAAATGGATTTTACATGCTGTGACCTGACTTCACCTCATCTCTCCTCTTCTTTACTTTCCCTGTCCTTTCTCAAATGCCGTTCCTCAATCAATATTCAGTGCCTGTGATGGGCAGCTTAGCCATGCAGTCAGAGTGACAACTTGCTTAAGCCTCCATAAGAAACAGACTGACACTCTGAGGTGATTCCTGGACTGCTCAGACAACTAATACCTCTCAGGCTGTCGAGTCGAAATAAAGTCAAGAGTCACCCAGGGCAAAAGAATTTGATGCCGCCGACAAAAAGGAGTCTTGGCTCAGCAAATCGCACCCCCACTTTCCTATGAATTTAAAAGAAAGAGGAAAGGCAAGATGTCAAAGATGGATTCAATTTTTTTTTTCTTCCCCTTTTTAAGGGCCACGCTGATAACGGTCCCCAGTATGACTCACAAGGGACACCATTGTTGTCACGGCAACATTCCCAGAGCTGAAATTATGGTCTGTTTGGCTCGTAGCTGTCATTCAGGAGGTAAATTGCATACCAGCTGTTCGAAAGATTTTATGGCTTAACCGATATAATGTCAATATTGTAATCATGGCTCTTTTGTCTGGATTCCCTTGGTTTTCTTTACTTTTGATTTATGTCACTCTGATTTGGCTCCAATGAATGTGCGTAACAGCTTTCACATGCTTCTTTTTTTATCTCTCGGACTCATTCAACCATTTCCTGACCTGCTTTCACCTTCTCTCTTGAAGCCATATGGACTTTACTTATCAGTGTTTGGTGTTATTTGTGTGATTTGTGCATCCGCCTGATGTTGTCATGTCCCTATTGGCTTTGCAGTAATGGAATTAGTTGGAGTTCCCAGTAACCTTTTGATAAGAGGCAGAAGATTTATCACCTCGGAGAGACAGAGAGGACATGGGCCTGTGACTTACTGGAAGTGCATGGTTTTACATTACACCTCACTAGTTCACAAAACGCACACAAACTTTAGGTCATACACACATAAACACTAACATAGGACTGTAAATCCATTAAGATGTCAGTATATTTCCAATTTGTCCTCTTACAATAGCCTATATGTCCGGGAGAAGAGAAACATATTTCATTCAGGTCTCATTGTCTGTCACTTTACTGTTTGAGGGGTGGAAGTAAAATAGATACGGTCATGTAAGGACACATTTGTTGAGTTTACCCACTTCCATGACAACCAGGCACTGTGTCTGAAAAGCTTCACAGCTGCGACGATGATAGTATTAAGTATTCTACATAAAGGATTGAATCACCCCACCCCCCAACAATATTGTTCACAGCATTGAAATGTAAAAATATTCAACGACAACCTCTCCTTCCAGAAACAGTGCTCCCATTATTCTGGATAGTCCACGTACTCGGCTGTTAACTTTTTCTTTGGAACTACTTTCTTCCAAACAAATAGTCAAAACAACAGTCGATAATGTTGTGGGCACCGTTTATGGAACGAGATGTTGCTGCATAATTCTTTCTAATGTAAAAATGCTGTTCATCTTATGTTTCAAATAGAAATTAAATATTTGCATATTTGACAACTGTATTGTTAGTAGTTATTCTACAGATTAAGATTTACACCCACAGCCTATAAAATGCAGTATGATGTGAATTATTTGCCCAACTATATGCAGAGTACTTAAATTAGCTCAATCACAAAAATCAAAAACATATTGGAGCATCAGTGATTCTTCAAAAAATATTACTCTAGAGACCATTCTGTAAAATGAGTGCTTTTAATTTTGACATTTAATGACATGTTTCTGATGTACTTAAAGAAATAGTTTATACATACATACAAGTTTACATTTACTTGCTTTCTTGCCCAGTTAGACAAGAAGATTGATACCACTCTCCCAGAGCCACCCGTTTCCAGCCTTTGTGCTAAGCTTTGCTAACTGGCTGCTAGCAATAGCTTCATATTTACTGTACCACCATCTTGTCTAAGTCTCGGCAAGAAACCGTATAAACGTGTATCATAAATGTCAAACTATTCCTCTAAGAAAACAATTTGAATACAATTTAGGGAACTTTTTCTTATAATACAGCATTTTTGTGTATTGCTACTTATACTTAATTGACGTGAAGACTTCTTCAAACACTGTCCCACCACTTATGTAACTGACCATATGTAATTTCAACTCAAGTAATTAAAGATTATTGTCCTCGAGCCTTCACCTGCCATCTGACAATCACCATATATAGCTACTCTAACCCTAACTATATACGTACAGCTGAATCAGTAAATAGTGCTAATTTCCCTTCTCAGGGTAATTGGTCTCTTGAAGGTAACTCTGCTATTTACAGCAGGAAGAGGACAGCTGGTGGGAGAGAGGTGTGGAGTGGAAGCATGTAGGATGTAGAGAAAAATGACAAGAGGGGAGCTATTTGTGTGGGATAGCTGTACAAGAGTTTGCTCTTCTGTGTGTCATTTTGCTCCAACAGCTGAATTATACAGAATAATGCCTGCTGGAAAATGACTATATTTCTACATTTTTGCAGAGGACAAGCAACATCGTTTTTTGAATCTTATTTAACCAGACAGGTTGTCGACAGAAAAATCCTGGTTTTTCATGCAGTTGCCTGTGCAGCACATGCACAAACACGTGAATGTGTGCATTTATGCCCCTGAAGCTTTAGTCTCGTGCCTTGCTCACACGAAGGTTTATTATAGTTTGGAGTTGGGAAGAGTTCTTCTTGAATCTTTCTAGAATTAACTGCATTTCAGAATATCTTTCTCAAAAATGATTTGTACGTAGATGGAGTGCATGGGTTGCTCTGAAGGCAAAGCTGCATTAAAATATGTGTAGTTGACCCTCCTGGCCTGAGAAGGAACCAAAGAATAACAAAGTTCTGGTCCTCAGAGGTTCAGTAGGTTGAAAATGTAAATACATTACACAAGTGAAGAGTCTTCCAATTAGAGGATGCCAGCAGCACCTCCCTCCTTGTCCATCCTTAACCCCTGAACAAGCAGCTGTCTGTTGGTGGTTCAGTCATTTCAAACAAATGCTGTGCAGCCAAACATTGAACAGATGTGGCTCAGTAGTTAAAGCCCATTAATTGCAGGGTTGGCGGTTCACACCCTGACTCCTCCTGTTCATATGTCAGTGTCCTTGACTAACACCCTGAGCACCAATTGCTCCCAATGGTTAGGGCAGTGCCTTGCATGATAACTTGCCACCATTGATATATTGGTATATGTCTACACCCCCTCTAGGCCACAACACCATGTCCAATTGGAAGTTTAGGAGCAACAACCGTAAAATAGCAAGGTCACCTCTGGATTTAAAATGGGAACAGGGAATAGATAAAAGGCCTTGATCAGATGATCAGAGTGGCCGACAGCTAAAACAGGGGCTCAACAACTGCTATATATGCAGGAGCCAAGGCCATGCAAAGCCTTGTACATAATTAAATTAAAAATTTTCAATTTTATGTTTTACTGGAACCCAATGAAGGGAGGCAAGAAATGAACGTTCATTACATTCAAGCCCTCGCCATATGATTTCACACAATGCTGATTAAGCCCATCACCGCCAGATAAATCTCTGTATTTCACAGTATATGTGAAAAAGCCTAGTCTAGTTAGCCGAACAGCTAATTTCCACCTCTACTAACTCAAATGTGGGATAAAATAATGGAATTGTGCGGCTCTTCTTGACTTTCCAAATGTTATCGGACCGAATGGATCAAATTCTGATAGTGAAATGAATCATTTCGCAGAGGTTGTGTGACGCTCAAAACAATGTTGTTGTTGTTGTTGTTATCATCATCATTATTATTATGACAGTGTTTTTGTCATTACTCTCACTGCCAGAAGGGGGAGACAAAAGTCCTGCACTCCAATTAAAAGTTTGGTTAGGTTTAGGCACAAAAACAAAATAGTTAGGTTTAGGGAAAGATCATGGTTTAAGTTAAAATAAGTACTTTAAGGTTTGGGAAACATTGTGGTCATGGTAAAAGGGTGGGGGGGAGGGGGACTGTTAACTCAGAACAGTTGACAGCGATCTCCTGTGCTAACATCTGATGTTTTGTTGATCCATCCACCCACCCTGTTGTCCTTTGTGAACTTTGTCACTCTATAACATCACCTCCTTTCCTCTTTTGCTCCTGTCATAATTACTACGGCCACTAGAGGGCTTTTGTGTACTTGAACGTGAACATATGTAGGTTTGGGGCTCTTGCAGAAACGACTGATTTTGTTTAGGTTTTTTTGGGAGTGTCAGGATGCTTCACATTCTAACTTAATTGTATTCCTCAGTTGATTTTTCAGCTGGCCACTGATGCTGCAAACACCCTGTTACATCTCATCCCAACAGCCCTCTGCAGTAACCGTTAGAGTCAGGTTCACTGAACCATCTCCGGCATAAACTGTGATTCACTGGACCCGCTGATGTTTTGCCACTCTTAATCTATTCTTTTTTTCCTGAAGCTACTGCAGCAGCATGTTCATGGTCTTTGGTCTAATCCCCTTCATGGTTAGACAAGTTGTGTACTTGTGAGTTGAATATTTGTGGCCAGTTAACTTTCACAAGTTTAACAAGCCTTTTCTAAATACTCACCGAAAATCAGTTTTTGCTTATCGAACTCCTACTCTCTGGATCACAATACTGCATGTGTTATTAGTAAACTTATTATATTTTATACTTATTAATTTCTTCATTGGGTGGAGCTATTCAGTAGCTCTTTTCCTAAACTCAGAGCTCCATGTAACGCTGCTCGGACGGTTGTGATTTCGGACATTCACATGTTGCCGTTATTATGTCCATGCCATCAAACTGGGTGCTGAAAATTGAATTAGCGCAAAGAACAGCAAGTGTTAAGGAAAAGTACAAAGGACAAAGTCCCAGGGTCAGAAGAGAGACACGAGGAGAGAGCTGAAGCTTAACTGAATGTAATTATGTGATGGTAATGGGCCTGCTCTGGCCTCACTTCCAGGCTAATTCAGTTTAGCAAATGAGAAGAGGACGGACATGAGTGTGAAAGTACCAGAGGTGAGAGAGAGATGTGTAGATGTCTGTCTAAGACGGAGCATGTTTTGGAGGTTTTTGTGTGCGTGTGAGTGCAAACTGTGTCTGAGTAGGATCTGTATGCGAGATGACTGAGTCGGCCCAAAAAGGATGTAGGGATATACAGTAAGTGTTTGGAAGAGAGACACGCTAAGACAAAGGTGAAGTGAAAGAGGAGGTAAAGATAAGAAAATATGAGTATACAGTATGCAAAATAATATTGAGAGGAAGAGAGACTTAATTGACAGATACAGCACTAGACTCAAATTTTGAGTTTCCTTCATTATCCTGCAGACAAAAATATCCAATCAAGCTCATAGACAAAGAGACAGCATCTGCTTACATCTCTCACCGCGCTGCTGGTAATGGCATGCAATTATAATTAACCCTCAATAACCTGAGTAAGAGATTCCCAACAAGTTCAGGACAAGGTGAGCAGCATAGATGCACAAACATGTACTGGTATGCATGCAAATGAGACACATCTATAAATAGAAATAAATGCATTCATCCGTTGGAGTTTCATTATCTGGTCCACCACTAAAACCGTTTGTGGGCATTGTGGGCTGTAGTTGACAAGAATAATTACTTGTTCACCATATTTACAGTAATTAATGTGTAAGACATCAATACTTGTGTATATTTATATTATATATTGCCTCATTTATCACCATTTGCCTGTGGCTTTGTAACAGTAGGAGTCCAATTGTTTTCAGTTCCGCTCCGTTCATTTGTTGCAATAAGCTAATGATCATGTAAAAATCTACTGTTTGTATGTTTTAATGTAAAAAAAAAAGCAGTAATTTAGCTCCAGCATAGAGTGAAACTGACGGTACAAGTCAAAAATTTGGACACTCTTTCTCATTGAATTGAATGGGAAGCTGAAGCTTATGGGAATAAAGATGAATCCACAGCTGAAGTAATTAAAATTAATATGGAAGCTTTTTTCAGTTTGAGCAAACTTGTAACTGACGAGACGAGCAACATGTGTTCTCTCATGTACATGTCCTGCGGACATACAGAGGGCTGCCTGCAGCAAGGGCTTTGATCCCAGCTGCTCTCAGCAGCTCAGCGCTGTTTGAAAGGTCTCTACAGTACCTGTTCACAAAACTAGTCATCCTGCATGAGAAAATGTGGCTTCTGCACAGTTAAATATCGTGCAAACCCTCTCCACTCGTAAACATTTGTAGTCATTAAACCCTGAGAACACACAAACATAACTGCATTAACATACAGTACACACACATTCATATGTCTTAATCACTTGTGACCTAAACACAACAATTTGCACTTAATATATTTGCACATGCACGCACTAGCCTGAGACTAAACTGAATACCAATCATTGCATGGGCCCAGTGGAGGCAAAACAGTCATTTAGGGTTCAAGATTGGCAAGCGTGTGCGCCCAAGCACACACATGTTGTTTCATTTGGCTAAGCATCTCTGAAAAAGACATTTATCATTGTTTTCTGCTGTCATTCAAAAAAAATGGATGGATAGTTTCTTTTAAAAGGAACAGGAAATATATACATACATGTAACCGGCCACCCGACAACCACAGGTCAATACACGCATGAATACAAGTCTAAAAAGGATCAATTCTTAGCAGGCGATGACATTTTGTATTGTGGTTCTCTTGACATGGTGTTCTGCCTGCATGTTTAATGGGAGTGAGAGTGTGTGTGAAACAGAGATATTATGCATGTATTTGTCTCATTGGAGAGCTGCTTGTCTTCAGTGTTTTGACAGAAGTTTGAACAGGACAAGAGGAGACTTTTTTTTTTTTTTTTCCACCTTTGGTTGGCAGAACCTCAAGAGACTGAAAAGAGTGAGAGATGAGAAGATGAAGGTTACAAGGAAAGAGGTATGAAAACAGGAAACATATGACAAGGCGTCCTCCTGTGGGCAGGTTTTTACACTAAGAATGCAAAGACAATTTCCTGACAGTTCCCCTCGATAACAGTTACAAAACACAGTGGTGATATTGAGTGTGAGCAGAATCTCACTTTAACAGTTTTTCTTCAATCCAAAGCTATGACTGAAGTGTAAGTGGTTGTTACCAGCTCTTTGTGGTTTCCCTGCAGCGTTAATTGAAGGTGTCAGTTTGTCTTCCTCTGAAATCAAACCGTGTAAGCGTTTTTGTTTTGTTTTTTGTTTTTTTTTTTAAAAACCTTCTCAGCTGTACTTCATACTTAGCACTAATTGGCACTGCAGGTATTTGGTCCTAAACCAGAGTATTGGACAGATTCAAAGACCTGAGGACGTCACTATAAATCAGGGGATCACCAAAGTTATTGCAATTAATTCTGAAGGGACCATGAACATGTGCACCAAATTTAATGACAATTCATCCAATAGTTGTCAAGATACACTATATTACTCAAAACCATGGGTACCAAATTTCATCCAATAGTTGTTGAGATATTTCAGTTTAGAACAAAGTTGTGGACCAACCAACAGAAGCTCTGAAAAAAGGCCATTTTATCAGAAAAAAAGACAATGATGACCGTGTGACGCCTGTTGAGCCAGTTGAGAAAAATCTGCTCTGTACAGGACGATTATTGGGTTCAAATTCCCAGGCTGGCTGGGATATTGTGTGGTGACAGTGAATGGCAAGCTGACAGACTGATTATTTATTCCAGAGCAGAAATTGCATGTTACATCAGCCGGGCCTGAAAATAGAGGCCAAAATAAGTCAAGCAGTATGAAAGTGTTGAAAAACATTGAAAAACAATAGGAACATACTGTACAGTGCCAGTAAATAGAGTCCAAGTGTGGTCAAAGAGTGCAACATCAATTCTTAAAACTTAAAGCATTTTATTAATCTCAGCTCAGCAAGTTGTATGTTTCAGTTCAATATGTTTTAACCATTTAATTTTATAGTTTTATCTTATTTTACTATATTTTGGGTAATTGATTCTATTTTATTTTATTCTCTATACCTTTAACTGCTGGATTTCATTTAATCAGGGTACTGAATAGTTTTAACTTGTCTTTTTCCTTTTGTAAAGCACCTTGTAACACTGTTTTTAAAGGTGATATAGAAATCAAGTTTATTATTTTATAGAATCCAAAATAAGTACACCCATACACCAGCCTGCACCTAGAGGACTGTTTCATTACATTCTGATCAGCAGTGCCTGAGAGATTACCCAGAATTCATTGTGGGCAAAAGGCAAACTGTAGCATTTAAAGCATTTTTGTGATTCCTGAGGCATTATGGCAACATTACAACAACATCCTCCATTGTCATGTGTCCAGGATAAAATCGCTGCCCGGCCTCCGACCACTTAGCTGTCCTACTATTTATATCTGAAATGACTCCAGCCACTCCCATGCTGTATCTTTTTCCATCAGCTCTATCCCTCCGTCTCATCCATTACCAGGTCTTTCCATTTGTGTTTCTTTCCCCTGCTCCCTTATTTTCTCTCCCTTAATTCAATATATCCCTCGTCTCCCTGATGTCTGTCTACCCCACTTCTCTACCTGTCTTTCCTCACCTGCAGTAGCTATCAAAGTTGACCAAGCGCTTCAATGTCCTCTGTATATTTCATGATGCAACATCAGCTTTGCCAACACTAAAAATACCCATGTAGTATTGGTAAGTGATGGAGTGGAACGGGCTAATGATGCTTTTATCTTTTCATTATGATAATGTTATGAAAGCTAATTGGACAGATTACAAGATAAAGTACTTTGTCTCTTTCACTTCAAAATAGTCTCATATATTAATCTATAATGCAGATCAATTACCAACCATGATGAAAAAATAGGGAAATTATTTTCAGTGACACTGAAGAAAGAAAAACGTTTGTTGCCGTGAAGTGGATGGAAGTATGTCGCAATTTCAACATCAAGACCTTAAAATCCCGACGCACAGGACTCACAGGAGTATTAAACTGTCATCAGAAACATCCCGGGAAAGATGAAATGAGTACAAGAGATGTTGGACATCATGAATGGAGAGGAAAGTTAAAAATATTTGCAACCTTTTATACATTTCAAACAATATTTATTTTCATTAAGGATTAATCTGTTATTTTTTTAAATTAATCATTGTCAGAGAATAGTGAAAAACTTCCATCACCTTCACTTTGCTTGAATCTTCCAAAGTCCAAACACAAAGATATTTAATTTACAGCAGAGAAAAGCAGCAAATCCTCACATTTGAGAAACTGCAACCAGCAATTGTTTACAAATTACTTCAATGATTTACTGATAATCAAAATGACTGGAAAAAAAAACTGAACTCCTCCTAATGAACTCCTTTCAGCACCAGTACATTTTAACTCTAAAGATGTTGGAAGTTATGGCTCAGAACCGTATTAAGTATTCACTGAAGGAAAAGCTGTTAATACTGTATGTGCTTAATAGGAGGATAGCTAATTAAAACCAATACATTTTTTCTTCAATTCCATAATTTTAAAAAAGCCCATAGTTTAAAATATTAGCATTAACCAATCTAATCTAATCCTTAACCAATGTCTTACAATGTGTTCATACCTCCATTTATGGTTTGTATGATTGTGTTCTGATATGTAAAAAACATCAAACAAGCAAAAAATAAATTAGCTGCAAATCTGGCAGAAATAAACACAAAAACACAAGATGGAGGATGAAGAGGACGTGACTGCAACAGCATGATACAAAGAGAGGGGCAATCTATTTATTCTATTACATATTTGGCCCGGTCTCCCTTGTAAAAGAGGTATCTGACCTCAGTAAGACTTACCTGGTTAAATAAAGGTTAAATACAATATATAAAGCAGTTGAAATAAAACAGATATTCCAGATATCCATAGTTCTCGGACAGTACTACAGTGCTTGTATTACCCTTTATAAGCACTGTGCTTGGAAAACCTGGCATAGCTGTAGTTGGAGCAGCAGCCACGATCACTGCAGGTGCACTGTCACATTTATTTCTCTCATCTTTCTCTCGCCTCCCTCAGACTCCAAGCTTTGACGCAGTTAGTGGTTCCAGTTGTACAACTTTTGGCACAGCACTGCTCCTCAGTCAATCAGTCTTTTACCAGTTTCTCAGGCTCCGACGTCTTCTGGCAGGAAAACACGACGGCAAACCTCCAATATGAGGTGTTATGAAAAATGACCTTGTTGCACATTCATTATCCACCAATTCCTCAAATCATCATCTGATGGGAAAGTGTTCAGTCTGAGGAGCATATTGTGCTGTGAAGCAGCTGTGTAGAGGAAGTCTTTGTAAATATAGAGTTTTATTTGACTAAAAGAAGCATATATTCACATTTTATGACATTTTATTCAATAAATTTCAGGATATCAAGCAGGTCAACTTTCTCTCCTTTGTTTTTCCTTCAAACTTTTCTTTTCTCTTCTTCTCCCCAGTTTCCTCCTTCTTCTTCTCATTTTCTCTCCCATTTTCCCCATTCTCATCAAACCTATTATAATAAAGTAACTGCAGATACATTAGACCAAATTGTTATGAATCATTTTTATGCCGCTCTGTAATGAATATGACCAGACTAAATCAAATTAACCTTTTTCAGGCCAGATGCTCCGGATAGCTAAGGAAGATTCATATCTCTCTTGCGTTCGCTCTCAGTCTCATGATGATGCAGGATTGTGTATTTTCCATCTCTCTTCTTGCTGCTTTACTTAAAACAATCCTCCTCCAGCTCTCTGTTTTTATGTTTCAGGCATATTTATGTACTAATGTGACCAGGAGACACCCTAAAGCTCCTGCTGTTTATCAGATGAATGTTGGTTGAAACTGTTCTTATAAGAGCTTGTGCTAAAGAGGACATAAAATGTACATTTCCAGGTCTATATTTTTATTGTGGAGCTCTACTGGAATATCTTTGCATGATTTATAGTTCAAAAAGCTCCTTATTTATCTTATACTGGCCCTTTACGCAGCCCCTCAGTTCAGCCTCTGTCTGCAACAGGCCGTTTTAGCTCCTGTCTCTTTAAGGCCCCCCTCCCGTTGAGCACACCCTGTTCTGACTGGTTAACTCCTGAAAGCTGCCCCCTGAGCAGGCATCCGCTGGTTCTGGAGCCTACAAAAGTCTTCAAAATCCCACTAATAGTCGGATATCGCTTCGTTTTTTTGTTCTTTACTCAAAATACAAACTTCTCATGCATCCGTACGTGGTTGAGCCCGAATCCGATCCAAAATATGCACATTGGAATTCAAAGTCAGGTTAAAAAAGAAACACATTTACAATGTGCTCAGTGTGAGCCCGGCCGACATCCTGTTACCCAGCCTCACTACCTGTGGTCTGCCAATTAGAAAGTCCAGTATGTAGTTACAGGTGGAGGTGGGCAGCCTGAGGTCTGCCAATTTCACATTAAGCTTTGTCGTATTGAGAGCTGAGCTATAGTCCAGGGAGAGCGTGCATAAGTGTTAGTGGCCTGTTTGGGCGGTGAACTGTAAGGGACGGCGGTGTCCTTGTTGTTGCATGGGGACCTGTTAGTGTAGTACCCTGCCACGTACTGCGAGTGTTGTTGCCAAGGTAACAGTTTTCCAGTTTTTGAGAGTAGGCCTGTTTTGCTACTTTGATGGATTTCTGTAGTGCACAACGGGCCAGTCTGCACTGTGTTTCATCCCCAGATCTAAAAGCTGTGTTCTGTTCTTTGATCCTGTTATGAACGTTTTTGTTGAACCGTGACTCCTGGTTTGGAAACACTTGAGAGGTACAAATGTGGAGGTGCACCAGTCAATGTAGCAACTTACAGTCTCTGTTTACTCCTGGATGTTGTCTGTAGCTTCCTTATGTCAGTGTAATTGTGCCCTCGAACCGTTTGTCCAGTTTTCACAGTGACAGGTTCTGCTTTCAGTTGCTGTCAGTGATATCTCATAATGAGGCGACATAGTTAGAGAGAAGTCAAGTTCTACACACACAGTGTTCCTGTGCAATGAGTGAATATTATAACATTTCATGTGTGTTTACTTTTGGTTTTATGTCACTGTGATCACAGATCTCACTCAGTTATCAGAAATTAGACCCAAGTTGTGATAAACTGGAATTATAATATTTTTTATATTACAGGATAAGATTTATAGATTTAAGATATTATAAGCTGCAGAATTTATTTTGGTGCGTTAATCCTAATGTTCTTACTGACAGCAAGATGTGGTGAATAATTTTATTTGTCATGTTTTCCTTTTAATTGCGCAAGAATCTACAACAACACAGCTGGGAATTGAAAAAATGCAATTTCATTTTTTTTCTTCTACTGTTATTTTCTTGAGTCTTTCATACAATATCTTAACAATACCAACGTTATAGATCTTAAAAGCACCAGAACATACTAAATAAGTGAAGTGAACCCGTTGTTACCTTCTGCAGCTGAATCTTACTCTTTTTTTATTTCAGATTTTACATTCTATGCCCATTTTCAAACACAGACAAAGCAGGCATGGAAGATGTTTTTCACTCTCTCCCTCCCCCGTCTCCCTCATCATCCCGCTCTCCCTCTTTCTCCTCTTTCTCCCTCTAATCATGCCTCGCTTTCTGAGTCATTCTCTTTCTACCTTTTCTAAGTACATCTCCCTCTCTCCAGCCTCATTTTTCTGCTCGTCTTTTTGCTTTCTCGTTATCTCCATCTCTCTCTGCCACTCTGTCTGTATTACCTTCTTTCTTTTCACTTTTTTTCTATCTGCTTCCCTCCTTCTTCCCCCTGTTTTTAAGATGCTTTAACCCTTCACGCTTCCCCCTTTTTCTCTCTGCAGTCTAAATGGCTCTGTGATCCTGTGATACACCAGACGAAGACAACTTGAAATTGTTTTTATGTCCTAAAAGATTTAAGGTGGAAATGCCTTTGCTGTGCAGCAATGTCACCCCATGAGAACTGTTATGGCTTGAACTGACACACACAAACACACACATATTGAAGAGTAGAGGTGATGGGGAAACAACAGAAAGTGAGGGAAACAGAGAAAGATAAGGAGGAGAGCTTGTAATATTCACCATTTCAGTGTCATCTACTCTTGCAAAATGGCTGCCGGTTTTCACATGAAGTGGACAAATGAATCTACATAAATACGAATAGATAGAAAAAAAAAAAAGCTCAATTAACAATACAGAACATTGTTGACAAATCAGAAAGCAAAGAATGCAGCACTGGTGATTTCGTTTAGGACTGACAGGTGATTGAAGGTGAAAGCTGCATCTCAATGGTCACCAGCTGTACGTCATTTTTCTAAAGTGAGACGTCCATTAATCATAGGGGTTGGTTTTTGGATGTGAGCAAACCACTAAGTGCCAAATTGAGACAAATGAAAGTTGTTTTGGACAAAGGTATATTTGCGGAATGTAATATAATCAAATTGGGCCAATGTATTGTGGTCTTGAGAGACAAAACCTCTGAAATCCAACAAAAATTTGAAATAGTCAGTTCAGAAATTCTCTCTCATTGCAAAAGTGAAAATGCTTTTAAAAATGGATGCTTGTATGATGTATTCTGTAATTAATTATACCTACCATTAAAAACTTACCATGAATGGGTAGGTGCACTGATTGATGGATACTGTAAGATTTTGGCATCCAGCACTTGGAATGAAATCAGACAAACACCTTTTGGCACTTCATTAGCTTTGATTCAAAACAGAGGGCTGTACATACTAAGAGAAGCGCTGGCACTAACGCAGTTGGATGCCTCCAAAGTACTGGATCTGATTTACTAATTGTGCGCAGAAGTATTTTGCATGCAGAGACGGAAACCTTGCCTGGGTCCAGACCTTTGAATCCGCCCACTCCAAGTCGAGTTGTAACGAGCTGACAATTCTGTCAGGCGAATGGAGACCACTTGCCAAACAGAATGTTTATTTTAAGCCATTGTGCAACACTCAAGATTACAATGTCTTCAAACATTCAGTGCCAACATTTAACTGGATACAAAGCATTTTTGATATAGAAACTGGGCCAAGAAAGGGGGTTGAAACTTGGCAGACATTTACTGCATTTAACCTTATTAGTTATGTCCAATATTTCAAGAAGTAGCAATAGTAGATGACACAAAAGGAGATTATTGAACAAAACCTTTGTTTGTTTGTGTCGTTTGCCATCTAACCATAGCGTTCATTCATTACATTACATGTCACGCTGTGTGAGATAGATCTAATAAAGACTTGGTCCCAGTCTGTGTCAGTCAACAGTTTGGATGCATGTCAGATGGTGTAATGAACTCCTGGTGAGTCATTGCAATAAAATGTTTACATAAACTAGTGTCATCCATCTGCTCCGCTCTCATGTTTTGAAAATGTATTGAAATGATGAACCAGCTATGGCCTTCTATACATCAAAAAACCTCTCTGCAGTCAGAAGAAGCTACATGAAAGTTTGCAAAGTAAGTTTGAAGTAAATGTTTTTTAGCAGTAGTATTATGCGTACTCACCAGTGTATTCTGCGTTATTTCATGTTTTATTCTGATTGGTTGGTTTGTAAAAGTTGGCTTGTAGCAACAGTCACATTGCCGGATTTTGATCTAAATTTTTGCACATGCTGTCTTTGGTTGTCAAAGCTCCAAATCTGCCGTTGGTGGACCCAAGATTTCACCAAGCTTCTCCCATGATTATCAACTTTTATCTGGGATAGTCCAAAATCGCTGTGTAAGGGGGCTTAAAATGAGCTTTCGCACTTATTCTAACTCACACCCTGATTTCTACCATGACTTTAAAAATTGTTTTCAGGGTTCAAGATTTGTTTTAATGGATCAACGAAATAAACTCCGTCATGCGAGCTCAATGAACAGCAGTGCACCTTAATAACCTCAGGCAGGAGCAGGGGACTCCTTTCTATTCTTGTGCCACTCAAGACACACAAACAGATGGCTGCTGGTGTTAAAATAGACCTAAGTGGGCCAGAAATCACTCCAGTCACTTAATCAACTGCAGACTAAAGGTGCTCTGGGTGGTAAAAACTGCTTCATAACCCTGTATATATGTGTTTGTGTTTATGTGTGTTGTGTCTGCATGTCTTTGTGTGCGCCCTTGCAAGCTGTTTGGTGGTTGTATGACTGGAGGGAATATCTGCGGCGGGTCGAGCTTATCTCAATTACAGTAGATGGAGTTTTTGCTTTGACAAGCTATCTGAGAAGCAGGTTTATCTGCTGGACCATTATATCCTCCAAACAAAACACAGCTACAGCTAAAAAAACGCACACTGATACTATGAAACATTGCGACCTGATAAAAGAAAGAATAATGATCTAATCACACTTCGAATTTTCTCCAGTCCAAACCAAAATGGAAAAGTTTTACTTGTTACTTGTTATTTTGCTGGTTTGTCCCTAAAAGCCTCATGCAGCCTATTTATGAGCAAAACAAGAAACTGTGCTGAAAAGTTACATGAAGTCACCAGTAGCCTCACAGGCAGAGTTTAGAAATCTTGTAAGAATTTTGAGAAAATGGGAAATTGAATGTGAAGGCCGCTGTTGCTGCTGCTCAGCAGATGTTACGTAGTCTCTCCACTCAAAGAGGTGTTTTTTTTCTTCATGTTCCTTCACTGTGCAGAGTGATGTACAGTATGTGAAGAGTTTAACACTAGAAGGCTTTCCTCAAGTGGAAAGTTTCTCTGTACTCCCCTTTTTTAAATCTGAGTTCAAGGCGTGTACCTACTAGCATGATTTGTGACATCTTGTGTCCAGCAGTTAAAATGAAATGAACAATATTTACATATTTATAGATTCTGGATTTTAAGTAGGGAGATGTAATTTCAAGGATTTTAACAAGGTAATTGTACTTTTTCTGAAATTATTATTCAAAGCATAGAATCAAACTCCTCTGTGAGACTCGTAAGTTAGTACAAGTGATCCAGAAGTCCAGGACAACCTATTTTATATTATATAATATAGTTTACAATTTTAGTCAATTAAGCTTGACAAATATTATAACTATGTTTTAAGCCTGCATTAATAAATTATTTTGGTCGCTTGGGAGCAGTGCCACAAAACACATCGTTGACATATTATCACCTTACAAGCGTCTATGGCTAACATGTTAGCAAACAGTTGCTTACTTACACATCCAGCAGACACTAACTTTTGCCTGTTTGCTGTTTGGTGCTGAACAGGTAGTATAAAGTGAGTTTATCAGCCAAAAACACCTGCCTGCTGCAACTGGAAATGGTGCCGACGAGAGCGACGAGACTGAACCAAAATAGTCAAGTTGAGGACTGTAAAACCAAAACGATGAGCCAAAAGACAGTTTTGAATTTTAAACGTAAACATTCAGTATCAAATCTGGACAATCATGGAAAAGAGATGGTGCAGCGACGTGTGTGTGCAACAAAACAATATGCAAATATGCAACGAAAATATACAACTACATCTCTCATAACCTTCAGTTGCTGCCTCAATCAGCCTCTGCACCTGCTTCATTCAGCCTGCTGCACCTGACTGATTAAACAGTCCCAGCAGTTTATTTACCAGCCTTTTGACCAACTAAAATCTGCTTTCCACTGCGTCAAAGTCTGTCTGCCTCCAATTATAAAGCCACATACTTGCGTGACCTCCGCCTGAGACCTTTGAAGACACACATCATTCTCAGAAAAGTCAATGAATATGGATGCACTGAACAAAGAGTGTAACCAATGATTATTTTCATTTTTTATTAATGTGTCCGCTATTTTTATATCATGGTTTAGACCAGTGTTTCCCAACCTGAGGGTCAGGACAAGAGGTCACAAGAAGATTAAAAAGTACAAGAAAGAAAAATACATTTCTCTCATCTCTAGATTTCTCACTGTCACCTCGGCCTGTGAAATACTCAATACTTACATCTGGGGTCTCTAAATTTCCTTCAAATTAAACAATCTGAGAAGGAAAAAAAATCACTCTTTGGTTTAACTGTTCACAACTCATGTCCCAAGGAAACAAGTAGAAATGTATGTAGGTTGCATTGGAAAAACTGGTTGAGACTATAAAATATCAGAAAAAATGCTCAGAACGTATCAGAGCCCAAGGCGACACCTTTATGTTGCTTACTTTATTTGGCTAATGGTCCAAACGGTATTCAATTTACAATGAAATGAAACGGAGAAAAGCAGCAAATCCAACAATTGCTTGATAAAGATTTACATAGTTAAGGAACAGTTCCACATTTTAGGAATTACTCTTATTTGTTTTCATGCCAAGAATTTGATGAGAAGGTTACCACTTTCATGTTTGTCTGTTAAATATGAAGCTACAGGCTAAGAAGTTAGCTCAGCAATGCATAAAGACTGTTTTTTAGTGAAAAATTCACTGAATTCATTTTATGATATAAATATTATTTCTGCAGTCAGTCTGTGGTCTCCTGTGCTGTGGATATATGCAATTATGTTGCTGAAAGTGGTTAAAATATACACCAAACGTTGTATTCCTATGTGAATGTACATATGTGTAATAATGTTCAGTCTGTTTTTTCCGCACCTTTTGTCTTTAAGCTTAATTACACACTTCTCTGTTCGCCTGCTGCCACGGCTTTCATATCAAGCGGGTACTACTTTGACGATGAGCGATTGTCCCGCCTTCATATCTGCCAGGCAAACCGGCTGCAAATTCATCACAAGTTTTGGGGCTTTGTTCCGCCCAAGCTTGGCATGCTCTCTGCTTTTGGACTGGAGTGTCTGTGTTTGATCCAGAATTAGAGATCAGAGTGAGGCATTTCTGCACCTGTATCCCCTTCACATCTCATCCCATCTCTCACTATCACTCACCTCTCTTCTCCTCCTCCTCCTCCTCCTCTCGGACACACACTTGTGATGTTTTATTTGCATGCTCTGAATTAAAAGGTGCTCCAGGCAAGATTTATTTATTTTTTTTTGTAATGTATGTAAAAATACACCTGTCTTATCAGCCTGAATCACAGTGCGGAGCTGTAATCGTTGGGAGAGCGAAACATTCCACGTTATTTAACAAACCCTGATGTTAAGGACAGACTGGTTTCGATTCATCACTTCTTGTTTGCAGAAATCAAACTGTCACTGAGTGAGGAACCTGTCCAGAATGCCTCAATGTTTTTGTTTTTTTTACTCGCACAAAGTTAAATGTCTTGTTGTTTTCCTTGTGCTGTCCCAGAAAAACTCCATGATAACCTCTGTCTGGCCTGTATTCTCTTTTTTCATTTTCTTTTTGTATCAAATCAAAAAAGGGCAGGTAAAGATTACACCACATGGCCGAAAGTATGTGGACAGCCAAAACAAGGGATGTGAACACCTGAATATCGAACTCATATGTGATAGTCAAACATCTCTCCATGTGCGTTCATTTGCTGGTACAGCAGCTTCCACTCTTCTGCGAAGGCTTTTCACAAGATTTTGGAACCGTGGCTGCATTGATTTACTCCCACTCAGGCACAAGAGCAGTAATGAGGTCGAACACTGATGTTGGGTGATACAGTTCATAGTCGGCGTTCCGGTTCATCCCAAAGGTGTCGGATGGGGTTGAGGTCAGGGCTCTGTGCAGGCCTGTCAAGTGGTCTTCCACACCAACGGGAGAAACCATTTCTTTATGATTGTTACTTGGTGCACAGAGACATTATCATGTGTAAACAGTAAAGGGCTTTCCTCAAACTCATGCCACAAAGTTGGAAGCACCAACTACACCATAGTACTATATCTTTTCCTTAAGTGGAACTAACGGACGTATCCCAAACCAGGAAAAACAGCCCCAGACAAAAAATGCGGACCAACCCAGTTATAAGCAAAATAAAGTAAAAACATGGATTTCAGCTCCATTTCTATCTTTGACTAAATGTGTAAATAAAGGAGCGCACTGCCTCAGCGTTTGTTTGGCTAAGTGGGGAATGAGAAGTGACCTGGGGTCTGCTGGTTAATAAAAATGAAAATTAACTACTTTGAAAGGAAATGATCTGTCTCTTTGTTCTGTCATGTTTTTACATGTTAAGTCTTATCTGTTGTTTCTATCATGCAGAGAGAGATTATTGTAGAATTATTAGTTTATTCCAGCTGTGATCTACACCTGTGCAACATAAATAAACATCCAGATTTGTCTTTTTCAGAGTTTGATTCTGGTGATGGATTAGGTTAATGATGCAGCTCGTAAAAATGTAGAATTATCACCTGAAGTCAGATTATTATTACCCTGTTAAAAACAGGGATGGCGGATTAATTCAAAAATCATAAATCATCAATAAATGAAGCTTGAAAAGACGTTGGAACTATGTCATTCGTCTCCTGCGCTTCATTCGTCACCTTCTCTGAGTTTTAGTTGATCACCTGATTTTGTTCACCTGTTTGCTCAGCTGTACACTGTTGAGGTTAGCTCTCAGTTTGCCAGATTGTGTGTTTAGCCTGTACCTGTAAATTGCAGACATCTGCTGTTACAGGCTGTAATAGCCAGACATTTCAAAAAAAGTAGATTTTTCTTTGGACTTTACAAAAATGTGGCTCCTGTAACACAGATATCATCTTCCTTCTCCCCTTAGAGTTGAATCTTATAAGCCAGATTAGAGAGAAGAACTAAATGGTAAAGGTCACTGGAGGGCACATGTGAAATATCAGCTTATGCCAAAAAAAAAAATTGCAGTGCTTTAGGGATCCCTCTGTTACATAGAAAAAAAGGGAGACCGAATATAACTAAAAGTTGGTGCCTTTGAGCAGGACACCCAACTTTCAACTTCTACACTGCGTCTGCTCAGCGTGTTACAGACTGTACTTATACAGCAGCTGACAGATGTGAATAAGTCCAACAGTGTGAATGTGAAGCAGAGCATCGCTGAAATACACTGTGCTTACTCAGCAAAACTTCCCTGAAAGAGAAAAGTGAACCACAATGGTAAAATGTGACAAAGGGGAAGACAAAATCCCCCCGTGCACCGAAACCTGCTTGTTAAGTTTAAAGAAATTGCCCACTCATCATCACAGATGTCACAGCGCAGATATCCCTGTGTGTGTGTGTGTGCTTCATTATTATCACACACATCTTCCCTCTGTTTAAAACAAACAGTTTCAGCAATAAAAGATATATTTAACTAAAACCTGTTAAGTTGGGATGGACACATACATACCAACTGGAACACGTCCAGTTTTTCAGCATTTACATTTCTCCAAAGCTCCACAGCTGCTTACTAATCGATGTGATTTCAACATCTTGGGTTGAAAATGGTAAAAAGTGCGATTAAATCACAGGCTTTGAGAAATGCTTCAAAACCTGCCAGGGGAAAAAACACCTTTATTAGTCACAGCTACAAGTGTGTGTAGCTACATTAACATCCATATAAATGCATATGATGTGTACTTGAGTTACATAATTATACTCCTGTGTCCATGATACAGAGCATGGCCCAATTGATGGCTGAAGATGCCCCGTCCAAGTTTCAGTGTCACTGTTTCCCTAAATATTAAAGAGGACGTATCATGCACATTTCCAGCTCTATATTTATATTCTAGGGCTCTACTGGAATATCTTTACATGATTTACAGTTTAAAAAACTGGCTTTTTATGCAGCCCCTCAGTTCAGCCTATGTCTGAAACAGGCCGCTTTAGCTCCTGTCTCTTTAAGGCCTCTCTCCCAATGAGCCCACTCTGTTCTGATTGGTTAGCTGCCCCTCAGTCAAATAATAGTAGTTGGATTTCACTTCTTCTCTCGTTCTTTACTTGAAAATGTCAACTTCTTCGATGTTCGAGCCAAAAATCCGATCCGAAATACGAGTGGACAATGTGAACAACTTGTGGAACAACCTCAGCAACAAAGACTACGGAAAGGACGGCCATTTGTGGGCATGGGCGACGATCTGATGTCAGTTCGGTGGAGAAGTAGATGTTCCTTTGCAAATGGAGCGTTCAGAGCGGGCTGAAGCCCTGGCTTTTGACTTGGAGTCATTTTTATATCCTCTCTAGAGCCAGTGTTTAGTTTGTCCATTCTGGGCTACTGTAGAAACATGGCGGCGCAACATGGCGACCTCTGTGTAAGGTGCTTCCTATGTAGATATAAAGGGCTCATTCTAAGATAACAAAAACACAATGATTCTTATTTTCAGGTGATTAAACACTAATTAAAACATACTTATGAATATGAGTTGCAATTTTTTTGCTTTTGTTTTTCTTACAGACAATATAGATAGAAGTTGTACATGAGGAAACAAAAAAATAAGGGTATTGTATATTGTGTTTAGATAGATAGAACTAATATTCACAAAGTAATAATAGTATATTCATACTGCAGCCACAGACATCCTGAATATTCAGAATACACTCTGGGAAAAGAACTTCCACACATCAGGTAGCAGGAATCACTCTGGGCCTCCTCCAACAGCAATGAATAAGAAGCTTACATTTTGAAAAATAAAAAAACTTTTTACACACAAATGGGATTAATTTCATCATTGTGCAGGGAAGCGTAGTAGCTTAGAACATCTTGGCTCTTTCATATCCTCAGAAAATCACCCGGGGTAACCGAGTCCACACATAGTCCGTTTTAGTTTCGGCTGATTGTGCCTTGTGGGACGTGCTGGCCTTGGTTCCTCCACTGAAATATGCTCAAACCTCTTTTGCTCAAATCTTAAATACTGCATATTTAAATTTACACTGGGCACTGAAAACACGACAGGATCTCAGCGCTGTTGGGATCAAGCAACAGATTGTTCTTCTGTTCTTCTGCCAATAGTTTTATTGATGTGCGTAACCTTAAAATCTCATGCTTGTGATTCAAGAAGTGTACCCACAAACTCTGACTTTCTAAAGCATATAGATTAAATCAGCTGAAACCACTGAAATCCCGGATATATCTGTGAGATTTAATGTGGTTTACAGAAGCAGTACTTGGAAGTTTTCTCTAAAGAACAGTTTGACTTTGTATTACTGTAATCCTGAATCTCTGTACTGTCTAATGTCTAAGCCTTTTGTTTAGAGTCAGACTCTAACAAAAAGTAGAAAAATAAGTAGAAATAACCCGATAATACAGGCTCAGAACCGTCAAATCAAGAGTGTTTTATCCTTTTTCTGTTCTCCATCAGCTGCACATGCACTCACAGGCTTTACAAAGATTAACTCAAACCAGTACTTAGGAGACAGCAAGATACTTTTTCAAACATTTATTTGGACGTGGCCCGTATGCATACAGTACACATCTCTCTGATCATTTTAGTGCCAGCGCTTCACTGAGCACCCCTGCTGCTTCACTCGGTGTTGCCAGGGTGTAATTTTCATTTCAACTTTGGGGGAGACATGTACTGGGAACAGCTCAAGCTGCTACGGCTAGTCTTCACTAATGAGAACAGTCTGTTCTTAATGGAATGCCATTCCTGTGTATAATGCACCATATGCCATACATACTGTATTTCCCTTTGGCACTTAACACGACATCATAACCTGAGCAGTGTTTAAAAAAGGAGCTGATTTTAAAATGTATAAATTAGAAAAAGTGATTCAGAAAATTTGCATTTGCTTGCTTGAGCTAAATAATTAAACCATGAATGCATTTCAAAGAGCCTAAATATGTCCAATCATCCAAATTCAGTCAGTCTGGGCTGATGGCTGGAACATATTTTTCAACGTACAGAAAAACTGGCTGTAGTGGGGTTTGACATGAGGGACCTTCTTATTTTTTATGCAATGTCAAAGTTTCCCATTGACAAAACATTAACCCCACTTCCCAGTGACTGCATCCTAATGTTTTTGGTGGAAACCAAGAAATTGAGCATATTCACGCTCCCCTGAAGACGAACCCTTTCCCATCCCAGACAGTCCACAAGCTTCCCTCTTGCGCCAGCCTCAGGCCAACATGTCCGCTTTTCATTCGAGATAACATCAAATCTAACGGGCAAATTGTCATAACATTCACTGAGCACATTAGTGCTCAAAGGGGAAATGACATTTCCTTTTTGCACCACCCTACAGGACAGGACAGACTTTTCAGTTCAGCTCCAGCTAACGGTAACACAATAGTTTTGTATTTGCCAATATTATTATTATTATTATTATTATTATATATTTGCCAATTTCCATTCCTTCCATTTCACATCTTAAGAGACAACAAACATCCCAAACCCTATTACCATGTGATGTCAGTGATGTTGTTTAATCTGTGCTCGCTCTGGCTGATGAGATGCACTAAAAAAAACATAAATTAAAGAAATAATCCATTTTCTATTCCCACTCTGAATAATGTAGCAGGAAATTTGATATCTGAAATACAAACGAGACACTACGTGACGAGCGACAAGTACTACCTAGGCATTATATTTACAGTAGTGCTAAAATTATACCAGGTAGAATAAAGGCACAGTATTCTGATATGAACGATGGAAACAAGGAAACCTGCACACACTAAAGCTACGATAAATATAACAAAGAACGTGATAAGGGCTTAACACTTGCTTGAGTGGTTGTGAACATAATTAAGTTTACATAAGTGTTGTAATGATTTCAAATTCAACCATTAACTGATAAGCTTATCTGATTGTGCATGTAGGAGTGTGTAAATATGTGTGTAGCAGTCTCAACAGCTCAGTGTGAAAGAGGGAACTTTTTTTGGACACCCTGCTAAGTGTCTTTTTGACGCCTTAGCAGCTAATCACTTCATCATTTCCCAGCTCTCTTACACACTCACGCTCACCTTATTTCTTCCCTCTTCTTCTCACCAGATTAATTCTCTAGTTAAAGTTAGAGAACCAAAAAGCAGGGATAATTAATTTAATTCATAACTACTTTTTTTTCAGTGTACATGCAGCTGCAAAAATCTTTAGCTCGCCAAACACAGGCCACATGTAGGGATAGCTGCTCAGTGGGTTTGAGGAATTAATACTTGGTTAATTCATAATTAATACCATCCTTGGCTCTGTGTGAGAGTTGTGGGAGTAAACTGCTTCATGTTTTGAATTTTTGGAGAACCACAACCCACCACCCTCTGTACAAAGTACTTAGCAGCCCCGCGGTACCACCCTCATGTTTTGGTGAAGAGCTGAATGTAGTAGCTCTGAAACCAGCAGAAAGAACAATTAAAAGTGTTTGTCTTCCCCCCCCCACTGTGGAAAAGCAGAGCTCCCACCTTGAGGAAAAAATTAATAATAAATCTAACAGTGTTTGGTTATAACAGGAAGTTTTCTGATTATAATTAGAATGTGTGTGTGTGTATATATATATGGAGTTAATGTGTATTGTGCCAGTTGGAGATTATTCTGCTCTCCCCTTGATGCTGTTAAGCAAAGGACCAAACTTTAATCTAGATGGGACAATATAAAACATTAAACAAGTCGGCAAACACTGTAGAAGTAATTATTTAGTATAACAATGTCTGCAATGTCATCACAATGACTGAGACTAATAACACTCTAATGTAATTCCTACCAGTTTAGTTTGTTTTTAATATGCCGCCTCTACTGTCTAATTTAGTTAAGCAAAATGAAACTGGTGATAATTTAGTAACAGTTATATTCATATATAAATTTGGTAGTGTGTTATATGTAGGCAGATGCTGATTGCAATTATTTCAGAGTCAATTATTTTTTACATAAACTTAATAAATTCACACTTTGTTTTCGACCATAAGAATTAATTTTGTGATCATTTGAGCTTCTTAAAATGCAAACAAGCACAAAAACTGCTGTGTCTTTCTTTCAATAACCAAGTGTTTTTGTTTATTTGCCATAACCCCAATATTTCCATAACCTTTACCATGATATGGCTCCATAACATGGAATTGTGAAAAATATAGGCATTGGACAACATGCTGTAGATGTTCTTATCTGACGAGCTGGTAGCCGAATCCAGAAGTCCACACATGGATCAAAAGAAGTCGCCAGTAAGGGGCTCAAACACACTTCCTGAGAGTCTGCCGCCGGTGCAGACTTCACTAGACTTAGTTCAGAAGATTGCTCATAATTCACAGAAATACGAATGTGATGATGTTGGAAGAGGAGGCGGACGAAGAAGATGAGGAAGACAAATGACTACAGATTACCAATACATACTCTGAACCCGTTCTGAAAAATATTCAAGAGGATTACAGGATGAACATCTAGGCATTGCTCACATCCATGGCAATGACTGAGGTCAGACATCCCATTTCAAAGCATAATTTATCCCCTTGTCGCCCACCAGACTTTGCAGACTTGATGTGATTGTGGTGAGCACTTTACAGTATGATGGAAGTCCACAAGAGCCCAAGACCAGAAGGCACACATTTGTATTCTGAAATAAGATCTGCCGTCTGTCTGAAGCTGGGATTGAAGATGCAGTCTCAAAATCATTATGGGATCCAATTTATAGTTTTGCAATAAATAAACCCTGTCTTTTCAGTGTACAAAAGCTGTGGAAAAGTCATTTTAGAGCCGGAGGAGAGAGGCTCGATGAGGGACTGTGGATTTGTAAAATCAATTGATTTTGAGCGGCTACTGTCTGGACTCGTAGATTTGTTTCTAAACTGTCTGAAACCTCAGAAAGGGTAGAACAGATTAGGATGCATGTTGTTGGATAAATGGTGTTTCTGTGAGCATGTGTGTATCTTTGAGGATCCAAAATGAGAATGAATGATGGCAGGCAAATGATTGGACGTTACTGGTGTTTTGTTTTTATTTGCTTTTAATGGATTGAAAGGGCCCAGTTTGCACACACACATAAAGACTCTGTTACCAGTGAAAATGTCAGATTTATTTCACCTCAATTAGTTATAAAAACAAACCTTCTAGAGTAGTGATATAATGTTTTAGGGAACTGTGAATGCATGGATGACTCTCCTAATAGGGAGGAAAGTGAGGCAAGTTAGAAAAAAAATTTTTGGCAGCATGGTGAATGTGAATATACTGATGCAGGTTGATGGGTATTGTCACTAATTAGAGTTGGCCAACAGTTGTCTTGTGTATCACTACTTTGAAGTCAAACCAAAAAAACATCCTATCAGAAGGAGTCCAAAGTCAGCATATTGGCTCAAAATGTAACTTAAGCCATATTCATTCATTCATTTAGCTACTGCTTCAGTTAACATTTCTGTAAATTCTCTCTTCTTCAAAAATAATTTAAAGATGTTTAGCGTAAAATAGGTATCAGTCATTCTTACAAAAGGTGTAATATGTGCATAATTGTAGAATGTAAAGTCCTCCTCAGGCCTTTTTTTAAAAGAGGAAAGCACGCCGTCCATTAAGCTTCCTTTGTTTTAGTGACAAACAGGGAACCACCTCGACACTGAAGGAAAAGCTGTGAGGAGCAGACGTGGTTGTAGACCAAAATAAACCCTACACAGACGATCTCCAGGCATTATTTTGAGCTCTCGCACTCAGAATAAAAGCCTGAATGTGTCGGTTGCAAATTCCAGGCACAGCTAGGATCAGATGTCCCCAGTTCATTAATTCATAGCAAGATAAGTATGCTGGAAAATAAAAATGTTAGATCCAAAAGTGAATTGTCTCTTTGAAAGGTAGCTCAAACTAAATCTCTGGTATCGTACTGAGCCGAAAAATCATTTTCCAATAAAGGAGGTGGTTCGTACAATGCTTGCTTTCAATCAAACACTCTCACCTCTGTGTCACACGTGCTCTGTGGAAGACAGAGGCGTCCCGTAGTGAAGAAAATAAAATCCTCCTCGCAGAGAACAGCGTCAGCCAGCTGTCAGACCACAACATATGACTGAATCACACTTACTCTCACATTATTACATGTCAGAAGAAGATTTGATTTAGATACACGTTTTCTGTGACAGTGCACAGAAATCATTCAAGCGTGCGCACACAGCACATGCAAACATGAAACACTGACATGCACAAACACATGCGATTGATCTGTCAAATCAAAAAACAGATTCATCTACACACACAGTTTGGCATGAAATCGCAGGAAAGTACAGTACAGAGTACACAGTTTCACATCCTGCTGTTTCATGCTGTTCCACAGATGGACAGTTGGTGGCAGTAATGCACCAAGAAACGCAGCAATGTGCCAACAAAGGCAGTGAAGAAGAAAACAAGTTAATATGGTGTAGATTCAATATATTTAAAAACTTGACTTTGCAAATGTTTTATGAGGAAGGAAATGCATTCAACACATTTGTTAGACCACAATGTGTTTTGGTCAGTAACACTGAATGTAAATTTTTTTTATTTACAAGATACCAAATATGAGACCATAGCGTCACTCAGTATGTTTTTACAAATACCTTTTTTAAGCTTGTTTCCCGTTCAGATAAAGTTTTTTCTTTATAAGTTTGACCTGTGAACCCGCCGCCATCAGGCATCTACATTCTTTCACCATTACAATGATTCAAATTACTGCATTTATTCTTTGATTTATTGAAAGACATAGTCAATGACATGGCATGTTCAGCTTCTATAAACACGTTACGTCTGTTCTCTCTTTATCTCTACACACTAACAATCACTGGGTTCAAATTGTACCCACTTTGGGTCAATATAGCACCAATACAACATTGGGTTAACTTTACCCAGTAGCAATATGTTATTTTGACCCAGTGTTACACACAACAAGCTTTAGCTAAAACTGTCACTACTGTACAAAAGTTAGAAGATAGAAAATGACATGCAAGTGTAAAAAGAGTGGATTATTACAAGCTTTAGTTTGGGTAAATAAAAAACCCAACAGTATAATAAAAACATAAAATTGGATCAAAACACCCCTGGTCTTGAGTGGCTTTCTGGGTAATATTATGTTGGTGCTATATTGACCCAAACTGTGAAGAAATGTAACCCAGTGATTTTTAGTAGGAACATCAGTAACCAGATAAACTTGTGATATTTACATGAAATACATTTGTATTTTTTTTTTTTTAGAATGAAAATTTGAGACTGTTGAAGTGCAGTTTCTGAAAAACCTGACCCAGTAAATAGGTTAAGCTAGCTATTTCAGCACTGTGTATTTTAAAGCTACACAGTAGACTCTGTGTATTGTTATGCATGTCAATACTAGATTTTAAAAAAGTGTTGATTGATGACTTTTTGACAGCTTCCAGCCTGACAAATGGTACATTTGCACTGACAGATTTTTCTACTTTGCAGACTGAGTAGTATACGTACTTTAGAGAGTAAAACTGCCACACATTTTCTTTTCCAAAAAAAAAGTATCTGGAAGGAAAAACATCTGAAACTGCCATCATGAGACACTGAAACTGTCACTGAAATGCAGATTAGTAAGATTTTTTTAGACTTAGCAGCTCATTAAGGTCAAGTGACCTTCCTCATCTTTGGAACAGCATATTATAATAAAAAACCTCAGTGAATATTAAAAGGTAAAATGAAAATAGGCTTTAATTGGAGGTTCTACATGGAGAAATGTTCAGTATATCAGTGTCTTGTTTAGCAGCCCTTGCAGAGGAGAAACGGCTCACTGCCATGTCTCTGCAGCCTGTCGAACAATCACTGGTGATATATCCCGAGAGAACAGAAAGGATCTGAGTGTTCGCCATGTATTTTTGTGTGTATCTGCACAATCTCCAAAGTGCACACAGAAAGTGGGTATAAATGATGGATGAGTCAGTTGATGTCCAGCTGAAAAGAAGAGGTTCAATAAAGAAGAAAATCACAATGCTGAGATGCAATTTGACTTGAAAAACGATATGTCAGGCTTGTTTTTCTTTTGAAGGTCTTTTCAATCTTTGTGGGGATGGGGAAAGAGAGGGAGACTCATCAGCTAAAATATCAGTAATTATTCACTAAGTTTTCCACATAAAGCTAATCTGTGTGATCACACTAACTCATGTAGGTCCACAGTAACATGAAGTTACTGGCTAATCCTTCTTGTACCCGTGAACTCTTGTCGTTTGAGATTACACCCTGAGGGTAGTTCTAATTATTTCAATTCTAATTTTCACTCTAGGAGAAGATCACACGTGAAAAAGGTGCTCGCTTTCTATGATCTTTTTTAAAAAAGGATTCTAACTTGCTACAGTAAGAAAAAGTCAAACAGCTTCCACTGGCTTTAAATGTCTATCTTTAAATGTTTCCCCAAACTGGAATGTGTGTTGGGTACAAGCTCATAAAAGTTTAATCCAGATAACGCTGTCTGTGCTCATTGCCTCAGGGTTAGAAGAGCATGAACACGAGCATGACAGGATAAATAGATTCAAGTTGAAGCCAAGTTTTAAGTCATCAGTCATTATTCCTTTCAGTTAAAAAGAAAAAACGTGATGTAAAACGATGCTTATTTGTTCAAGATGAGTGATCAAAGCCTTTGGAGGCAACGCTGTGACTGCAGACGGTGTCTCCTTAACTAGTTTTACAGGTTTGACAGAGAAAATAACACCTGTGCTGTGACAAAATGTACTGAACATACATACATGAATAACAACAGACAAATATGTTATAACCTAAAGATGTTCAAGTATTACTGCTGCTATTAACTCTCTCTGTCTCACTAATCATGTATGACCCACTGGGGTTCGACATAATTGATACATGTAGCGAGGTATTTATCATCTCTCTGCATAGCTAATTGGCACTAATGTAATTAGCGTGAGGTGTCACACACACACATGCACACTCATATGGTGCTAATAACTCTGCAAACTCAAAAGGTGACACGGACACACACAGAGGCGTAAACATTACCCGCAGCCATAATTGAGATTGATTTTCTGACTCAGACGTACTCACATGTTGACTAACACAGATGCAAGTGGAGGCATACAAGTAACTGTCCTGACAGCATCTATTAACTGTCTCATTTTCTGTCTGCCTGGGCCCCGTCTTCATCTATGCTCTTCGATCCTCTCTCTAATGTTTAGTCATTTTGGTAATTTATAATAAACAATGAAACATGACATAGGGGTTTCTTGAAGCAAAAAACAAAAGAAAATACCACAAAAAAATTAAATAACCAGTTTGTTAGTTTGTTAATGTGTGTTTTTGAATAAAATTAGTATTTTTTTTTTTTGCTTTTAAGCATTTGCACTCCAAGCCACTAGGGGGCAATAACACAGTTCTGGTGGTGACTCTCACAATTATGTAATACAATGCACTTGTGCACTTAGTTTCAGGTGTGTTTGGCTGTAGGGAGGAACAACAGTTCATACAAACTCACCCATGATTGCAAGATAGCGTAACTTCAGTAAGTCCAAGATTGTGCCATATTTAAAGGAGACATATCATGCTTTTTATGATGTTCTGTTATTTTTATTCTGTTGATGTTGGATGTCTTAAACAAGTTCCAAAACTTCAGGTGAATGTACAGTATGTAAAAATGCTCACTGCAAGTCAAAAGCCAGGGCTTCAGCCTGCTCTGAACACTTCAAATTGTTTGTACATGCCCACAAATGGCCGTCCGTTGGTAGCCTTTGCTGCTGAGGTTGTTGCTCAGGTTGTTCCATGGGTTGTTCGTGTTATCCACTCGCACATTTCAGATCAGATTCGGGCTCGAACATTTACAGATGTATTTGACAAGTTTATATTTTGAGTAAAGAATGAGCAAAAGAAGTGAAATCCTATTGCTATTGTTTGGTTACGTAGCCTCCCAAGCCGCTGGAAGTCTGTCATGGGGCAGCCTCTGGGAGCTGTCCAATCAGAACAGAGTGGGCTCCTCAGGAGGGGGGCCTTAAAGAGACAGGACCTAAAACCGCCTGTTTCTGAACTGAGTAGCTGCATAAAGGGCCAGTAAAGGATAAATAAGCAGTTTTTTTTTAACTGTAAATCATGCAAAGATATTCCAGTAGAGCCCCAGAATATAAATATAGAGCTGGAAATGTGCATGATACGTCCCCTTTAAACTCCAAAAACTCCATCACATCTTGCAGCGAGAAATCATCTGCCTCAGGTTGGTGTTTGTCACATAATGAACGCACTCAAGCCTGCTGTGCAAGCTGTCTAGCATAACCTTTGGATTGTTTGTAGCCCTGACCCAGGACTGTATACTACACATCATGGTCCTGCATGGCAATTCTGCAGAAATTGGACATTTTGGTCATTAAATTTGTTGCAGAAAGAATGTTGAAAATATGAACTCATCGAAGGGTATCGAATGGTAGAAGCTTTCAGTGGAGGTCACCTTGCTCTGTTGGAATAAATCATGTTTTATCACCGTGATCTGTAGTATAGGGTCCAGAATCAGAGCTAGACTGTTTACTGCCCAGTGGGCACCAGATAATCAATAACTGCTGAGAAACGGTACAGTATGAGAAGAGAATATAAATACTGTACGGCTTTAAATATTAAAGCATGTGAACACAAAATTTGGGGAAAATATACTCACTATAAAAATGAATGTTGTGTATTCAGTTGGTGAAGGGACCATTATAGAGAACTCAAATCCTCTGCAACAGCTGCACAGAGGAAGAACTGGATGGTTATGGTGAACAGCGACAGACTCGGAGAAGAGCTCCACCTGCAGAAAACGACTAAAAACGTGACGTCACAAGCACCGCCCACCATTTGAGTGACATGTGATGTCAGGGAAATGCAATGCAGAAAAATCACAGCGAGGTAGTTTGGCACCAATGACAAACGATAGAAACATACTTTTGGATGATAAACAGATCTTTTCATATTTTCTTTCCTCCCCTTTAGTTCCACTTCGACTTCCTGTATGCCTCCTCCCAGGCCTCCAATCTTCTTATCTCCCTCTCTATACCTCACCCTTCCTCCTCCTCCTCCTCCTCCTCCTCCGCCTGTCTCCATCTATAATCCTCAGTAGATGAGTGTGGTAAATGGGGGATAAAACAGGTTTCAATTAAATGCATCAGAATTCAAGTCACATTTTCCCTGAGCAGCTACCGAATGAGATAGAGGATGACACATCGAGGCAGACACACACACACACACACACACACACACACAGATCTTGAGACCATTTGCTGTAAGCATTGCATTGTGTTCAGCCATATTTCTATTAGAATGTGTGTCATGTCTGTGGATGATTACAATCTGTGTCAATATGTACAAAAATTGACTGTCCTGTGGAACGTGTGTGTGTGTGTGTGTGTGTGTGTGAGTGAGTGAGAGAGAGAGAGAGTTCCTGTTAGGGAAGAATAGACTCACACATTTGGAATGGCTTGCTTATCTTTTTGGACTCTGTAAATGTGTGTGTGTGTGTGTGTGTGTGTGTGTGTGTGTGTGAGAAGAAGCAGCGAGTGTTCATTTACCAGGCTTACGTAGCAGCTCTTGGAGGGCTCTGCAGCATGAAGGCTTCTGCTGTTTCGCTTTTGTCTGTTTGTCTCTGCGTTTGTTGTGAAGCCTCTCTGTGTACTGCAAGTGTGTGGGTGCATGGAGTGCATTATCGTTTATTTTTTTCTATCTTTTTTTTCTATCGATTGACAATAAGGTTAGTTGATGTCAGTCTGATCACTTAGCATCAGAAAACAATGAATCACAGACCAAGGCGATGTATTCAAATAGCTTGTCTTGTCCAACCGACAGTCAAAAAACCAAATACATAGAGTATAAATGATAAATTAATAAAGAAAAGTAACAAATCCTCCCTTTTGAGAAGCTGTAGCCAGTGAATGTTTGGCATTAACTTGATATAATTTGATCTTTTACTTACTTTGGAAAGTTCTGGTTATGATTGAGTCTGACTGAGGGTCCTCTCTAAAACAGGTGGATTATATTGAACTCTGTGATTGTTCATTCTGAACCATCATTATTATTATTATAGATTATTTATTATTACCAGAAACGGCACAGCAAAGTTTATTAGTGTAGTTTAGTAGTGTAGTCAGTCACAATAGCTCTACAAGCTAGCAGGCTTGCTGAGTAACATGATTGCTCAGTTCACACAATTCATTCAAGAAGGGTAACATGATAGCTTCCTTTGTTTTGGATTATCTGGCTCTCGAAGGTCGACACTGTCAAGACTATGTTACTGGCCTTCAAGTGCAACGCCACCGACAGCTGCTAGATGCTGCCTCCAATTGATTCCTATTCAAAACGCGTCAACTTCTCTCTTGAAATACTATGTAATTAATTTTTCTCAACAAGTAATTTTGGAAATTATTGCTACATTAATAAGATTTGAAGACTTATAGGAGCTTTGATGTCTGCAGTGCGGGCGTTGATTGACAGCTGTGACTGACAATTGGCTCACCTGCTGCTCTCCCCGGCTCCGGGGCAATATTTCAGTAAGTTTAATGTTACTTGATTATGATACCTGTGCACTGGTATGCAATGCTCAGTGTTCCCAGTGAGCTCGCATTTGCTTTGGTCTGAGGCGATGGGGCATGTTTCCAGAACCAGAAAGGCATCACCCTGTGTTGTTTTACATTGTTGCGTGTGGTTTGCCTGTAATTTTCCAGTTTGTCCTGTTCTCTCAGGACCTGATCTGAGCAAAAGAGCGGTTTTAATCTCAGTACATACTTGCATAAAAGTTAAAAAAGCAACAAAAATGGCATTTAAAAAAAGTTGGTGTCATGTAGTATTAGTGAATCAAAAATATGAAGCATCTCCCAGTTGAGGAATGTGTTTGAACATGTGTGACCTCTTGTTAAGATGTAATAGGTTTGGCACACAGTCATATTTAATCTATTCAGCTGCCTGAAAATTTGCAATTTAATTTTGTAGGCAAAGGTGATAGGGTCCCCCAATGTGCTTTACTTTCATGACAGAAATCGCTGAGGTTCAAGTGTCACCGATTTCTAATAGTGAACGCCTCATTTTGGAGTGAAACTCTTCACACGCAGGTTGTGTGGCTAAAAATAAAACCCATTTTAACAAAAATGCAGAGAGGGAGGTGGAAGAAAGGAGACTTGGGGGACCAGCTGAGACACAGGAGGAGTTAGAGAAGACAGCAGGGCTATTTATGCTGCATCTTTAAAGCAAGTGAGTCATCCCTGCCTCATTTCCCAAAAGAAAATGGCAAAAAACAGGGCTGAAGAGATACTTGGAGTTAAAAAGGTTTGGGAAAGAATATAGGACTCTTAAGCAGTGATGCTTAATCCAAATGGGAGTTACTGATAAAAAAAAATCTTGGTACTTTGTGCTAAACATTCAAAAGTACACATCACCTTTTAGGCAAATAGAATATGTTACAAGCACATCTTTCTAAGTTTATACAGAACATATTTGCACAATATATTTTTGGAGTGACCTTATCCTCATCATAGTCATAGTTTGTCTTCTTGTTGTGCTGTATGTGAGCCTTTGATTTCCTTTATGCAGTCTATCCACATGCACTTCTAACTTTGCTGCCAAAGTCATTTTAGCCAATAAAGCCAGACTGATTCTCAGTTTTTGCTACAAGATATTTGTATGAGAAACATTGGCTGAAAATTGATTGAGTGTGGCAGTCAGAACCTGAACAATTTGCCAATTGTGTCGTGGAATTTTCAATATAGCCAGCTGTGTGTCCTTCTTTGGGTCAGGTTGACTTCTCTATCAGGTCGTTCTCATGGGAACCTGCGCTAAAGTAAATTATGTTATGACTCGGGCCAAGGCTGTCTGGTAGACAAAGCCCTATCTTAAGTTTAACTGGATGTTGCTCTTGGCTCACGGACTGTACCTCAAGTGTCTCCTAAATAAAGTATCAATAAATTCTTTTGCCTAAGACATCCAAGGTTCCTGGTATTTCTGAATTAACAAGCTCAAGATTTCCATAACAAATTGGCAATGACGGCATATCAACAGAACTAAGACTGGTAGGTGCAAATTCATTTCTTTTGCCTTGCCATGTCTGCGTTTGACAAGATCGTAAAGAAGCTGTTTATTTTTTCTGCAGTTTGGCTCTGAACATCTGATATCTGAATAAGATCAGATTTCAGCGCCTGGGGAGCGCTGACTGCACATTACATGTGTGCGTGGTAGTCAAAACTGATAAAGTTGTAAGTGCAGAAAAGAGAGAGAAGTGAGCGGGGAAAGAAATGGTTTATCTCAATGTGTTGTCTGAGTAGGTTAAATTAAAAGTTGATGTCAGTGGATGGTTAGTAAATTTGAGGTACCCCCCCTTGCGGGTTGGAAACTTTCTGGGCCAACTTTGGGTTGCAGCCCGGCACAGATAAATATCAGTGAGGTTACACCCTCGGGAAGATGTTCTGAGTAAGATGAAAAAGGCTTATTTCTGTGTAAATTGAGATCTGGGGGCGTCTGCGTCCATTGGGAGAGGAGGTTCTGTAATGCTTTATAGCTTCAGAGTCTAGGCACCGATAAATGGGGTTAATTTATTATTGAATAAATAAATGGATGGTCTCAAATTGCCACCACTGACATAAAAAAAGCAGATTTAAAAATCAGAGAATAAAAATTACAGTAGAGCAGTAATCTGGGAAAAAGAAGTGTCTCCTTAATCGATTAAGTATTAATAAATTCTTTTGCCTAAGACATCCAAGGCTCCTGGTATTTCTGAATTAACAAGCTCAAGATTTTCATAACAGTTTAAATGATAAGGACAAATGGCATTGTTTACACATTTTAAACTCAAAGTCAAATTCAACCCTGAAACGTTCTGAATAATTTCTTGAAGCCACTTAGTATGAACTGTACAGGGGAGTAGAGCTGCAACAGTTAATGTATTAGTCAATCCAAACAATATTAATCGATGTGTTTTGATAATCGATTAATCATTTAAGTCATTTTTCAAGCAAAAATGCTAAAGATTTTATAGTTCCAGGTTTTCAATGTGAGAATTTGCTGCCTTTCTAGTTCTGACATTATAGTAAATAGAATATTTTTGGATTTTGGACAAAACAACACTTTTTGTGCAGGATATTGTTTTCTGATGTTTTATAGACGAAATGATTAGTTGAAAATTAATCAGTAATGAAAAGTATTATTGTCTTTTTTGATAGGACCACTGGTTGCACTAAAGCTAGACATTTTTAAATGCTATATGTAGTGTCTTTACTCACTTCAGATGAGTTCTGAAACTAAACTCAGTGGATTAATTTGCTGAATTATTTTCAATTTTATTACCAATGGGGAAAGCACTTGCCAATCATTTGTCAGTTCATGATTAAAGGTTAATCTACTCGCCTGCCAAAGTCTGATCCACTACTATGAACTACTTTATACCAAACAAATATTTCCTATGAAAACGGTTTCCTTGAGTAAACAGGACACAGCGCTTTTGAGATTTTTAATGTAATTTTGTAGTATTTTCTGCAGCACGAATTAAATTTCACTCTCCTCCACTGTATCAAGGTGGCGGCCAATGTTTGAGCAGTGGGCATCTCAAAACTTTGGCAAATATATAACCTATTTGCTTGGCCAAGCACGCATATTTGGTTTTATAATGTTCTATTTAGAGGCACATTTGCACCACTACCTGACATAACCTCTTAGTGAATAACATTAACAACTCTGCACTCTATTGGTCAAATCATTTCGGCGAAAAAACAATGCACAATATCCCTTTACAATAAAATCTTAGTGAGTTTGTAGCTGACTCTGTGCCAGCCCCAGGCAGGGTTTTGTAGGTGACCATATTGTTCTCTTTTTGGAAATCTTCCCCAACATAATTCCCTCATTATGCCAGATGTGAAACTGGTTGTGACTCTTCTTCCTCGCCTGGTTGAATGATCTTCCATCCACAATCAGAACAGCAGAGCCTCTCACAGTTTCCACTGCAGGCTGAAAACTCATCTACTTGAGAAAAACGATGAGTCATAGCCCCCGTTTCTTCTCCTGGTACTGGTCTTCGATCCCTCGCAATCCTCGTGAGCAATATTGTCAGGTCAGTGCAGCCCTCTGACTTGTTTATTACTTATTATTGGTTGCTTGTAATAGTTAAAGTATTTAATTTAATTCTACTGTTGCCTTCATTGTGGGTAATTGCTGCTGAATATTTTAGATGCTCGACCAGCAGGGCTCCGACAATTTCCTGCAGTCCTTACATTTTTTAGATAAGAGAAAAAAATCCTTGGTTTATAAAGAAGACAGCAGGTGCACTGTGTATGTTGGGGAAAGTTTAATGGATTATGTTTTCTTACGTGCACCTTGACTCTCAGTTATTTTCACCATATGTAAAACATAATTTCTACACTCACCAGAATCCCCTTAAAACTTAATGTTCAGTCTCTGAGCTCATCTTAACACACACAGCTGGTTGTAGAGGCAACAAAACAATCTAATTAACTGACAAATACGTATTTTGGGTGAGCAATGCTTGTCTGACGGGTGTGCCTGTGGGAGTATATTTTAATGAGTGTTTTATGTTACCCCAATTGTACTGTTGAGATAGATTAGTAGGAAGATGATCTGTTCATTATTGTCATTGTGGCTTTCCGGGAAAAGGAAGTCATGACAAAAATACAGTCTCCGCCGAGGGTCTTTTACTCATGTAAGTCATAACACACAACAAGGTGTTCTGATACATAACAATAACAGATGAGACAGAGGTGAAGATGGTTCCGCACCTTGTTATCCTAATATAGAAAATCCATTTTCATGTTTATACTGTAGTCACTTACTGCAGGCAAAAAGAGAAGCTTTTATATGTTTTGGGCATTTTTGACAAAAAATGAGGGGACAGAGAGATATAGGTGAAATGCAACAAAGGTCATGGTCGGTGTCTTAGGGCGTTTTCTCCTGCTTTGTTTAAGCAGGTTGAATAGGACTGTAGTTCACTTTCCCCCCCGGTACGATTTGTTTGGGCGGATCTGACTGCAGCAATCAAACTCAGGTGTGGACCAAAACAAGATCCTTTAGACGAAGTGGTCTCATCCATTCCCAAACGTATTCTGGAGCCTTTTATTTGCGGTGGGAACGTGATCTGACCTCAATCTGACCCAACTACTAGGCATACTCTGTAAGTTTGAGCTAAACGGCTCCCATAGCCAGGTGCGCTTTGCATACTGGGATGCAAATGAGCGAAATCAACAGTTGCTAGCAGCTAGCCGGTGGATGAATCGAGATCCGACATGTACTAGTGCAATGAAGTTCGTTGCGTTTGTGAAAGTTCCCACGTGGCTTTTAGGTTCACCAACCAAGGGTAGGTGGTAGGTAACCAACTCAACCACTGATGCAGACCAGAGAAAACAAACTACAGGTTTTAAAACGTCCCCTTGGCGAACAAGACACCCCTTAAAGTTGTGGTTATGGCTTCACCCATGAAAGTAAACAGCTTTATCATGAAGCACTCTGCACAACATGTTGTTTTACATGGCCATGGTGGTATAAGATTCACTGCCTGGTGTCTTGCTGCTGAATGTAGATGCAGTAATACCCTGAGGATGTGTAACAATATCTAGATGCAATAAATTTCAATCAGTACTGAGCAACTAATGTGTTTTCTTAGAAGAGCTGTTTTAATAATAAAGTGGAAACAAAATGACTTTTTCTATTTCGGTAGAATATTTTCCCAGATCACATCAACTTCTCTGTGCTTGCAGGGACAAAAGATTTGTGTTTACGATCGTAGTTAAAAAGGCATTTGAACACACACACACACACACACACACAAAAGCAAAAGTCTTCCTCTGTCTATGGGACATAATTTTGTGTGAGGCAACAGCAGATGGTAATGGGCATTTGCTTCCACGTGGAAACACACTCACACACAATCTGGCCTTCTGTGTATGTGGTGACAGATGCAAATAGGTATTATAGTTTGCACACACAGACACACATGCACCACAAGTGAAAAATATATTAATTATCATCTTTATAGAGCAGAACTGTTGCCTGACATATGATTATCTTACCAAGTCTCACTTTTCAAAAATGTTCTCATTCTCAAGGTCTTAAAACCAAAAATGAGCACACATACACACACTCTCCGTGTGTCTCAGTGAAAGATTAGGAACCGCTGCTGTGTGACGCGGGCCGGGGGAAGAATATTAACAACATACCCGATTCTCTGCATGGAGCAAACAGCAAAGCATGACTCATCCAAATGGAGCTCAAAGAGGCGAGTGGGCTGCAGACCGTTTGGAGCAAAGCACCCCTCAATGGCTCAACTTCTCTGGAGTTAACACACACATGCTGACGTCTCCAACACTGTTCTTGTTCCTTTCATTTATTCCTCCTCAGCGGGCTGAGCCAACACTTTTCAAAGCCGCCACGACCCAAGTCCACGACCCTCTTTGATTGTTGCCGATCCAGAGTCTTAACCTGAACACAGATCCATTTCATTCCTATTCCCGGCCTGTCACCTCTGCTCCACTCTTCTCTAATTTACTATTCTGGTCTGGGTTTCATCAGACTAATCGGGTCAGCGGTTCTGATCCCTCACTTCCTTGTTGCCTGTCCCCGAGGCTGTCCCGATTGGTCAAACGGAGCGGAAGTGGCAGGCAGGCAGAGTCAAGGGGAAGGTTGAGGATAATTTATTCATCTGGAAATTAAATGCAACACAGCGATGGCAGCTGGGGATGCAGACACAACTGGTACACAAAACAAAACATATACTTAGCTTGCTTGCACATGCACACGCTTGCAGACATACAAGTGTAACAGAGGTCACTTACACTTGAACGTGGCGGTTTCTAAATCACCCAGTACATGACAAAGCTTTTTCAAGGTGAAGTATTTGTTTAAATTATTTTTATTTCATCAGGGAAGTGATTTGTTGTTCTTTCTCCTTCAATGACTTTTTGGAGACAGGGAGAGAAAACATCCTTGCACAGTCTCAGTGTGAACTATAAACTAGTTATTGCTGCAAGGTGACAGACTAAATATGACTGTTTGTTTATGCCACAGTTGTAAATCAGTCATTGAGTCAGGTCATAATTTGTTATTGGCACTAAATGTCATCATTGGCAGTTTGTGAGAAAGATGCAGGCATAAATAGACACAAAAGAAAACACATACACACAGAAATATGTATTTACACTGCAGTGGATTGGTATTTTTTCTGCAGTGTTGTCGTATATGGTGTTCATTTGTTAAGAACATCACAGTAGAAAGGTCATGATTCTGTCTCCAAAACAATAATACTTGTATTTTATACTTACTTGTATTTTAACTTTTATATACAGTATATCATGTATTTAACTCTTATCTAAAAAATTTCTGGAATTTGTGAAACTTTTTAAAAAATACTTAAGAAGTTACATTTCTGCTTTAATTTGGATATGTATGGTTATACCTTCTGTATTTGCTTTTTAAAAAATTGTAATATGAAAATAACATATACATCAAAATTAGCATTTTCTTAATATTAGAATTGTGATTACAAGAATGGCAAAAAAAAAAGCCTATTGACATTTTGTTTATTTTGTTGAAGACACATTTACAGCTTCTCTGTAGTCAACTGGCAGTGTCTAACTTCATGTCTGTCTTTCTTCTTCCTGAAACTCAGAGAGGTCACGGGCAACCAGCCCCCTGATGGAGAAGTAGAAAGCTGGTGTTGAAGGTAAAAGTAAAAATCTCAGCTCTCTGAATTACAATAGGAACCATCAGTCCCACCAGAACACTGGTTCCCATTGAATCTTGCACAGTTGATGAATCTCAATGTCAATCTATATATTAACACCTTACAAGCAAAATTTTATATCCCTTTTGGTTGTAACTCCCCTTTATGTACATTAAGTTTGGTTTAGTCCCACTGGTCTGAACTGTGGGAACAAGCAACCAAGAAATTATTATTGCCTTTGAAATTAGTTTCCTGTGTTATTCAGTAGTTTTATGTGCTGTAAATCATGACATTCAAGGTGTGAACCCTTGACTCCTATGTAATCAGAAAGTTTAGTGACGTGGTTTAACTTCAGTCAAAGCTGAGTACAGCTTGACTGTACACTACAGTAGCAGTCAAAAGTTTGGACATACCTTCCCATTCACTTGAATGAGAAAGTGTGTGACTGGTGCTGTAGGTTGTGATTTAAGTGAAGATTTGTGTTAATTTCCGGCTGTGTGTATCAGTCATGTTGCTGTTGTAAGCCCATAGTTGCTATCAGTTACACCAAAAACCTCACAGATTCCACTAATTAGTTAGATTAATAGACTACAATGAGCAAACATATAATCTATTCAAAATGTGGAATTGTATTGGTGGACCTGACTTGTTTTTTTCTTTTCTTTTTTTTTTACTCTTAAATTTTGATTTGTTGGGTTTTTTTGTTTGTTTTCTTTTGACTTTGTGATGTTGTTGTCATCCAGTTTTAATTGCAATTCCATGTTAATATTTCAGTATATTGGACACCATATTTCAGTGTAATGTCTGAACCATACATCATAATACTGTGGTTATTTTTCATTTTCTAAAATAAGGATATACTTTTTAATTTAGAGTTTTCCAAGGTTCAACATATAAACATAAAATGAATCAAATCAGCAAAAATGAAAATAGAACAAAATCTGTAATTAAATAAAACAAGTTATGCAAATTACAATTACACATAGCAAGTAATTCAAATAAAATACTATTAAACATTTCATTGAGTACTTACAATATGTTTTTTTCTCTGTTCTTTGTGGGATTCCCTTGATTTTCCAAGATTCTGATAAGCCTTATCATCTACAGAGTTTGTCCACACTCTTAACACAGACCAAGGAGAGACTCAGTCATGTGTGTATCCTGTTATTCCTGAAGGAGAAGGATATCGACTGAATCAGTACAGCAAAAGCTGCAGGGCTCTGTTCTCAATGAAACATTATATTTCTTATGGATCTAAGCTGTGTGATGTGTTCACGGACACTCCTGGGCCATGGAGAGGTATCTTTTCACTCTGAAGTAGAGAACACAAAACAGCAGCCCCACAACATATCTGTTACAACTTTCAATGTTGTCAGAAAACAGCTTGTACTGTCATAATTAGCCAGAGCGAGACAGGAGGGACTGCAGGAGGGACATCTTCTACATCATCTAATTTTAGAGTATTTTCTGAACTACCCTTGGGCTCCTTATCTGAAGGAACATGACAGCTAAAAATCAATATTTATGTGAACACAAATCAGCAATCTGGAGATGACATTAATAGAAACAGGACTCGGTGACACACTGACACTGATTTCACAGGAACATTAACAAGCTACTGCTGAAATACAACTGTTTCCACATCTACCACATCTAACGGGACCAAAGTCACATTTTCAGGTATGTTTAAAATGCTGTTTAATGTGCTGCCTGCTAACTGATGTTAGCTCTGCGGTGCACTTTTCCCCAGTGAATGTTTGTTTGGTGGCTCGTTCAACAAGCTAAGCAGGACAAGACGTGTGTTTATGTTTGTGGGTTAGATAAGAAGGAGACTTATCTAACCTAATGTGAAAGCTAATGTGGGTTGTTCTTCTTGTGTTGTGTAGCAGGATGCAATCAGGCTCAGTGTGGTTTCTGATTTTTTTCTCAGAGTACATACATAGTTGTATAGTCGTATACATCGGTTGATATACTTGCTTGGTGGTTTTGATAGCATGAAACCAAATGTTTGTGTTACAGGAGGTTTTATATATATTGTTTTGTTTTTCAACTTTAGATTCTTTTATGTGGTATGCATAAAGCCAGGATCAGACTAAATTTTATTTTTGTCTATCCAGATGGTCACTGTGTGAGATTAAACTGAAAGAGATAAAAGGTGTGATAAGAGATTTGCTAGCATCCGAGCTAAACAAATCCAGGTTTGGATGCTGTCTCAGTACTCTGTATATACGGCACCACATCACTGTTGTAAGCAATAGTGACAGTATTGTACAACAAAAATATTGTCATTGTCAAACGAAAAGCTTGCAACTGGAATTTGGGGGATTTTCTTGAATGTTTGGCAGCTGAAGCTTTTTAAAAGCTGAAAAGTTTTGTTTTGTTTTGTTCTAAATTTCTGAAAAGCTGTGAAACAAGTGTGCATATCTCTAGTGGATGCCCCCCCCCCCTCAGAAATCCCTTTATGAAGACTCCATTGTACTGTTGAATTAAATGAACTAATTTGATGAGTGCTCTCTCATTACTGCCTCAGACTGCCCACTGAGGTTATTTATTACCGACAGAGGCAGACACAAATACGCACACAAAAGAAATATTTACGTACAAACACATTCACATGCTCTCCCAGTGCTCATGCCACTCACTTCACCCACCTGGCATCGCTGTGCAACAGATGGGTGACCTCTATGAATGCCAGATCAAAATATGACAGCCAATATCCCGCTATGTGCACACGCTAACAAATCCATTCACTTTGCTCTGCACTCGTTCACTGTGACATCCACTCACTCGCCGTGTGTGTGATTTGCCAGCTGTCAATTTTATTACTTTGTGCTCTTTCACTTTGGCGGGGACTCTACTCTTGGACGCGTGTATGTGTGCATCCAAAAAAAGCCAAAATAAAACAGCCACGCATTTACATACACACAGGAAGGGCATGTTGGCAAAAGATCGAATTATGTTTTCTGGAGGAACAAGTCATTAAAAATAATAGAACTGTCTTTTGCTTTTTTAATTTTATTTTTGAGTATTTATTTTACAATTGCAGCCACTTTGGTAGATCTTTTAGGTCAAATCAGCATAAATGAGAAAATAGCTCTCACATACATTATCAAGGAAACCTTGAAATTTCTATTGTAATGATTATCATGAAGCAGAATAAAATGTAAATCAGTTGCAGTAATAACCGTTCTGTCCAAATTGAGTTAGATTTATGTAACAGGTGTATTCACGCAGTGTGATTCAGGAACAACAGGGGAAATGTTCTGTTGATTCACACGATTTGTCATTTCCCCAGCACTAAAACAACCTTGACCATATGATTCTTTATTGCTGTAAAAAGAAGAAAACAACCATTAATTCTGAGTATTGTAAGCGTAATTTGTTTTCTGGCAGCGTGGCATCTGCACAACACAATTACGTTCCACAAATGCAGAATTCACAGCTATAATTCTCCACAACAGTGTTTGCAGCCTTCAGAGGTAATTAAAATTCTTTCATTGTTTTCCCGCAGACACACTGCTCACTCTCTTTCAGCCTGCTTTCACTATTGATTTCACTCAAACTTTTGGATCAAACTCTGTTCTAGATTGCTTTGATGACTGAAAGCTTCGATATCAGCCAAACCTTTAATCACACAGTTATTTCAAACCACACACGCTTCATTACTCACATTTTCTTTGCTTTGTTTCATCAGTGAAAACAAAAGATGGTGGCTATTTCATGTGCTCCACTCATACTCTTTTACTTTATTGTCTAGTGGATGGATTTCATTCCTTTCTTTTTCTATCTGAAACTATCTTTGAAGTTCGGGGTGTTTGCTAAACCAAATGAATACCCCTCCCCCTCCAAGCACTGTAGGAGAACCTACGGTGGCTCCAAAACTCGCAAAAAATGCGAAAGGCCCTCTCTAGAACCAGTGTTTGGTTTGTCCGTTCTGGGCTACTGTAGAAACATGGCGGTGCAACATGGCGGGCTCCGTGAAAGTGGACCTGCTCCCTATGTAGATATAAAGGCTCATTCTAAGGTAACAAAAACACAACGATTCTTATTTTCATGGGATTATACACTAATTAAAACATACTTATGAGTATTATATTCCATTTCTGTCAAACCTGTTCCACTAGCTGCCACTAAATATTACACACTGCACCTTTAAGTTGAGCTGGGGGTTACACTCACACAAAAACATGCAACAAAAGCTCAATACAGCTGAACAGATAAGGACAAAGATGCTTCCTGAAAGAAAGATATTCAGTCTGCAACTAGCAATTTATCTTTAATCTATCAGAAAATAGAGGAAAATGCCCCTTACAAGTTTCCAGAGATTCGATTATTAAAATAGTTACTTAATAATTTTCTATCGATCGACTAATCGTTGCAGCTCTGTCTGTATTTTATTTTCTATTTAACTCTTTAATTCTGTTTAAATGTTTTTTTTATAATGTCTTCTGTGTTTCTTTTGCATTTTGACTTAATGCCTTTTTATGTTTTATGTAAAACACTTTATATTACTTTGTTGTTGAACGGTTTTATACAAATAAACTTGCTTTGTATACAGTCACACACACGCATGAACACACACACTCATGAGCGCACATTGTGGCTTATAACAGCTGTGGGTTATTAAGAGATAAGCAGATCAGGGGTCAAAACAACACACACACTCACAGCTGGAACACAGTGGTGTACTCTCAGGTAGATTCAAGAGGTCAGGAGAGGTACGCGCCTGTCAGAGATGGTTGTGTGTGTGTGTGTGTGTGTGTGTGTGTGTGTGTGTGTGTCTGACATAGCCTACAGTTAATATGGGACGAAAAATCATGTCCCCAACTGGGAAAAAGATGATTTTTAGGTCAGTTGTTACGGTTATGGTTAGACAAGTAGTGGTTATGATTAGGGTTAGGGTAAGTCTCCAGGAAATGAATGTAAGTCTATGTAATGTGTGTGTGTGTGTGTGTGTGTGTGTGTGCATGTGTGTGTTTGAATAAGTTTTGCATAATGTCAGTCGGGGGCATACAATCTTCACTTTACATTTTTTTGTGATGCACCTGTGGGTCTGTGTTCCTCTGTGAATTAATCTAAGACACAATGGGTTTCTCAGTGTTTCAGTCCTGTGTGTGTGTGTGTGTGTGTGTGTGTGTGTGTGTGTGTGCGCGTGTGTGTGTTTTTGTGTGTGCTTTGTTTGCATAATGTTGCATAATGAGGGACAAATAGTGTGTGAGTATGTCTCCGTGAGTGCAATTTCATTCTTCTCTGTGTTTTGTGTATTTTTCTGACATGTAGGTTGTGTGTGTGTGTGTGTGTGTGTGTGTGTGTGTTATTTAAAGAAGGGATTAGGACCACCAGAGACTAAACACCTGATTAATGCAAAGAGATGGATTGGAAAGTGGATTTGAGCCAATGGATTTTCAACGCACACACACTCTGACAGCAGTAAGTCAGGCAGTCGGTGAACATCAGCGACAAAGAGTAACAAGGAGAAGTTAACATTCAGACATTTTTTCTGGATACAGGCTCCCATTAAAAAAGTTTAGAAAGATTGTTTGATGTCATCCGGTTTGCTCCGAATCCACAGAGCAACGCATGTATTGTCAACTCTTGTCAAATCCAAAAGAATGTCATAGACGCAAATAAACAAGGTCGCATGTCAACCCAAATAGATGACGTTGACGGGGAATTATAAAGGAACGACTGCACTGTTGAAAGGTCAAAACTGCTGACTACCAAACAAGAGCTGGAGCAGAGTAGGATGCTAGTATAAAATACAGGTTAGCATGCAGGCTCAAAGCATCCTGTAGTAAAGCTTTATATTATATTTCTAAACCAGTACATCAAATACATACAATTTGTTTTTTTTTCCTTTTGGTTAAAGTTGTTTGCAATTTTTATTTAAAAATAGGTTTTTTTTTTATTCATGATGTCTTAAATATGAATTGATGCAGAACAGACTGAGTAGTACTCACTCATAAACTGTTATGAGTGAAGGTGTTTGTGTATGTAATCAGTGCCCTCTCAATGCAGTCTGTGGACAGCTGTGATTTGACAGTTCGCTCGCCTGCTGCTCTCCCGGCTCCGGGACTCGCACTGAGTCGAAATATTGTCGCAATATTTCAGTTTAATGTTACTTGATTATGGCACCTGCCGTGTTACACCCCGGCAACAGCCCACACTCCTTATTTGGAAGGTCCTGCCTCCAAATGGAAAAGATGCCGCCGACCATAAGCTGGGCATTAAACCGGCTCCAATGCTCCAATTGGTGACATCACACCTCGCTATGTCTATCTTTATACAGTCTATGCTTTTGACTTTTTTTTGGGGATGTTCAAGCCATTTTACCTTACTTGCTAAAGCACAGATAATAGTAAACCAAATGTTATATAATTGTTGCTTTGCACACCCAAAGCCCATTGCATTAGATGTTTCATTATGCAGCCATTTTACAAGACTAATTAACAAAATCCTAGATCCCTCACCTCCTGTAGGCTTCAGAGGTATGTTGCAGAGAAGATCAGTTGTTGTCTGCCTTGATTCAAAGAGAGTTCCACTGATCCAGTTTCAAGTATAAAAAATGTCCATCCAAATTTTTCATACCACTCCTGCAGCATAATATACATCTCCTCTGTTAATTTGCATACTCCATATGATCCAAACGGTCATATTTTTGCATATGGCTAAAGACACAGCTTCTGCTTCTAGCACAGTTAGCTGTTTAGTCTATAAATAACACAAACCAACAGAGACAATTAGTTCCCATAAAACAGTACAGTAGAAAACACATCCACACAACATGTTCAAGATGTTCTTACAAACTGAAAAGGTGTAGGCTTGAAATACAGATTATTACGCCTACCTTTCACACATTACATAATTTACTTTATTTGGCTTCAAAAGCCAACAAAAACTTATCATATTGTCTCCATACTGATGCCAAATTGCTATCTTGATCACACAGCCACAAAAGACCAAGCTAAAAACTTTGTTAGGGTTCTAGTTTTTGGTAAAGTATTCCCTTTTTTTAAAAAATGTGATGAGTGGAAATCTGAAAGTGGTTATGAATTGTTAAATGTGTGAACAGTGCGTTCACACTTGAGGCCTGAAGAGACAGCAGGAGAGAGGAACTCCTGTCCTGATCATTTGTTACGCTTTCTTTGCACCAACAAACAGGCAGAACAGTCTTAAAATAGATTATACTGAACATTATTAATTAGCTGTCAAAAGACTAGAATATCAATGTGTGTTTGGCTGGTATTTGTGAGGCTGCTGTCCAAATGCTTCCCTGCTGCTCAATCCAAATGTAAGCACACTGAGAGACACAGAGAGGGAGGAAGAAAGGAAGAGAGAGTCATAATTAGTAGATTGCAGCAGCTTCTCCTATCACATCACGGCTTGCTCACAGGAGTGAAATTATGTTTGTCAGTGTGTGTGTGTGTGTGTGTGTGTGTTTGCTCCGGAGAGTTCAAGACACAGAGAGAGACAAATCTGTCCAAAGATGTCAAACCAATATTTGATTTTAACCTTTTGCGTGATCTGATTTTAAAGTTTAAACTGAGCACTTAAGCTTAGTCATCAAGTGACGTAAGTGCGCACACACATTTATACGCGCACACACACTTACTCGCGCAGGTCTCCGAGGCATTCTGCGTGCCTACTCGAGTCATCCCTGCTTGACAACACTGAGAAACAATTAAGCAGATAAACATGGAAAATAGCTGTGCAGCCCTCTGGTCACACACACACACACACACACACCATCTCTTTGTCACATTCATATCCTGTCTCTCACACACACCTTTCATCAACTGCAAATTTTGTCTCTTCCAGTACATACACAGACACTCACCTCCAAACGAATCGCCACCAACTCTTCCACACATACACTCACGTCCATTATTCCACTGTTTATGTAAATGTCTGTTCCTTTAGAAGGCCGAGCCTGTACAGCCGGCACGAAGGCAAAGGTTTCCCGTTTGTACTTCTAATCAGCATGAAACAGCTTGTTAGCTGCTAATCTGATTGCATTTCCCCTTAAAAGGCCGAAACAAATTGATCCAGGAATATCTTGCACCCGCTTTTCAGCTCTGTTTGTTTGTTTTCTATTCTTGGTGTTTCAAATACCTGAAGCTTTTGTGAGCGGACATAAAGAAGCAGCTGCGGAGGGGGCATATTAGCTGTAACATGCCTCTTGCACATGTTTTGCCGCAGTGACGCACACTAACAGACACGCTGCATCGATTCATTGTACACGTGCTTACTACTCAGGAACAAAACGTTGCTTAAACGGACATTGATTTTTACATTTTCTCATCATTCATTTTCATTATGATTGTTATTGACAAAGCAGAATGTGTAATTTCTGTGTGCTTCTTACTCTATATTATTGGCTCCAGAACATCCTCAATGCTCCTTGTCATAGATTCTCCAAGTCTCTGGACTATTCTTGCAAAGATATGCCCTCATTGTGTTTTGATGATGGAGGTGGAGAGTGCAGTGTAAGGGGTTTTTCAAACCTGTAGTTAATTGGCTCTGGTCCAAATCAGTGGATGTGTAAACCTTTCCCCCCTTGGTTCGATTTCTTTTCACACAGAGAAGAAGCCAAGCAAACCAAAATGCATCACTACAAACCACGTACCAAGAGGAAACGTTCACTCTGGTCATTGATTAGATGTGTTTAGGGCAGGAGCAAGAATACAAACGCAGAAAGAAGGTCCTGAAGAGGGTCCTCTGGCCAAATGCAGCGTTCTTCATTGCACTAGCCCAGGTCGGTCACTCTCCAGTTAGCTGCTACTAACTAATGATTTCACTCATCAGCATCCCAGTATGTGAAGCACACCTCGCTATGGGAGCCGTTTAGCTCAAACCCACAGGGTATGCTTAGTAGTTGGGTCAGATCGAGGTCATGAGTTCATTTGGGACCAGATCAAGACCACTTCCTCTAAATGGGGTTGGTACGGTTGTTTTGGTCCGCAACCGAGAAAACGAACCAGAGTCTGATGCAAGCAAATTAAAAAGGCGCAGCTCTGAAAATTATATTTATTATGTTATATTGCAACTATGTCTTGAAGGTACAGTTACATACAACTAATTTGCAACAGCAAATACGATTTGAAGGAAACATAAGGCCCTAAGGCAGCACTTGGTTAAGGTTAGGGAAAGATCATGGTCTTTGTTTAATACAGAAAAAAGTCTGGAGTTATTTGAAGCATGAGGCATGACATGACAATCTTTCACTAACTGTAACCATCATCAACATGACCTCCAGGATGTCCAGTGAAATTCAACTGAAAGTTTACATCAACCTCCTGCTACCTTCACTCCACCAGCGTCTAGACTCTGGTCGATTCTATCCTATCTTCTATCTTCATATGGGCCTAAACTTAATGAAGATGTTTTACATCGTTGGAGTCTAATTACCAAAGTCTGTTGCTCACCTCAAATAAATTTTACTCTTCCAATTGATCTCTACTAATAGAACTGTAGCCAGTGGATTTGCTATTCCACAGGCTGCTTTACAGGTGAAGATCTTCTGCTGTACTAAAAATTGTATTTGAAACTAAATGACAAAACAAAGTAGTTTGGTAGGACACAAACAAACTGCTGTCTCCTGTGTCAAAGTCACACGCTTTGGTTTTGAGGCGCAATAGCAAGGCTACTTCCATTTTTGTTTTGGAGATGAGTCACTATTCAAATGACCACACAAGAGGTCCTGATCCTGGTAGCCTATAGATAGTGTTTCCTTCCCTGGATGCAAAGCACAGCATTTTTATTTGTGGTGGATGATTTCTATGTGCAGCCTGCATCAAAATGTATGTCATCAAGGTCTCTCTAGCTCTCTCTCTCTCACACACACACACACACACACACACACACACACACACACACACACACACACACACACACACACACACACAAAGCAGATTCATACTGTCAGACCTTGATGCATAATTTACTATTTCTGCACTAAAAAGGCAATCATATGCAAAGCAATAAAACACACACACACACACACACCCTCCCTCTCTCATTCACACACTAACACAAACTCAGAGTCAAAACTTCACTCTTAATAGTAGCTTTAGCTTGGGGATTATCAGTAGGGCTGCTATTTGCATGGGTAAAGGGGTTGTTAATATATTGACCATACAAATGTACAAGCTGAGATCAATGAGCCAACAACTGCAGCAGTGCATCCTCCATTACAATTAATCGAGCAGCAAAAGCACCGATAAGGGAAGCAGCCAGTCAGGACCGTATGGTGATCTTGTCACTGTTTAAATCAAGGCACAGGAGGAGGTTATTTAAAAAAATAAATCTATAGTTAAAGGTAGAAGTGAGGTCGAAGGCAGAAGGAACTGCAGTGCTGCACAATTCAGGTTCCTGTTTAAGAAGACGTACTGTCAAGTCACTGTCATTAAAAAGTCTACTGAGTTTCAAAGTACACCAGAGAATGTTCAGTGTCTGGGTCACTGTGAGCTCTCTTCAAGAGGAGACAAAGTCACCAGCTGTTATTCATTTCATGTAAGTGCTGGGAGAAGAGGAGCATCAAAGAATTGAGCACTGGCAACTTGACAACAGGAGAAAATTGAGCAGGTCTGTCTATCAGGCTGTCGAGGACGCCTGGGGAACAACAAGAAAACCTTGTGTATTTACCCATTGCCCAGCGAATACTATTTCCTGACAAAGTGCCTTTCAGCACAGAGACTACTACTACTACTACCTCTACAAAGCTTGTAGCGCTCTCGGCCCCACTGGTTTATCAGATGGATGTCTTGCTTCGAAACCAGCAAACCAGCATTCTTGTATTGATGTTGCTTTCTCCCCACGCTTCTATTACGAGGCCTTGGTCCGAACCGCCCCCTCGCTTCGCTCTTGTCAGCTGGTTATCTTCCGTGTCTGGAGTGGAAGATAACCAGCGCCCCACCACGCCATTGGCCGGTCACCACCTCCAGTCTGGCAGGGACCAGCAATTCGAGAACATATGGAAAGAAAATTCTACACACCAAATACCTAAAGCATGCAAATAAACACAAATCAAATATAACAAAGTATAAATTATGATGAGCACTAAACAGGCCAATAATAATCCAATAATCAGTATCTGCAGTGTGTCACCTTTGTAGAGACCTATAAGTGAAAAGAAAAAACGTGAGATTGTAGGTTCCCTGTTGAGGTTTATCTCAAGAATACAACTTCAAGATGAAAGCAACACTAATGACAAATTTGTGGCCGGTTTAAGAACACAGTAAGGTTAGTTGTAGGTAAATTTGAAAAATGACTACACCTTTAAAGGCTTTAAAGGCCTTTATATTATATGACAACACTCCAATGATGTCCTCCACGATGGGTCTAAGCATCTTGTACACACTCGTTTCCTATCAAAATGAAAGTAGTTGTTGTTTACACAGATTTCTAGTTATAATTGCCTGATATCTTGACATCAGGACCTCTACCAAATAGGCTTTTGACTACTTTTAGTCGCATATACATGATGTTGGTGTATAAAGTATCAATATATGCTGGGATGCCTGCTGGAAAGGGGTCCCAAAAATTGATCAACATACTGCAATACGTGATAAGTCGCTCTGCTACAATCTGATTTAATGGGTCTGACAGGATGAACTTTGGGTTTTCTTCCATGCCAGATGAACGGCCGATAGGGGAAGGTGGCTTATGTTAAATTTGGTTGTAATGTTTTACACGATAGACTCACTATGTCCTGTGTTGTTGCAGGTGTCCAGTGTATGTTGTCAGTTTTGGTGGCGAACCTAACCTGAAGAATTAGTTGTTAGTAGCACTTAGTAGCAAGGTTTCCCTTCTGTGCCTGTAAAAAAGGAACAAGGAGTGGTTAATGTAGGGAAAGTAAATTTTTTGGGTTTTTTTTTTTCCCCCAAATATTTGTCATAAATGATTTATGTCACACTTGGGTAGCTGTAAATCTGGATGTCACTCTTTGAATATAGTGAGATTCTGTTTAGATTGAAGTCCGCTCCTAGAATTAAGGTTTAATCGCTCTTTTAGTCTTCATTACACAATGTCATTTGTTCCACCTGCTCACCTCGCAGCTGGGCTCTCTTGCACGACAGCATGGTTTGGTACATGTTCAGTATTGTGTCTATGACAGCCACATCCACTAAAGATTCACTAAAGTTTTGCATTATTGCTCAAATCAAGTTGTCAGTGTAGAGCTCATTTATAATTTCTTCATTTACAAAACAGCACAGAGAGCATTTGCATTTGAAAAGTTAGTCAATCAGGGTGATGCTGTTCTGAGTGAATGGATAGGGAGAGAAATATGGAAATTGGCAGTGGATGTGATTCATCAGCACCGGAGGCTGATGTCGGCCGAAGGTACAGACTATTCAAGAACTAGGAAATTTATGTGTTAAAAACTTGGCTGTAAGTTCAGCTGTGATGATGGTAGGATGGTGGATCGTTTGCCAAAAGGTTTTAAGGAATTGTGGAACACAACTGGTACTACAGTAAAAAAAAAAAAAGGCTTGGCTTGAGATCTTTGTTGTTGTTGGAAGCAAAATAGCCATTTAAAAATATTCCAAAAGCATTCATTTGTAATCCCTTAAAGGAGAAAAGAGCCACATACTCACCTTTTGTACTGAATTACACCGTGACGCCAGTTTCAGTTGTGCTTTTGTCCTCAATGTCATTTTAACTCTTAGGTAGGATTAGTTATGAAAACTTGTCTGTAGTGCACCTGTGTAGACAGTAGAGTGTTAAAGCCCCACCTACCTGCAAAAGTTCTTTTTTTGTAATATGCAACATACATCATTCGGATAATTAAGATTTATAATTATTTGCTCTTAAGAAGATAAATTCAATATCAGCATCTCCTCACGTTTATTAAGTGGGCAGGACAAAACAAGTTAAGGTTTATTAGTTGGAATCACTGGAACCCAAAAACAGAGAATACACAGTATCTAAAAACGTATGCTAAGCTTTGGAGAATTGTTGGCAGCGAATAATAATATAAAGTTAAAGTCACTTTACAATTTTTTGTCAGAACCTTTGAGAATATTATGGCTGGATCTGCATCCCCATTTTACATAACGCACCTTTAAAAGAGGCTCTGCTTCTGCAATGATTGAATTAATGTACTGTATACTTAATAAATAAATAAAATATGAGACTGGACTTACAGACTTTACAACAATAATAAAGATGTGGCATTCTCGGTTCAAGGAGTGCTTTCATAAAAAAGCAAAACATTAAAAGCTTTTGTGACTAATGGTTATAAACAGGATTTAAAGAAAAAAGACCACCAGCTGATTTTAAAAACTTTGACAGGTTTGTCACCAGCTTAACTAGTTTGTCAAACCACTCTTCCGCTGTAAACATTCATGCGCCAACCTGATTTTCCACAGCAGTGTGTGAATATAATCCTAAGCAGTGTGACAGCCTGGCAATCACGATTCTGTAGTCAAATTTGGCTACGAAGCTGGGATGACTCGTCATATTTCATCAAGGCAAAATACATGCGTCACCGTCAAAACATCCAGCTACATTTATAAAGACACTCCAAGTTTTCTGGCTTTTACAGAAACAACACGATGCTAAGAAAGAAGAATTTTGTTCTTGAATGAATTACACACCAAAGTCAATTTTGCCTCCAACTCATTCATATACAGAGGAGACCTGCCCTATGCTCACCTCCAATCAATATTCTCCCTCTGTCCCTATCCATCTGATTGAGAGGGATGAAGAGGTTTCATGTGATTGCATCAGTTAATCAGTATCACTAGAACCAGTCCAGCTGCTGCATATTGTGCCACAATCAACCTCTCATCTCCCATCGTAGCCTCCACCTGTCCATTCCTCCAATCCAGTCCAATCCATTCCTCTCTTAAATTTAAATACCTCTGCTTTCCCTCTTTCCTTTGTCTTTACCATACCTGTCTTTGTCTATCTGCTTTTCAGTCTGTCTGCCTTGGCTCTCTACAACCATTTTCTCCTTCCTTTTTTTATTGACGCTGACTTTACACTCCACAATGTATGAAGCAAGCCATGTAAAGACGCTCATTAGATGGAAGGGCGAGTCAGAGCTGTCAGAATCAAATCTTTTCAATGTCAACTTGAATCTTAAATCTCGGCTTAAAAAAGGTGTGGGATGACACAAAGTATGTTTCACCAACGCCTTCACCTACACTTGAGGTGTGTTTCAATAGTGGTTTACAATGGTTGCCTCTGCACTCTCCCTCAGGGGAAACCCTGCCGCCGTCATAAGTGTTGTTCTATTTGTCAGAAAAACTAGAGTGAACTTGGTGAGATCGAGCCTCGATTCAATTGAGCAAGGTAAGTTTTTTAATTAATACTTACTGCAAAGCCAAGATGTCATCAGAGCAAACACTTACAAGTGTAAGTACACAAACATATTTTCATATATTCTACTCATTTGTCATAAAGTAGCTCTACGTGGCCTATTTATGTCACGCTACCCACAAACTTTACATTTGCATCGACTTTCTATGCCTGTGTTGATGTTGTGTAGCTTGATGAAACACTTTATTAGCTATGATTGCCTTCATGTTGTTATGGGGTCTGAACAGGAGACAGAGCTCCTTATAAATTTGAGAGGTAGCAATGAAGACAAGTCTTGACTGTTATGCTGCTATCTGTAGTATGTTTTTAATGTACAGGTGGCAGTGATAACATGACTTGAATTGTCTTACCGTGCAAACAGGAAAATTGTCCAGATGAAGGGACTGCAGGGGCACAGGCAGCTTAGAAATGTGAGAATCTTAAGAGGAAATACAAGGTCATTGCATAAATTAGTACAATGCCTTTTGTTTTGGTAACAGTAAGCTATAGGTGAGCTAAAAATTTGAATATTTTTGTGTTACTGCTGTGTTTTACCCCCTGCAGGACCTGAACCCCCCCCCCCCCCCCCCTTACAGGAGCAGGGACCAATCAGGGAGAGACAACAGCAGACAGCTGGCAGTGGTTTTCCCTGATCCATGAGGCAATTGGTTCACAGCTATCGATTAGTCCTCCAGTCCTGATTGCCTCATGCACAGGGGAAGATGAGCCATCATCCAGCACAGCCAACCCCCCCTGTTTTCATTTAAACATAAATTTCATGCAAGTTTTTTTTTTTTTTCCCCCAAAAAAAAAGTTTTTGAGAAAATGAATACATCTTCAGTTTGGCAAAAGAAATGTCTGGACAAAATATTTGTGTGGTATTTACATTTACATTTTTGTGCTACTATTTTTAATGTGATATAAATAGTCGTGGTCCAGCAGCTGATGGATAGGTGCAGAGATGCAGCCTGCCAGCCTATTTGTCATTGCTGCACCACTGACCTCAAGAGCAAAAGGGGCTTGGTCGACATTGCACTGCACAGCCTACTCAGTGTCCCCAACTCTCAAGCAGATGTTGTGGAGTGCGGCACAGCAGGTAATAATGGCAGGGACAAATGTAGGGTTGACCTCCAGGGCCTTGAAGAGGATGCTGCGCCTCCTTGGTTTCATCATTCCAAAGGATTCCTCTTGATGATGGAGCAGGCTTTGGCATGATGGACATTGTATCACTTCTGGACCCAGCACTGTAGTGGCGCCCAGTAGGGTGTCAAGATGGAGATAGGTTGCTCAATGCAAGGATTTACCACCATCCCCTACAACGAGATACGCTGCGGGAGGGTACAGGTGATTTGTGAATAGAGGACTGTTTCTGAGCACTCTAGTGTCATGCACTGATCCTGGGTAGCCAATAAAGGTGTCCAAAAACTTGCCTCCATTGTCACAAACAGCTTGGAGCTTCTGTTTACATAGTCACTGGAGGAAGGACCTGCAGGTGCCTTTATTCTGATATGGCACCAATCAATAGCACCCACACATTTTCTGAATGTCTCATTCTGAGCCAGTGCAGCAAAGCCTTCTCCAGCTGTGTCCAGCTCATGAAAGGATGCAATGTGTCTTCGTGTCCATTATTTTCTCAGCAACCTTATGAACAGCACGAAAGATGCTTGTTTTTGGAACAGCAAATCCATGAGACACCACACTGTAGGATGCCCTGTGAGCCAGCCAATACACAAAGATCAGAATCTCCAGTTGAGGTTCCCAGCCACAGGTCTTTTCTGTGCCAAGTAATGCCATCAAATTGTTGATGGCATTACAAGACAGGCTTCAATCTGTCTTCATATCCTCCTCACCATCAAGATAAATCTTCAGTAATGGAACTGAAGTGTTCACCACAGCATAAGAAATAGATAGTGTCTGGAAGAATAAAATCAAACTTATGAGAATCACATACAAATCTCTAACAATCACAGACCTGCTTTTCTCTCATTTGAAATTGAAGCAACCACCATATGGAGTTAAGCAAAAGTTCAGTCAGGAAGACTATCTTTTTGTGTGCCTAGGCCCGTAGTTTTATTTCTCATACCAACCTGTCATTCTCATCTCTCACACATGCTCACTCTGTTACCGAGCTGTCAATGCCTGGAGGCGTAGATTGAGTTTGAGCTGTCATCAGCTGGTCACATCTACCCAATAGCACAGTGACACACCTTCATCCGGCATGCAGCTGTTTATGCGCGCCCTTCCACCTCCCCATCTTCGCCCAGTCCCCGCAGGATTATCAGTCTCATCGCTTCATCAGCTATCAGTCTCATCAGAAGTCATCAGCCACCACCACCATCAGTGTCTGGACTCCATGGGGGATCTATCTGGCGGCTGCTCACGAGTGATGTCCCTGTGGAGTCCAAGTGCCAAAGACTTTTTTATCACTATCATTTCTATCTCTGTTATAATAAACATTATCTTTTCTCCATTCATTTGTCTCTCCTGATTGAAATAGCCTTAGCCTTCAAAAGACTTCACACTATCTGACATGCTTTTCAGTTTCAGTTTTACTGATATATCTTATAGATCTGTATAGGTAGGCTCACATATGTATAGGTTCACTGGCCTATTTAGCAGATTGTTTCTTAAGAAAATCTCATTGATAGCCTGATATTTTACTGAAAAATGTCATATAACTAACTGCAGTTAATATTTACTTAAGCTGAACTGTACAACAATCTTATGTAATTTCATTCTTCCCAACATTATTTGTAAACGCATGAAAACCTGTAGCAATAATAGTTATGATGATCATGATACAAGCCATTGACATTGGCTTACTTATTTTTACCGTCCTTTTTTTGTGCTGACTGAAGTGATCCCCTACCCTCATTACAGAAACCAGGTTTCTTGTTTACAAGACATTTAAGAGATCTACTTTCAGGAGAAAGCAGTGCATGTAAACACAGTGTGACAGTGAGCCACCATGCACAATACCAGGACCCTGAAACCAAAGCAGCTAAATGGAATTCAGTCATCACTGTGTTTTTCCTAAAAAAAAAAGGCCCATTACTGTGCACTTCACAGTAATATAAGCCATGTTATTAATTGCTGCCAAATTTTTATGGCTATTGTAATGGAAAAATGTGGTGCCCTTGATGCTACTTTTGCCAGATTCTTACAAAAGAAACTGGACGTGTGCAGTAACCTGTGGAAGCCAAGAGCGGCTGTGCTTGCAATTATTTTTTAGTGCCATTATCTCAAGATCACAAGTTAATTATTTTGTTACCTCGAGAAAATGAGCTTTGTTATCTCGAGATAATGAGATAATCAACCCATTATCATGTAGTTCATAAATTAAGAAACCGTGTAGCGCTATTATTCATGACTAACCAGTTTGATGTGCACAAGAGCGCAAAATGCCCTGATGCTTGTTATGTACGATTAATAAGTGGATCCAGTATGCAGAACCACATTTTTGAAAATCTGTTTCATAAGCTTAATAAGAGTGTAGATGAAATATGTACCTGCAGCCTTCAGATATCTTTAAAGGGAGTTAATATGTTGGAAGACTAATTCTGGGATGAATCAGACACTAATCTTAACTCTGCCTTGCTTGTATTATTGCCATAATCAGAAAAGACATGTCCATTTGCTGCATTTAGATGTCTTCTTGTTAAAGAGTGTATAATAATGTGAAACTGACAAGCAAACATACATGAAGTGGGGAGTTCTTTGTGCGTCCTAAAGTCTGTGTCTCAGAACAAGGGGGCGCAGAGCTGCATGTTATGTAATGTGAAACTGACTCCATCTTCATTCCTTTACAAATTCCTGCAAGGTTGCATTCCTCATTCACACATGCAGCATATTTAACAACAGCTCTCTTCCTCACATTTCTGGCTGTCATTTTCAGGTTTGTATGTTCACATGAAGTTTGAGCTGGTTGGGCATTGGTTATCTCACTCAAGGGCAAGTGTTTGCTAACAGAGACATGAGTCAAAGGGAATAGCAGGGATGGGTGTATCAGCACTGTTGGGAAACCTCAAACTGGTTTAGTGAAAAAACTATTATTATTTACAATTACCCCACATGTGGAGGAGAGGCTAAATAATAATGGTGATTCAAATAAACTATTTTCAGTGGCCAACAAAAGCTCAAAAAGGCACTAAATTACATCGTATTTATGGTTTCAATTATTTGCATGTTGGCCAGTCTAGCACTTTGGTCTTTGCACTTTGAATATCTCTGCTACTGAATGGATCATCATAAAATTTCAGATCAAAATTTCAATTAGTCCAATACTTTAGTTTATGAACTGCATTAGCTTAGCTACAAAACTAATGACATCCCCATCAGGATTAGCTGTACATTGTGTTTAAATAGCAAATATTACCATGCTAACACACTAAATTATTTATGTTGTGAACATGGTAAACATTATAACTGCTAAACTATAACTGCATGTTAGCATCATCAGCTGTCATCAGCATGCTGGCATTAAAATTTACCTTAAGCAGCACTGTGCCTTACAAAGCGGCTAGCTTGGCTTTTTCTTCTTAAAAAGGGAGGATGTTTTACCTCATTTCCATTCCATTCATAGATTTGACCATTTTCATCTTCCTACAACTGAGTTCAGATGTCAGGTGTAGGTACTGGATTCTCATAAGATTTTAAAAAACTTTAAATTTCAGTGAACAAGAAGGTACAAATGTTGAGAGGACATGTGAAAGAAAGTTTTTAAATGCTTCTCGTGATGCTTGTATTTGAGATCAGTTTATTTTATATTCATGAAAACAACATGGATTTTTGTGTTTTGCGATGTTCACATGACAAACTGTCAAAACTATTAAATAATAATTTTATGATAACAGGAAAAAAAAAAAAGAATATTTCCTGTTTAGGCCTCCAGACACTGAACTTAAAGCACAGACACAAGTGTGAAGACCATTCAGAGTAAATTATGAAGAGTAGAAACACTGTAAACATTAGTTTTCCTGTTGAAAACTCCTGTCAGCTTGTTCACCAGGGCAGTCACGACATGAGAAATACACTGCCTGCTGCTTTTTACACAAAATAAAATTAGATTGTATTGATTTTACTGCACCATATTGCATGATCGAGTGCCAGGTACATCCTAAGCTTGTAATGGGTGCATTAGAAATATATATATAAGACGTGGGTGTGTTTGCCTCTCTCTCTCTCTCTCTCTCTCTCTCTTTGTTGTACAAATACAGACAGAGATCAGAAGCTTGGCAGTCACATCCTTGCACAATCCAGTACAGGTGACATCATCCACCTGTTTAAATGGCTGATGGCTGATCCCTCAGGGAATTTGGTGCCTTTATGATGAGTAACTTGACGTTTATGTCACTGGGGAACTACTTTTTCTTTCTCTAGCGTGTTATTTCCACTTTCCATAGTGGTCTGTGACATAGCAGGAGTTTTTGTCATTCACACAGACAGATGTCAGACAGACAGACACAGACGTTTTCACTTATTCTGTCTCATTAAACCTCTGCTCAGACTCTAGGGAGGACAAAAACTTAGGTAGAGACTGAGCACTAATAAAAATGGTAAAAGAAGAAGATATCGGCCCTAACAGGTGCAACTAAATTAAGAGGTGAGTGAAAATGTGACACATAAGCAGAAAGTAGTGTGGCTATATACACAACTTTTTTCGTTGCATTGTGGCAATTTAAGGGGCACCATAAAGAGCATCAATTTCACACCTAAAATTTTGACACACAAAATGGCAGTAAATATAGTGCACTATATAGGAATGGTTTCGCCCAACAACAGACCTGGGAAGAGGTCTAATCAGCCCTAAATAAGAAAGTAAAATCACATTTTGATAGAAGAGACAAAAAGAAACTTATAAGAAGTAACATCATTATACCAAGACAGTCAGATTTGAAAGACATAAATATTCAGTTCACAGTTACCTAAAATAAAACCAGAAACAGATGTTTGGCATTTTTGCTTGAAAAAGAACTAAAACAACTGATTATCAAAATCGACTAATTGTTTGAGCTCTACGGAAATTATTTTAAAGGAATCAATTGTTGAATAAAAATGACAAACTAAAAGTTCTAGTACATTGTTTGCTTTTATCAGCTGGATAATGTGACATAGCCATGAAAATGTATGTTGTGAAGGTGTTCATTGGCAATTTTGCGATCGCAATAATTAACACAAATTCAAGAAATCGCCACAATATTTGCGAGGGCTTGCAATTTTGCTAAATTACCGCAACTTTTATGCATGCAACAGCCAAATCAACAGACTGCTTGAGATTTGGACCAATTGTGGCATTTTGTGTCATGGTAGCACATTCAGCAAGGATTCAGCCACACTTGCCAAATGTTCCCAAATGGAACATTATGGATTTAAATGGATTTTTCTTGCAAGCATTGTTTATTTTCTGTTTAAAAAAACAACGACTTTCTTCTTAAATGCTCAGAGCCACACAGTGCTCTGTTGAGAATTTCATCATAGACATTTTTGTGCTGCAGATGTACAATTCTCATATTTTGCTGCTGTTTTTTTCGACACTGACGAGTAATCTGGTTTCAAAAATTTTATTTGTCCCGTCTGCTGAAACTGAAAAAGGCCTGTTGATTAATATCCAGTATGTCCGCTCATTACTCACTAATAAAGTGTCTCAGAGGTCATAAGATTAGTTTTCTGTCAGATAACTGTATCCAAAAAAAACACTAAAAGAACAGAAACAGATGTGACGAGTAGGTCAAGAAGCTGTAGTCTTATGTAGGTGTTTTTTTTAAGTAAATTTTAATTCTATTTTAATGTTTTAAGTTTGGCTAACATTATTCGGCAGAAGCTTTGTATTATATTGATAGCACTATCTCATATTACATGGTGATTGAATTGATTGAATAACAGCTTCATAATTAACAGGTATAATTAAGGCATGAATCTTTAACACACAAAAACTTACCTTGGAAGGTAAAAGCTGTGACCTCACCACCCACTCATGCTTTTACTGGAGACAGTACACAGCCAGGTTTGACCTTTTGACACTGAAGATCTTTCCAAAAACGCTGCTTTTAAGTGACTCAACCTTTATGAACCCCTGCAGCTGCCTGTGCCTTGCAACGAAAACCTGCTCTGCTCTGGAAAATCATGTCATGTCACTCAGTGCAACAAAAGAGCAGAGAAAGAAAGCGTTTAGGACCTTGTCTGGTGAGAAGGTTTATTTAATAAAGTATATTTTATTAAAGGTACTGCACACTTAAACCTGTTTTTTGAGCTGTAAACTAAATTATATGACAGCACTGCGATGAAAACACGTCAATGCTGGTGTTAATATTGACATTGACACCAAATTTATAAAAAATTGGCTTTTCGTGGGTTGAAAAAGGATCAACACGCCATCTGCTGTTTTTATATCAGCCCCAAACCTTGTAAGACCAATGCTGGCATAGAGTTGACCGATTGGGACATGAAATTTATATAATAAAAGAATGTTAGGGTTAGGTTTAGGGTTAGGGTGGACTTTCTGTGTTTCCAGTGTGGACACAGAGAGTCTGACAGCGACTGCTCATGGCTCAGACTACCAGCTCTACATTGCTATTCATATATCCGTCACACCAAGCGGTGGTCAGTCGGTTACCTCCCGTGTCACACACTACGTAGCCACGAGGCCACGCCCTCTACAGTTGCTGCCCTTGCAGTTCTCTGCTGCATTTTTTTTAAGTATGCTGGTAGGGTGGGAGCTAGCAGAATTTGGGTGTGTAGTTGTTTAAATTGCATCCTGCCTTTACACAATACAGTCTAGTCGTTACAGTGTGTGTCTGCAACCAGAGACGTAGAGGGAAAAATAAACAGAAGAAGCAACTACAGGTAAGTGAAGACAATTGTGAATCCTTTTAAAACTTCAATTTCATTTTAAGACTAGACAGTTTTTGGGGTTTTTTTGTATCTAAATTGAGGGTATAAGAATTCCTGACATGACATGACTGGTCTATGAGGCCTAATGCAGTGGTGGAAGATTAAAATAAATTATTAAGATCCCTTATTAAGGTAAAAATAGCACTACATAATGTAAACATACTTCATTACAAGTAAAAGGTCTGCTTTCAAATAGTTGCTTAAGTAAAATTACAGCAGTTAAAATTACAGATTTACCAGCAAAAATGTGCTTCAAAAGTATTGTAAAGTAAAAGATAATGCAGTTTTGTGAGTTTTGTGTTAAATTATTATTATATTATAGTATTGTACACTACTGATGCATTAATGTGTAAGAAGCATTTTAATGGCATAGCGGGTTGAAGAGTTCACAAATTTGAACTACTTCATATACTGTTTTAATCTATAGCAATGCATCATATTTTGTTGTACTTTCTGTCAAATAAATGTACTGGAGTGAAATGTGTAATATTTCCATCTGAAATGTAGTGAAGTAGAAATGTAAAGTTGTAGTAGTGTAGCATAAAATTCTCAAGTACCTAAAAATTGTGCTTAAGTACAGTACTTTAGTAAATTGGACTTCACATTCCACGACTGCCTGCGGCTTTGTGCACCTTACTAGTGAGTTTTTGTGTGTTGCAGGAAAGCAGACAGGTGTAAAGAAAGCAGTCCAGACATGAAGTGGGGATTGTCTGTCTTCGTCTTCCTCACTGGTAAATATAACTTACAACACACAGTGACTTTTAAAAACAGCTTTCTCTCTGGTCTCCAGCACAGACATGAGTTTTGTCTCGAAACACACATTTGTTTGATGGGGAGAAGCACGGAGAGGGGGGGTTGTCATGGGTTGGCCGCGCTTGGCGTGACGTCACGGCAAACCCGCTTGGAGGCGGGTGAGGTTGGCCGAAACTGGAGTCAGTCCATCTAGGGCACAACTCGGTGCAACTCGCGTTTAAAACTGGTATTGGAAAGGTAAATCAACATGGCATAGAAAAAGTGCCAATGGAAAAACCCTATTAGTCTTGTTTCTTCCATCCGTGTAGCCATCTTGTTAAAAGCTGAAATTTGGCATAATGAGTGACTTCCTACTGACAAAAGGCTGTATCCTCCATCCACAGGCCTGTGTGGTCTTACCTACTGCCTTCCTCGCAAGTACCACTTCGTTGGTAGAACCGTGCCCTGGTCAGAGGCCCAGACATACTGCAGAGAGCAGTATACTGACCTGGCCACGGTGATCAACATAGAGGAAATGAACCGAGTGGTGAACACAGCTCAGGACTCCACTGGTGGCTACACTAAGAACGCCTGGATCGGGCTGCACAATGACATCAGCAACAGCAGGTGATTTTCATACAGTAGCCACTACAGAGACGACAAGCAGAGAATCAGTGTCTTTTTTGGATGTGAGAGTAAACAAATCTGAGTTTCTACAGACTACAGTCTTTCGCAAAAAGACGGATAGAAATAACTACTTACATTACTCAAGTCATCATCCACACAGCCTGAAAAGTAGCTACGCGTCATGGGTATTGAGATTGATTTGCCGCTGTTGAAGGGAGCTGATAGAGAGAGGAAACTTCTCCAAAGAGAGGCATATTGGATACACTACTTATAAACCGAATATCCTAGGGGGTTGAACAAAGAATTGCTGCTGTCTCGTTTTTTATGAATATATGTATTGCTGGGATGCATTTGTATGGTCTGTGGAGGCTTTGCACATTATTATTGTTCTTCATATTCGCACACATACATTTTTTAGAGTTAGTGTGTATACCTGTTGGCCTCTTATCTGGCTGTTGCAATCGAAATGTGACTTTTGTCCTCCTTTGCTTATTGATACAGTTTTTTTCTTGTTACTAATTTCCATATGTATTTGCACTTTCTATGGAGGTTTTGCACATGATTGGTCTACATATTTACAGACATGTATTTTCATTGTTAGCGTGCAAATCTTTTGGTCACTTACCTGACGATTGTTTTACAATATATGATATATTTGGTAAATCTGTCAGTCACATATTTTTTCTGGTACAATCACAGTTGCGATATATTGAGTAGATCAATTGGCCTTTCATCAGGCTGTTGTAATCACAGGATGTGATATATTTCCTCCTATTTCGTTACTATTTTTCTTACTAATTTTCTGACTAATATTTGTCCCTTGAGGATGGTTGTTCATATTTATGTACATGCATTTGTAGGCTATTATATTTTTTATAGAGATGCTGCACATCATATTTGTAGACCCACATACATGTTGTTTTTATTGTTAATGTGTTAATTGATCATTGTTTGGTCGCTGTTATCACATAATGTGGCTTGAATTGTTTTTGGATTTTCTTGTTATTTTTCTTGTTGGTACTAGTTTTCTGACGACGCCTGTTTGGATGATTTGTATCAACTGGTTTTAATCACCAACATGTTCGTGGCTGCTGGTTAATACGATTCAACGCACCATTGTTTCAGTAACGCTGAGGAAAGCCTAGGGTTGAAACATGTCTGTTTTTTTGCTGCTGTGCATCATTAAAGTAGTGATATACACTTATCTGTGAGTGCTGACGACTCCATATGTTATTTTTGAAAGTTTTAAATTTGTCCAATACATGGTAAATATTATACCTGCGTAACGTCAGCATAGCATTGTCATTAGCATTCAGCTCAAAGCACAGAGCTCTGTGCATCATGGCTGTAGACTCCTCTTGTTCCACATCTCTTTCTCAGTAGATGTAGTTTTAATAAGAATTTCTTACACTCCAAAATAATTAAAGTCAATTCACATCCTCCCAGCTTCTCTCCCAACTTCTTTTCAATGGCACTTAAAGTAAGGCCATACCTGTACCCCCCAAAAATGTTCAAGGCTAAAAGATTAACCTTAAGTTAATAACCTCAGGCCTCTGTTTGTCTGTGCAGGAGATGGGAATGGTCGGACCAGAGTGACTCCAAATACCGCTACTGGAAGAACAAACAGCCTGATAATGCTGGAGGGAAGCAGAACTGCGTTGCAACTGATCTGGGCAACGCAGGCCGGTGGTCGGATGAACAGTGCAGCAAGAAGTTCGCTTTTGTTTGCTACGGAGATAAAAGAAACAGTGAGTGGGTCCATCTCAGTTTTGGTGAAAACCTTTTGGTTTGCTGCTCATGCTAAGTAGTTCTTTTTATTCCAAACAAATCACTGTAAATATCACTAAAGTGTTTAACTTCACCAAAATCAGTAAATAGATTAAGCATGAGAGGAGAGGATTTCTTCTTTAGGAAGTAGTTCCACTGAAAACTCTTCAGCGTAAGGTCTGTTTGTCTTTTTTCTTATTTTGTATTATGTGTCAATTTTGCGGATGAAACTCTGGACAAGCCAGTTTTGTCCACAACCACCATCAAAGTGACCCCAAACAAAATAACCACTCAACCAGTACAGAAATCACCTCATCTGAACAGCCTTCAGCGACGACGCTGGATCAAACAAAATCCAGTGAGGCACATTTAATTTGAATGGGATGTGTCCTGAAAAAAAAAACTCTCTATTGTTATGTTTTAATATTACACCATCCATTTCTGGTGAGAGATATTAGTTTAAATGAGATGCTTTAGAGAAAAAATGTTTCCATATTTACACTTATACCCGATTGGTACCTCAACTGCGCATGGTAACTAAAGGTCACGGTCGGTATACTTAAATTTTCCTATTTCGCAAACATAACTCATGAGGTCTTCACTTCCAAACTTTAAAGAAAACAGTAATAAATAGATTAAGTCTAACATGTAATACAAGTCAGTTGTGCCACCAGGCCTTTGAGGAATATGAAGCTGTGTGCTGTGCACATACATATATTACATACCCGCATATTACCAAAACGTCTAAGTCATATTTAATAGAAGAATGAGAATTTGTCCATTGTTGTTACAATCCTTCAGTAACAGAAGGGCGGCAAAAATGTAAAAAGAGATTAAGTCAACCAAAGATCCTCTCAGTACAGAGATTACCTCATCTCAGCAGGCTTCAACTACAGAGAGGGACCAAACAAGGCCCACTGCTGGTGGGTGAAGTTACTTAATTTTTTATTAATAAAACATTGCACCCTGTTGATATAAATGTCTGCATTTGCAGTTAAAACCACCACCACTGCCACTACAATGACCCAAAACAATATAACCACCACAGAGATTCCCACGTCTGTGCAGCCTTCAACCACAGAACTGGATCAAACAACATGCATTTCTGGTGAGTGACATGAAACAACTTGCTGGGCTTTAGAAGAATATTATGGTGAAATATTTACATTATGTATCCCAAAGGAAGCATGTCAGTTCAAAATGGAATGGGCTCAAGTAGGGACCCCTGTGGAACGCCACATATACAGAGTTCAATTACTGACACTGAAGCAGACTTAACCCTTGGTTCCGTTGTTGCACCATCCAGGATTATGGTCTTTTATAATCTAATTATTTTCTGCAAAGAAGTGCACATATTTATAGTGCAGCTTTGTATATGTGCAAGCTGCAAGCAAACACAAGCATCAAGACAATCTTGTTTGACCTGATGCCTTTTGCCTTGGCCACATGCGGAACATTTTGATCTAACATGAATTGTGTGACATTAAGAGGTCGGTGAAAAATTAATGACGAGTGTCTAGTGGAAGGTATAACACTGTGGGTGGAGCTGATTATACGGAATTAAGTATTAAAGGTTGATGACAAAGTGAAGGAGGCATTGCTAAAATGGCTCTCTACCAGCTTCTGTGTGGTTTAACCGTGATGACAATTCTTTTATCCAAAGGTAAGAAAGAAAGTTTACTCAGGTGTGTTTATTCGGGAGTGAATTTAAGGAGCAAACTATTTCATTGTATGTCTAATAAGCGAAGGTAGAATTCCTGATTTTATAATGTAATCAAAAAACCTCAAGTACATGTAAAAGCCAATCAATTAATGTCCATGCTTGTAATCAGTGGCTTACTCTATTTGTTTTGCAATTACATGAACGTATGTAGACTCATAATTTTGGTAATATTATGTTATATATATAACTGAGATACAATTGTGTACAAACTGAAACATTAAATGTTGGTATCCCTCTATCTTTAAAGCAGTCTGGCATTCCAACAAGGCTAAATCCTTTCAAACTTTATGTCTTAATCATTTGCAAGCTTCCACTGATTGAAAATGATCAAATTCTTTGAATTCAGGTAGACCAACCTCAAAACAGCGGTGGGTGTTAAAGGGTTCAACTAGATCAACTTGTGAGAGAACAATGAGCAGGTGATTCACTGCTCTGAGAACAATGAGCAGTGAGTCATCAGGCATGCAGGGGGTTTAGAGCACAAGTCTGGTGATATATTTTTCTTATTGTCAAAAGTAGTACAAACATTAAAGAGCATTCCTTCTTTTGTTACCATGAAAACTTCGTTTATAGTTAAATCTCAGTCCCACATTAAACTGCTGCCAGAGCTCAGCATATGTGTATAATAGTCTGCTACAAATCGACAGTAAGAAACACACCACTAGAAATAAAGGGGACTGACACATAAACTTAACTGTTCTGTTTTTTAAAAAGAGTAATTAAAATAATCTAGGTATTACTCTTTTTTGACAAAAAAACATAACGTTTGTCTACTATTGTCGAAGGGGATATTTCTGCCTACAATAAAGTGAAACTTCCACTTATTCTGTGTCTTCTGTTAAATTTGCTCACAAATGTACAGATGTCACCTGCTTCATCCTGAACAACATATTTCTCTCTGTGTTCTAAATTTCAGGTTGTCATTCACAGCAGCCTGGTAAGCATCCGAGAGCAACTTTACAAGTTCTTCAACTTTCAAGTTTGGTTTCCTCTTGTCAGTTATAGGGTAGCTGGATACTATATATAAAGTAGATAATATTTAAAACTTAAAACAAGCTATATTTTACACATTTATACACTTTTGTACTTACATCATCCATGTTAGTTTTGTCAGATGTGTTAATGAGAAAAACATGTCAAGTTACTCCACCATGATCTGATAAAAAGCTGTTTTTTAACTCTAAACAGCAAGGACATGAAAGGCCTTAAGTAGTGTGGTTACCTAACTACAACTACACAACACAGTTTTACCACCAGTCTATATAACTAGCTTTAACTAGCAAACCTGAAATAATAAACAAGAGAATATAATTGGAGAAGAGCACTCTAAATGAACTAAATTAAATTAAATAAAGAGCAAGTACATTTTTTGCAGTGGTGGAATGTAACAAAGTACATTTGCTCAAGTACAATTTTGAGGTACTTTACTTGAGTATTTCTATTTTATGCTACTTTGTATTTCTACTTCACTACAATTCAAAGGGAAATATTGTACTTTTAACAGTATGCTTTATTAAAATTTGCTCTAACATGACAATATTAGACATGTAACTAATATGTGCCCATAAAAAAAGCAATGTAGTACCATTCTGCATTTGTTCACTCTAACTGACATTTGCTAGTAAACTGTTGCAGTTGTAAAATAATCACTGTTGTCTGTAACTAGCAAAGGAGGAAGTGGTGTGACATTGTTATGCAGTGTTCATGTGAAACAGGAGTTACCGTAATAACCAGTTTCCAACTTGTACAGTATGTTCATGTCAACATCAAAAGTCAAAGAATGCAAAAGTGCCCTAAACACCAAACAAATGTAAGGCTTATGATTAGTCCTTCATTTAAACCAAATTTAATTGATTTATTGTCAATTCATAATATTTTTCCCCCTCACATAACCAACTCTACAATCATACAACCATTCCTACCTTCCATCCTATACGATGTGAATGCAACATTATACTAACTCCTACCAACATTGGTCTCTTTTAACCATGAGGGAGAACCTAACAAACTTAAGAACGACCGTGATCTTTCCCAAATCTTGAATAAGTAGTTCCAGTATCAGATGACGTATTTTGTCATTTAGGCTTGTTGCATACTGTAAACCTCATGTTTAACTCTCATGTCTTCTCTTCTCTCCTGTCAGTATGTGGCTGGGCGCCACGCAAATACAACATTATTGGAGGTCAAGATGCATCTCCAGGAAGTTGGCCCTGGCAAGCCAGTTTACACTCTGGTGGCCGAGCCATCTGTTCAGGGTCCCTTATTAACAACCAGTGGGTGCTAACAGCTGCTCACTGCATAGCAGGGTGAGGAATCACTCTGGCCAAGTTGCCTTTTTTAAACTTTATATATTTGGTTTGTTGTCTTGCAGCAGAACATGATAACATTATAGAGACTGGCAACACATAGCATGACACACGCAGAGAAAAGTTAAACAGATCAAATAATATTACAATAACTATCATGTACACTTGATTAGTATGAACTAAAAATGAGCTGGGTGATGCAACTACACACAAACAATAATCATACCAACCAATAAACACACATGCTGGCCAGCAGTATTGCTATGTTTACCTCTTCCGTAAAGGCAGTGAAAGCACGTTTTAGGTTTTGTTGTTCAAATCCATCCCACAAGTTGCCTCTTGTCACCTGTCACCAGTGGTTCAACTGGTAAGAATAATGGGTCCTGTGCATAGTAGGTGACTGCACCTGTCCACATTCCATCTGTGGTCAATACTACCTGTATATCTACATATCTGTATGTCTACATACCCACAACTCAAAATAAGGTCTAAGGAGAGCTAGAATTATCAAATTATCCTTGACTATTTTTTTCCCCCTTGAGAGCTAAAATAGTTTCAAAGCTGCCTTAACCACACAACTTCTACTGATTTGCACAATTTGGTCTTATTTAGTAAGATAGGGATGATCTAACTAGAAATATACTGAAAACAGGCTTTTAGGTTCCACTGTAGAGGCCCTCCATAAGCTTTGGACCCTACGTGGAAAGTGTGCACAACATGTGATTTTTCCCTCCGTAATTTTAAACTCAGCATCCCTGAGTACAAAATTACTCAGGTGAAAGTTTAATTATAATAAGTGTGCAGCTACTGATAGTTAATACTACATACCAAGATCCCACTTACACCTGTAAATGCACACAGAATGCATTGTCAGAATGCTGTTGGATTGCGAACAGATTAGGTCGATTGTGATCCGATTTCAGGTGTAAACACAACAAATAACATTCTTAAGAAAAAAATACCTAACTCATCCTCTTCCTGCTAGCTTAAAGGGGACATAACGTGCTTTTTTGTGATTTTCTGTCATTTATATGCTGCTATATTGGTGGATGTGTATGTTAAACATGGTCAAAGTTTGCTTCCTTTGCAAAGTTACCTCTACTTCCCTAAGTTGACATTTTGAGTAAAGAATGAGAAAAATAAGTGTAATCCTACTATTGTTTCTACTACTACTACATTTCTTTCCTTGATCTGAGGCAAGATGTTTGTTGACAAGTCCACCAGCCCCGACTAACTAATATGCATATTGAGATCTGATCACAATGCAGGTAGAATCGAGATAATGACAATGCTTATTAATACATATGCGTATAAATACATTATTCAGGTAATGTTTCCAGACAAAGATCATAATTTAATACAAGGTGTAAAGGATTAACACTCACTTATTTGAAAAAGAATTAATTTTTTTTTTTTTTTTGTCTTCAAGAGACCCCTACCCCATAGACGTCTATCTAGGTCGCCACAGCCAGTTAGGTACAAACCTCAATGAAGTGTCACGGAAAATTGCCAAGGTCGTATCCCATCCGCAATACGAATCCCTGATCTACACAAACGACATATGTCTTCTGAAGCTGGAGACCCCTGTGAATTTTACAGACTACATACAGCCGGTTTGCTTAGCCTCAGAAAACAGCACTTTCCACACCGGGACAAGCAGCTGGGTCGCTGGCTGGGGTGTCACTACGTCTAATAGTAAGTTCACAGACTGTGTAGTCAAAAGCATTGCACTCTGTTTATGTCACATCATTCCTAAATAATTCCTTATTTGACCAATCTTACCTTGAAATCTCCCCAATTAGATACCAGTTCGGACATCCTTCAGGAGGTGAATGTAAAAATAGTGGGAAACAATGAGTGCGAGTGTAACCTACCTCTTCCTATCGCAGAGGGCATAATCTGTGCTGGGGTCAAAGCTGGAGGGAAGGACGCATGTCAGGTGACCACTTCTTTTTGTGAATTTGTTATGTAGTGCCTTGTTGACTTCACAGGGAGGTGAGAGAGAGCAGAGTAACAGAATCCAAGGAATATATCCTGAATATATCCTGCGTCCTGGGTCTTCCCAGTTACCGTGTAGGTTTTATATTCAGTGGACTGGTTTTTACTGAATATCGGCATGCTGGTCTGCTCTCGTGGTATGTCCCAGTTTTTTTGTAAATGTTACTTTTTCCTGCAAGAACTGGTAATGTAACATTATGTGTTATGAAATTTACTCGCAGGAACATGCAATGTGTGATTCCACAGATGCATGCAGATCTTTAAATACTCCGTTTAAAGAAAGTAATTGGTTTATATGTCCATTCATTTGTCTCCCACGTGATTGTGTAGTTTTTATAAATCAGCAAAAAATGCAATACTTTCATCAATGCTTTTTCTTTAATGGGTTCCTTCTAATTTAGTTTCTGTCCTGGTTTTGTTGTGGAAAAATGTTTTCAACCAATATACTGTATTTTGTCATAGTCTGTCTCAACAACTATCATCAATCTCTTTCCACAGGGAGACTCAGGGGGAGCCCTGGTGACCAACAACGGTTCTGTCTGGGTCCAGAATGGAATTGTAAGTTTTGGTGATGGGTGCGGCAAGCCTAATACTCCAGGAGCCTACATCCGTGTGTCCCACTACCAGGAATGGATCAGCAACGTCGTCGGCAGCAACGCACCAGGCTTTGTTACTTTCAACTCTGCGGGAGTTGACAGCGACTCAAACGTCACCTGTCTAACATCACCAGCTCCCACCGCCACAACAACCCCTACCACCGTTTCCACCACCAGACACACCACCAGCGATGATAAGGATGACAGTGTATTTGACAGTGGTGAAAACGTGATCCACTTCTCCCTCTTCAGTCACTTCACCTCACTCTGTGTTCTTGTCCTGTCACTCTATGTGCTGGTTGGTGACGCATAACATGACAATGTGAAATTATGTGCATCACATATCATCTTTAATGCAGAATATATTAAAGTAAAAAAAAATTACATGGAATATAATCATTATTATAATCACAAATTGATTTTTTTGGCTTATTTGTCTTTTATACTTTGATTCTTCAATCTGCCTTTGATTATTTGTCTTTGATTCATGTTCAAATGTAAAATTTTTTATTCTGTTCAAAAGTTAATCATACAATGACCTTGCAGATGGTTGATGTGAAGTTATACCTGCAACACACTATGATTCAAATTTTGCATTGTCTTGTGAAGGAATTTGGGTTTCCAGCCGGGTTTTGAAATGAAAACATACAATAAACATATGATTTAAAGCAGCAGTGACTACTTTTTTGGCCACTTTGGGGCAGCAGAATAAGCTGTAAATACACTAACACACAGAGTTTTGAAAAAAAACAAGTTGCCTATTTACACATCCTGCAGAAGTGGAGCAAAATTAGCATTTAGAGTAATTTTTCTGACCTCTTCACAAATATAAATCAAATATTCAAACCTTTTTAAATGTGGTTTGGTCTTCACCATCTCCTCAGGGGAATTATCTTTCTGAAATATCTGCTAAATGCTCCTCTAGCTTCACCGGCTAGTTGCTAACTTTTGCCGTTTGGTGCTGGGCAGGTAGTGTACAGTGGGTTTATCCAAGCTTTTTTAGCCAAAACACCTGCCTGCTCTTTCTGGATACTGGTTTCATGAGGGTGACTGAACAAGAACAGTGAAGTTGAAAGCTGTATAAACAAAACAAGCAGAAAGTCACTAGAGCAATCTGTAGAGCTGAAGAAGCTATGGTTTCACTACAAGAAAATCCTTAAATGTTGTCGTTTGATGAATTTCTAATAAAAAAAATACAGATTATAGCAGCTTTAAACTTGAATAAAGAAAATGAACACAGTTGAATGCTTGTTAACTTACATTTTGCCAACACGTGTGCAGAACTGTACAGAAAATAACGCTGTGTAAAAGTAAAAATTCCCTCATAAACTGGCTGACTAAACACTGGAAGCTCTGATTTGCTTTCCTGCTACACATGGTAAGATTAAACATTAACCTGGCAGAAGAGTGCCAGCGGGATCAATCGGGTGAAATAATGACATGCAGTGATTCTAAGTGTGTATGAGCGCTCATTAAGTGTGTGTATATGTGTGTATGTATGTGGTTTTGTGTATTTGTTCATCATATTGCCCTTAAATGCCTTTCAATGTTCACAAACTCCCTCTGAAATGAAACCTAATTGGGCCAAATGTACCTTATTTTTCATTCCTTTCACTTTCTTAATTTTAATTTTCAAATATTCAACCATGATCGTGACTAATGTCCCCAACAGGCCACTGTAGATAATTCATGACAAACACGCAGTCCAATATGTTCTGGGTGGCTGATTGGAAAACTAACTAGCAGGCGGCCTGAAGCTACAGAAACAGTCTCGTTGTTATTCTGTAGCTGTAGTGGTGTATTATTATTTTAGCCTCAACGCTGTAATTGTGTTTATGGACTTTTCTCACACTGTAGCTCACAGAACAACACAAAGATGACAAAAACATCCCTGCACTGCAAATGTGACTCAGAGCTGAGAAACACCTTGAAAATTAAGTGGATTTCTTTTCTCTTTTGCCTCTTTCTTAGCTTCTTCTTTCTTTTTTCTGCATCTTTTACAAATAGTCCAAAAGCTTAAAAGAGAAATATAATTATTGGAAAAGTGTCCCTCTTATGTTAATGTCCATCTCTATTACTTTTACTCTAAGTGCCCTTTTAGCACCCTCTTGCTTAATATGCCTCATTAATGTCTCTGTATATAATTGCTATTTTCTTGTGTACTTTACGCACATTTGACAAAAATAGAAGGATGAGGCCCAAAGGAGAAAAAGAAGACAAAGAGAGATATATATCTTTTACCAAGATAAACAAATCTTGTCGAAGGTTATCTTTTCATCACATTAGTATAAAGAGAAAGAGAAGCAGAGAAAATGTGGTGACCCTGTAAGAAACGGCTAAGTAGGGCCAATTAAGAGAGAGAGAGCGTTGTGACTCTTAAATGGCATTTAACAAAAACACATTGATTTGTTGCCATTACTACTGAGCCACTGACATTATGCTTCTGACAGAAATGGCAGATATAATTTCATTTAACAATAAAGAAAGATGGATAATAGAGATAGTGACAGACATGAGTTTTCTATACCATCTGCAATTAATAGAGGAAGACTATAAACAAATCTTTTTTTCTCATAAGTTCACAAGATTTTTATGAAAAGTCAAAGCATCAACATAAAACTAGCATAAATATCTGTGCATAAAAATGTCCACCCAACATTCACTACATTAGAAAATACCCACACAATTAACCTGTGCAGGCTGAAAAATGGACCTGTAATGTAAGAAGTTCAGAACAGACAACAGATCTTGTCTGGAGGCCTGAGTTAAAACAACAATAGAAATATGTGGAATGGTGGAAAAATCACTGTGGCAGTGAAGACCTTCAGTATATGTAAAAAAAAAAGTTTTCACACAAGAAAAAGGAGGCAGGTTGTTGCTCACAGAGGCTAAAACTGCAGCAAATAATGGACAACAGCAGACTAAAAACCATAAAAAACAAGTGATTACTGTGCTGAGCCAGGACAAAAAGTTGGACCAAACCAAGGCTGAAAATACACTTAACATTATATCAAACCTTGTCTAAAACACCATCACATTTTGCATTAAAACAAGGCTAAAACACCAGTAAATATTAAACCAACCATGTGTATACTGGGCCAAAACAGGACTTAAACATTAGCAAATATTGAACCAAACACTAGTGAATATTGGACTAAAGCATTACTAACACCAGTGGATATTAAATGAAACCAGGACTAAACCAGTGAATACTGAACCAAACAAAGAGCTCCATCTTTGTTGCTGTTATGTCTCCTCAGTAGAACTTTAACCTCACAACAAAACGAAAAATCCCTGAAGTCAGCATCTGTTTAATTCTGAGCACGAGTGTGAGAGAGAAAGAGATCAAGTGTGTTTGAGACACACGAGAGTAAATTGCTCTAATCTTTTTCTTTGCAGCCTCAGCTACAGTCCTTAATTCGCTGTAGTTTGCTTCAGCAGCCATAAGTGTCTCTCTCACACACACACAAACACACACAAACACACACAAACACGGCTGAACACATTTCACTCACTCAGGCTGCTTCGTTGATGGTTATAAATCATTTTGATGTATATAGTCTTGACAGTGCGGTCAGCAAGGTAAACGTTTTTAGGTATGCAGGACGACTCAAAACCTGTAAGCAATTCAGTATGGGACTCTTTCTGTCTCCTACACACACACACACACACACACACACACACAGTCTCCTCATTCTCTTACTCTTCTACTTTCCCGTCACTGAACTCTTTATCTACAGAAAAGCCTCTGCAGTGTAGTGAAGGGCTGACAGAGCAGCAGATATTCCACTCACACTTTCCCACCACCTCACCTACTTGACACGATTTGTCTGTCTCAACTTTTAGATTCTGCACTGACACCTGCAGTCACTGATGTTTTTTGAGGGGGGGGGGGGGGGCATACAAATAAACATACATTAACATTAAATCTATGTTAAATCAAGAACGGTTGGGGTTGCTGGAGGGAGCTGCAGGCGTGAGTGTATCAGCAGAATGACAATGATAAGTGTTGGTTATAATGTCCGTGTCATGAAGATGATTGGATGTCACTAAGCACCAGTGTTGGGCTGTGTACAGTATTGTAATTACTTTTTTTCGCCCCCAGGTCATTTATGGAGTCATGCTGGAACAAAAAGAACATGAATTAGCTTTGATGAAAGAATGAATGTTTTCGTTGTTTGCATGCTGACATTAGCATTTAGAGTAAGTATAACATGAATAAATCCTATAATCTGGTCATCTCTACGTACAGGTTTTTCTTTCCACATGCAGTAATTTATTTATTTTTTGGTATTTCTTTAATGTCATCGGGGTTTTTATTTCATTCTCTCACCTCCTCCGTCCTCTTCTGTTCCTCACTTCATCCCTTCTTTCACAATTTCTTTTTCCACTCAGTCCACCGTCTGCAGTCTGCAAGACCGCTACGAGTCACGCCCTCTTCTTATATGTGTTTGACCCTCCGAGGGGCATTCAGGCCTTCATCTGTTTCTCATTGTGGCGTTCTTGTTTTCTTTCATCTGTTCAAATCTATTTTAATTGGCTACTACTACAAAAAAAAAAAAACTTTGAAGGAAAAATTTACTTTGAAGAATAAGATATGATGTTGAATGAGCATTTAAAACGCAGAATTTGCATAAAGAATGAAGAGTATAATTATTGACAGATGAAAACAACCTGTAATTTAAAAAAAAGATTTTTGCAAATGATATTTTATCACAACATTAAATTGATACATTTTATAATGATTTTTTTACTGTATTTATGTGCAGTGATGGTAATTATCATTAAAACAAAGAGAAACAGATTAAAAACAGTGATTTTGTTCTCACCACCTCCTTAAAAGACATGTGATGAGTGCATGATTGATCAATGTAAATCTAGCTCTTCTCAGCAGGCGCAAAAATGTCAATATTGGCAATATTTAAAATGTATGATAATCGTGCTCTTCCTGCTATGTTGTCAAAATTATGCAGACAAGCTCAGAAGGGTAATTAGCCAAAGTAAATAACTGTCAATGAGGCAAATGTAACCAACTAGCTAACAGAATAAAAATATATTTTCTCAGTTTGGACATATTTTTAGGATTTACTTGCTTGACAACACGACACCAACAGTATCTGCTTTATTCTCTTAGAAAGAGCCTTTTTAAGTCCTTGAACTGATTTCCCTTTAAAATTTTTCCACATTATGTGTCTTGCTGGTTGCATCACTTCATTGAAGCTACGTCTCATGGAAAAATCTACCAACTGATGCTCCTCCAATATTAGATTTTAATTTGTGATGTTCACCGAACATGTGAATGTTTATAGTATAGTTTATAGTTGTTTTATGGCTGCAGCATTACATCAAATGGAAAATCAGATTTCTTGTGCATCATTTTATACACATTTCCCTGTAATTCATATATTCAGAACATATTTGGGAACTTCCGCAGTAATGATGAACCCATTGATGGTAGAGTTGAAGAGGTTACTCAGAAATCTCCTTTTGAGAGTAGAATCCTTGCAGTTTTCCTCTCTGTCCACATCCCCTGTAGCTCTCACAGTCTTTGTAAAGAGAATTGCACTGAATGCAACAGGAGATTAGAAACATAGTTCTGCAGGTCCTTCTGTGCTCCTCTGAAAGTGCTTTCCAGTTCACCACAACTGATGACAAAAGAACAGAAGGGTTCGATTTACACCTGTTCTTTTTAAGAGTGTATATGTGTTTTTATAAAGTCACACCTTCAAGTACCAAAAGCTTCATATCCTATTTTCTTAGTTATTTACCTCTTGCATGCGTCTTTTGGCGCTCTCTAGCGCAACTTCGTAGCCTCTTGTAGTACTCCTATGTATCGTTACTTTTGGAGAAAAGCACCTGTGACGATGGTAAACACGGCTTCAGGTCTGAGTTGACAGCACAGAGCTTTTAGGTGAGCTGCCCTCAGGTCCTGGAAGGAGAACAGCTTTTGCCTTTAATTACAGTTTTTTACAGTTTTATCACTCCATTTTCCTCCCCACCACTTTACTTCCTCTTCCTCATTTTTTGGATTTCTTCTCTTCTCCTTTTCCACATTCTCCACTCTGCTCCCTTCTTTAAACTTTCTCTAATCCTTCTCGTCAAATTCATCCTCCTCTTACCTCTGTGCAGGTAAAACAATGTGACATTATGTGGGCCATTCGAGTAGGAATTTGATTATCTTCATTGTAAAACAGAGCTGCGTTAGCAGGAAAAGGAAACCTCCCAGACGGTCATTTCAATTTAGCATGGTGGAGGAAGAAGAGAGAAGATTAGATGGATATCATTTAATTCCTTTTTTTTTTTTTTTGGAAGAACAACAGATGTCTCATGTTCCTGGAAGTTTAATTTCATATGAGATGTGACTGCTTGAGAGTCGATTGTAAGAAAATTCAAAAGAAATAAGCTCATGTGGATATTTCGTCACACCTATGTCCCCGTACTTCAGTGCACATCAGTCTTATCCTACCTATCAGTAGGCTGCCAATTAAGGGAAGTCAAATGCTACAGAATACAATGATATTTCAGACAAGAATGTGTTTCCAGCTTTGACATTTTGGGGTAATGTAGTGTCTATTCCAATGATAAGAGATGTCCCTTTTCCCCGTATATTTTCTTAAATTCTCCAGTCAGAAGTCACTGAATTAATCCACATTTTTAATTAAAAAAAAAGACTTTTAACCTGTCATTTTCCTCCCCTGAGCTTGTGACTTTCGCTTACAGGACAACTTTTCACCCATAAATTCCCTCTTAGCAGATTTTTTTCTCATTAAAAGCAGCTCACATCACCCTACATTACAAAGGTTTAACATTGCAGCTTCATTTCACGGTAAATGGCTGACATCCGTGTGAATGTATCTCTATAAATATCAGTTTAAGTGGGAAATTAAATTCCAGATTACAGATTAAGTCCTTTATTCTCTTTTACTGATCCCTCGTCTCCATCCTGTGATCTTCTCCTTCTAAAAAAGAGACTGCTAAAATCATCCTCTTCCTCTCCAGAAAAGGTTTCCAACAGATTTAGCTCTTTATCACAACTGTCTGTCACTCTCGTCTACGCCTTCACATCCCTCTCTTCGGTTTTTTCTCCTCAGCTTTCTTCATTTACACCCAGAAGTGGAGGCCTCCCACTGTAGAGTCTCTGTGGGAACATTTGTAAGGATTTAAAAAACACACAGAGACAGGGCTTGATAATCCCTTTATTATTCCTTAAAATATCCACTCTAACATTAGTAGTTTAGCACTGATTCCACTTCTTATACCCTAAAATTAAGGAATTACTTCCTCCAGTGAAAATTAGTTAAGTATAGGGACACACACACACGGGATAAAACATCATCCAGATGGCTCCACATGAATAGCAGAGCAGCAGAAGTGTTTTGGAGGAAGTGTTTTTGTTGTTTTTTTGAATAATATTTTACTTAGTTTAATGATAACAAAACATGGTAGATATTAAAAAATGCGATTTTTTTTTAGGTGTATTTTTTAAAGTTGAAACAAGTAAAAAAGAAAAAAATAAGAAAAAAGGAGGGAATCTCAGTAATTAAATGAAAGTGTTATTTGTGTTTACAAATGGTTATACACACAGTTCTACATATATCACATTAATAATACTGAGCTAGCCAACATGTGTTTATAACCAGAAAATATGTGTATACATACAAAGTCTGTATGTGTGTGTGTCTGTTTTCAAGCAGGAAAACATGGCGGCCTGGTCAAAAATTTTCTCATATTACAGCAAAACAGCACCTTAAAATATGTTTCTGAAAACATTTGAGGCGAGAAATAGGCAATGCAGTAACAGAATCTTGATTCATATTTGATCAGCACTGCCTTTGACAGTTTGATCTGAGTTTTGTGAGCCTGGTGTGTTGCGCTGGATGGACTCATTTGCATAAAGTTGAGGTCGAGCCGTGTTTATGCAAATATGGATGCAGCCAACAGTCGCGCTGCCAGATCTCCTGCTCTCCATAGAAAATGAATACAATCCGCTGACTTGACAAACATCATCACATCCAGTCTCCACACAGCTTTGCGCAACTTGCTGTGTTGCCAAGAAGTAGTAAAGCTGACGGTACAACAATCTTTAATGTTTTGACAGAATAATTTTTCCAGAGATTCTGTATTACTGGGCATATATGACTCAATCACACCCAAAGCGCACACATGGTAAATGGCATTTATAGAGGAGTTTTGATGCATTCACACAGCAGCCCATTGTTTCATTCCTGGACAGTTCTGACACACTCGGATGCTTGATGGGATACACAGACGTGGCCATGCCCACAAATCAAGTATTACCCAAGCATGACTTGCCGTTGAGTCCCAAAAGAAGTATCTGAATTAAGTGAAAAATCACAGATTGTGTTAACAGCTAATTATGTTGAGATGGAGACACTTAATTTAAATTTTTTGTGAACATGATTTTTCATGCTGATTAGCTGCCCCATTAATCTCTTTAGGGGGAAGGACTGTTGGATAATTTCAACCAGCCTGAATGGAAATACTAAAATCCAGAGAACAGTTGTGAATATAGATATGTAGATATTGTGTGTTGGCAAAATAGAAATATCTCACATGTAATAAAAATACAGATGATAGCAGAACTCAAGTTATACTGCATGATACGACTACTAATAGTATGCAAATTATGTTAGTATGTGCCATGTAAGTCATGCAGAATTGTTTATTTATATGTACATACACTATGAGCAGGACAGCTAATGTTTGACTGCGTCACTCCCGGCTGTAAACCTTTAAGCTTGCACACAGGGAGATTGGGGAGTGACGATAACACATTTTGAAAGACTAGAATCAGAGCCTCCAGGTGGATGTTGGAGTGGAGGTGAGGCTGATTTCAGTGCTAACTGAGCTCAAATAGATCACCAAACTGAAAAGGTGTGTGGTCACGTTTGAATTTAGTGGGCTGATTCGAGGTGTGCTAAAAACCATCCCATAATCCCTTGGGTCTTAATGTTCCTATAGAGACATTGCAGATAAGAGATATTTTTTAAACAATACAACTCAGCAGTTGGGAAATATTCTCATGTCTGTACAGAGCTCGAGTCAGGACATGATTAGCTTAGCTTAGCATAAAGAGCTGAAAGCTAAAGTAATCAGCTAGCCTGACTCTGTCCAATGTGAGACTAACACTCAGGCATTTTATCTTGTTTGTGTAGCATAAACAGAAATGTAGACAATACAATTTGTGGTTTTATTGATCTTATCTAACTCTCAGAAGCTCTCAAAAAAGTGTATTTCCCAAAGTGCTGAACTGTTCCTTTGTAGTGTTTGTTGTTGTTTCTTCTTTGTAACAAGAAAAAATATTTTTTTCTACTGGTGAATTTTTCTCTTTTCTCTCTGATCTCCATCATTTCTGTCATTTCCCATCAAAGCTAAAGTGGCTATAATCAATATTTTTATATCAATAATTCATTGTATGTGAAAGATGTTGCTCGTAGTGACGATTGAACAGAGAATTCTCACCTGATTCTGCTGTTGCTATTCTGAATTATAGCAACTTTCAGCTCCTTGTTAGCAGACAGACAAAGTTAGCGACTAGCTGGTAAACATAGTGGATCATTTAGCAGCTAAAGAGCCATGAGAGTTGGTGCAAACCAAAAAAAATGGGTGAATGAATATTAAGTGGACTCACCTGCTGGCTTATAACCATCATTGTCGACTGTGTAACCATGAAAAAATTGACTGTATTGCCATCACAAATCGCTCCATATTCCTTCATATTCCTCTGGTGTTTAGTGCACATGGTACATGATGCTTACTGTATTTGTTACAAACCCTATTCATTCATTTTACACGCTGTTGTAACACTTAAACGCTTTTTCGAGAGTCAGCGTGGCAGCGTTGGCAAAACTCCGGGCTCTTGTCAGTTCGGCAGTTGGTTTCCTCGCAGCTCTTTACACATGTAATCACACCGAGTGTCTGTGTTTGCCAGTGTCTCATTAGACAAAGCCGAGCAGTCGTGATTGTTCCTCTGTTGAATTGTGTGTTTCTGCTAATGTGCGCACATTGTTTACCGTACGCATTACTTCTTGCATCATTTGTCTCGCTGATTGTCAGTCTTTCAAACACCTGAATGAACACAAACAAACCCGACCGCTTCAGCTGAGTGGCAGCAGCTCGAAAAATAACACTGCCTGAGTGTATGTGTGTGTTTGTATTGTATGTAGCAACTACTGACATACACAAGAGAGATTAATATATTAATAACTATCATTAAAAATATCAAGTTTAACTTCAAATTCCTTTTCTGATTTTAATCTCAGCTCCATGTCATTCATATGTGGATACATATTAAAAGTGAAACTGTGGATAAAAGTCGGACTGTTTGAAACAGACAAACTATGACTTATTTATAACTGTTTGGTGTTGGTACATCTCAGTAGTTTTGAAACCAGCTCAGCAGGGAAACACAGAGCAGGATGAAATAAGACATGCTGACATGACCAGAGGAAAACAAACTGAAGAACTGGGAATCAATTTTTTAAAGGATTGTGGCAAAAAAAAAGGAATGAAAGGAGTAAATATAAAGGTGAAAACACTCTGCCGTCCTGTTGTTCTTTCAGTTTTTGTGTAGTTTCGTGTTTCACCCATCGTTGCTTTGTTCATTGCAGCCCGTCACTGAGCATGCAAACAAAATGAAAAACTAAAATGACAGGATAATTATGATCATGCTGCATCATATTTAGAGCAGATGACTACTTATTAAAAATATTACATTTTTTGATGATAGGCCCCTGTCATAAATCAGCTTATAAATAATATTAAGAAATGTTTGAAAGACTGAAATCCACAGAGTGTAAACCAAACACCCAAGACAACTCAAAAGAACATCAACATCACGTTTGTTGGTTAAAAATGTAAAATGACCAACAAACGCTTTGCAGGTCAGTTAAGCGGTTCCCGCAGAGGCCCGATGCTCTGGCAACATCCGGTGTCATCAGTCAGGAGGCTTGATAACAATCTGTTTGATGCTTTGGGCTTTTATGTCCAAATCCAGGCAGATCTGACAGCTGGCTGCGATGAAAACTACTGAGGGAGGCAGATCTCGCAAAAAAAAAAGAGGAAAGGCAAACAGAGACAGGAAGGCAAGATTTAGGAAGAAAGCTGGGATGGGAGGAGGCAACAGAGCGAAGAAGAAACAGATAAGCAACTAAGCAAATAAGATAAGCAGCACGCAAATTTACAAGTTCTGTAAAAGTAGAATTCTGTTGTATTTGATTGCATTAAATAGCACAAGTATACTTAATAAAGTGACCAGTGAGCGTAACAACAACCACATTGTTTTTGATCAAAAAAGCTTGTTCAAGCATTGTCACTACGTCAGCAGCGGGTTTACCGAGCAAAAACTAAATTTCACGCAAACTCTGCTGTTTAAAATCCGCCATGGTGGCTTGAAGAGAAAATCTCCCAAAGTTCACAATCATAGAAAAAAAAGCTGGAAATGCACACTTGATCCACTCAGCAGACCAATTCACCCAGCTGTAGGCATACGCCACCTAGTGGCAAATCTGATAACTACATCTTACTCCTGTGTTGTCAATGGTTTTTTCGTGGTGGGTTTTGCTTTTCTCTATCAACACTTAATGTAACACAGATGTGATTTAGCCAACACACTGATCCTAAAACCTCTTCTAAATACTCAGGGTGGTTGTGTGGTAGCGCTTTCCCTTCTGGCACACAGCAGCTGATGCATTTTACATTTGGAGAACAGCAGCAACAACTGTTAAAAAGTGCAATTCAAAAAAACATCACAGCAATCAAGTTAGTATTGTTTGAGGAATGAGGCCTCGCTCGCAGTCGTGTGTTCCACCATCAATGTGAAGGAGCAGCGGTTTGACTCAGAGGTCGCCTTGAATCAGTGAGCTCTTCAACCCGGGCCCAAAGAACGAGGCCGTCCACCCACAGAAACCTAATTTCAGCTCATTCCTGTGTCTGCAATCTCATTCTTTTAGCCGCTGACCATCAGCGAGAGTCGGAATGAAGACCGACCAGTAAATCGAGAGATCTGCTTTCGTGGCTCAGCTCTCTCTCAAAGGACAGTTAAGGATATAAAAATTATTCTGTGCATGGTTTTGCTGCCTAAAAATACATGGAAATAAAGCTTTTTACAAACTGGCTCTTCTGCCTCAAAGCCTTTCTAACACACACACACACACAGACACACATATAAAACACTCATTTGCACAAAAGTAGGGCAGCCACAAGTTGATTCTCTCAGATGGTGATCCACAATTTGGGATTCTTTGCTTTGTGCGGCAGCATGTTCGAGGGCATCCCACTTGAAAGGAAACATCTGTCTCTGTAACTCAGTCACCTTTTTTCTCTCAGAAATACACAAACACACCAGAATCCCATGTGAATTAGCGCCTGCAGGTTTTTATCACCTCGAGTGTTTGTTCATGTTCATGCATATTGTCATGAGCTCATAGGAATAACACAGGCAAGAAAATACCAAACACTGATAAGAGTCTGTTGAGTCTTTATGAGCCAATTTTGTTGTCTAACGGTGCCGTTTTCTTATCACTAACAGGCCGACTGTAGATATCAGAGGTAATAGTCAGCTTCAGTATCAACCCTTTGGCTTCATTCAGCGACAGTTTAACAGTCACAGGGTTGAAATTCATCACAGAAGAGGCAGAGATACCAGATTCTCTCCCCACAGCGGCAGAAAATAGACCAGAATGCAATTTAGCCACAAGACAAGGACACAGCTGCAATCACACAAACGATCGAATGATCATGAACTGGGAGGCAGCCAGCTACAGTATATTACTCAGCCGTGCGACCACTCCTGAATGAAAATAATAAGTGCATGTGGTTTCATTTGCATGCTGAAAGGCATCCTGGGAAATTTAGGAGATAATGTATAGAGTTTATAATTTTCACATGAAAGAAATCTGAAAATACTGAACTGAATAAGGGGAATTTATCTGTTTATTTTGACACTTAACAATCATGTGAAATCGTATTTTTAAAAATTATAGTGCAAAAAATCCAGGTGAAAACTTTCACACTTACAAATGTATTTTACAATTCAGTCTCTAGAGCAAAGACTGTATTTATCTTACACAATCTTGTGCATGACCAGCGGCTCATTTGCAATTTATTTTTATTTTTCTTCTCACTTTCTATTACCAAACATATTTTCGGAGCTGGTTTCGGAGGTTTCAGACTTCAGTGACTGACCTCTGGGCGTCACATTGTTCCACAAAGATGTGCCTGCTGAGGTTCAGTGTGTGTGTGTGTGTTCATGTGTAAATGGTGAGTATTTGTGTGCTGGCTTTCTCCAGTTTCCTTCCCAGAGGCTGTTCTCTTTCTCTTTTATTCTGACGCCCACACACACTTCTGGCTGGTTTATAATGAAGATGTTTTTTGTGTTAAAACAAAAAATGCCCACTTTCACACACTGGAGTTAATTTTTGCCTACCAAAAGCGAGCAAGTGTTTCTAACTGTTATCCCTGGATCTGTCCTGCAGTTTGGGTCATCACACATTCGGCCGCAGTCGCTCTGGTTCAATGATTGAACATCCAGAACACAAACACACCATTAACCTGGATGAACGCCAGAAAAACCTTAGCAGGATTTTATATAGCGACACAGAAACAGCTGATTTTCACTCAACTGACCTGGAAGTTTGGCAGAACGGTTAACAAATATTTTAACATTTTAAGAGTCTGTGCCTGTCCTGAACACTGAAAAATATACCTGAACCATAGACTGTGTATAAAGATGGACATAGCGAGGTGTGACGTCGTCCACTGGTTTGCATTAGAGCCAGTGTGAAGCCCAGAGTTTCTGCTTATGATCAGCACCATTTTTTCCATTTGTAACTAGCTTACTGGGAACACCGAGCGCTGCACACTTGGGCTACTTTAGCTAAATTATGCTAACAGGGCAGGTATCATAATCCAGTAACATTAAACTTACCGAATATTGTGACAGTAGTCTCAGCGTGAGTCCCGGACCCGGGGAGAGCAGCAGGTGAACTGTCAATCACAGCTGTCAATCAACGCCCACACGGCAGACATCAAACCTGCTATAAGTCTTCAAATCTTATTAACGGAGCAATAATTTCCAAAATAACCACCAGCACACTTATTAGAAGGCCCGAATTTAGGGATTGAGACATAATGACTCGTTGAAATAAATGATCAACTTAGTATTTCTAGAGAGAAGTTGCCGCTTTTTGGGAGTAAACTGGAGGCAGCATCTGTCGGTGGCACTTTAGGGTACTTCTGCTTTGGCTTCAGCCTCGAGCTGTGGTAGTTGCCACTTGACTTTTACCTAATTCTTTAATTATGCCCCAATATAGAAACCAGACACTTTCACTTTTCCCTTGGCCGCATCATCAGTGTTGCTGTACTGCCATTATGGTCCAGCCATCCCCGCCTATTTTATGGATGTTTAAATACTTTTTCCCCCTGTGACGATGTGTTTGATTTTGTTCAAAGTGGATAAAGTGAAGGAAGTGGCCCTGCTCTTTGATTCTAACCAAGTGACAGCACATCTTCACAGTTACCTCTGATGATTTAAGTTGAATTTTTTCCAGTATAGAGTGACGTGACGTGATTATCCATCAGAGTAAGAAATTCCCCCACCCTAATAAGAAGATGGGTGCAAAAAAACATGCAAAATGCATCATTCCTCGCAGTAGAAAAGTGACTTACAGTGGATTATTTTACAAGATCTTTTTCACATTACCAGGACTTCAGTACCACAGAAGCACTTACTTGGCACCGTCCTACTTGTCACTCAAATGTCACCTTTTTAAGTTAACACATACTATTTTCAGCCACCTCCTCTGTGTAAGATGCAGTGTAGTTTGATGGAGAGTGAATAATAAAACAAGTCATTTAAATTGGGGAGGAAATAAGTGCTAATCACAGGATGCTCTCTACACTTTTTGTGATCCTGTCTCTGCTCGGTGAAGTGAGTTCAATGTCCTTTTCTTTTTCTGTCCTCCCCACCATCTTCTCCTTTTTTTCCGCAGGACAGTGGACTCTGAGTTGTAATTTGGCACGGAAAGAAAGGCGGATATGTTCAGTGGACAGCACTCATTGATCCAGAATAAGATGAGAGCAGAATAAAAAAATACACACCTGTGCGTGCACATGCTCTAACACACACACACACACACACACCTGGTCTTTTTTTTCAGCCAGGAAAAGATCAGCCACCTGATGTATTGTTGATCCTGAGAGGTGATAACAGCTGCAGTGACTTGGTGTAATAGAAGAGAAGAACTCTGAAATACTGTCCTTTTGTTGAATCTGAAAATTGTAATTCAACCCACTCTGCACCACTGTCATCAATCATACTGGTGATGACCAAACCCGGCAAAAACTCTACATCAACACAAGCATTTGTGGTGCTTTCTGGTGAATATCTAAGTTTAGAATTAAAGGGGTGTCAAAAAAGACAATATAAAGCTTTGTCAAGTAGAGTTTTATCTTTCAGCGTTAAATGTTATAATTGGTCGGAATAGATACTTGGAAATGAATAATAACATTTATTCAAGTGAGATGGCAACCGCTGTTTTTTTCTATTTGCAATTAAAATAAGCAGCGATCATTAACTGATCGGTTCAAAGAATGATAAAAGGTTTTGCGACACATATGGCGATGTGTGAAATTCACGAATGAGAAGAGCTTTGACAGTGCGAGAAGGCAGAGATAGTGGAGAGAAATGTATTAATGAAGATTAAAGAAGGACAGTTTTTCCCTGCGTGTGGATGCTATCTGCCTGTCATGTTTATGTGTCTTTGTGGTACAGAGAAGACTTTGTTTTCAAGGTCCTTAATCACATTAAGACATGAATTCTGTTTCTCCATATTGTAAATGTACTATTGTTACGTCTGTCCACTCTGCATATACAACTTCTATTGCATGTCTGTCCATCCTGAAAGAGGGAACCCTCCTTTGTTGCTCTTTTGAAGCTTTCCCCTTTTTTCATCCCATTGAAGGTTTTTGTAGGGGAGTTTTTCCTTATCTGAGAGTCTAAGGATGGAGCGTGTCGTTTGTTGTACATTTTGTAAGTCCCTTTGTGGAAAATGTATGATTTTTAGGCTCTATATATATAATAATAATGTTTATTTCAATTCATGCATAAAATGCAACACAAAGGGTTTAACATAAAAGAAAAGAACATTTATAATAAAACAGTAAAACAAGATAAAATTATATTAATAAGACAGGATAAAATAACTGTTCACCAATAAGAAAATGAGAGAGAAAAAAATCCTCAATGGACTCAATAATTGTGGCAGTAAAATTTGATCCAGGCTTTAATCAACCAATCAATGTTAATTCTTTAAACTGCCAATGGATGGGACATTCATATAGTAGCAGCAGCAGCAGTGTAGTACAATTTGGGGAGTTCAACAAGATATTTAAAGGGAGTTGGACTGATTATTGAGGGGTTAATTGATTAACAATAAGTGGACTACTTTGTAAAAATGGCACAATTTCTGTCCTTAACCTTAAATTACAGTGATTTTTACTGTATTTGTTTATTTAACAGGGACGATGGACAGTCATTGACTGTCCCAGAGTTAGCTAGATGGGCAAATTTACTAAATAATTACGGCATCAAATGTTACAGTTCATACAGGGGTATAGTAAATAAACATTACATCATACAAACCTAAAAGCACTATTCATTTAAAGCATTACATCATATAAAAAAGGATGTCAGTAAATCCTGGCAGGATTACTTATTGAGATGTATTCAGACAACTAACAGGCAGGATGTTTAACAGTTATGGATTTGGATAATGAGGTGAGTGGACTGTTATAAAAGACAGTCTGGAAAACATTTTAGGAGCTAATTGAGTAAAGTATTGGTTGATATAGATTGGGACGTCAACTTGCAAAATTACCCAGTGGGATCAGAATCTGTTCCTAAATTGTAGAGGAAATGTTAGGAGGCAGTTTGTGAGAGGATGGAAGGACAGACAGAAATGGGTGAATGACTCTCATCCTTTTCAAAAAGCACAGACTGATGTAAGAACAGAAAGGGTAAATTCTGCACCAAGAGTTTTAAGAACAAACTTTGTGTGATCACAGCGAGTGACACCATCCTGTGCTGAAGACTGAAGATGAGACAGCAAAATCTAACAAAGAAAAGTGAGAAATGACAGCAGCAGGATTTGTTTGGGTGCAGAGCTGAAATAACTTTTCAGAGACTTGATTAATGTACAGTTTACTTCAGAGGAATGAAAAGAGCTCGAGAACAGCTTCTGTCTGAGGAAGAACCTAATGTGTGTCGTGTTCAAACATCTTAGAGATGAAGTGGGTAATGTAGTAAAAAGGCCAGAGAGATCCAGAATCTAATAAAACTAATAGAAATAAGAACAAAGCAAAGAAAACTTACTTCTCTACCAACATTTTAATCGAGCAATCACATTTCAGCTTTAAGGTTCACAGCTTCCATAAAAACAAAAAAACATGCAGATTTTAAACTCAGTTTTGTTTTGCATGTTTCATCACAGGCTAAAGATCTGGGTTAGGGAATAAATTGAGACATTTTTACTCTTATTATACCAGTTGTTATCCCCTGCGGGCTCTCTGCAGTCTTTGTCTTACCCACTAAGCAGTATTAAAATGACCTTTTAAGATATTGTTAAATTTTTAAACACACTCACAGAGCGGTCTTTCTGATGATGTATTCATTGGCTCTGCAGCTCCGTCCGCTGCATCCATATTCATGCTGCTTGTTTCGATTCTCAGACGTTTGGCACACACACACACACACACACACACGCACACAATCCCCGGGAGCAACAAACAGCCAAATCCAAGAAGCTCTATTGTTTTGGCTCATCTATTTTCTCGCCTCGCGCTCTGTCTTTCCTTTCTCAATCCCTCTTTTCTCGGACAGGGTGAGGTTGCCCTTTCCTCCTCGTCCAGCTGGGGAATGCTAATGGCAACGCGGCGGGGCCAAGACAATTAGCCAGACACACACACACACAACGCAAGCAGACAAGTGCAAGCAGACCCAAACGCAGTGTGTAGCAGTGAGCAACAGGAAACACACCGTGACACACACGAACACAGTCAAACGCACATACACAGAGAGGAACAATTGGTAGCGTCGAGCTTTTTGTTTTGCAAACCTGCAGTTCAGTCCAAGAAACAGAGAAAGCAAAATAGAACGAGAGAAGCAGAATGAGAGATCGAGGTTTGTCACTCCAACAAACAAGCTCCAGACATTGAGTATTGAACAAAAATACTTTAAGAAATAATGATTTAAAAAACAGCGTCACAACCGGTTGCAGCCAAGTCTTTTGATCCCAGCGATCTGGGACAAAACCCAACCTAGCAGCTCCATCTTAATGACCTCATAGCCAAAAATTACTGTTCTTCTAATTGGCCGAGCTTGGTCAGTTCAAGATTTATAACAAATGTGTTTCAAAGGTCTTTACAGAAAAAAAAGAGACGTCTTAGATCTAATCAGTCACTGGACAGAGTGAAACAGGCATTTGGCGAGCCAAGTCAGAGTGGCTCCTCCCCTGAGATAGGTGAGCATACACATAAAACAAAAAGAAACATGAGGTGGAGAAATGATTTTGCAATAATTCTGCGGTTGCAGATTCTGGGGTCATCTTACAGCATTGACTTTTCTGTACTGAGATCCACTTGCCTTCAAAGTAATGTGAGTAGAAACTGCTCCAAAACATGTAAACAAAGTGAAAAAGATAAAGAATATCAAACTTGATCTCATCGACTTTTGACAAAATGAAAATTAAAGGATACAAGAAGTTGACATTATGTTGATCTGTGAAGAAAATTAAATACAGATACGCAGTTAACAGTGAAAAACTTACTACTGGTTAATAGTAGCACTGGGTCAATGCTGCCATTAAAGTGATACTGTTAGCCTGACCATCAGACTGGTTTGGCATTTCATTACACTTCACTAACATTATATCCATTAAATTTGGCGCTGTCGTAATTTATGACTTGGAAGTTGGCATGGACGCTATATACAAGTCGGAATAGGTCTAAAACTCCCAACGTCTGAGGAAGCCAGTGAGTAAGTTACATTGGAATGACTGCGGCGCCATCTTGGCACACGGTATCCAGTTCTCTTAATACATCCATGTTGCTGAGAAGTTAACATTTTTCACAGCAATCAAATAAATATGCAAATTTAAGAGTTGTTATTACCGTAAGTCACCTCACAATAACAGCTATGTCAGTCTCATCCACACGTTCATGGATGTAGCTAGCTAGTAATGTAGGCAGAAGGCGTGCCCATTCTTAATCCCCCCTACTACAGGTCTGATTGGTTGATTCTCCAACAGGCAGAAATAGCCCCCCATGGGGCACAACACCAAACTTATTTGAATCTCTGAACAAATTGGACAAATGGGTGGTTATCTTAGCTCAATTCATGGATATTTATAGGCTCAAGTAGCTGACGTAAGCCCCAAACTGGAGACTTGAGAAGGACTTTCACAACTTTATGTGCCTGTAGATAAGGAAAATTCCCCCCCAAAAAACCAAACTATCCCTTTATTCTCCAGCTCATTCAAACACCGACAGAAGTCTTTAACAGCAGCTGCATCTCAGATGTGAGAACTAAAGTCTGCAAAGCTGCCAGCTCCCAGTCCTCAGCTCCGTCTGATTGTGTAAAGCTAACAGTCCGTTTCCCAGCCCTGATCAATAGCTCATATGCAGTTTGGCAGCGCCAGTTCAGATGTTTATCTGCCCGGCTGAATGGGCACTATCTCCACCAGCATACTTTAATCAGACTGAGTTATCGGGATCTGTGGCTCCGAGTGAACTGGGAGATGTGTGCGCACGCAGACGCACACAGGGCAGCCAATCAATCACTTTAATTGATCGAGGGAATAGCAGAGGAAGAATGGGCTCAGATGTCTCCAGGCGCAGATGCAGCATAAGTGAAGTGTTTGTGTGAAATAATGGCTCCTGAATTGAATTGGCAGTGTTCCATATGCTGTGTCTGTGTGTGTGTGTGTGTGTGTGTGTGTGAGCATTTCATGTGCTAACAACAGTAAGTTTATCAGTAACTTTTAAAAGGAAAATACAGGAGTAAGCTAAAGGTAAGAGATGTGGTCTTTAGCCCAGATTGTTGCCGGTTTGATGAAAATCTGTGTAGGTAAATACAAAGTAGACTAAATCATCTTTCCTCTGTCACTGCCATCAAGTTGTTCTTGAACGAAGTATTTCAAGAAAAAGAAAAATACCGAAAATCCTTCAATACTGCTAGAAAAGAGCCAGCTGGGCCCATATGTTGTTTTGTTCTGCATTTAAATTCTTACCTTGAATAAGTGGCATTTCCAGGACAATTATACATATTTTAATTGTCATGTAATCATCAGGATTTAAGAGCAAGAGTTACTTCCAAAACTCCAAAACTCCACCTGCAGTTAAACTGTTATAAAGTTAGAAATCCACCATTCAGAGGCAGATCTATCCATTTCTGAACTGGCAGCAGCCTCGAGGGACCGTGATGCAATGAAACGTCTCAATGTTGTCAAGACTTGCTGTTTGTCAACTTGAAAAGCTCGCTCCACTGTGGCCACTTAGACGTAAAATCTATAGTTTAAGGCAACACCACATTAAGCACGACTAGTCTCTGTGTACACGCTTAAGACAAAGTTTTCCAAAGTATCGTCTGTCATAGTCCAAAGTGAAACTTTTGTGTGCAAACCCCAGTCTGGCTGTGTTTTATCTGAGGACACAAAAATGAATATTCACACCTTTAACCCCCCTGTTGCAGGTTGTCACTTAGCTACAGCAGGTTTCTGCAGAGCGAGAGCGAGATCCAGAGCCGTCATCTGGTCAATCTATTGATCTGTTTTTCTTAAAGTGATTTCAAGAATTCAAATTTCATGATTTGACCCTGTTTAAGTTGCTAATCACAAGTACTATACAGTCACCAAAATGTTATATTGGGAGGGCATCCATTCCTGGGGCTTTTTGAAGGAAAATTATTACCATTTTAAAAAGGTTTAATGAACCTGTAAGTTCAACTACTTCAACAGGTGTCTGTTAGTTTAGAATCAAACAGGATTTGTTGGTGCTCCACTATTGAACAAACACCTCAGTAATTTGTGTCCATTAAGAAGGTTTCAAGAGACAAATTGAGCAACTGATCTTGTGTCATAAACATTTAAATTTGACATCTGCGAAGCACTAACCAGACACGTTTGTGAGCCTTGAGATACATCTGAAACCCAGAATGAGTCAGAGTGAGAAACATGGTGCACCACTGACCTCTAGTGGTTGCACACAAGATTTCAATGATGCATCATGCTGGAGTGAAATGATGCTGAAATTGGTCTGACCATGAAATGAAGAACAAAATGAGCCTTTTTTTATATGAAAACCACAAAAAGAAACATCTTTATTTTAAGAGTATGCATGACAGCCATTTAAAAAAAAATAGCACAGCATCATCTGGTCATCTTTTATACAAATAATTAGCATAGTGATATTAACATGATAAACACTGTACAACGTATGAAAATAAACACATGCAGACCTGCTAACTTCTACAATACGACAACCTAGAAAACGTGTGGGCCAGTGCATAATTCAGCTTCTCCGTCCTACCATTATTTTTTTTTTGTAAAAAAGGTACACACCCAATTCTGCACTACATATACACACACAGAGGGGGCTTACAAATGACTAATGAATTAAGACTTTTCTTCCTTTTATCTCTTTATAAAAATTATAAAATGAATGCCAAAAACCTATTCAAACGTTTTAACAATACAAATTCATCACCAACCTGGTAAAAAACACTGTCAGTATCAAACATCTTATTAACAAATGCCCACTTTAAAACTCTTTTCCATTACAAACTGGAATAAAAAATGTCCATTATAAAAAGGCAAACTAGACAACGTGTATAAATATTAAACATATTAACATATTATTTACAGGTTTTGCTGGAGGGAAGTTTTTAAATATTTTTACTCAATTTAGACTGAAAAGGCTTTATTTTTTGGAGGTGGTGGTGGTGGGGGGAGGGGGTGACCTCTCATTGAGATAAAGCTTTCTCCAAAATGTCAATGCTGACCAACGGCAAAGATGCAACTTCGAAAAACACCCTGAAAAATATTAAAGAATCGATTAAAGCCGAGAAAATGCGACTGAATATATATAAATAAATAAATAAATGGGCTGGATGGTTAAAGTCTTTCGATACAGGACCGTGTGATGAAGAATCATCTACTTACTTGTGGGAGTATTTGTTCCTGATGGCTCTCAATTTATCGTCAGGAGGCGCCGACAGCATCACGTGGAGCTTTCTGACGACGGGCGCCAAATCTGACGTCTGATATCCGGAGTGGAACTGCAGGATGGGAGCCTGAAGCACGAGAGAAACAAAGAGGGACGTTTTCACTGTTGTTCGTACCAAAATATAGCCATGTTGAACTCTTAAAGCTCTTTAAAAAAAAAAAAAAAAAAGTAATTTCACTGTTTGGTGTTAACTCAGTCTGTGCAGTTTCTATATTATATAAACATTATATCATTTATAAATGGCCAGAAATGAAGTAAAATGTCCTGCTGTCCCTCGTACTACTGCAGCAAATACTCACATTTACATTTAAATTGAAAGCAGGAGAATTGTTCACTACACAGAGCTGCAGTCTGGCTCTTGACTGCTGGACTGAAAAATTCAGCCAAGTCAAACAGCTGACAGCTTGGCATCAATGTCCAAGACAACATAAACTGGAACAAAGTCCACGTCAAACTGTAGACACAAACCACTTCGGCTGCAGTCCCAACAAACAGCCCTTTCTGTACAAACAGTCCCAAAGTTAATGTGAGGAGCCAATTTGAGGATAAAAAGTTCCTTTAACGGTATGTGGTAAAACTTTTACAGGAACGTGACTTGTGATCGGAACAGCTGTGTCGTATTGAGGGAGAAAAATAAAAAAACAGATGAACTTAGACGAGGAGCAGAGGTGTGCTGGCGAACCTACCCATCCTCCCAGATCTTTGGTGACCAGCGCCATCAGCAGGCAGGCCGACGCCAGCAGGGAGCCTCTCTCTGGCACCAAGTCCATCTCCATGAGGCTCAACTCGCAGAAGTATCGAGCCAGAGTCAGCGTGTCCATGCCTGCATTCACACACTGCAGACAGCAGAGCGTACACACAGGTGAGGGGAAGGCAGACGTCAAGAGATTGTGAAGAGCATGGACACACACACACACACACACACACACACACACACACACACACTATGACCCAAGTCGGAGCCATACAAACACAAGGCTCTCCAGGTTTTTGCAAAGTGGTGGGAGAGCTATGAGCGTAAGAAGCGCCCAGTGTCGTCAAGTGAACTGTACACATTCATGCATACCTTGGCATAGCGTCTGAGGAACCGATAGGGGATGGGGATGTTGATGTCGAAGGACAGCGCCTGCAGGATGTTGGCCTCCATGGAGATAAGCTCCTCCCTCTTGTACGCATCATCGCAAATATAAAGAAAGTCGTCGACACACGGCGGGCTGCGCTCCTGCAGATCAGACACATGAAGCAGTGTTAGGCAAGAAGAAAGTAATCATTTGAGTAAAAGTGTAATCGTCCCTCAGACACTGGATTTAGGATTTTTTATGTTTTTTTTTTTAATAAGCATGCTCAAGGTCTCCTTTCTCAGGCTTTATAATCCCATTTTATGTTTGTTAGATGATCTTATGATCCTCTTAACTGCTTTTATTTTCACAAGTGCTCTTTAAAACCACTGGCTGTGCTAATGGAACTTAAACTAAGCTGTTCTGGCATAACAAAAACCCCAAGAACACTGGATTTTTGGCAATTCTGTGCCAAAGAAAAACTCATTTTTAATGAAGTCTGTGCAAAGGAGGGTGAGAGATTTTTCTTTTTAAAACACATTATACATGTTAGAAAATAATTGCTGAAAATATGTGAAAAGACTGAACTATGTAGTACTGAATTGTGGAGTTAGAGCGTTAAAATGTTTTGAGAAAGTTAATTTCTGTTGTTCGGGATTTTTTGGGCGGGCCTGAAATGGTGGTAGAGGTGATGTCGATGATGTAGAGGAGTTACTAGCATGATGATTTTGAAACCTTTATATACTTAACAACTTTTTATCATTCAAATTTGGCTGGGTGGTTAATTATACATTTTTCTGTGGTGTGACAAACCCAGACACATATTTATTATTGCTTTACACAGACTAATGACTAGAGCAACAATGATTAGTTGCCAAGTATTTTGATAAATTGAACATTTTGAGTCATTTGTTAAGAAAAAGCTTCTCAAATGTGAATATTTTCTGGTTTCTTCAGGCTTCTACAATAGTAAACTGAATATCTTTGGGTATTCAGATTGTTAGTTGCAGCCCTGTTCATGACATGGTCAACTAAAAAGAAACAGCACACTGAAAAATACACACACACACGATAAGCTACAACTAATAAACTGTCAGTTTTGACATTTTAAATCTCTTAAAAGTTAAAAAGTTTTGAATTTTTTAAGCTATTATTTGTAACATAATATTAACTGTATACTGTGTGTCCTCACCTCAAACTTGGAGGCTATGAGCATGGTGGTGGAGCCGACGAGCTGCAGCATCTCCCTGTGGACTGGAGTCTTGGACAGGTAGTGGTCTGCCATCTTCACAGCCAGGTACAGGGTCTCGTGGTACAGCTCGAAGTTCTCCTAAACACCAAGAAACAGAAACCAGTCAACAGGCTGCACAAACACAGAAAAGAGACACAAAGTTCAGGATTGAGCTCTTTTAATTTAGCTCATGGCACCCAAGTGAGCAGCAACATGTGATTTTTGCAATTATCTGCTTCAAAATTTGCAATGATTTTTTTACAACACAGGTGGAAGGACTCACCTGTACTTCGACCAGCCAGTCGATCAGGATTGCTCTCATCTCTGAGTTGAGGCTGGGCTGCTTGGACATGTAGTTACTGAGGACAAACTTCTCCTGCAGGCAACCAAACAACAGAAGAGACAAAACAGAAAAGGTGACTTTTGCATTCAGAATTTGTTCCTTTACAAAAAAAAAAAAAAAATCCCCAGAAACAGCCTTAAATTCCTTTTGAAATTTGGTGACAATGATTAATTTGGCTCACCTCTCTCTGTTTGAGGTAGTCAAAGATTTCCTTTGCATACTCCGGACACATAAAACAATCCTCGGTGTTCTCAGAGTCTATATCAAACTCCTCTGGGATCTACAGGGATGGTGGAAATATGAGGAAAGAGAATTTTAGCCAATGTTTCCAGAACAATCTGTTCGAGTCAGACATTTCTTTCTTAGGAATGTAACATTTTCCTTACCGGTTGTCTCTGGAGGTGTGCTGGCACCTCGCGGACAGCAGGGGGCACAGCAGCTATCAGCTGTTCAACTGGAGCTGCCACATCAGTCACATGCGCCGCCTCTTGCTTCTCACTGGGTTTCTCCTCCTCTGCGTCAGTCTTTTCTTTTTCAGCCGTTGTTCCCTCTGAGCTCACTGAGGAAGACCTGCAGAAGGAGAGAGAGAGAGGCTGCAAATTGAAGACATCTGCTACTGATGGGAGAAATGAATTCCAGGAGATGTGAAAATTTTAACAGAAAGACAGAAAGTTACTTTTTCAGGTTGGCCTGGTTCTTCGCAGACACAGAGGTGGAGCTTGTTTTCTTCACCTGCTTCTTTGCAGGTTCCTTCTTTCTCCCTGGAAGGCTGATGTGAACATTATGGGCCTGTAAACAAAGTCAAGTCAGGTCAAAATGTCCCACAAACAAAACTGTGAGCAATTACAAAAGGCACCAAAACTCTGATAAAATAGATCATATGTACGGCTACACAATCAAGATTACACTTAATCTTTTTACATTTCCGGAAGTTTTGTGAAATGATTCTACACAACTGCAGCACTGCTAAAAACAGCCCAAATAAAACTGAAAATCCATTTAAAATAAATTAAATTGCTAATCAAACCTTCAATAAAAATGTTTCTGTTGTACACTGTTAAATGACACTAAAAGTCTCAGCTTCATTCTAAAAAATATATTAATGTCAACTAAACTTAAGGATTTGTCTCTTATGCATGATCTCGTGATAATCATTTGGGATCAGCTTCAGTAAAACGGTCTTTCACAGTTTTACTAAGCGATCTCATCACAGTTTTGGTATCAACACATTACCAAATCTAATCTCCGACGCCTTTTTGTTGGCTTCACAACAGGTGAACAAAAAGCGTGACGCTCGTTTCACACTCAGGTGAGGTGACAGCGCACACATTCACACCACAGTGCAGAACGACTGTGAGCCCAGTTACACCTGTACACCAAAAACCCAGGGATGCCGAGTGTCAGTCAACACAAGAACACACACACACACACACACAGTCACATTATGTGTCGTCTGTTCATAATGTTTCAATTGGCCACGATGGTTAAAACATGTGTTTAGTTAATTATCACACTTCCTGGCATCAGCGCAATTTCAGAAACAGGATCTGTTAATATGTGCTGCAAATGACAATTATTTTCATTATCAATTAACCTGTAAATAATTTGTTTAATCCAGTAATCATTTTGACAATGACATTTTAGAAATAGACTAAAAGCCTGTTGCCAAGAGGGACGAGCCATTATGATAACATGACACATTTGGGAGATCAGACAGCTTGTTAAACATAACCCGAGGTTATGACACTCAAATCTTAATTCAAATGTGAATGTTATGGGAGACGACACACTATTCAACACATTATTTCATAGATGTTGCAGCCATGACATTTTAAGCATTATTAGAATGATGGAAAGAGCAGAGGGAAACTGATGGATCCAAGAGCTACAGCGATTCAAGCATCATATTTCCATTCATATTCCAAGCACTGCAAGCATGATCAAGTGTTTTATAGGAGACGCTGACAATCTATGCAGGGGTTTTTGCCCAACACCAACTGCTGGAATATGTGGGAATACTTGGTGAAATTTAATGTGGCGTCACATTGAGGTGGAAGCCACAGACGTTTGTTTGCATCACAGTACGTCTGGAGGGAACAAATCAACATCTTTCCCAATAAAGCACAGCAGAGGTTACAACAGTCTCTCATAATACAGTCTTACACAGCAATCCAAGCAGATGGGACTCAAAGTTTAGCCATCGGTATGCTTCATCAGACGTGCTTGTGCACCGTTATCCTCATATCCACGCGCTTTTCATGTCTCACTTGGCAAACAGAAATACAAAAAACAAAGCAATCTACCTGAAACGTCACTTGCAAGTATTTGATTGGTCACAGAGGTGCCTTGCCAGATGTTGAGCCAAATTTTTTGACTAACAAACCTGCGTTATTTGACGCAGGGAGAGCAGAGGTTTTTTCCCCACATAGGGTTAAAGACGGTCTGAACGCAGCCTTGTTTAGGCAGTTCCCAATATAGATTGATGTAAGGGGCTTCACATTCCTACCTGCATGAACCTGACACTATCATCTAGGCCCAGTGGAACATACTGAAACCAAACATTCCCACTTGAGAAGAAATTATTTTCATCAAGTCTGAGAAAACAGTCACATGGGATGGGATATTACAATCACCTAAAATCCTGGATGCACTAAACAATTTCACGACTATCTGCTACTTCAGGTAACTACAGCATAGAGAGTCCTACTGTAAAATCTTGGTAGGCTCATTTAAGTGAACGATAGAGATTTGACCCTGAATCTCTCAATAACACAGGACTTACATTGGTGATGTCGATAAAGGCTGTCCTCTTCTTAGGAGCTCCATGAGGAGGGGAGGTCGACCTTTTGACTTGTGGGCCTTCCTCCTGCAACACACACACACACACACACACGCACAAAAAGGAAACAAATACATTACTCCCAAATCACAGGATAATGATGTGCACAGGCAGTGCAAAAAAAAAGAAAAGACATGCATTGTTCTCCCCCAAGTCTCATGAACTTAATTATTTCCGTGCAACAGCTGCTGCAGAGTTTGCTTTGTTTACAGCCTGTCTGCAAGAAAGCTGGCCATTTAAACCAAGCACACAGACAAAACACATGAATGCACGCTGCTTTTACCTGGTTCTCAGTCGCTGTGGCATTCAGTCTGGGCAGCTTGCTCCCAGCGGTGACTGTGGGTTTCTTTCCCCTCGGCAAAGGCATGGCTTTATCCCCTCAAAACAAACTGCAGCGGCTGCTCCGATCTGCTTTGCAGAGAGAAAATACAAAAAAAAATGGCGGGTCGACTTTAAAAACAAAACAGCGCGGTTCAAAGTTTTGCAGTTTAAGCTAATTTAGTTGCTAATAACGATAAGTAATACCGAGTAATTTACACAAAAGCTGTTTATTGGGTGGAGTTTCCGCACGTGAACATGTTTCTGCGTTCAAAATATTACTCTAAAATCCCTCAAATTAATGTTTTATCTTACCTTTCCTTGTTGTTCCTGCTCGTCTGCGTTAGTCGCTTGGTTTTTGGACCAAAAACAACGCATGCAGCGTATTTAACAGTTGTAAACAGTCCTGGTTCGCCGTATTGCTTCCTTAACGAGAGCTCAAACAAAAGTGTTTCAGCTGCGGATCAAAATCTGCTGCGTCTCCTCTCATTGGACAGAATTCGAGCCAGGCGGACCAATCAGAGAGTTGCTAGGGATGCCGTTGCTAAGGGGCGTTAGTTTCAAGTAACGGCTCCTCCCGTTCCGTCGATCATAAATCAGATTCTCATAGCAAACGCTTTCAAAACACCAGACTATATATCTAAAGTATATTAGTTTATATTGATATTATGTTGTGTAATGGAAGTGAGGACGTGTGTTATTTAATTAGGCGTTTGGGAATTCAAAGTCGAGCGTACAAATCACCCGCCCACCTCATTTCGTTTATCTCAAATCCAACGAACCCCGGGGGAGGGAGGAGCGTGTGAGAATTTCAAACGTCCTCGCTACCAGTAGCAGTTTTAACGTTGAGGGTTTTATTGATGTTTTCCTCATGACCCAAGCACGCAAGTCTTAGTGTAACTGATGGTAATTATTTCAGTGCAGACACGCAAACGTGCATGTGACATAGATCTCTGCCCACTTGTGCACATAATCAAACACAAGGACTGACGAATTATTAGGTATTTTTTACCACTGTAATAATTCATATACTGGTGCAGGTTTTATGTGCAGTTTTTTCATAGTAACTCAGTCAAGTCACATGTTTGTATGTTTATATGTATTTACCTTTCTGCAGTTTTTGAGCCTTTATTCATGAGTTGCATCTTTATCATTTATACTTTTTTTTCTACTTTTATTATATTTTACCATAAGTATGTTTTAATGTATGTGTAGTATATGATATGTATATATATTTAACTATGTATACTGAGCATCTTAGAGAAACATATCATTTGGGATAGTTCTGTTTTCTATAAATATACGAACATACACATAGAAGGAGAACAAGATATTTTATCTCTACTACTCAAAAGTGTCCATGCCGCCTACATGTTGGAGAGCCCAAATTTATTTCATTTAGGAATAAAAAATAAACCCTAAAAGAACTGCAGGATATTTTAATTAATGTGGTGCAGGTCCTGTAAGGCCTTAAAGTGTTGGAAAGATATCTGAAATCCAGGCCTTTAATGGTCTTGAATATACATCTTAAATTCAGTTTTGGTGTGGATTTTGTATGCATTCACGCTACTCATAGGTCAATATTTGCTTTTCTCTTAATATTGTTTCAATGATTTCCATTTAACACACAATAAAGATTTTTTATTCTCAGATCTTAGCACCCTGATTTAACTTGTGAGAGTGCCGAGAGGTGATTACATTACAATAGATCAAATTTGTGTTTTTAATTTATATTTTTGGTGCCTGGTGACATTTGTTGATTCGCTGTTTGTCACCTGCATTTACAACACTCACAAGAATAACTTTCTTTAATTATTTAATGCACAATTTGTGAATCCAAGTGACCTATTACGTCCCGTGTTTAATTAGCACTAGCAGAGTAGCAGTAACAGCTTTCCCAGTTGGCAGCTCATAGTTAGGATAAATAAGATGATGTGTAATACAGTATAAAACACACAATTGCACAATACACCAAGTATTCTTGCAGATTTTCCAGCATAAGTCTGGCATGTCGTGATTTCCCTTTAGGCTGTCACACACGACTGAAATGACCCTTAAAGTCTATTTAAATGATCATGTTGAGCAATCGGCACACTGACATACAGACAAGAATTTCCTGAACTGGAGCATAAAGAGCACAGTGGGTCTACTGGGGCTCACGGCACGGAGTAACTGCATTAACAGTCTGGATAATAGAGGGTCATAAATTGCAAATCACATTTGTGCATCCAGAGGGCAGGTTCAGGATCCATGGGATGGACACTGGGGGAAGATGGCAGCTAACGTCCGTCCAGCTGCCAGAAGTTTGGGAGGAGTTGTCCTCCGAATCACAAGAAATGAGATCATTGACATCGATGCCATACAGGGCTATGTCATTTCTGAATACATCTTCAACACACCATAAACTGTAGATCCCTCTCTAGATCCAATATCATTAAACTGCAAAAGTGAACAGACATCCTTTGGTATTTATTCCACTTCAATGTGTTGCACAAAATGAACAGTTTCAACACACACACACACAAAATAAACAAGTCCCTAGGCCCAGTAATAATCACTCCATGTTCACTTTATTTGGACAGGATACTTAACGCAGCTTCAAGGCTTACAGTTCAGGCAGTGCAATCTGGCGTCTAATGAGGTCTACAGAGAGATATCATCTCACAACGCTGCTTTTATTTCATCTCCCCTCCCTGGTCTCCTCATCCAAGACAAAAAGCCTTCACATGAGAGCGGTTTTGTCCAGATTGCCTGCGTCTCCATGAGAGCTCAAAGCAATAGTTTTACAATTAGGATTTGGTTTAAAGCTGCTAAGAAATCTGCATGGGTGAGGTTTGGACACTAAATTCAGGGTCATGGAGGTAAAACCGATCAGTTTGAGGGATTGTTTAAATTTTCCGGCTATTGCTGTGCACCAAACTGAGGTAAAACCATAAAAGTACTGTATTTAAAAATACTATTTGGCTGAGATGCTTTGCCTCCTCCGCATCATTTCATCCTCCTCCGCCATTCATCTCCTCTCCTTCTTGCTCTCATGACCATCTCTTTATGAGTCTGACCTCATGAACAAAAATAAATGATAAAAAAGGCAGAATCATTTCCCATAAAACCAGGTTTATGATGTCAGGTGCAGTTGTCACTGGTGCATGTTACTTTTAACAGACCAACCCATGCAGACATACACTTCCTCTTACTATCTCTGTCTCTCTCACACACACATACAGGAAGTGAGTAAAACTTCATTTGTAAAACCATTTCCGTGTCAACTCATTTCGCACTTGAGACACCAAAGAGTAAACTCTGTTAGTGACTGGTAAGTAGATCTCTAGGCAGCATTGGCTGTCTGATCTTAACTCTTTTTTTTTTTCAGATTTTCTAGTACATTTATGTAACTTGTGGTTTCCATGTCATCCAATTGGCCCTCAAGATGCCTTCTGTGTCTTGCCAGGTATCGCAGTAAATCAGAAGTTGCCCTTTTGATCTGTCATACTTCATAAATCATTAAATCTCTTTTTAGTCAGGGAACCTTTGTATAATTTTCGGCTTATCAGTTTTTGTAGTGGTAAATCTCTGGTCTTATCCAGTTTTTCTTGGGTTAACGAAGCTGAACTAATTTCTTACACACAAAAAACCAAAGATATGACTTGTGAAAATACTTTTTGGTAATTTATCAGCAAAAGTGGCTTCTAAAACCATTGCAGGAGGCTTTGGATTTGTCATAGTTCATCAAAAATACAGACGTGGGTGTGGATGAAATCTGGTTTTAATAAAAGTTCAATTGATGCATTGCATTTCCAACAATATTTTGCAATATATTGACCAACTGGCCTTTGCCCTACTTGCTGTAAAAGACAATGTAGAAACCCTGTTTGGATATTAGAGAAGACTGGAAGTGAGGTGATCTGTTTTGGCTTCTTCAAATAAGCATTTAGCATCAAACAGGCTTTGTTTAGACAGGGTTGTGTAATGCAGACACACCGAAGTAGCAAAGAAGCATCCTCATCTCATAAACGTTCCTCTGCCCATCAGGATGTCCAAGTCGGACTGCCAAGGGAAAACATTCTTTGTTTTAGCTGTAATTTCTTCCACATCTGCGATTCATTCTCTATCTCGTCCTCCTCTTTGAGCCCCGTCCATTTTTAACCCTGTGGTCCACTGCGTGAATAATGGCAGGATAAAAGTGTGACACACTGGATTTTTTCTAACACGCACACAAACATACTGGAGTCATTTGGTAAAGTCAATACCTCTAGTGTTGCTGAGAACGTCATTCGCTTTGGCAGCGTAAAGAAGGAGCTAAGAAAGGGAAAAGAGTGCTTGTGTGAGAGAAATCATCACACACGGAAGGTGTTAACATCCGAGAAAAATTTAACAAGATTTGAATTAAATTCATATCAAATTATCTTGGTAAAAGCTACACTGAAACCACGATCACAAGGTGGATGTGAAGTGCTAATTCTGAAAGCCACGGCCGTTATTAAAAAGTCTTTTTAAAGAAACAGAGACACCACAGTAGTTGTAGTAAGAAGAAGACGGATGTTGTTTAGGGTGTTAAGTTCAGTTTGCTGTCACTGTCTTTCTGATCTGTTTTTCTACTTTCTCAGTCAGAAAACTTCCTAAAACAGATTTTAGCAACTGTGATAAAAAACCAAAACGATTATTACTTTGAAATAGCAGCCTAATAATCTCACAAACGTGTGAATAAACATGTTTCCGAAACAATTTCAAGCCAAGTGGGGGGTTATTTTTACAGCTAGGAGGAAAAAACACCACTTTCAAGAACCCTAGAGCAAAATAGTCAGACTGTTTGGGCTTTATTCATAACACTAGCCAATACAGTACTAAAAATACATATCAACACACTTTTGTGAATCCATGGCCTGGACAGCAATAACAGCTATGAGTTTCCATATAATTTCATATCAGTACCTGCAGTAACACAGTTGGAGTCCAAGTGAAAACCAACGCTCCTGTTTGCTGAATCAAGCCTTGTAAAACAAAGACACATGTTTCTGTTTAAAGCTTCTTTTTTTTTTTTTTACCATTACGCTGATGTAGATGTCTCATTTCATGTATGAATCAGCGATCAACAGCGCATTTTTGTGCAACATTTGCTTTGCTCCATTTCTGTTTTACTAACTTAAAGCTGCAATTATTAAACAAAACTCTGTCTCCATGAATTACAGATGCGTACAAATGGAATTTAAAAAAAGGGACAGGTTGCTGCCGTGGAGGCCAGCTGTTCATTTTGTTTTTGCATTAATCTAATAGTGAACTGAACTTCCTGCTTGTCACATCCTGGCTGGTTGACAGCTCATATGGTGACAGGCTGTGGTTGGAGGCCTCAATCTTACTTTCCATCTGAGGCTGCTATGGGGACTTTCTGTTCTTTCTGTCCCTCTGTTTTCTTCCTCTGTTTTTATATCAGTCCTGATTAGACTTTCTCATCTGCGGTGTCTTATACATACACCATTTCTTTCAACATGTAGCTTATCTATCACTTCTATCACTCTAATCTGAAACAGGAAAGGAATGTAGAAATATTTGCAGAGCAGAGACATAGAAGGAAACGCAGCACCATTTAGGGGAAATATTTATGTGCTGCCTGGCTTTAACTGAAGATGTTGGCAAGCAATATTTAAAAAAAAAAGCAAAACGATCTAATTATAAGAACTAGGCAGAGGTTCAAACCATCTTTGGATTCTTTTCTGTGCTTATTCCATGTACTAGCCTTCACAATATTCTTGCTGGGAAAAAAGACTCCGGGAAAAACAATATCTCCTTCACTCTTTACCGATATTATTGCTTTTATCTTCACAGGTTCCGATGCAGGCAGCAGTAAGAGCAGATCCAATGGTGCCAGAGCTCACTCCAGAAAACAGTGGCGTTTCTGCGGGCTTCAAGAGAAGCCCCATAAACGTTGGGACTATTGAGAAATTTGCCCACAATATGGCTGACAACATAATACAGTCGTTTATAGGCCAAATGGAAATGGTGGAACCTGAGGTGGACTGGCGGTTGTCCAGTTTTACTCAAGACCGGGAGACGTTAGCTGAAGAGTTAGCCTCAGCAGTGATTGAGGTTGCTCTGAGGGAAGTGTGCAGAGGCCATAACCTAGAGGATCATGTAGAAGGTTTCCAGAGTTCAAGACCAGCTGGGGTAAAGACGGATGGTGGACAAGCCGAAAACTTGCCTTTTCTGGAAGAATATGGAAGAGAAAAAGACACGGAACTCCAGGCTTCCAGAGGCACCCAGCCCTGTCACCCGCCTCTGTCCCAGTCAGGACTCCCCATTGTGGGATCTCTTGACTACCCCGACGCCCCCCCTACCACCCCACTCCTACCCGAGCTTGAGAGGAGCAGACACAGTTTCGCCCGGAAGTTGAAAGGAGGCCTTGCAAAGGAGTTCCTGCCGTCCCCTCCTCCGCCAACCCCAAAGGACCAAGAGGACGTCTCAGGCGCTGCCAGCGACGACCCCCGGGTGGAGTTAATGGAGCATCTGATGCACTCACTGTCTACAAATGATATCTCAAGAGAGTATTTTGAAGTTGGACCTCAGCATGGAGCCATGATGGAGACTTTTGCAGAGTCTCTCTCGTATGACATCATAGACTGGGTCTTGCGTGCCAAAAGCAGAGAGCAAATAGCAGATGGTAGCGATCTTCATCTATTAGCCCAACAGCTGGCTGAAACCATCATCACCTCTTCCATCGATGAAGCTAAAATGCTTGTGTAGTTGTTGAATGTGATTAATGGGATCATATTTGTGATGACTGGTGTGTAGGCAGTCAGATAAACACAGAAGAGAATAATAATATTGATATCCACCCACACCTCCACGCTGACTGTCACTGGCCAACATTTTCATTGAAGTGTGGTTTACTATAATAATATTGTTTCATAATCTCAAATTGGATTTTCAATTGAATTTATTTCTCACTAAAATTCGGTTAAAGCTTATCCAGACAGAGTTTATTTTATTGGGAAAAACTGACCACAGTTCCAACAAAGAGATGCTCGACACGCAGTTAAAACAAACTTTGGCACATTTTGTGACATGCATATCCTGGGAGCTGTATATTTAAGATGCTGGACGATGAACCCGAGGTAATGGTTTTATTCCAAAATGAATGTAGAGCACATTGCCAAGCAGATTCGTGCAATTGTAAATGCAGTTTTGATTGAGATCCAACAGCAATAACCACACTTGTCCTTTAGATGGCAGCACAGGAGCAATGTTCCTGAGTATTTTCAGCATGAGGTCACCAAATTTAACCCATGTAATTAAATGATAAGGATTGGTGCCAATTCAGTTTTCAATTTGGGGGGGAAATGTTATTTTGCTATAAAAGTAATGCTACATTGATCCTGCTGAATTTGTGACTTTATGTTTATTTTGCTTCAGGTCTTCTTAAAAATGTAATCTGAGTGCAGCTAAATATAATATTGTACTATACTAAATATATATCCCTGGAAATAAAAACTGTTCTTTTCCATTATAGACTGACAACCTAACATCTCTCACACATTTTTTGAGGATCACCATCAAGAGATTTATCAATAAAACTGTGACAAAAGATGAAATTTGTATTTATTTCCCATTAAAATTCAATGGTGTACAGTGTCTCTCTTTCATTAACTGCAACGTTGAATAGTTATTCTGTTATTTCTTCTTATAATGAGCCTGAAAAAATCTGAATGTCAGCATTTGCGATGAATTTGTGTTCTGGCTTGAAGAAAACTTATTTTCATGCACACTTACTTACTGAGGTCAGATCCACAAGAGGAAGGAGCCATTGTGCTTAACCAAACAGTGATGTGATCCTGCAGAAGAATAAAAAACTTTGTTTTTCTTTTTTTTTAATCGTTAACTATTTGAACACAGTCAGAAAATGCCGAATTCAGTGAAAGAAAAGCTTGACTGACCCTTGAAAGTGCAATTTTGAATAAAGAGTTTTATTGTTCTTAGTCATCAGTTCCTTGCTCACATAACCAAAAAACTTACAAACACACACTTCATAGGTCAAAGCAGAATAAGGGAATTGGTCAGGAGGGGCAAACTTAGGCAGATTTAGGTTTGCTGCATGCATGAACACACATGCAGATCTGCAAATAATACAAAGCACTTTTCTCTCTCCAGCACAGATGGAGTGAGTGGGAGACTGGACAAAGTCAATGTGTGTGCAGTCATAGGAGAGTTTGTGTGTGTGTGTGTGTGTGTGTGTTATTATTGACAATTTAATCTGGGTGGGATAAAAATGAATCAACACACAATAATAACATTACTGTAATCCTGCCTATATTCCTTTTACTGTAGATTTAAGATTGTGGTATAATTTTGAGATTTAGTTGTCATATTTACATAACATTTAGATTAATTATTAAATTATTCAGGTCAAGACTGGTTTGGTTTAATCTGTCATATACATATATATATATATATATATATATATATATATATATCTGTGAAATTAAACAAAGAACACAAATTCAATAGATTTTGATTTAATATGTTAATATAACATTTTGAGTTGGCATCTACATTTCAAGCACTTTACATTTAGAATTAACCACGGAAAAAGTTCACAAATTTCAATCTAAATCTTGCAAAAAGCAACCTGTAACATTCGTTTTTGATGTGAATAAAATGTGACAAAAAGAGGTGCAACACACACACAAGACAAATACACACACTGACCTGGCTGCAGTGTGTGTGAAAGTCCCTTGGCCCTGATACATAATACGTCATGGAATGCTTAGTTTGAACTTTTAACTCCCACCACTGATCACCATTATGTTTTCTCACCGCGGGACACCAACTGACCGACATGCTCAGACACACACACACACACACACACACACACTGTGATGCACATGCACATAGATAAGCTGCAGGGCTGGGCGGACAGCTGTGGTGTCAGAGGGGACACACACACACACGCACAAACACATCTGGATAAATGCTTGTTGTGTTGTCAGGTGGAGGTTGGCTGCCAGGAAAGGAGGTGGACTGAGGGAGGAGAAGGGAAAAAGGGAAAAAGGGAAAAAGCATGATGACACAAGGAGGATGTATAGCAGGAGAGTTCCTACATGTAATGTAAAAATAAATGGCAGTGGTACTTAATCTTGGTCTGCCCTCCAGGAGGTTAAACACACCCTGATTCAATTTATCCACCCTTTATATTAGGGAAACAGAGCTTATCCACTAGATATAACAAAGTATATCTAAATTAACTCCATACATCACAATGACAAGTATTTTTTTTTATGAAAGTGGGGAGTAAAAGGTTTTTTACTCAACTACATTCATGTAACACCTTATTTGTAATATAGTGGTCGAAACGTGTCATGTCATGATTTGGGAACAATTTTGGAAACAATTGCGGGACTCTTTTGTGTACCCAGCACCTGCAAAAATGTATGGGTGTGCATGTGCTGACTGATATTTGTAGAATAAGATTTATAGAAACAGGTGAAGTTCCTAAAATATGAAATATTATGTTCAATATTAAGTTCAAGCCACCCAACGGAGACAATAATTGACAATAATGTTAACATAAACTTCGCTGATTAAGTGTCTTAAACGTTTTTAAGAGCATATACTTCTCATTTTGAAATTTAAAGCAGTATTAATTGAGATTTTTATGGCAGGAGTGGGGGCAGCAAAGCAAAACAGTAAAGTTGCAGGTTGTAAAAACCAAAACAATGAGCTGAAAGACGCTTGATTTGCCATTTGATCCACTGTTAATAAAGACATTTTATTTAGAGCAGTTTTATGTACTTTTTATTGATAAATACTCACCTACACAGATTCTCATAGCGTGATGTTGCAATATTCCATCAGAGGATTGAAGTATTCCTCACATCACTCTAGTTTTGGCAATGTTTGTTTCACTTCATAACTCCTGACAGCACCATTGCTTACCACTACTTTCCACCAACACTCCAACTTTATCTTTTTTGACTGCATCTAAGCGCTGTGCCAGGATCATACAGCTCGGACATGTGGATGTATTATTTTACTATTCCTAGCAGACCCAGATTAAAACATTAGAAATAACTTGTACCATTTGTTTCTACTTTCTTTTACAGATGAGTTTGGTTGACCGCATCGGACAGGTCAGATAGTGTCGGGTCAAATTAGATTGATTTTCAAATATTGATGTTCTGACAGTTAAAATATTTTGGTAGAGTATTATGTTGGTTTGATCTCGCAGCGGCTGTAGGCTAGAGGTTAAAAATGTTGGCTTGTAATGACAGCACTGTTTTTCCAGTGCTTTGACCATCTGGAAAAATGTGGATGGGAAAGTGGACTAAGCATCACCCCCTTATTCATTTGCATTGAAATGCCCTTTAGCTAAGTATTAGACTAGCAAATGTTTCTTTGCAGCGTCCAGTTATAAATATGAAGAGGGCCATTGCCAAAGAAGAAGAATGTGGATTCCACTGAATTTTTCTAGATAACAAAATCTGGCAGACAAAGTCAAAAAACCCAGGTTTGATTCCTGTCTATCTTCAGTTTCAGCGTAGGTGGCTACAAGAGCAGTATTTCAAGGGCTGCTGAGCACACATCGGTCTATTTTATGAGGGTACCATTGGCTACCAAGTCAAGTTCATAAATCTGCGTCGCAGACTGGAGAATGTAGCCTCAACCTCCTTTTTAACACCGTGTGAGCAATGAGCCACAGGAGACTCTGCTGTGTTTTTCTACATTGGTAACAGATAGTAAAGAATAATGATTAAGCATTGTTTACTTCTAAAGAACGTGTAGCCTTAGCTAAAAAACATGTGACTCACATTTGGAAATGTGAAACAAAAGGTTTACCAGGTGAAAAATAGTCGTTATCATTATTGTAAAAGTGCCACATCACGAGCTCTTTCCTGCAGCATTATCCACTTCCCTGCTGTTCATCCGTATGCTCAGTATGTTTCTAGCAGTCATAATTAATTTGTCAGTGCCTTTCAAACCCGCGAAAAAATTGCAGATGCAAAAATAAAACCGTTTTCTGATCTGACTCCAGTGTGGTTGAGGTTTGGTTAGGTTTAGGCACAAAAACGATTTTTAGTTGGTTTAGGCACGAAAACGACTTGGTTATGGTTGGTGGACGATTGTGGTTTGGGTTAAAATAATTTGGTTAAAGTTATAGAATGATTGTGGTGATGGTTCAGAGAAACCAACACTGACTATCAGTGGGAAACAGGAAGTGAACAGTGTTCCTCTGTGTCATACAACCACCCTCTACCTTCTCTCTGGCAGACTTTGTGTCTCCACGATCACCATCAAACAATTTCCTTCCCGGTTCATGGCAGGAGTCATAATTCCCATAACCAGTAGACGTCTTTGTCACCTGAACATAGATGTGTCATCTTCAGGCATTTGCTGAAACAACTGATGTCATTTTTCTTGGACGGACAGTCTCTCAAGACCCTGTCAAGCTGATAAGCAGACACGTTCATACATGGTTTGTATATAAGTCGCCCGCATCAAGCGCATGGATGGATGGTAGAGAAGTAGTGTGAGATCTACAGTATCAATTGTAACCGCTGTGAATCCAGCCTGACCACAGTTTTTGTTTCATTCTTAAACGATAGATTTTGGGTGGAGTATCACATCAGATCAACAAAATGTCCCGTCTGGCCTTGGCATCTCTGTTTTGGAGGTCTTCCCAGAGGATGTTGTCTGTGGCAGCTTTGTGATTTGATGATAGGAGAAGGAGCTAACTAATTTTATAACAATTCAGCCACAGCATTACCAAACAGGATGATTTGCTCCTCTGTAAATGTCACTGGGATCAGTGCAGGTGTTAAGTAATTGTCCTCTTGTGTCAAATGTTGGTTGTTTCAGGGGTCAAATTTATGACCTTACAGTAGTCCAATACATTCCAGACAAAATCACCCCCAACAGTTGTCTGCAGAATCAGCCCTCAGGGATTTGAACCCAAAACAATGTCAATTCCATTATAACAAATGTTTTTGTAGACATGGAAAGCATTTGATTACTTCCCTTCTCTCTATTTTAATGTTGTTGCTTTAACCATATGTGTTTAGATATTTCCATCAGTCCAAATTTTACTCGGTCTCGTCTGCAGACCACAACATCCCCTTCCTGGCCACGAAGATTTCTATTAAAAGAACGGGCATGTCAGGTCCCACTCCGTGTAGCGAGTGGCCTTCACATCTGGCTCAGGCTACAGGTGGATTTCACTGGGGTTCGCTTTAAGAGAACTTCACTTGGGACCACTTTTGTGGAACACGCCCGCATTCGACAGCAGCTTTCACAAATCAAAAAGCATTGAAAAAGCTCTTGGATTGCGATGCTGGGGAGTTTTACACCAAAAAGTGTCACCCATTCTTCACTAGAAGGAGAGTACAGCTATGGACAACTAGAATTCATTTTTTGTAGGTCAACCTCTTGACTTGGTTTCAACCCCGTTTGAACCTGTTCATGGAAATGATTACTTCTTCTAACCAAAGTCTGAAGAGGCGAAGTCCTGTCCAGAGTTGTCTATCTGGCAGCGACCCAACCTCATCTCCTCTGCCGGCTCGTCTGCTTCTCATCCTCAATAAACAGATCTGACGGCACACACACACCGCTTTCCAGCTGTTTGTGGCGATGGAAAGGAAACAAAGGAGAGGCCGTTGTTTAGAGCTGAGCTGTAAACACGCTTTTTGCCTGTCTCCTTCCTTTAAACCACTTATTGTCTTTCTTAGGGGAAAATATGAGCTGCGTCATGACTCTGAGTGCAAGCCAAGATGACAAAGCTGATACTCACTACTCTGTTTTACAGTGATTTAAGACAGGATGGAGGCTTTAGAGGCCACACAATTACTTTTTTGTCTGCAGACAGCAATAAAATCTAGATGTTGTATTCATCACCCTGTTAGTTACTGTCTCATCCACTAACAATGAAGTCAGCAGCCTGAGCGCAGCTTTGTGATGTTTTTGGAAACTGAAGTTCAAATATTTAATCGTGGCTGATAAACTGGGGGGTGTTGGGCAAATATTTGCTCTCAAACAGTGCAAAGCTCTAAAATAGACCACCGACATACACACAAACCCTGGAGGTAGCCGCTCAGAGATCACAAAGATTAATAGAAAGGGTAAAAATTGCTTGGATTTACTTTCTATTATTAGAAAATGAGTAAATCTCTTTTTACAAAAAAGCTTCAATAGCGCTGCAACAAATAATTTTATTACTGATGATCTTTTTTGATTAATCTATGAAACATTTGGTCCAAAAATGTCACAAAATAGTGAAAATTTCTTGTTTTGTTTGACCATCAGTCCATAACCCAGCTTAGAACATATTCCCATTTGAGAAGCTGGAAGCTTTGCTTAAAAATGACTTAAACAATCAATCAATTATCTGAATGAACTCACTGATCAATCTAAATGTTTCTGCACCACTTCCGTTCAGTGACCTCTTATCTTAACTGAACTACAATGTCGTGAATTGTTAGGAGTCAAACAGAGAGAGAGCGCCCTCTGTCAGCTCCTCCTGCAGCGGAGCCACACCAATTAATCAATCTAGCCAAACCAAATTCACATAAAAACATAAATAATTGTCACTTTCTAAGCGGAAATTGGCACACTTTGGGTTAAGTGAGCATGTTAAACATCTGTGTTATTGCTTTTCTTGTTATGCTCTGCGTGGGCAATGTATGGCATGTCCCATGCCTAGAAAGCACCATTGAAACTGAAAGAAAACAGTGAAAGAGAGAGAGAGAGCATTCTTCCGCAGCTCCAGGGTGATGAAGAGGTTAAGCCAGCCCCTCTTTGCTGGTCTCTCTCGGTTGCAGCCCATCAGTCCAGCGCTGCACCTTCAAGCAGCTCCAACCCTACTTTACGCAGCAGCAGCAGCTGAGTGCTGAGCAGACATGGCCAGATCCAAACTTTAACTTTAGCTCGTCTTTCTTTGCTCCTGCCTGCCTGTTCTGCAGCTCTCCTCTCTCCTTCTCCCCCTCGTTACTCCGGCTGAGCTCCGAATGAAAAGCTCCATTGGCAGCGGACGCATGGAGATCTAATTTTGCTCCAATTTTCGGTCAGTCGGTCAAGTCTGGGAGGCTGATTGTTGGCCGTTGTTGTTTTGCTGTTCGCTTGTTCCCTCTACTCATGCGTCGGGAATGCCATGGCCACTCCGAGCGCACAGCAGCAGCACCAGGATTATTTCAGATCGGTGAGCAGCGAGTCAACCACATACATGATGGTCCCAGCCGGCGGGCCGAGCGGGACGGGGCGCCGGGAAGCGCCGTCCAAGATGTGGGTGGCGATGGTGGTGATTGTGGTGGTAGTGCTGCAGATTGCCTCCACTACCGGGCTCTTTGTCTACCTGAACATGTCCATATCACAGGTAAAAGCTGGTTTCCTTCACGTTTAGAGTTTATACGCTGTACTTTGGGATATTTTGAAGGCTTGTTTTAGGGAGTAAAAGTCTGCACAGATTCGCTATTGTTCACTTAACTGGCAAGAAACATCAGCACGAGTTTAAACTTACTATTGAATGGCACATATACACTCTTATAATTATAGAGATACTATAAAAAAAACACCAAAACATGTCCAATTTTGCACTACTGGCTTTGTACGCAATGTCCAAGAGTGCACACTTGTATGTGCTCGTACATTATAGGAGACTTACAGAGAGAACATAAGATGTATAAACACACAGAGACGGTCATCTTAGAAATATTATAGGAATGTTATCGTGGAGTGCAGGAGATGGAGTGAAACTTTAAGGCAGTAAATCGTCTCTGGAGGAGTTTAGGAGAAAAACAGCTTTCGCCCCCGCTTTCTGTCTTGTCAGGCTCTTGGAAAACAGCTTTGCCTGACTGAACTTGTTAAACAATGCAATCCGGAATTTACAAGCAATCAGTGCATAGAGTGTAAGCAGTCAGTTTGTCCAGCAGAAGAAGAAGAAGAAGTTTATGGAGCTAAACGGGTTAAATTGCGTGCGTAAAAGAACTTGGAGCCATTTCAGTAGGCAGAAAGTAGTCAGGGGCTGTAGCTGCAGGATTGCTTGGTTACAGATGTGTGCAGAGGTGAAGTATGCAGGTCAGTGATGGAGGTGGGCTTTTCCCTGGGGTTCTATTTTAAGCCATTTTTTTATCTCCTGATATAATCATATACAGGTAATACTACTGTAAGTACTTGCAATGTGCCTGTGGTTCTCAGCTGTGAAAATACAGTAATCTTAACCCCTTACATACTTTTGTGATAGTGTAGTAATCCAGCAGGTTTTTCAGCAATATTTGCACAACTGAGCTTTTATTTCTCATTCTGAAAACCAGTTAGCAGAGCCACCATCACCATGCTGAAACTGGAAACTGACCAGGCTGATCTTTGTGACACTTGTTGCAATGTGCTGCTGTGAAGTAGTCCTGTGTAGCTCCTTGCAGAAACACATGTGATGTCAGAAAGATGTTGTTTAATGTAGAGCTGCAACAATTATAGTCAATTAATGGATCAAAAGAAAATTAATTTTATTTTAGTCATTTTTTTAAGCAAATATGCCAAAAATTAGATGGTTTCAGCTTCTCACATGAGAGGATTTGATGTTTTTCTTTGTCATACATGACCGTTAACTGATTATCTTTGGGTTTTGGGCTGCTGGTCGGACAAAATAAGCCATTTAAAGACACAGTCTTTGACTCTGGGAAATTATGATGTGCATTTTCTCACCATTTTCTGGATCAAATGATTAATCGGCAAAATAATCGGCAGATTGATCGCTAATCAAAATAATCGGCCAAGTTCAATGAGTCCCAGCAGGGGAAAGGACGTGGAGCTTGTCTTCATCTGTCTTATAATAAGTGTTCAGTGGGGAGGGAGAAAAGACAAGAGAGACATGATTTAAACTCATATTGTTGCCAGCATAATGATAAAGATCCACTAATACATCTCTGTCCTCCTTTCTCTGCTGCAAGATAAAGATGCAGCAAAAGCAGCCTACCTGCCTGATATATTGACAAGAAAAGGCACGCACACTGTCCAGTATATGTTGAGGTGAGGTCTACAGTGAGACATGATACATACGGTTCTGGTATTCAACATGGGGAGTGCGTGTATTGGTCTTTTTGGAAAATCTGCAGAGAAGAAGCAGGAAACTGATGTATGATCCTGATGATGTATGAATCGCAGCGAGGGGCCCGTTTTAGACTGTAACGCTACTACGTCTGAGAGAGAGGAAACTGCTTTAATGCGCATCTCCTCAGGAGAGCAAAACATCTGTAAGAAGATGGGAAATGTGTCACACTTTGCCCTCAGTGGTGAGACTTCGCTGCTCAAACTGGGAGCGATAAATAAAACAGGTATGCACAGCTGAAGGCCTCCATCAAGCGGATCTGTCCTACACCAGAGCGGGAGATAACTTAATAGTGAAACACTAAACCTGTGCTTCTCTGTACTACACTTTCTTGGACTGTGTAGGGGCTGAATTTTCTCAACACTTATTCTTGGGAATGCAAAAGAATAAAATATATTATACTTTTGCAGGAAGTTTTTAGCTACACTGAGTGAGTAGTCCAGGTATCTTCTGGTAATTGCTGTATCAGCTTTAAAAAGGGAAATAGCAACGATAACACGTTCTTTTCTTTACTAATTAGTAGATTTATATCTGTCTGTATTTTGCACTGCCTTTTTGAAGTTGAGCAATAGCGGGATAATGTCTGTCTTCAGCCATCAGACACATTAAAGATATATGTGGTTGTACAGCTAGAGAGTTGTTGGAGAGCCCAATTTCAGTGACACTTTACGAGGCTCGCGAACTCCCACAACATATGAAATAGAAATATGTTGAAATATTGTGTAAGATACGTGGTCAATTACAAGGTTGTGATAACAATTTATGTAAAGGGACCATTTTCTGTTCTTGCGCTTTTGAGATTAATTTATCATTTCAGTCTTTCTTCTTTTCTGACACGTCGGAGGTGACAGGAAATCACATCAGGAATAGTTTAGAGATGATACTGGACAGAGACGAAATGGAAAACACGGAGCTATGTATCTGCATGTGGGGAATCCCCCGGTTCTCATGCGAAGGCCAGCTATTTTTAATCTGGAAACAGGCCCTTCTTTGAACTGCAGTAGAGTTACGCCCCATGCCAGCCTGGTTAAGACAAAAGATACTTAGAACAATACCGTGCAAATAGGAATGCTCCAGTGTTCCCTCGGTGCTGCGGCATTCACACACACAAACAGATACACACATGTAAACAGAAGCTTCTCTGGCCCCGTGGGCTGCTGTCCTCTGCTGTTTTTGGGTCTTTTGCGGCTGGATAAAGTGCTCTGTGAAAAACAGTTATTCCCTTTAGACATAAATATACTTTGAATGCATGCTTTGTGTTCATAATTTAATGTCAGACAGATTGGAGTTGAAATCGGAGAAGTATAGAAGTTTTTCCCCGAGACAGACTCTCACTCGCCAAGTCACATCCTCAAAGGCTACTAAATTGTGAACTTTACACCAGTGTCTATAAAAGGCAATAGGTAATGAGTAATAGGTTTGTTATCTTGCTTTGAGGGGATAAAAAGCTTTAAAAAATGGTTTCTTAGCTTCGCCCACCCCCTGAAAAATGTTGTAAATCATTGAAAATTAATCTCACACACTTTTGATCACCTGCTCTCACGTTATTGACACATCTTCAAGGTTTTAAGAGTCAGGAGCGTCTGGTGATACGCACCTGTCAGTAAGATTTTATGGTGTTTTTTTTTGGTAATTTGAACAAATGTGATGCCATGTGTTTAAAAGAATCCTTGTCTTTATCGTGGTAAAATGAAGTTCTGTATGTTGTATTTATATTTTGCTGGTTATTTAAAAGGTACAATTTTATGAGCTTATGACCATATCTGATATGTTCTTAGATTAATAAATATGGTGGGCACACTTCTTCCATTTCTTACGACTTTTTCTTAACGCTTAACATCTTTTTCATTGCTGTGGATAAAAAAAAACTACTAGCTGTGTTTCCGTTTCACTTCCAGTAAGTTGTTTATGGGGAAACTTAAAAACCTGATTACTTTATGCATATTTTAATGCATCTTCCTTGATCTGGGTCACATGAATGTCCAGTTATGGAGCAGTTACAGTGTTTTATATCATATAAATCAGTAATTGGTGTAAGCGTTTAAAAGTTTGCTACACTTGTTGACTTCAGCGATTACTGTAGCTGTGTGTGTGTGTGTGTGTGTGTGTGTGATTGGCATTCCATTCCTTACACTTCAATGGTCCACTTTTATTATTGTTTGGCTTCACTGATAGGCCCTGACTCACCCCTACATGCAACAATACAGCTGTGTGTGTGTGTGTGTGTCTTTGTGTGTGGTCTTTTTCACACAGAAGAAGTTCCCACCTCACAATGTGGATGTTTGTCAGGGTGTGTGTAGATGTGTTTGCTACGCTTAGCCCTGAAAATTCACCAATTTGTGTCTTTTCTATCTGTGTTTGTGTGATTAAAGTGTGTGTTTGGATGTGTGTGTTTTTATCTTTTTATCTGTATGATAACTGGCTGACCACCAAGCATACAAAGATTAGGTAAATCCTTCAAAATATTTAAATTTTTTTTTAATGGCCCACAAACAAGCTGCAGTGCTCATTTTTGGGTTCCGGTTTCGGATCAGAGTCAGATTTTGTGTGTGAGGCTACGCTGGTTAAAGCAGAAAGTTGCAAGACTTTAAAGTAGATAAATCCATTTTGGAGGATCTCAGTTCTTCAACAAGCGTTTCATTACATTTCTAAAGATATGGCTTGATGGGACAGAATAGGAAGTCAACAGGATAATTTCTGTGCAGATTTTCACTGGGAAAAATCAGCTTGTATTTGGATCATGTCAGCTTGTTTGCCAAAGGTGGCTCTGCTCAGGCAACATCTGTTGCCATAGATACAGGTGTACATGACAAATGTGAGACTAGTTGGTGTTATTTGAGTTTGGTGGCATCACTGTGTCTTAGTTGTCTAACAAACATACCTTTTAATCGCGTCACTGGTTTGATTCTGACTTGGCATCTTTTGTTGCACCCCTCTTGCTCTCTCTTCTTGTCCAAACAGTTTAACAACAATCTGTATACATGCCGATAGTGTTCCCAAACAAATATTGCTTGATTTTTTTATTTTTATTTTTAGCCTTTTTTAGATAGTGACAGGCCAGATAGGAAACATGAGGAGAGAGAGGGGTATGTTATGCAACAGTGATCTGACATTGTAGTTATATGGTACACACCCCTGCACCCAGAAATGTGTTCTGCTTATTGTTACTTCACTTGGATGTTTGAGCTAGAAGCCTGTTTTCACATTCAGATACGGAAAGCCGAAGGTTTCTCTGTGCTCATCAAAAATCATAAGTTTAAGGGGTGGAGCTTTGAGCACGATTTGTGACATCACAACTAGCCAATCGTGGTCCAGTATGCAACATACACAAGTGTTATGTGGAAAGCCTCTAGTGCACATAAACTTTAGAGTGAAGTAGGAGACATCTTGTGTCAAGCAGTTAAATTTTTGAAATGAAAAACATTTGCATATTTACAGATTCTGAATTTTTAATGAGGTTAAAGGAGTTGATGTAATTTAATAATCATTTCAAATCAGTTAATTGAATGTTTTTATAGCAAAAAACTAATGAAAACAAATTATTATTCAAGGCAGAGTCTCTTTATAAGTCTTAAAAAATGTCTGGATTTAACAATTGGGCCACATATTGATTGAATTTTAGAGCTGGCATTACATAGTCTCAGCTGTTTCAGTTACTGCCTACGTGTTTCCTGCAGCTCACACTGACAGAGCTGTGAACTCTGAGTGTCTGAGTCGCCCACTGAATTCACTTGACATAGTGTCTAATCACAGGAACGTGTGGCGTTTTAAAGTGACTGGAAGCGGGCCACGGGATTCTGGCTGGTAACACGTCGGCAACAGCAACGCTCGCCTTGTTGTAAACACAGGCCGAGAACCTTGAAGAAAATATTGTTAGTCGCATGTTGATATCAGTTTCATCCGTTCACACACACACACACACGCAGCCGTTTCTCCAGTCGAGCCTCCCTGTGTGGCCTCAGCTGTTGTTGCCAAGACATTTCTGATGCAACTGCAGACCCTCCTATAGCGCAGTATAGAATTGTATGCGCCAGTTGCTCCATTAGTACATAAATCTGCTGTATATTTATCATAGAGTTTCAGGTTTTATTGGCAAAGGTTAAGGTTAAAGTTTCCATTAGAGAATCAAAGGATACCCTAACAAGAATGGCAGTGTGTGTGTGTGTGTGTGTGTGTGTGTGTGTGCGAGAGACTTTTTAACCCTTATCCACACACACACACATGTTCATCATCAGTAACCAATTTTGAGTCAAATCAAATCTCTCACTGCAAATATTTAGATTTAATTCAAAGCTACTAATATAAACCTCCCACACCAGACTCCACTGCCAAAACAACGTTCTCTCTCCGTCACACCTTCCTCTCCCTCTCTCTCTCTCTCTCTCTCTCTCTCTCTCTCTCTCTCTCTCTCTCTATCTCTCCTTGTCTGTCTTTTCACCTCCGCCCCCTGCAGTCTCTGGGTGTTATGGTTGAAGTCCACATCGGAGACTCGGGTTACAGTCAGTTTTAGGGCCTCGAAGGGGTGGGGGGCGAATTTTTCAGGAATGACACAAGTAGTTTTTTTTCTTCTTCTTTTATGGAGGTAGAAGTTTAGAAGTTAAGTGATTCTCTGGCAGTGGATGTGTGTGTGTGTGTGTGTGTGCGCGCGCTTTGTGCATCTAAACAGACCTTGGGCACGTCTCCAAAGTGGTGCTTATATGTGTAACACAAAAAAGGCAAAGTGAGAAAGCTAGAGGCTTAAATGTACATGTACAAACACGCAAACACACACATATGGTTGATGAAAGAAGGTAAAAGACAGATATATTTGGCCTTGCCTGTCGTTTCATGTCTTCTTGACTAAATGAGGATGATAAGCCAGAGATGGCGTAAACTGTTTAAATGTTGGCTTGTGCGCACACAAACACACACAATCTAGCTTTTTTTGTGAAGAATTACTGGTTTTTGTTCTTGGTAAAATGCCATTTTTAAACCAATAAAGAGACGTTTCCCAACCCGATTTCCTGACAAGAAAGTTGCTCCATAGAGAGCCCTCTTTAACTTGAAAAATGCTTTGATGGCCAGTTTATGGCCACAGAAATACTCACGCACACAAATTGGATGAGGATGAAAAGGAATCACAGGAAAGAGAGAGGGAAGGGGAGAAAATGGGCATGAGAGTTGACCGAAGCAAAGGTAATGGGGAAAGACAGGAGGAGACAGTGATGATATGTGGAGATAAAGGAGGTCTGAAAAATACACTGAGATTTGGGGTTTTAACAAACTGTGCAGTGCTGTAAATAGAGTTGAGTTGTCAATCCGAGGTAGAGGCAGAAAAATAGAATAACTCTATATTTAAACTCTGACAGACCCATCGGTGGGTCCTCATGTTATACAGCCAAGCACCGCTCAAACCCACAAAACTGTATTTCAAATTCTACTTGCAGAAGACACTTAATCTGTCAGTTTCAATTTGATATTGAATATTTTCATATAAAAGTAATGGTTTGACATCTTGGCTTGGAATATTTCAAGTCAGCGTGAGCATTAGAAAGCTTCGATAAAGTGTTGGAACAATACAGAGAATTTATGTGAGGTGATTTTATGTTATAAATAAATTTTAAAAAAGGGGAGTTTAAGGAAACATTTGATTTAAGAGGTTAAAGTTTAGTATAGCAGACATTTTACAACAAAAGAGTCCTGTGTAGTCTGAAGAAGAACTGAGTGAACAGATTCTATGGAGAAATATAGAATACTACACTACAGATTATTACTGATATTTAAAGGTGCAGTGTGTAGGATTTAGTGGCATCTAGTGGTGAGGTTGCAGATTGCAAGCAACTGAATACCCCTCCCCGTCCAAGCGTGTGGGAAGACCTACGGTGGCTGCGAGGCCCTCTCTAGAGCCAGCGTTCGATCTGTCCATTCTGGGCTACTGTAAAAACATGGCGGGCTCCGTGGAAGAGGACCCGCTCCCTATGTTAATATAAAGGGCTCATTCTAAGGTAACTGTCATGTCGGTGATGTAAAATGGCAGAAAAAGTCAGGGTTTTCTCAGATATCTCAGGAATTCACAGATAAACCAGCGAAAGTGCTGCAGTCTCTTTGTATTTTCTGCAAAACATACATGTATCTGCAAGTGTGTTGAAATATATTCCAAAACCAAAAATCTTGACTTTTAGCTCATCATCGTTTTTCTTTTTGTCTTTCTCCCTGCTGAAAGTAATCTTTAAACACTGAACTTCACTGAAACTGCCCACATTACAAACATTTAAAGGCCCCCGAGACCCTGATTTTTTTTTAGCTAGCAACAACAAATGAGGTATTGAATAAAAGTTGTTCAGTTGTTGTGAGACACGTCATGTTTATTCACCACCAAATGTGGAGAAATATCACTAAAGCCACATAAATCTTTAAAAAGAAGGAAGGAACGAGGTTGAAAGAGTTAAGAGATGCAGAAGGGAGGATGCTGCAACACATGGATTATTACGATCAAACACAACAGGAGACGGAGTCTGCTGCTATACATTATGTCATCGGATACAGATGTACAGATTTACAGACCCACCACACATGACCTTGCTTTAACAGCTTGACACGTGAAAACAGGATATTTGCGGATATTTCCCACGTTGGAATGCTCATTAGGATGTGGCTACAGCTGTGTGTGTGTGTGTGTGTGTGTGCCAACAGCTGGTGTTGTGTGTTATCAGTTTGTTTGCTCAGTCAACAAGGCTATTAAATGCTGATAAATGCTGTTTATATGAATTGAGAGCGCTGAAGAGAGCGCTGATTTCTGCTACATCTGGTAACTGATATAAATACAGCTAATGTGTCTGTACACCTGGTAGCAATGTTATGTTTTCAGTTTTTACTATCACAGCTTGTTGACTGCAGCGTCTGCCGAATTTCTATTGACTTAAAGGACTAATCTACATTTTCAAATCAGTTTTAGTCATCACTATCGCTGGCTGATAACACACAGTGGTGATTTAAATTACTGTATATCCAGTTTATGAAGGCGTTTATAGTTTCTGGTCTGAATCTGGTGATTTTCTTATACTAGTGGGAATTTTTTTAGATTGTTATCTTTAGAAATGGGCCTGCCAAAAGCGATTATTTCTCAATGAATTGTTTAGTTGATTAAAATGTGAGGAAATAGCGAAAAATGACCCCTCACAAGTTCACAGAGCCTAAGATATCTTGATTTGGCCAGAACTGAAAGATATTAAATTCACCAATATAGAAGACAAAAAAACACAGATAAACTCTGAAACCAGTGAATTTTTGCTTAAAATAAGATAAAATAAGACATCTAATCACCTGCCAAGTAGTTTTTGAAAGTGCCCGCCCTTTTCCAAACAGTTTCCATGGACGACTTCTCAGGTCCTGTGTAACAAACCATCTGCTGCGTCAGGTTATAGTAGTAAAGAGAGCTACCCAAACTTCATCAACCAAGGAAAAAGTTGCCATCGTTTACCTCAAAAGCAACTTGGTAATTGCATTGCATGAAAATTGAAGAATGTAAAAATTATTCAACGTTTGTATAAAATAACCGCCCAAGCGAAAATGCCTTAAAACACTCGTGTCACTCCAACAACTTGAGCAGAGTTAGGGATGAAACACAAACAAGAAAGTGATTTAATAACTGTCGGTCCAATGCTCTGGTCTTTTATGTACCTGAGGCTGAGTTTGCTTGCATCGGATTAGAGTCCTATTTCTTTTTAGTATGTGTTTGCTACATGATACAGACCTTCTGCAGTGGAGCCCGTGAGCTTTTACCTTCATGTCCAGTAATCAAAAAACGATGGCTGTGCGAAATTGCATAGCTGAGCCCCAGAAACTGTTTTATAATATATGGTGTTACTAGGAAACAGATGGAAATACATGTAATGTACAGTATATAAATTGGAGGATGTAAGTTCAATTCAGCGTTGACCTCTGACTACGAAATGCCCTTCGTCTCGTCTATCCATCCTCCCTCATTTCTGAGCTCCACTGTACAGGCCCCATATGGATCCCATCATATGGTGACTGAATCTTTCCCACACTTTATATTTTATATCGTATCAAAGCAGAGGTGGAGAAGAAGCTGCTTTGCCCTGCTGGAACATGTCCAATCACAGCACAACTAAACCTTGATCTTGGTGAGGATGACAAAAGCAGAGGAAAAGGGGGAAAGTGGAGGTATTTAGAGAGGGAAAGTGAGAAAATGAAAATGTTTTCAGCAATGATTTATTTTTTTAAATGTGTCAATTTGAAAATACAGTTCTTTTCCTTTTTATATGAATGGAAACTGATGGATAGTTTTAGAGCCGCCATGGGACTCTCCACCAAAATCTATTGAAAATCCTCCAGGTTTAGCAGCTCCAAGGCAAGTTCTAAACGTTCCTGCACGTACTGTAAAACCTGGTCAGCATCAGTAGTTTCAGCATAAGGCCAAAAATAACATGTTTATGCTCAAGTGACAAAGACCTCTAGCGGTCGTAGAAATGATAGCTCTTGTCCATTGGGAGCAAAGGAGGAAATAGTGTGACGTTGTTATAGAGACATTAATTTCCATCCACCTGTTTTTATTTGCATTTTTAATTTTGCGCATAAAAAAGCTTAAGTGGAAACGTCAAAAATTTGAACATTTCTTTGTTTTTTTTGCTTGGCTGAGACGGAAAAATTGGCGTATCAATAAAAGCAAAATGTGACAAAGTGCAATGCAATACGTACGTAAAGCAGGTGTCTTAAATGTCCGCTGTTTCTGTGCCACTGCAGGGACGAAAAATAGCAGCATTTGAAAACATTAGATCAGTGTGGAGCGATGAGGAGACTAACACTCCTCAAATTACTACTTGAAACAAACACAAATATCATATTTCCATCATGTTTCGTGCGTTATTTTTCACTGTTTGAGGTTTGACTGGCGCTTGTTTAATTATATCATCTTGTGAAATAGTTTCATGGCCTCGACTGTAAAAACTGTGTCACCAGCTGCTTATCTTGGTGAACCAACTCCAAATATTCACAAAACAGCAGTGGATGAAAACACGTTAATTTGAATTTTCTTTTGCTGACATTCTGGAAATTAGGTTCAAATTTGGGCTAAATTTTTGAGGGAAACGTTGCAATGAAGTCTGCACAGGGCAGAGATCAGGACAGAAGTCGGGGTGGTTGGATGGGCCAACAAGACGTCAGTGTTAACAAGTAGTTAACATTTTAACCTTGTTGACAAGTCTCGTTACCATAATGAAGTAATGACATGACCTTTTCTTAACCCTAACTATGTTGTTTTTGTGTCTAAATCTAATCAAACCATCTAATCAAACCAAGCTCGAAAAACATCTTATAAACACTTTTTGTCAGTTGATTTGGAGGACTTGTGTATTTGCAGTGAGGAACATTAAATTATATCCCATATTTATTAGAAATATCAATAATGGCCTATAATATTGGCAAACCAGTGTGTCTTTCCAACTTTTGTCTGTACAATACTGTATTTTGCACTTGCACATATGTGTGTAGGCATCATGTATCCATTTCATTGAAAGGGGAGAAAATGTAGAATGTAGTAGACACAAAGATAATGAAGTGAGAACTGAGTTTTATGTATCAGGCTGTGTCCAAATAGAAGTGAGTGTTACCTGATTAGGCCGTGGTTGATTGGATGGAAAGTTCTTAGCTGGTCTAACATGATCTAACCCTGGGAATGGGCTGACATCTCCCTGCTGGCACAAGGAGGAGAGCTTGTTAGCGTCAGCCGAAAGTCTTGTCTACTCCATTGTTTTCCCTCTTTCCTTCACAGACACACACACACACTCTCTTTTTTTTTTCTCGCTGATATCAGTGTTTTGACTCTGAACTTGCTAATAAGACCCTCCTGTCCCTCTGTCAGCTCTCATTTCTGTTCCAATTAAACAACAAGTGAACTCCTTTCTTTCTTAGCTGGCCTCTAATTTCTCCCAAATGATCTTTGCTATCTTTCCACTTCCTCAGATGTTGTCTCCTCTGTAAACCTTAATGTTGGCCATCCCTTTGTCTCTCTCTCATACTTCATTGACTGTGAGGAACACAGTGGTTTTGGCTTTTCATGAAAGCCCATCATAACCTACTTTCATAGATCAAGAAACCACAAAAACATTATCACTGATGTTTCACTTCCTTTGCTCTCCAGACTGAAGCTCATTTTTGGCTTCAGCAGATTATTTCTGGCCAGTGTTTCATGCAGTACCTCATTAGAAGCGTGTAAGGTTCTTGGACATGTGTGAGCACAGGTCATCCATGAATCAGTGAATCGACCTTTAAGCATGGATTTGGCTTTGCCTGCAGCTGCTGCATGGAAAACCTTAATAAGAAAAGCTCTGGGAAAAGAAATTATATCATGAAACTGTCAAACAGGCAGGCAGGCTTCCCTTCAGGCTGTGACTTTTAAATAATGTTGTCGTTATTTGGTAGAAGTTTTGTCTGTTGAAAGTTGGGATGCGAGCGAAGTTAAGAAAGCAGATGTTGGCTCGATTGCTACATTTTAGCTCTCGAGGAAATTAGACTTTGGATGGATGAATTACCAAACTGGTCATGTTTAGAGCTACATCAGGATGAGTCAATGTTTGGAAAGAAGTAGAAATTTGAAAATCCTTGGTTCATATAACATCTTTTATGACTGGAAGTGTCTACGTTTAAGGCTCAATAGATCATCAAAATGAAAAATGACAACAACAAAAAAATTACAAAAAGACAGACTGTTTCCATAAATAGCTACTTGGATGTTTTGCACAAATGTTATGAAAACATGTGTCCGATCTAGGATTGTGTTTCTCTGCTTACTCAAGAAAAAGTGGTCCCTGGCCTTGATGCTTCCAAAATATTATGAAGAGGGACAGACAGCTGAGAAATCTCTAGATTATGACTGATAGAGGTTTAAAAAGGTTGATAATGAAATATGCGTCATTGAGTTTTTGATGTGTTGGGAGTTTTTTTTTTCTTTTTCTACTAAACACATTTTAAAAGTTTTTCACTCCTTAAATATTTTGATAATGCTATTAAACAAATGGCAAAAGGTACTTTTATATAAGATATTTTGCTGTCAGAAGTACGTAAAGTCGGAGAATCCAGACATGAAGCCTAAAATTGACTATTAATCAGAAAATATCTTCCTCTAGTGTTTCTCCCAGGATATGAGGACAAAAAAATGATGTTTCAGTTGGGCAAATGTTTAAAAAAATACGAAAATATGCTTCAGCTCTTGACCCTCTCATATGGAGGATGGTTGTCATTAAGGACTGGAAAAACTTCACTGTCCTGCTTTAAGATTCCCAGAAAGGTGAAGGTATCCGAAAACGACGTAATAGTAGTGAAGAATTCCACCAGTTCAGATCGCAAACAGGTTCTCTGGGCTTTAAGAGTTGGCAAACATGCGAGTTGGCAGCAAAGGCAGCGTTCAATTCTCATGAGATGTTCAAGATGTTTCTCAACACGCTGCACAGATGCACGATGATGGCTTCAGCTGAGAGGTAAAATTAGGGCATGTCGACAAACAGCAGCCGCAGAAAAGGCACTTTGTGGTGTCGTGCTGGTGTGGCACTGAATTTCAAGTCAGGCAGTCAATCCCGTTCGACCAAATAGAGCTGGATTCGTCCAAGTCACGGCCGAAATGAGTAACATATTGCAGATAAAAATCCTAATTCTGAGTAAAACATGTGGGATCCATCTTCTAGAGAATCAGGAAATGCTAATGACAGTTAACCCAACTGTACACTTAATCACCCTTTACAGTAACTGACTTTATAGTATTATCTATTGTTTTCTATCCTCCATAATGCAAGTGAATACGTCAAAGCAAATTATATTTTTGCATTCCTGCCATATTGGATTTATTATCTATTAAAGCTTGTTTCTCAGTAAACAATCTGAACCTTTTTAATCTGATTCTGTTGTCGGGATTTGGAGCCTCGTGATCAGTCACTGTGGTACAGACAGCTGTGATAACCTTTGACCCTGTCGTCAAGCAAAGAAAATAACTAAAGCTGTGATGAAGTCTTGCTGAGTCTTGTAGTTGTTTTGGGTTTTATCTTCTACATTTGCATATCTAATACATTTTTTCATGAGTTTACCTTGGTAAATGTTTTAGAGTATCAAGGTTTTATTAAAAAATGAGTCAGTCTATTATTATTAGAGTGAGTTTTTAGCAAATATTGTGCTTTGTTTTGGCACTAGAGCTAAAAGATTATAAGAAGGGCCTGCTAACACCTGTTTCTTTAAATGCATTACAACACAATGCACCCTGGAGTCCACTCACACAGGAGGAGATGTTTGTGTTCTGTATGTGAAAACGTAGAGAGAGCATTACCAGAAGTCAACAGTGTGCTAACTGTGGTAGCACCAACTGCTCATTTGCCAAAACAGTAGCTACACATGCATCCATGCACACAGGGGTGATGTGGCAGCATTTCCACCTCAGCAGTTTCAGATTGTGAATGAAGTGTTTCCCAATTTGAATACAAGTTGAATTTTTATTTAAGAAAGGGTCAAATAACTTGTTTATTTAGAAAGTCCTGTGTTGAGCGATGTATGGATCACCCCCCCCACACACACACAGGTTGACATTTAGTATTTAAAGCCCTTCTTATTCAGGCTTTTTCACATTTCTAACAATAACAAAAGAATCATTCTAACCTTTATAAAGAATAAAATAACCTTTTGACCACTACCCTCCCTTGTTTTTTATTTTTTGTTTTTTCATTCTTGTGGAGACATCTGGTCCCCACCAGACAGAGAAAACAGAGATTGCCTACAATTTGTGCAACTATAACAACACTCATACAGGCCCCACTTGAGTCATACTCACTCACCAACTCTACACGCAAAAACATTTACAGACACACTTGCCCACCCATGCTGGACTTGCCCACCCACAGGCACCTAAAGGACCCCACAGCAGCACAGTGACCTAAGCTGCTGCACTCTGCATTGCTTCATTTCATCAACTTTAGGCTATTTAAAGACCAATGTTTGACCAAAGGATACACAATGCCTTTAATTAGACTAGCTGTGTTTACAGTTTTATCATTTTCCTCACTTTAATTTTCCCAAATGTGATCCAATCATCGAGTAGTGGAAAACATAATTGTGAATTAAAGGTTAATTGTATGAAGTAGAGTTGCTAAGTGGCTCTTTGGATGAAGCTAAAAGTAGTTGTTTAGTCTATGAGAGCTACAATTAGCAGCTTGAATATTTGAGGTTAGTTAAGGTAAGAGTGTACAGAGGGACTGCAAATAGTCTCCAGTTGTTTAACCAGTTTAGATTAGGTTGTTTTGTAGTTGTGTCCCAGTTTCTGGCTGGTGCAGAAGTCCACATTTTTAGACAAAGAATAACACGTCAACTGGTCCAAATGAACTGAGAAACACAGCCGTCTTTTGTGTGACAGTCTTTGTGTATTTTTGTCAGGTGGTCATCTGTAATTCGTAAAAAATTTGCACGAACTAGACCAAGAAAACCTGCAAGGCCTAAAAAAGGCAGCCAGGTGTAAACTCCACAGTTTGTTCTTGATAACAGCCTAGAAATGTTGTCATCCCCGGGGCAGGCATGTTGATAAGTTTACCATTAATCTGGTGCGCTGTTTGCCAGTTGTCCATTATGTGTTGAAGTTAAACATCACATCTCATAACTTGCCCCAGCTTACCACTGGTATGTACACTTCGACAGCCACCTCAGGGCAACTTTGTGGTGATAAACTTGAAAATGTTTGACTTAACGAGTTGACGAGGAGCGCCTGAATGCATTAGTTTTGCTTTTTTTTTTTTTTTTGAGGCATGGGGATGTAGTTTGAGGCCTCCAAATCTGGCCATAGATCATCCGTCTTTCTTTTAAATCTCTCTCTTTGTCTCTATCACATCAACTCTGTTGCCTCCAGCGTTACTGTCACTATGTGCGCACAGGTGACTGAGACAAACTGGAAAGTCCTGACCTCCTCTTGCTCTTTTCTTCACCTCTCTCAACCTCCCTCTTTTCTTTTTCTCTTCCCCGTTCTCAGCCAGATGACAAGAACCAGAAACTTAACCCTTGGAGAGAGAGCGAAAGTTTATAGCGACTCTTAATTTCTCAATGCCACTAACTTTGATAACATAGCTCATGCTCCCATAAACACAGTTAAACAGAGAGAGACTGTCTTTATCACAGCTAATCTTTACAGCTCTTTTTTTTAACTAAACAGTAACGTTTTCAATTGTTCTAAAGAACAAGGAAGTTAAAGAGAAAGAAACAGAAAGAAGCAGAAGCAGAATATCAGCAGGCAGGTCCGCCCTGCTTTTGTGCGTCTTTTAAACTGTATTTAAACTGGATGAAATCCAAAACAACAAAATTGACAAAGAGAGGTCATAGTTCCACACGCAAAGCCTGGGAGTGGTATTCTGCTGTCTTGCTGTGGGGTTGTGTCCACTATCAAAAAATTGGCACTTACAGACATGTGAACAAATGCAAAAAACGCAACCACGCGCACACAGACACATACAGATGCACACATACTCGCACGGTTGCTCACATGTAAAACAACATACTTGTCACTTGCAGCATTCCTCCTAACAAAGGAAAGCAAACTCGCCAACAAACACATGCGCAAACACACACTGCACAGGACACAAAGGAAGTGACCGCCTGCCAGTAATGTCATTAATGTCCTTTAGCAGAAGCAGACTATCTTCTGAATTGATTTTGAAATGGATCAGGTGGGAATTAAAGCATGTGTGGACCATATGACGAGTTTCCATGTCCATTTCGGAGAAGCAGAATCGCTACCTGAAGCTCATTACAAAATACTTTCAAATGTGTACACGATCTAGCTTGTTTGCTATGTTTTAAAGCTACAAAAAGCTAATTGAAGAGGGAATTTTGAAGATTTTGAAGCTTCCCTATTACCTTCAAACCTTCATTTGTTTTACATTTGTGAAATGAATTAGTCATTTTGTCTTTCTCTGCCTCTCTCCCTCAAATCACCTAAGAAGGGCTTCACCTCCAGCAGCTTGAACACACACGGCAATAAAATGCTGAATGTCTGAAAGCAGAGAGATATGCAGAGCGCTTGTATATGTTTCTCTATCTGTCTGCTCTGCACGTGAGGCTCTTTGATCATATGATATGTGTCAGCATGTACTTTTGAAGTTCCAGAGTTTTCTGCACTAATGCCACCAAGATGAATGCTCGATCTTTGATTGCGTGTGTAGTGATTAAAATCGAGGTTTCTCGAGACAGACCTCCCTCCTCCTTTTTAAAATTACCTTTAAAGCTGTAATCAGAGCAGCTTTAATCAGGGTTACAGCTAAGCTATCAGATAAATACACAGGCATTAAAGTCAAAAGAGCAGAAATGAAAGTTCAAAGAGAGATTTGAAGCGAGGTCACAGTCAGAGGAAAGCAATCTTGAATCAGGGAGTTTGTAGCAACACATTGCCAATCATGATTTCTTATTGATCCCTTTAGGAAATTCTGATTTGTTTCATAGCAGAAACCAGATTCTGCAGAGCAGTGACTTTAGAGTTTGGTCACACAGAAATGAAAGCAGAAAGATGAAAGAACATCCTCTAAAACTACACTTTGTATTTGTTGCTCATGATGCAGGCTCTTTTCTCTGTGTCGACAGGGCCAACTAAATGCCTAAAATGTGGCATGAAATAGCACACGAGTCTGCTTATTGAAACTGTTCAAAGAAAGCTTAGAGCTTAGAAGAAATTGCGTTTTGTTCGTCGCTTCAAAGGACTGTTTTGAAAAGTATTGTCTGGACCTTGACAAAGCCAACTCATCTCTGAATTTTAAGGCACCTGCTGCTGTTCTGGGGAAATTTACAGACTTAACGTTCATTCCTAGCTGACTGGAAAAACAAATGAGCCATTGAGAAGGAGGAAAGAGAGTAGAGTTCGGAAGTTGAGGATCCGTTTTGGCGGTTTTTAATCACCTTTAGGCCTGGGTTGGGAGTTTCTCATGTTTCATCATGAACAGTGATTTGAACATAAACAAACCCTTTTTATTCAGCATCAATGAACTAGCAAGTCAACATACATCTATATGTACAATCCAGAGCAGCAGAATAAGTCCAACACAAGCAAGCAATAGTAAGGGTTGCTAAAGAGTTAAACCCAGAGCATACGCTGCTATTAGTTAGGTTACCACATATTTAATTTGATATCTTCATTAAAAAATCTTTGTCCTTGACTCTCCTGTTCGGTTGTTTTACTGAAGCAAACCGATGTTGGCACGTGAGACAAGGCCAGGATGCATGTGGTTGCATGAACCCATGTTAAAAACAGTGGTTTCTGTTCCCCAATCCTCTAATGATTGTGTCTTTGGCTCCAATTTGCAAAATACTCCCTGAAAGCTGTTCTGAGTGTGCGCTGGGATCTGGCAGGCCATTTTTTAGTGGGGGAGTTTCTGTCTTTTCACTGCAGACAAAAACTTGGCCTGCACCGCAGAATGAGGTAGAAACTCGCAGTTTATCCCCTGTTCATAATCGAAATGGCCTTTATTTTCTTCCTTGTAAATAACTTTGTGTATGGTTGGCAATCAAGAACTCCTGACCAAAAAGTGCCTTGCCTGATTGCTCTTTAACGTGATGGATTGCTGAGAAAGCAGTTGGTCATTAAACATATAACATGGTTGAATCAGACAACTTTAACAAATAAATCAATGTCGGCACCATCCTGGCCGCCTGCCAGATACACTGAAGCCCCTGAAGGAATGATAAACTGGAAAACACACTGCACACAGAGCTGCAGGCACACACATGCATTCACGCTGGATACAAATCATGCATATAAACCCTGGGCACACACAATGAAAATATTAATTGACTCATTCACACCCTCATACACATACTGCACACAATTACCAGAAGCTTGCATGCAAACACGTGAGTCTCCCGGTTTAAGCGAGGGAAAAAAAAACATGTTTTTGCAGTTTTTAAATGATTGCTTCGGGCCAGATGTCACAAAGGAGAGTCGGAGAGTAAACGTCTGATTTGCCAAGTTCTCCTCTTAACAGTAACCGTTGGTCATAAACAGAACCCCCACTTCATAATAAATACAATATACTGGTGTTTTAAAAGCATGTATTTATCACCAGGTCTTATCACTGCTCTGCAGCACTGAAGGCTGTTAGAAAACGATGTAGCAACAGCATTTTTTTAGCTGTTGGTAAGCTACCGATATATTTAATTTGCATGGTTTTGAGCTCCAATTTTTTCGGGGTGAGGACGCGAGGAGTAGCCTTATAATCATACAAACCGGCAACGACCACGGCTTGAGGCTGAAGCCAATGCAGAAGTACCTTTTTAAAGTGCAATGCCACAAACAGGCGCTAGATGCCGGCTCCGTTTGAGTCCCGCTCACTTCAGTCTCCACAGGAGCTGCGGTAAAGAAAAGATAAAGACGGATTGATGAATACTTATATTCTTACGGTCCACAATCCCACGCTACCACTAGTGTTTGTCACGACATGAACAATTTTTTCCACTGGTATGATACAATCTTTCTTCCTCTTGACTTTTGTTTTATTGTTTCTAATACCTGCTATAAAGCTTAACTCCTTCAGACACTGTAGGCACAGTCTGTGAGCTACACAGCAGGGCGTAACTCAACATGATGGAGCTGGTTCCGCCGTATCATACGTATGTTTTATTTCACTTCTGCACTTGTGTATCTCCCCGTCTCTGTGTTTGGGTAAAGTGATTTATGTGCAGTGCCACTGCTAGTGAGGTCTCAGCTGTTATTTCACTCTGCTCTCTGTCTTGTCTGCTCCATCACAAAGCGGAGAAAGTTTACTGAAATACAGCCAACTCTTTCCCTCTTTCTCCCTCTGTGCTCGCTGTTCATCCCCCCAACACACACACACACTCTCTTCTTGGTCCAGACCTCTGGCCTGCAGGATTTGAGTTACGTGGCCGCCTTCTCCTCTTCCTAATCCCTTCAAATGAGAGTTTTGGACTGCCAAGGAACTCCCAGATCTGCACACACACACACACACACACACACAACAAACACACAAAATTGCAGCAGGGTTTCCAAGTGGCCCTCAGAGATATTCTTTTCAGGGTTTGGTGTCCAGCGAGGGCCAGCCAAACACACACACACACTCACACACACACACAGTCTCTCTATTGCATATACACAGAGGGCAGGCCACACACACACACGCAATAAATATGTACATGCACACACACATACTCACACACACACAGGGAGGGAACAGTGAAGCATTGTTCACTGCTTCCTGAGAGAGTCGGCATCAGGATCACAGGAGCTCTGTCAGCCTGGACCCTTCCTCTGCCCCCCCCCCCCCCCTGCCTCAGCCTCACTCTGTCTCTCTCTGAAGGCCAGTCATCCAATTGAGTATAGACAGCCATGAGAGACCACATGTCTTCTGGCTAAGAAGGGATAAAAAGCACATAGATCACTCAAAAATATGTGTGTGTGTGTGTGTGTGTGTGTGTGTGTGTCCTCTCGTCGCAGCGATGATGGTTTCCAAAAGCAGACCAACAGGGATTATCCCAGTTTAGCTCGTGTATTTGGAGAACAGTAGTGAGCAATAAATTACTGAAGTTCAGGTTCAGAGACTTAAAATAACATCCTCACAGTCTGAGAAAGGTTCTTTACATTTACGATCTTATATCTATAGCAGCTCTGCAGTTGCAAAACAACCTAGTGAGAAATTTTTTTTGATGATATTGAAGTAAAGTAGACACAATATGTTGCTAATATGATACATAATTTTATTAAAATATCAAAATTATACTTGCCTTTTCATACTGTACTTTTAGGAAAATAAACATTCTTTCTTCTTTTATATTCTTCTTTTATATTTAATAAAATAAGCAGAAAATCATCTCATATTTAGTCCTTCTCTGATGATTTACATTGAGAAAAGTCACAAATATGAGCTAACTGTTGTTTGGTTTTACTAGCTGGCTAGCAAGCTAGCTTGCGGGCTAGTTAACCACTCAATGAAACAACCAAAGTCTATGGTTAGCCAAAAAAGAGGCTGACATACAAAATCTAGACAGTTCTCACCAGAAAAATGTCAGCCGAGGCTGTTTGTTCAAACACTTGTAACAATGTCTTAGTGCTTCTCTCGAAGCATGACCTTTTTAAATTGCCACAAAAAGTGTTTGAGAATAAGTTAGAAATGTGTACAAAGTGTGTGACACGTCTGCCACAGTCATCACTGGTTTCTTTTAACCTTGATAGTGGACTTTTACTAACTTTAACTATGTAGTTTTAACTGCCTAAACCTTAAAAATAAGGGCAGCAGATCAGAAAAAAATACATTTTTTGGAGCAACCATATGGTCGTTCACCCCATTTTGATGAGCATTTCTTGAATCAGAAAAGTGTATTAACTATCACTACTTTAAATCTGCAAATTCATACATTTAGCCAAGACCCTTCAACATGTTGATATTACATCATTTGAAAGCCCTCTGTGCTGACAATGAATAAATAGAAATGACTGTAATCTTTTGAACATTTGGAAAATTCAGTTTTGAGGTGGCGTGACCAAACATCTGTGACGGGTAATGTCCAATGAAAATCATATTTACAGACACTCCCAGTCACTCATCTTTTACTTCTGACATCTGAACCCAGATCACACATAGGAATTCAACCCAGTTTAACAGCTCAACAGAGACTTACATCAGTCCTTGTGTGCTGCTGAATGTTTTTAGCATGTGTTAGCCTGCATTTGGCTGCTGAGCAGGCCCATCGGACTCATTGCTTAGGCACCAAGGGAAGGACAAGTCGTCAATGTCAACATACTGAGAAAATACATCACTCAGGGGACAAGAGTATAGGGACCAGAACCCAAGAGTTACTTGGCAAAAAAAAGGATATATGCCCTTTGAGTAGAGTGAAGTATGTTGTTTTAAAAGAAAAACAGCACAACTGTAATGCAAATTATGAACTACTAGTATGATCATGAGTCCTCTAAAGACTTTTGTTTGGGAATAAAAAGATATTAATCAATTCTTTGTCAGAGCCACTTCTATTGAAACACAAAAGATACATGAGAATTTACAATTGTAACTGTCAAGGCAACCTGCTGTCAGCTCATTAATTTCTTAAAGGTTGAATCATCGGGGTGTAACTTGTTTGTGAAATGATAGCTTATGGGCCCGGTTTTGCAATTTCAGGATTTGAGTCAGGATTTGGCAAAAATAAACAGTTGTCAATGAAGCACTCAGTGGAGGTAGGGTGGGAGGAGGGTACTCCTCCAAACTGTTGATGCTTAAAACCTGTGGAGCAGTTCCAGTTGCATGCTCCCAGGGCATGGTAATGATGTAGAGGCTGAGTCCCCCCATCTCTGGAGGCATACATGTCCATACTCGCCTACAGAATCGCTCAAATTTTCCTTTCTGCCTTCCAACAGTTTTTCTAGACCAAAAACACAATGAGTGCAGGACATATCTGATTAAAATCACTTAAAAGAAGATCTAATTTCAGTTTCCTGGCCTCAAAACAAGTAGAGGATATTGTCACGATGCAAATCAATGACAGGGCGATGTAACAGTATAGTCACGTAAAGGAGAATGAAAGACCAACTGTACGCCTACAGCAAGCCAACAGAGCTGCACATTTTGGCTCACGGGGGTTTAGTAGCATCAGAAAAGTAAATTAACAATGAAGGAAAAGATCCTGCAGGGAAACTTGGAGGGAGGAAGAACCAGCTTGGCTCTGTAAGCAGTGATGCTGCTGACTTCCAGTTAGGGCCAGTCACCAGGCAGAGTCATTACATTAGTGTTGAACAGAAAAATAACTGCTGTGAGAGGAAACTTTGCACTCTTTTTAAATGAGTGTCAATAAATTTGGACATAAAATGGTTTTCTCCCTCGGACTAACTCTCTTTGTAATGTGTTTGGTGTGATGAAACTCAAATCTAACAACTGACTTATTGAGTTGTTAGACCAGGAAGACATTTTAAGCCATGCATATCACCATTGGCTGTATAATGAATGACAAATTAAATTTAAAAGAGAAATACAAAACTGTCAACTAACAAGCAAAAAATGTTTCATGCAAAGAAAGCTTGACTCCCCAACAACAGCTGAAATAAGAAGTAGAAATATGGTTTACTGTCAAGATGTTGCATGCAGCTCAACATGGAGAGAAGCTGTTTAATGCAGCTTAAGCTCATAGAAAAGAAAGTATATATCTGTGGTGATAATGTTTGTCTGCATAGCTTGGTTTAGCCTCTGGCCTCGGCCCCATATACTAATGGAGCAGAAAGTTTTCTTCTAATCTTGTTAGCTCAGTGCAGTGATGTGTACTGGCTTTATCTTCTTACTAACATGGATGAGACTGCTCCTCATAATAGATCAAACACTCCCTACCGGCCTTGTCAAAACTTAATGGACACACACACACGCACACACAAATGCATGTCCTATAAAGTCGAACCATTTATTCTCATAAACAAAGAAACTCCTCAATAACAATTAATCCTTCAACCAGAACCACCAAAGCAGGGAGTGTGTTTTGGCAGAGGCGCCAGAAAGAAACCAAGCTTACTTTCAGTCCATTTGTTGCGCCAAGCAAGCTCAAGTCCACTCATGCATGTGCGAACCTCCCCAACACTTCTGCCAGTGGTAGCTGTCATCATACACACCCCCTCACAATAGACAAACCGTCTCTGCCGGGACTGCACTGTCAGCACTTTTTGTTGGGATGTGTCCTGATTGTATGCAGATGATCTACGATGACCTCCTGAGCTTTCTTCTCTCTCATCCGAGCACTGACAGACAATAAGAAATGTGTGAACATTTATACTCTTCCACCATATTATAGTGGTAAATATTCTACTTTTTATGCCACTACTACTTTTACTGTACATTAAACTGTTGTTTACACATTAATGAGTCAGTAATAGTAGTCCAATATTATATAAATAATAATATAACAATCTGAAAGGGGCTGGTATGCACAGTGACTACTTCTGTTTTTGACACTTTTTGCAGTTAATACTTCTGCATTTTTACTTAGTTAAACATTTGAATGCAGGACTTTTACTTACAATGGAGTCTTTTTTTTAGCATAATGTTGTCTCGGTACTTTTATTTAAGGATCTAAATACTTCTTACATCACTAGTCCTTGCCGAACAATAAACAGAGCTCAGAATAATTTAGCAGTATAAAAGGCTATACATTAGAGCTGTAATACAAAAATGTTCCATCTGCACTAAATAAAAAAGATGAAGATGTGTAATGGTTGCCCAAATTAAATTATGATCCCAGGTGTGGAAGCCTTCAGGAAGAAATAAATTAAACTTCAGACCCAAATCCAAGATAAAACTGGATTTTCCAAAGTTCTTTCTTTCCCTTTTCCTGGAAATAAATACACAGTGTAGGTTGTGTTACATCATTTCTATGTTTTTGGTACATGCTCATTTCAAACAGCTGTGGAAACTGAGAATGTTTCCTCTTGCAGATTAATGTATTCATAAAAAAAATGTACATTATCGGAGCCTCAACCGAGATAGAAGCTTGTAACCAGAATGTGCGCTGACTGGAATGATGACATGTGTGTCTCATTAGACTTATCATGATTAGTCCCTGAATAGAAATGTGAAGCCATTTAAAAAAAAAAAAAAAAAAAAAAAAAAGTCTTCCTTTTCAGGACAGGGCAACATGTCAAGACTGTTGAGAAGTGGCCCCCATTCTTCCAAAGAACCCTTTCCCGTAAATGCCCCGTCCTTCCCGCTTGGTTTGAGCCAATTTACACACTCACACACAGAGACAGAGACAGACACACCGCCATCTTCAGCAGGAAGCGCGAGATCCACTCATGCATCGACATGAACTGAAGCGCTTAGAAAGAAAAGAGAGCAGCGTGACAAAGAGAGCAGTAAAGAGAGGGAAAGAAAGGAGGCTGAAACCACAGAGGAAGAAGACAAAAGGAGGGAGCGTCATTAAAGAATGGGGGTCAAGCAGAAAGAAATTAATAAAAATAAAGAGAAGGGGTGACAGAGTGCAGCCCTGTAATCTCTCTTTCCTCATCAGCGCTTGTTATAGAGTCATTAGCAGGGCTTTCAGACCGTGACAACCCCCCTGAAGGGCACACACACACATTTACATGCACATAACTCCACAGCTGGAAAGTCACAAAGCCTCTCTCTACATTTCAGTTCCCAAAGATGTCTTATTCGACCCGTGCTGCCCAAAATTATATGAAAACATGTATTATTTCAGATGGAAGTCAGTGCCAAACAGGAGGCGTAACAAAAGGGAAAAGAAACAATTTCCCCATTGCCCCAGAGGAGTTGTTGTTTTAATTGTCTCTTATTAGATGTCTCGATATGGATGCTCTGTGTGTGTGTGTGTGTGTGTGTGTGTGTGTGTTCAGTGAGGTTCACTTCAGGAGAAACCCTGCATGCATGCACCGTGTTGTTACATAAGGAGTTGTGTTTCAGCTCCGAGACCCAGCGGTGCGTGTGTGCCAAAACGTTTCGGTTACATTTGGTCTCATTTGTTTTTGAGTGTTCATGTAAAATCCGCAGCAGCAGCTTTTTACAAGCCTCTATGAGACCGATGTACAGTGGTCTATAAGCACAGTTATGCTTCAAGAGTGAAAGAACACGCAGGGGAATATGTACCAAAACCAGAGATTCTGCACAAAAAAGTTAAACAGGTGCAACATTAGAAAGACACATTAAAAAGGACACAAAAAACATAAAAAATGAAAAACACATGCAAGAGGAAATAAGCTGCAAGTTGAGCTGCATATTAGAGAAGTGCAGAGAGAGTGATGGCACACTAGAGGATGACTAGTTTGACTTAGCAGCAGAAACGAATGAGACATGAATGTCCCAAGAGGGCAATAAAAGCAAATGAAATGAAATGAAAGTAATGATGTTTATACTGTATGAATTTACAGATAATGTTGGATATGATCAAAGACTAAATACTACTATTAATAATAATAATAATTGTACATGTAAATATTCCAATTTATGATGAATATTGGCACTTTTGCCCTTATTTTACTTTATGACCTTTTCTTACCTTTTAGACAGATTTTTTTTAAGAAAAAAAATGTCTTCTTTAGCAAATTTCATTCAGCAATTAATCTAATTGTTGTCGTCCTCTGATTAAATCATTTCACCAGCATTTGTATGCAGGTCAGTATACATATAAGGAACAGATGTGATGCACGTTCATACACCTCATGAAGCTCATGTTGACTAAAACTTCATAAATTAATATTCCAGCAGTTTTGTGTGGGAGTTTTTTCACTTTTATTCATACTTTGTGCTCTTGTGGTATGATTGTCCTCGGAGGCCAACGTAGCAATTCTTGATTGAATACAAAATTGAAACCTTGCACTTTTTTAACCTTTGGGTTGTGTTCGTTTCATGTTGCTGTTCAAAATTCACTGTCCCATTTGAAATGTTTATGAAATCTATCATAATGCATCATTCCCACCTGTATTTGATCTTCTTATTAACTTTATTTCTGATAGAACTCTTTGCACTTCTCTTTGGAACTTGTAGTTTTGTAGGCCTCACTGATCTGAATATAGACTCGTTTTTGAGTAAAATAAATATTATTTATGGATTATTTTTAGTATAGTAAATACCACAGGAAACAGATGTGCTGGGAAACCCCTAAACTTCTTAAGCAGTGGTACAAAATAGCATCTGTTGTGTTCCAGGCCAAAACTAACTGTTTTAATATCTCCGCCAGGCGTCAGCCTGGAGGGGATCATGCGTTTGGTTGTATGTGTGTGTGTATCTGTCCGCAACTAATCTTGTATACAACTGGACCCATCAGGCTAAAAACAAGGCTTACCTAGTCTGTTGCAGGCCACATTTTGGCCTTTGTCGTGGCTCAAAAACTGACATTCATAGAAAAGTTTGGTCTCATCTTGAACTGGAGCATCTGCAGATTAATTCCACGCCCGATATAATATGATCCACTAAAGTTAGGCACAATAGATGGATAAATCATAAAATGGTGGAGATCTGCACTCTACTGAGTGCACGCTTCTAGTTAATCTCTGTGAACGTGTTATAAATGATGGCGCCGGTGATCATATGAAAGATACGATTTATGTAATTTAAACATACAGCAGGGGAAACACACGCTGCTTTGTAGTTGATTAGGGGGGTATAGAGTATTTTTATTCACATTCACTTGGAATGGATTTGAAGCCTCTGGTCCACAATAGAGTCAGTTTGAAAGCCAGAAAAACTCAACATCTGCTGAAGGATTAAATATCTCACAGAAACACGGTCAATTTTTGCTACGAGACACTTATTATTCTTTTCAGCAGTCTTGCCAACATTGACTCATGATGTGTGTGTTTGTTCTGTAGGTGCGTAGTCAGGGGGTGACTGAGGAGCTGAAGTGCCTGAGTTTACTGAATGCTCTGGATAAGGACCAGGACATCCCAGACCAGCTGGCCCAGCTCTTCGGGGAACCCTGCATCAAACTGGCCGAAGGCATCAAAGCGTACATCTCCAAGGTGAGATCTTTCTTTAAAAAAGAAAATTAAAAATTACTGACATTCTGATCATATCTCTCACATATTTGTTACGGAGAAATAAATCACCAATGACCCAGTGATTATTGATTCATGATTGAATTCTATAAAACGTTATTGTTTTGTGAAATAAATGGCTTTCAAAAGTTAATAAACTTTGTTGGTGCTGGTATGAGTCCAGTCTCCAGGGAAGTAGGTCCAATATTTATCCAGTGGTGGACTTTATGTTGGAATGAAAGTCAAACAAAGACACACATGAAGGAATCTGTTTTGTGAAGGAGCTTTTAGTGGCTTATTGACAGCAATTTCTTGGACTGTAATATGGATTAAATCCATTTAGAAGATGGAAAAGTGGGATTTAGGAAATGAGAAGCAGCAAACAATGTACAACCAATCAGAATGGACACTTTATCAGTCCATAAAAGGAATAAAAGCATCAAAAGAAAAAAAAATTACAAAAAGATTGAAAATCTTTCAAATGTTTGCACGTGTTACAGGGCAGAAGGTCAATTAAAAGCGTTGTTTCCAAGCTAATACCACTCTTATGTTCTGAATTATCCACTTTATCTCAACAATGTGAATCACCAAATTGGATATTTTAGGTTTTTCTTTAAACCCTTAATGAAGTGAATTCAGTCCACTGTGCTGACCCCGGGTTAAAGAACAGATGGAGGCTGGTTTCAGCGTGAAGGAATCTGCTCTGTTACAGTAAGCTGAGAAACATCTGTGGGGGATTGATGCAGGACTGAACCGCTGGGTGGGACTAATTTGGGTGTTATTTGTCATCGTAATGGAGAAAACTTCAGCTGCGAGGGGGTTAACGCTCATCAAATACATACTGTACATATAAAGGGCATGTGTGTTGAATTAAATAAAATCAGACGGACAAACTGAGAATATTCAGTCCAAAGTGTTACCATCTTTTGCAGAAGTGATGAGTTTCAGTACAGTAGATGCACAAAAATTAACTCTTCATGTGTGTGGCTATTATTATGAGACATTTTTGGACAAAACTCTAAATCTTTTGGATTTGGCTTATAGGAATTAACTGGCTCAAACAGGTTCCCAAAGCACTGTTTTTAATAACGATAGCAGTAATGTTTCTCACTGTTCCAGTGTTACTCCTTCAAGGCCAGTTTCATCTGCTCAATCATCTAATTTCCCGCAATGAACTCAAGCGTATCCTTAAAACAAACAATAGAATACCTCATAAGACAGTTAGTATTAATCATATAAATGAACACCTGTCCTGGAAACAAAGTGTGATGTATGATGGATTGAGTGGAGGAGTAACGGCTATTAGTATTGGATTTATAATAGAATTGAAATGAGACAAGCTACAAGAAACAGACGCCTCATCTGTCACAGTGTGTACATGACACTCTCTGCTTAACGTTGGCCAGCTGCTCCGTTTGCTCTCCGCAGACAGAACCTTTGCGGTTAACCCTAACTGAGAGTCACTCACTGAAAAGCGATGAAAACTTGTGAAAATGAGCATTCGGGTCATTTTCTTTGTGTTTATTTTGCGATGACGTGATTATGAGAGGTAGTCGGCGGTGGTAGTGCTGGTGTAGTGACAAATGAGAAACTTTATTGCTCTTTACCGCAGCCTGACCTTTGACCTGCGTGCCTGTGAAGGTGTGTGCAATCATAAACACAATTTTCTGATTCAGGCAGCCAACAACATATCATAATACCAATTCGCAGCCTGTTTTGCCGCAGGTTTACATTTATGAGCCCTAACTTGTGAGTTTGTGCTTGAGAGTTTTGTGGAAACATGTCTGCGCACACTCGTGTATTCAACCTGTTGTGTTTTTATCAGCTTTATCTTTAAAACTGATGTACCTGTGCCAAACCTCAGTCAAATACAGTTCAAATTAAAAAAGGCAGGTGCCCTCTTCCAGGTTGCACTGACTCACCTCACCGTTGTTTTTATCGAACTCAAGTCAAGTGTTACCATAAAGCGTGTCTTGTGCAAGCCCTACCTGTACCAAACGTGCTCGAAACTTGCCATACGCCCTCCCCATTGTGTAATTAGCGCCAATAAAAGGTCAGCAGCGTCACCAGTACATTGTCGAAAGAGTTACCGAGTTTTATCTGCTGCTATTTTTAATTAATGAGTAAGCCCAATAACATAAGGACAAAATAAACAAGCGTTTCACTTTCTGTTGAACTGTTAAGTCTTACTCAGCTGAAATATAGAGAAAGAGAGTTCAAGCCTGAACCAAAACAAAGCAAATTTTTAAACCAGACAAACAAACTTTGATTCCAGTGCACCAACTGTTCTGGCATCAAGGTGTGAATTATGTTTGGCAAATAGAGCCATAAACCTCTCCTTGTCTGTATTTTGGCCTACGTAATGCTTTATCTTTGTTTTGCTTGGAGACGCAGATAAGCAGAGTTTAATACATCAAAGCTGTCTAGATTATGTCATTGAAGTTGCAAATCACAGAAAAGTCCAAATCTTAGCTGCTATTTTTCTAAATGTCTAGTCTAGTCTAAGAGGATGGTTTTTATTGGCAACTTCAGCAAAACTGTCCTGTAAAGCTGAGACGACTAGTTGATTAATCGATGAGTTGATTGTCAGGAAAATAATCATCGACTATTTTAATAACAAATTAATCATTTCATGTCATTTTTTAAGCAAAAATAGTAAGAAAAAATTCCAACAATATTCTGGTTCTGTCAGCTTTTCTTTGTTATATATCATTGGAAACTGAGTATCTTTGAGTTTTAGTCAAATAAAACAAGACATTTAAAAGACGTCCTCTTGGACTATAGGAGGTTGTGATGGCCTAACTGATTAAAAAAAAAAAAAGAAAAACAGTAATGAAAATGATCGTTAGTTGCAGCCCTGTTGTCTTATAAACTTTACATGAGGCAGGTGTAGCTCAGATGGTCGAGGATTGCAAAGTTACATATTGTTATTGTTTCTAAATGTGAGTCATCTTGGTCAAAAGTGTCTCTGTTCTAAATCGCTACCACCTCAGGGCACCTTTCAGTCTGTTTTCAGGTTTACAAACACCTGGTATCACTTGGCACCGATAGTTGGGATCTGATCAGACAAGTGATGATTTCACAGTCTGTGTTTTGCACCAACACGAGAATTTATATCCTACATTGAAATTGAGTCGCACACAGAAACATACAATAACAAAACACAACATAAAATCACAGTAAGTCACGTTACTATTACCCACACACACCTGCAGTACGAAAACATCACGTCTGACACAAATCAAAGTCAGACTCTTCTTAGCGTATATGTTGAGTCAGCATGAGTGCGGGAAGCTGTGGTTTGAGAATCCCCCATCGCTCTCTCACACACCCACACACAGTCATTCATAAGTCCAGTGAGTCGCTCTACTGATATAAGTCATCTTTTTGCAGACATAGCTAAGAGGACTTTTCCCAATTAGTCTGAATGTCTGAATGCTTACAGCAGTATATCAGCCCCCTCAGTTCCTACCGCCTCCGCACAAAACACACAACCGCAGCCTTGTCTTTGCCCAAGTCTCCCAATTGCTCCTCTCCCAATCTGTTTCTTTTTCCTTCTACCTCTCACCTCTTCTAACCCTCTCGCTCTGCTCTATTTGTATGATACAATCGGAGAGCGCTGCTCCATGCCCCTGTGGTCCTCAGTGGACGGGAACAGGAATGTCTAGTTTTTCTCTCCAGTGTAACACGGGAAATACAGAACATGCACTCACTGGTGACACACTTCCAAACAAATTTACATCCCATTACTCTCTTCCAAACATTCACACATGCGGACCCATATTGTTAAGATTATCCAAATCCCACTTTTTTTTTTTTTTTTTTTTTATTCCAGCTGATACCGCTCAAAAAAAGCAAATGGAAAGAGGCAAACTCCCCCCCCCCCCCCGAGCAAGGACTTTAACCCCAACAGTACTGTATTGTCAACTTGCATCATTGAATAAAGGTTTTAAATAAAGAGTCCAGTAGCCAACGTGGTGGTTAGAGCGAGCTGGCAGACCAAATAGGCGCCGTCTCATTGCTTATAAAATGCTTCGGTGAAAATACTGGAAGCTGAGATTTTAAACTGTGGCAACAATTTTTTCGAATTTTACACAGATGAATACTGTGGCTGGAAAGCAGTTATTCAGTTAGAATTACGATAGTTTGAATGTTTAATTGTGTGTGCAGATCCTATGTGGAAATCCGAGCCTTCACTACCTTTTCGAAACACAAAGGTCACATTCCTTGGTGGTTATTTTCTTTCAAATCACTTTGCATTTATCTGACAAAGATGGAGGTGAATGAGTTGACTTAAAGGCTTTCTCGAGTTTAAACCTAATCTAGAAGCATGTGCACAGTATTTACAATCAAAAATGCTTAATTCATTTTCCAAAATTAGGTAAAAAAATGATCATACCTTAGCCTGAATCCCCCACCTCATCACCCCTGTCGGTTTTTCTCATCATCTTTTCTGGCACTGTTTCTCTACTGTAGGGCAGAGGTCACTTGGAAAATGTTTAAATTAACAGTTTTCAGAAATACTGGCCAACAGTTATACGACAACATCAATATCACTCTCATATCTGTCTGGAGCTGGAGTGAGGAGCAGGTTAGCTTAGGTTAGTTTAGGAGGCAAGCTAGCTGTTTCCTCCTGCTCCCGTTTTTTATGCTAAGCTAAACTATCTATCTCTTGGCTCCAGCTTCATATTTAACAGATACGAAATTGGTATCAATCTTCTCATCAAACTCTCTGCAAGAAAGTGAATAAACGTATTGTCCAAAATGTCCAAGTGTCGATAGTTTAGTTAAGTCCATTAAGTCAATATCTGTTTTTATGTTAATAAACAGAGTATCTACAGTTTGTAGAAAACTAAATGGAACTCATTTTCTACCTCATTCAGACAGCACATTGAATAAATCCACTTAACATAATCAATTCCATAACTTAGCTACACATATCTTCCATCGAGCCTCACATGGTTCCCATTCAATGTTCTCCACTTTGTTGTATATTTGTGTACACAGGAAATAGCATTATAGTGTACCTTTAACCCTCAGCAGTGATGCCCGGTGACCAGGTGTTAGGCTGGCTATAGTTATACTGATTAACAGAGTAGGTCCCACGTATAAATGTGAAGTTGAGGGAAACAACAAGCATCATTTCTGGGGGCAAATATAGGTCAAGTCTGACCGCAGCGACTTGCAAAGCCTTACAAGCCTTGTTGGTGTCTGTAAGGCGTCCCAGCTGTTGCAGCTGACAGGTGCTGAGAGGAAGCGCTGATCACGGCTTCTTACTTCAAATCAGCTACTTAAAGCTATTTGATCCCATGCTCTTTTGCAACAAGTTGAAATATTTTTGACTTATAGGACTTGGGTGGAAATGCTAAGCCCCCAGTGCTGTCGGGATCATGCAACAGTCGACCGTATCCATTCAAGTTAAGGGGGAAAAGAAGCCAATGCTGAAGTCTGTTCTTAATGGATGAATGACTGATTCTGGATTAAGATATTAGATATCTGACAAATCTAAGGTCAAAATGAAGGTTTAACTATCAACATAAAATGTGAACCCATCTACAGTATAAACTTTAGAAGTTACTCACACAAAACACACACACTGTTGTTGCTGTGCCGTTTAGTTTTGGCACAGAACCATCAGTGCAACAAGTCCAAAACAGATGCTTGGATTTGGTTCACTGATAAACTATGCGGTTTGGATGCGCACTCAGCCTCACCCACTCACTCAATTTTAAAAAATCAGCGAACGACAAGCAGTGAGTGTGAGAAAGGCAGCGTACGAAGAATGAAAGTGGGGGAAAAGAATGAAAAACCAATAGAAATAGAAGAAGAGCTTCAGCACAGTTTTGGCTGCAGTTTATCCCCTGGACCTTATTATAAAATGTGTTGGCTGCGTTTTATAGATTTCTCCGTGGGGCACACATGCATGCATGTATTTAATGGCACGAGTGAGTGAGTGAGTGATGACAATGATGATGTGACAAATATGTGTGTGTGTGAGGAGGAAGATGATGGTGATAGTGTCATAAAATGATGGAGATGGTGATGAATGTGTCGACCAGATGGATTGATGAGAGTACTGAAAGAATTCCAGGTCAGAGGTCAGGCATAATGACGTCAAACGGCAAACTACTTGAATGGAGAAATAATGGAAACAGTGTTAGAAAAAAAAAAAAAGGGGGGAAGAGAGAAAGAAAGAAGCTATTAAAAAACCCAGCTGGACAGGAACAAATGAAAAAGAAAGAGATGAGAGACATGAAGGAAAAAGAGAGGGGAAGAGGAAAATAGAGGTGCTGCAGGAGAAGAAGGAGGAAGCGAGAGATGAGAAAAAGAGTGCGGTGAGCTAATGACCAAGAAAGAAAAAATGTGAACATTGTGGGGAGGTAAGAGGAGGGGAAAAAGAAAAGTTAATAAAATTCAACTGAAATGATTAATACAGAGGACCACACTGGTGGTTCTGCTTGGTTTAGCTCATTACTAACAAATCACAGCTACACACCAGATATATTTATATTACTGCTGATTATTGTCCAAACCATATGAGCATTTAGACTGATTTCTTTCCCCTTTAGGAAGCTATTAGTTTCTTCCTTGCGTCATTTTCTGGTTCGACTGTATGGCGAGCAAAAATCCAATCCAGTATCCAAAGGTGATCAACTCTTGAGGGAGAGGCTCCTATTTTTTTCCAAGGCTGTCTTAAGACAACACTCACATGCCCTCATATGCACATTAGCCGAGTTATTGTTTGCTCTAATTCTTCATCCTGTCCTTACTGAAGAGATCCCTCCTTCATGTGAACAAGATAGGGGACAAAATGCACAGTTAATATGATGTTCCAGCAGTCCAAGTTAGCTAAAACAAGTGGGTATCTCTCAAAATTGTTTTTTTACGAATCCTCCACCACCGCTTTGCAAACGGAAAGAGAGATTTTGTTAATGGCTAACTCAGACTGCTGAAGCCTCATACTAGCTTTGGCTAAACTTCAAAAAATGCATAAAATAGAGCTGCCGCAGGAGAAGAAGGAGGGAGAGATGAGAAAAGAATAAAATGTACCACAATGATGTTTTAATTATGCAAACATTTTGTGGAGGCAAAATAAGGGGAAAAACTGTACCGAGTTAAACCTCAGCGTGTCGAAAGTTTGTTTAACTAAACTCACAATAATCCAAAAGTTTAAATAAAAAGCGTTGTATTTTATGTAACATTTTTATGTGTCTGTTCATGTAACTATTCTTCATTTTTATACATGTTCTAGCTCATTAACTACTTATCAGATATCCTTTAAATTACTGCTGACAGTTTTCCAAAACATACAAGCATTTAGATTGATTTCCATCCCGTCTAGGAAGCCCTTTATCAAGTCATTTCATTACGGTATGAAAATCAACTTGCAGACACTTGAAACCTGCGTCGTGGTGAACAATTATTCCGCAGGGTCGGGGTCATTGTGAGCACAAACTGTTTAAAAGACTTTCCTACATCACATTTAGGACGCAAACGTACGATGCAGAAAATCAAACCTAGTCAACAAGCGTGGAAGTTGTGATAAAGGTGATGTGACTTTGGTACTTTTCCTGCATGAAAACTACAGCTGCTTGTGTGATTTTTAAGCCTCTGCAACTTGATCTTCATGCAGCACTGGTATGAAACGAAACCAATGTATTCCTATAAAGGTGAAACATTTTATAAACATATTACATGCTATGTAAAGTGATCAGCAATAATGTAAAGTATAAACATTTAAAAGGTAACTGTGCAAAATATCCAGTATGGGGCTTTAAGGGGACAAAAAAAGGGCAGAAAACGACAGGAAGGGGACGATGATAAAGCTGCACTCTCCTGGAGTTTCCTTCTATTTGCGTCTTGATGATCTCTCTGTCTGGTGAATTTGTCTCTTGGGGCCTTTTATCCTCTACTAACATGTTTATGACATATGTCCACACATGTACAGAAGGGTGTTTTTATCTATTACTTCTTGCACATGTGCGCTGTGATGGGAATGATTTCAAGGGAGGCGAGCAAAGCAACAAGGAAGTGCAAACAGCAGGGGAGAGGAGAAGAAGCGGGAGACGGTAGCGAGGAGAGAAACAGTGCAGGGGAATTTGGGATGGCATGCGTGTGACTAAGCTCAGGTATTCGGGTCTTAAGCTTTCGGCCCCAGTGGGGGCCGGAGTAACTTTCCTTCACTCCTCTACCCGCCACTTTAACATCTGCACCTGCTGAGATAAATTCTCAATACATTAGCGCTCAGCTTCCAGTTGCAGTGATGGATAACGCTCGGAGACGGGGTCGGGGTTAACACATCCACTACGGGAATTCGCATTAGCTCCCGCTCAAATGTTCCCTCCTGGGTTTCAGCCATGGTGTATCTTTACCATCACTCCTACTTAAAGATCATTGTGGCACACATCTCACTCTGTCTTTTACTTGCTTCAATTTCTACTTCATGCAGCGCCGGTGGTCAGTCAGTTTCGATTGTTCTCCTCCCAAAACTGTTCTGCAGATGACAGATAGTGTGCAAATTGCTAAAACACAGCTCTAAATTTGGGATAGATGCTACACTGGGTGAGCAGCAGTTATTTTGTTTGAAGAGGAATGTTTATCTTTCCCCCAGTTTAGGTCAAAGGGTTAAAGCCGACTCCCCCTCTCGTTCATCTACAGCAGAGCACAGGCAAGGAATTTACCTTTCATATTAAGAAGGCCGGGGTTAGACAAGGCTTAGAAATAGCAGCTGAAACTCAAGACATGCCCACTCACTCATCTGTGGATTTATTGAGTAAGACTTTTCTTCTCTGGAGCAAAAACAGTCACGATTTTGTCTGCATAGATTTTTGTCTTTCTGTAATAATGATGGATAAGAACACCTGAACATCATAAAATTTAAAAAACGAGGACGATATTTGAGTTTCAGAGTTGATTCTTAATCATGAAAACATCAGCTGACTAAACAATTTCACCTCAAGGTCAGTTTAGGAACTGTTCTGGGGCTTTCAATCATATCACATGATCTTCATCAGCAGATAGAGATGCCTAGTGGTCATGGAACAGATCATTCCTGACTTTAGAAACGGAACAAAACAAACAGATCTCAAGGTCCATTGAGTGGCTGTTCTGGAGCTTTCAACCATATCACATTATCTTCATCATCTTAATGATGATGATCTTCATGGCAACCTGGATGAGAAGTGCTGTGGATGAAATCATAACAACTGCTGAGCTTGCATGCCAACAGATCCATCTCCAGGACAATTGAGCAACTCCATCCACTGATAAAGACCATGTGATACGGTTGAAAGCTCTGGGGGAAAAAAACAAGTGTAGTTTTGTCAAACTTGAAAATGAACATGGCTTAGTTAAATAAATTCACAAAGTATGAAATTTAGAAAAGATTTAATTAAGATTTTTGTATGATTTTTAAATTATATCATAATTATAATAATAATAATAATCGTTAAAGGAGAACAGCAACTGTTATCTGGTGACCCATCAAACTGCTTCTGCGAGTTGCTTTTAATCAGTTTCTGTAAAGAAACAAAGCTCCACTGGCCTCTTTGACTCAAACAGATGTATTGTTAGTGCTGAATCTCTAAATCTGTGCCGATTCAAAGCAGTGATGTCATGCCAAATATTTTGCTTTTGACCACTGATGCAAAACAGCTGTTATGCATCAGTGGTCAGGGTGTGGACGGACATGCAGCAGGCTTCAAAGATTTAATCTTTAGAAAGTAGTGCGCCATGTAATTCAATGTTGAAGCAGCTACAATGAGTTTTTAACTGGTTTTGAAACATCTGAGTTTATTAGGGGGGAAGTAAATGTATTGTACTGAAATGACCCCAGAAACACAAAGGAACACTTAACTATACCTCATTAATGTACAAAGCTCTGAGAGAAGTCAAAGAGTCAGACGTACATGACTCTGCAATTTGTCATCTAGCGTGAACGTTTCATTACTTTTAAGGTTTTTCAAATCTCATGAGTTCAGCGGGCGAGACTTTGATACTAAAATGATCCTTTAAATAACTTTTCCAGCATGAAATCAATGAGCCTATGCAAGTCAGCATCAGACAGTGTTGTCTTGTGAAATCAATGCATAATCGCTGTTGTATAATATTAGCTGTCGTTGCTGAAATGCCAGCAGTTGCCTTACATGACCGCTCTTCCTAAAACCACTGACACAGTTTACTGTGTGATGATCGCTCTCTCTATTTGTCTGTTAACTACAAAGACAAAAACACAAATGTTCATACATTATGAAAAGTGACGGACCTGTTTTTAATAACAGCTCTAAAGAGATACACACACCGGCAGCGTGTGACGTGCGTCAAAACACACAATGTATAAACCCCCAAACCAGTGGTGTTTTGACACAGGTTGATACACATCAATGTGTCAGGAGGAGTCAACGCTTGTCAACCAATCTATCTATCTAATTGTTAACAGTCGTCAAAAGAGAATGTCAAAAGAAGGTCATCTCTTTCTCGGGTAATGATGAAGAGATGGAGGGCAGGATGATGTAACCGTAGCAACATAGTTATTTAGAGTGACGAACTCTTGGTTTTGTCTGAGGCTTGTTTCATGCCAAGGAAACAAGCCAGCTTCTGAGCAGCACTTCCTTATCTTATTCTGCTCAACAGTTGGCTATTCAAAAGCAAATGTCAGTCACTAACATGCTGTATACACACACACACACACACACACACACACACACACACACAGGGAGGGGTGGAGGGGGCGACAGTGTTGTTAGTGATTTCCAGCTGATACACAAACACAAAAGATCTCTGTGTCTGGCGTCGACCACCCTCCCTCGCTCCATTCATCCCTCAGGCCGAGTTCTTGTCCAGCGACCCCCGAATATCCTCCCCTACCTCCATCTACATCCCAGCTCCTTCACGAGGATTCTTAAGTTTCTTTAGCAGCAGGTTTAAAGGATACGGCTGGCGATTTTCTATATTTTTTCATATTGTCAACAAATCTCAGGTGCAGAGCCAAACCAACAAATAACTCATCCCACTTACATGTATTGTGTGTGTACCCAAAGCCTGATATATCTTATTCCTCTGTGCCGTAGACCTCCGTTCTAGTCCAAAAACTATTAAAAACATGCCAACGAGTCACACTGCTGCACTGGGCGACATGTTCCTTCACCATGAAGAAAATGGCTACATTATTTGTTGGTTAGAAACGGCTCCAAGGACTAATAACAGTGATCACAATAACGGCAGATGCTTCAGTTTACAGTACAATGTAGAAAGTCAAAGTCAACAGAACCACAATGCACAGTGGCGTCTGCCCTACAAGGAACTACTCCACTGAGAGTGAAAATGTTGTCTCCATTATCAGTTATCGGTTCGTTATCAGTAGCCATTGCCTTCAGGGTGAAAGAACATGTCACCCAGTGCAACGGTGTGGCTCATTTGTGTGTTTTTAATAGTTTTTGGACAACAACAATAAGATATTTGAGGCTTTGGATGCACACACAATACTTGCAAGTAGGATAAGTTCATTATTTGTTTGGCTCAGCCCATGAGATTTGTTGACAGTAAGAAGAATACAGAAAATCATTAGCCTTATCCTTTAATACGAAAGACAAGGAGCTTCAGTAATGTCACGTAATACGCATTAAATGCTAAATTCCAGACTCATATCATCTTTGGGGAATTTCCCCAAAGCAAAGCAGAGAGTTCCTCTCAGAAAAACAACATATTCACCTGTATAATGTCATATATAGGCAGCACGTTCCCAGGGTATTTCAAAACTCATATAATGAAGCTCACAGTCAGCATTCCTGCAGCGCCTGTGCAGCTTTAACATGTACCACTATAACTCCTGAATAAAGCCCAGGGTGACTTTCCTCCTCCTCCTACAACAGCAATTTATATTTTCCGATCTCCTGTTCTTTTCGTGCCTATTATAATTTGTAAAAAAATAATAATAATTGAAAAAAGAAATATTTCTAGTAGCTTTGGAAGCAGAAGGACTTGAGGGATGGAAATGTACCAACAGAAGCCAAGCACTGCCAGTCACCCTATTATGAGATTTATTACTTTCTCTCAAGTTCTCATATTGGCTTTGACCCTTTGATGTTTATCTCGTTGACCGTTCCTGCCAAACATTTGAAAGCCTTTCATTATGACAGACTCGTCTGGGAGATAACACTTAGCCTCGAATGAACTGAGGAGTTTTTGGTGTTAGCCCTCCTTGAAGCTGTTATTATGTTTGACAGTGTGAACAAGTTTGAGTTTCTTGCCGTCTATTCCTTCCCTTATCTTCTTCATCCAACTTTCCTTCTCCGTTTTCCTCTGTTCCCCTCAGTCTCTTGTAAAGTTGTAGCGTCCGACCAATACAACCTGCTGTTTTCTGTTTAGCTATTTGAGTTTGTAAAAGACAAAAAAAGGAATGAATGTAGTCTATAGTTTCACTAGAAAAGAAAAAAAAAACGTAGAAGAAAGAAAAATGAGAGGGTGCGGGGTTAGAGAGTGGGTGAGATCACAACCATAGCAAGAGTGGCAGACGTGAGGAGAAGAGAAGAGGAGATTTGTATGGTTTTTGTGATGAAACCTGACGATACATGTGTGAACAGTAACAAACGTAGGGAGATTGCAACACACTTGGCGCACACCTGCTAAAGGAAAATAACACTGAAATCAGACTTCTTGATGTTTTTTTTTTTTTTATGCTTTGGGTTGGTGATGAGTGTGAAAAGTTTATCATGATTTGATAGCGCACAATTTAAAAACAAAGCTGTTGTATTCAGTATGTTTTCTAGACTGAAACAGGCAGCACTGCTTTAATAGATCCTTATACGGATGTAAAAATGTCCCCAGCATCTATATATTTGTACATGAGGCATTTACAGACCAAACATTGTTATGAAATCACAACTGGTAGACTTTTTGGCTTCTAGCTACAGTTAAAAACTCAACAGTACGTCTGTTGGAATAAACAGACCCAACATTGTCCCTGTTAAAACATACTGCAGGCTTTGTTGCGACCTTGAAAATGTGACATTTCGGTCGCTTCTGATGGGGTCATGGTTTCATTACCAAAATCAAGCATGTTTTTGTTGATTAGGTTTTACTGAGTTTCCCTTTGGGCAAAATAAAGTCCCTATAAGAGCTTCTGCGAATCCTTAAATTGTTGTGTTCATGTCTAATATCATCTCTTGACCACACAGCCTCTCTGTCTTGGTCTTTTATCTCCTTTTATTTATAGCTATTGCCTACATGTGCACCGACTTCCTGGACCACAGTCTGCGTCTGCTGTCAGCATGAAAAATAAAATGGAAAAGTTGGCAAAAACACAGCTGCAAGATAAAAGAATAATCACGTGACTGCACATGAAGTCATCACACTGTGAGCACAGAGTCTGAAACTACGCTGTACGTTTGATAAATTGGTCCGTTTTGAGAGTTTAAACAAGAGGCGTTTGAGGCTCACCACCTTGCAGGCTTTGGAAAGACTCAGATTTGTTTTTATATGAAATATATTTCTCTTTTTTACAGCATATTCAAAGAAAACTGTGGTCATTAGAGATGATTGAGTGTAAACCTCAGACAGGCGAGTCAGGGCCAAACTGAATCTTAGTTTGTTTTGTGCTGCCAGATGCAGCAGATGGGTGGGGTCAGTGGACAATACAGAAAGTTGAGAGAGGTTTTTGAAAGATATTTTGCAGATAATTTTTTTGTGTGTGCGTGTTGCAGCGCTTTCATCTCGCCAGAGACGAACTGCAACAATAAAATCTAAATTAAACGGCGCAAAAACATTAAAAGTCACAAATTCATCTGCAGAAAAATTATCTGATTAAAATTAAAAAATAATACCTTAAAAATATTAGATATTTCTGTATCACAAATACTGCAACTGCAGTTGAAACAAAAGAAAAGCAAAGATTTAAAAAACATGAATACACACAGTACCTTTAAAAAAAAAAAAAAAAAAAAAAAAAAAAAACATTTGAATAGCAAAAAAAAAGATATAAACTAAAACTAAAAAAATGTCTTAGAAAATGAATAATAGCCCATATTTTTTAAATGTTTGCATCATGCACAGTATGACTCAAAAAAGATGAATTGTCCTTGGTTTGACAGTTGATCAAACAACCAATATTTTCACTATGGACAAATTCAGAAAGACTGCACTGCTTCTTAACTTTGACTTAAATCCCACTTTCTGTCAGTGTAGATTACCACATCCAGAAAAGCTCTTTCTTCACTCTCCCTGACTAACACAAAGAGTCTGGACACGGGAGATTTTTTATAGCAGCCAAGTAAGTCAGATCCACAGCATCTGCTCCTTAAAACACTGTGAATCAATATCAGCAATATCAGATTCACTGGACGACGGACTACATCTCCATCACCGGTCTGCTCACTACATCATATTCAGACATGTTATACAGGCAGAAGAAGCTGTAGCCAGGATGTGCTGATCTGGGGGACTGAGCCAAATGTGTTGAAAAGTCATGTGCATCAACTCTGGAAAATAAGAAAGCGGCGTATCCTGGCGTGATCGTTGCCAGTATGCTGCCCTTTATCCTACTGAACTGACCCCGTTAAAGCTACAACTTCCTGTGCATTGAAATAGAACGTTTAAAGGCCCCCCTCCACTCAAAAATGTGTTGTGCTTATTGTTACTTCAGCTACCGAGCAGAATGATGTACGTGCACAGTTTGACACGAGAAGGCTGTTTTCACGTTCATGTGATGAAGAGGAAAGCTTCTCTGTGCTTGTTTCAGGCTTGTACGAGCAGGATTTGTGACATCACAACTAGTTTGGAGCCAATTGTGGTCCAGTATTCAGCGCACACAAGTGTGATGTGGAAACTTGAAGCCTCCGGTGTGCAAACACTGAGAATGTAAAATGAAATATATTTACATATTCATAGAGTCTGTATTTTCAATGAGGGAGAAGGAGTAGATGTCAGTTTGGTAGTTTATCCCAAAGAAGGGGAGCTCGGTGGGCAAAGGCTTTTTTGTTAAATCGAGGAACAGTTAAGTAACCAGCATCAAGAGACCGTAAGGGACGTGATGGAGTGTACGTAGTAATAAGACTGGATATATATGAAGGAGCCAATCCATTTAAAGCCGTATAAGTAAAAAGGATTTTGAAATCAGCTCTCACTTGAGTTGGTAGCCAGTGCAAAGACATCAGGACGGACGTTATATGATCCAACGTCTTAGATTTTTTTCTTATCATATTCCAAGTTCCGAAGCCACATTGTCTGCTGGATTTCAGTTTTGATTCATGTTCTATTTAATTAAATTTCACTTTCTTCCGTTCTTTTCTGCACTCACAAGTCCAGGATGCAGGAAAAAACACTGAATGAGGGTTTAGTTCAACATTTAGATCACAACATCAAGGCAGGATAATCTTATCCAAAAGTTGCATCTGAGTACTGGTCCAGTACTGACTTGACTCTTCCATGTTACACACCATTAACAGGATATTACACATAGTTACACAACACATAGTGCACACTGAAAAAGCTTGTTTCAATCAGATTTGCAGACTTCTCTATCTTAACTTGCACCACATTCCTAAAACATTCATACATACGTGCACTAGACTAGGAGATAACATAACTTCAGCATAACCCACCTATAATTCACTATTCAAAATATACATTACACTTCTGTATAACCAGCAAAAAGGGGAATAATTAATTTTAACTATAATTCCATCCATAAGTAACACAATGACAGAATGTATGACTATTTTGGTCATGGGTTTCATACACTTTCTGTAATGAAACATCTAAAAGCATAAAATATTATCAGATTGGGGGATGAAATTTTATTGTTTTTGTCTTGTTTAGGGGTCCTTGACATGAAAAGGTTTGAGAACCGCTGCTCTTCTGAACCTGAACCAACTGAAACATGTTGACATTTTTACTAGTCAATCTCACGCGTCATTCCTGTAACGACCGACTGTCCTCTGGTGTGTCAGCACCAACTGACAAGGTCAAAGTCCTTGTTGAAATAATAAGTGAGTGAGCGTGAGAGTGAGATATGAGGCCAGTGATTGTCTTTACATGCACAGAGTATTGCTGATGCAAGCATTTTACACTGGTCTTATTTTTTATATCACATCCCAATCGTAAATGTTTCCATATAATTGTATCTGAGCACTTGACTCACACCAAAATCAGAACTGATGACTTAAGCTGTTTACATGTCTCAGTATTTTGATGAAATTGGGACATGAGCTTTTAAAGAATTTAGTAAACTGAGCACACATTTGCAAAAATATATCATGTGGAAACAAGTAGACATCCTGACATACAACACAGAAGCCATATTAGTAATTTGATAAATTTGTCAAAATTTTTTTTTTTGATTGATGTCTTGATTATTGGACGGCAATGTAGAAATTGGAGCAAAAGAAAAAGAAAACACAATCATAAAACAGTGATATCTCATCATCAACCCCAACAAACTGAACTATTTACTCACCACAACATCACTTTATATAACATACTGCACAAGTATATATCTGTATATCTATATATTTGAATATCTTGTAAGCTGCTCATAGTAATTTATATTCTGTACATCTGCACTTTATGCCTAAATTGCACTAATTGAATAATGGGGATGCATTTGCTCCACTTGCTCCATTGCTCAGGCGCTTACAAGAGAACACAGACACAAAGGCATTACACGTCTCAGGTCACTTTTGTCTTCAATATGACGTACTCACACTGGTATTTGTATTGATATTAATGTTAGCTCCTCTGAAATGAAACTTAAAACACTGAGAGTCTGAGAAACAGAAGACCGAGGCTGTAAAACAACCCCGCCCCTGGCCTAGTTTCATGCTGCTTGTGTCCTTAGGAGTAAAAACTACATTGTGAAAGAGATTAAGGGTGACAGACAGACAGATAGACAGACATGAAGTGACACAGGGAGGAGAAAGAGAGAGATTTGATGCAATAATCTGCTGTGTGGAAACTGCTTCCTCGACTGCAGTGTTACTGTTGTGCAGAGAAACCAGGGAGAACAACACAGAAAGAAAAAAACAACACAAACAAACACATATAGGAAGGTAAATACACCTACAAAGTGAGAACCGACTCGTTAAAGTGCCGTTTATTATGTATAATCAGTTTTATCCTGTTTTTGTTCTTGCAAAATCAATAAAAAAGCGAGAGGAAGACTAATACCCAAAGTCTCTCGTCTATTAAAGGTTGACTGTACAGTAGTTTCACAGCGAAACTACATTCAAAAAGCAATAAAGGCAGATATGAATCTCCTGTTTCTAATGTGTGTAGAGTCAACCGCTTCCTTGAGTGTACACAACATTTGTCTGGCAGGAAACTCCCACACCAAACAGGTCAGCTATCAGCGGCTGGCATCGAGTCGGCCACTGGTGCATTACCTGTCATGAAACCTTCCCTCGCTGCTTCTCGGCGATAAACCGCTAATGAACGAGTCCTGTTGGGTCGCAGTATGACTAAATCATAGTCAGATGTCTGACTGCACACAGCGACCAGCAGTATCGCTCCTGAATATATTATAAGATCCATATGCCTTTGAGTAATTCAAGGAATGATTTAAGGTACATTTAGAAGACTGAGCTTTTCAAGGTTGCTTTAAAAAAAGTAGGTTTGTCATCCTGACATATTGGTGCAACAAATAATCTTTTGCATTTAACTAATCACGTTTTTTTTAGCACATTATTGACCATGAAAATAGTAGTTTGACGGAAAAAAAAAAGTAATATGTTCACTTAATGGACATTTTTCAAGGCTTTCAGCTACATCTCGAGTCCTTTGTCAGCAGATAAAATGTGTGCAGTTGTCATGGAAACGGTTCAGTTGTTATTGTGTTGTCTAAGCAGCTCTTTTTTAGTACCAGCCATTACTACATATACAATACTATATATAAACATAGAAGTACAGATTATACTTTATCATAAAGTACCAGTATTTAGTCTATGTTGTCTTCATGAAAACTTTTGTTAACCGTGAAGGTCCTTTCTGTGCTGCAAAAACAGTAATTTGCATTCAATATTAAAACCTCTGCAATCATACAGCAGCTGACCATTTGTAATTGCATTTAAAGAAATGAGTTTACTTGTACAAAGTGACTGTGCTATGCAGGAGAAAAGTGTCTTTCTTCCTGTTGCCATGGCTGAATGTGGCCGCACTGCACCAAGAAATATCTGACAAACAATGGAACGAAGGAAACAAGACATGATCTGATATGAGAAGAGCTGTAAGTTAATAAAGAAAGAAAAAAAGCCACATAACAAGCCAGACAACAATAGTCTGTGCTTCCATCTGATTTGTTGGCATGTCTCTTTTCCTTTCCCCCCCTCTACTCATATCTGATCATGTGAAGGAACCAGTCAAGTATTGTATTAGTGCTTTCTGGGCACCGCAGCTCAGCAAAGACCAGGCTACACTGGCGTCAGAACAACGAACGCAAAGAGGGATCATATTTTCCTTCTGCGACCAGATTTACTCAGCTGGTCTGAGGATTCAAACCTCCGTCATATCATGAACCTTTAAGTGAGTGTTTTCCATGAGATGCTGGAAGATCCTGCCCTGTCAAGGCTCCAAACCACAATAAATAGTCTATAAATGCAGCCCAGATGGGTCAGAATCACGTTTAGCCAAAGCATTACTGATTAGTTTAAAACTATGGGCTATGTTGGCATTAGTGTGGCAGTTAGACAGTAGATGATCTGATTACATTTTAGAACATTGGATGTGTATGTGCATAACAATGAGGAGTAACTTCTACATTTTTTAATGCTCCCAATGCTTTAAATATACAGAATTCCTTTAACTACCACCAATTTAACATATACAGTAGGAAGAAATATTCTATTAAACTCTGACTAAAGGCCAGTTTACCCTAGAAAGGGTTGGTGACATAGTGGCTACTCATAGGAACAGTTAGTGAACTGCTGTAACTGGCGTGCTAACCGCTAACATGCTGGCAAGCTGTTTCCTGTAAATTAAATTTAAAAATCAGCACTATCAAGAGAGTTTTCTTATTAGGTAACAGCACAAATTATTGCGCCAAAGGTTACTAAAGTTGTACTCCACGCTGGAGCTGCAACGATTAGTCGATTAATCGATCAAAAGACAAAGAATCAAAAAACTATTTTGATAATCGAATAATTGATTCAGTTATTTTTCAAGCAAAAATGCCAAATGTTCTTTGGTTCCAGTTTCTCTTCTTTGTCATATATGACAGTAAATTGAATATCTTAAGATTTTGGACCGTTAGTTAGACAAAACAAGCAAATTAAAGACATGACTGTGGGCTGCATTTTTTACAATTTTTTATCATTTCAGCGACTAAACAATTAATCGAGGAAATAATCTGCAGAATAATTGATCATGAAAATAATCATTGCAGCCCTTGCACGGATTTATTTTGTCCCTGCGAGCTTCCAGCTTCTCAGATGTGAAGATTTGTTACTTTTCTTTACCTTTATCATTGTAAATTGATAAAGGTAAATTTGTGTTTTACAGTGTTGGTTAGACAAAGTAAGCAATCTAAAGAAATCACATTGAGCTCTGAAAAACTGCAATTGGACTTTTTCAGTAGTTTTCTGAATATTGTCATTAGTTGCAGCCCTACTTTGAACGTGTTTGTTGAGCCTTGTTGGATCTTGATTAACACTGGAATGTTTTAAGGCCAAAGAAGAAGAATTTGATTCAGACAAACTCATCAGCGCAGACGTGTGCATGGCGAATGAACTGAAGTCTGGTTTTCCACGGGTCCTACCCTGTCAAGAATCAGTTACTGGTCTGCCTTGGGGGAGATTTTAGAAAGGAAAAATATTTTGGAAAAAGAAAACCAAAGCCCTGTAGATAGATCATGGACACTTAGGTGTTTGGTTTCAATTAATATAAATATTCAAAGAACCCAACCGTGAAATTTTAGCTATTATCACGCTGGAGCCGGTGCTGGTTTCCTAGAATGACAGATGTCTTATTCTTTAACAGGACTGTCCAACTGTTAGACTTTAGCTGACAATATAAGGGTTTTTTTTTTTTTCATCTATAGCGGTTTTCCTTTGACTTATGTTCATGTTTTTTCCATCTGCAGCCCAATGACGACTTTCCTTACCGGGAAAAACAGGAAAGCTAATATTAAAAAACATTGTGTACATTCCCTTCTCTCCAAATCGACTGTACATACCAGTCTGGCTTTAACAAAGTCTAAGTTACTTATTAATCATCGACCCAGCCTTAAGGAGCATTAGTCATTAACTACACACACACACACACACACACGTATTTCATCTCCATCTTTGATACACATGTATTCAACCAGTTCTTACTTTTTTTTTTTTTTTTGCACACCAAAACTGGACTGAGTGGAATAAGTAGCCTATTAGACCAGATTAGAGTTGATAAGAATTTGGTGCTGTAGCTCAAAGATTTACACACACACACACACACACACACACTGCCAGTCCAGGCCCGTCGGGGTCGAGCAGCATATTAAAGTATTGGGTTGCAGGTACTGCTAATCTGCAGAAGAAACGTTCCTTCATGTGCATACTTGTCCCTCTTTCACTCTCCTTCTTTTCCTCTCTCAATCCTCTCTTTCAGTCCTTTTTTTCCATACTTGTCCACTCTGACTCTCCTCTGTGTTTTCTTTTTTTTTTTTTATCCTCAGTCCTCTTCTTCTCTTGTTTCCATAATTGTACATCATCTTTCGCCTCTCGGTTTTTTTCTTTTTTTCCCACCAACTTCTTATTTCTGGCAGTCCCGCTTACTCTGCATGTTTTACTCTTGACAAATTACTTTATCAAGTTAGCTTTATACCTACAGTATAGTTGGTCTGAAAAAGCTGGTGCAGTGTTATCAGAAAGTTCAACTACAGATTTTCCAATAAAACCAGTGACCAATAGAGCAAAAATGTGGGGAATAATGGGAATAAATAGATGTGATTCTGTTATTTCAGTGGTCCACGGGGTAAATCAAGAGTGGAGCTCACAGACAGACGGACTTCCTGCTCAACTCGAATCAGCTATGTCATAGTTGTTTTTGGCAGTTGTTTAAGGGGCCCTCCGCCATTCGCTTAGCCTGTGAAAACAGTTGTACATCGTCTTCTGTGGCGATATATGGAGGAGCTTTGTCAAGTTTGAAGCTGGAATTATGTTTCTGCAAAGATAAGACACGTGACAGAAGAGCCAACACACACACACACACACACACACACACACCTCCTCAATCTCAACACTGCCTTCAAGCGTGCTGATTGGTTGATCTGAATTATGTTAGGAGGCGGGTTCGAAACAGAAAAGAAAAATGTGAGAATTTAGCGGGCGTAATGGTTCTAAGGAAAGACATTATTGAGTGGCATTATGGGAAGTGTAGGATCCAGCATTTTTGGTGCGTGACCCACAATATTGGCTACAAGTCAGGAAATCTTGGCCTCTACTGCTTCATTTTTAAACCTTCTTTTTTTTTTTTTAAATTGCCTCTTGCAAGTCCTCCAACATTATGGAAGTGCAGTACTAAGTTGTTGGAGTGCCACATTAAAGTTAGAAATGAATGAGATTTGCCAGAAATATATTTTTTTTAAAGATTTACTCAGACTGTCTGTTACTTATTTCTGCTTTGTATCTTTTTTTAGCTTTTGGCCAGACAAATTATGACGTGAAGAAATCGGACTATTTTTTGCTCCTCGCTTTTGTCTTCTGTTGTTCTAAACAGGGTCAAAAAGGAGAGTTCAGGGTTTGTTTGTTGTTGTTATTGCAGCTGGAGATGTTTTTAGGACTTATGGTGTTAAAGACAGCACCAAAGCCCAGAGATAGACACAACACTGAATGTGCCCTACATGGACACACATAAGGTCACTGGCAGTGAATTCGAACTTTGAAGCTTGTCACATCAGAGGCTACAGGCTGATTTACTGGAAACAAAAGCGGTGCACTTAACAAGGGCAGGGGTGTAGGCTTTCACAGTAAACCACCATATGACAACCACTAAAACTCTCATTAAGGGCAAAGCCCACAAATGCATAAACATGACTTACTTCCTGGTGGGAGAAAACAGGCCCAGAAGCCTTTGATCCACATGGGGCAGGTGGGTTATTAACTGTCTGACAAGCTCAGATGTACTGTATTTATTGCTTTGAAAAAAAGTGGATCAGAAAGTATTTCACTTTTTTAAGTTCTGGTTTTTGTTTTATTGTAGTATTGACGTTAAGGTTCATGTCACATCAGGGTTTCATTTGTGTTTGACCAAACAGTCAGTGTCAATAATGGAGACAGATTGGAACTGGTATTGTCATTTGCTCACTCACAATGCTTGCTGTTACAACAAAAGGTGAGAGCAAGTAAAGCTCCAGTATAATGTCATCAGAGGTCATCTTGGTGCCCCAAAGGCATGCATGCCACGCGGTCCAGCTTCTGACCTTTCAGCCTCAAAAATAATTTAAAAGTAAGAGGAATCCCTGACTGCATGAATGAAGCATTAAAGGCACCACAAACATCTGACACAGGAAGACATCATTGAGAAGACATCCAATAAAAGAGTCATCAACTTATACAGCTCCCAGACTGCGCCATAAAAATACCTGCACGTAAAACACAACACAGTTCTAAGAAAGAAGAGAAGAAATGAAGGTAATGAAGGGAACATCAAAACAGAGGGGAACTCCACTACGTGCAGCTTTGACATGTTATCTAAGAATCATCCATTCATTCCAGCTCATTTGCGGGGAGCTATTTAAGTGGTGTATGACTTAAATAAGTGTCTCGACCTCTGACGCACAGTAACTCTTTCCAGGTTTCAGACTGCGGACAGACTGAAGCTGTGCTGGAAGTCATTATGTATCCGCTTGGATTTCCATAATCCTTTTACTGCCAGGTTAGACGCAACATGCTGTGTCATCCTTCTGTGGATCATTTTATCTGCTAGTATTAGTTTTTCCAAGATACTAAATTAATTTAAAATAATCTTGTAACAAAAGAATATAATTGGAAGAGAATATCCTTAAAAAGCAATTATTGGTGATTTTTTTCTTTTTTGCTGTAATTTGATATTATTTCATTATTTTGGAATTTTTTTAACAATATGAGATTTTTTATATTTTCTTTGTTTATTACACTATTAGATGCTGCAAAACTAGTGGCGCTAGAGGAAAAGTGAGGGAATCACCTGAAGTCATTAGGCTTCATCCTCTGTGGACTTTAAACATCTGTATAAAATTTCATGGCAATCCATCCAATAGTTGTTGATATATTTCAGTCTGGACCCAATTGCCAAACACATTAATTAACATTTTTTTTATTATGTTGAGAGAAAACATAATTCAGCCGGCATTATGTTTCTAGCAGAATTTATTTGCTGTTGCAATTTAATAATATATAAATGTAATTTCTAGGAGGCGGGGTTGAAAAAACACAATTATAATGTTTCAGCCCATATAAGACTTCATTAAAGTAGAGAAAACAACAGCTATGAATGTTCTGAATCAATAGTAAATATTAGTAACAGAACTAAGAGCAGCATGTGGGGAAATTTTATTATCCCAAGATATTGTACCATTTGCATGAACACTAATCTACAGTAATCCAAGTAAAGCCATTCAGGCTGGCATTTTATTGGTCTATATTCTACAAATAACCCATTTCTGATTGATGTAATTAGATAATTGAAAGGTTTCAGCGTTACAAATGCATGCTGCTGTCTTTAGCAGACAGTTATGCCAAAATAAAACCCCTTATTACCAGGTATTATCCCTATTATGTTAGCTGTAACTGACTTTTCATTTAAAGAGCAGAATAATGACTTCAAGCTGCTCAATCAAACAAGGCAAAAAGTTAAAAAAAAAAAAAAAAAAAAGTGCCTGCAGGTTTCTCTCATTACAAACGAAACCAGCAGTGCACTGATTGGACATACAGTTTAATTGGTGCAAACCAGAAGACACCTGGTGGAAATGTTCTGTTTATTTGAGTGCTGGTAATATGTTTAAAAGATACTGCAAGTGTTCTGGGAAGTCATTATTAGTCAAGTCCTTTGTTGTGGTGTTTGAGACATCATGATTTATTTTCCTCCCAACAGAAGAGACTGTTTGCAGCCATCTGTGCTTGTTGTGAGCACAGAAAAACAAGGATTAACATTTCATTGTGCCAAATTGAGTTTTTTCATGTCGTCTTGAGTGCTCCTGAGGGAATAATTCCTCCAAAATATTTCTCCTTGCTACCTTAAAGCTATAATATATAACTATTAGCATTAAAATGTCTAAAAACAACTAGACATATGTTATATATTTTTTAGATTACTTACGTTATCCTAAATGTTTCCAACAGTAATTAAAAGAAGAAAGAAATCAGTAAAATTATATTGAACGATGAACACTGAAGGAATCCTAACCGGGAGAAGCTAGTTGTTTAACAATGAAGACAACAACTCCCATGATCCCACACTACTTCACACCATCATCACACTCACGTCTTTTGTTATTGTTTTGATTGAGAGACCCCCGAGCGGCAGACATTACATATTGTGCCTTTAATTGTGGCATTAATATCTTCTTATGCAATTAATTTCATGCAAGTTTGACTAAACGTATTCACATTTAACGACATACAGCAGGTTCCAAATGCAAACCAGATGCAAACAGTGAGTATGAAAACATTGACAGTGGCATTCACCTTTAAACATGCAGCTGATCAGAAGTCTCTCAGGGTGCCATAGAAAGCTTCCACCGCTGTGTGGAACATAAATTATGCATGCAGCCTCTACAGCTTGATTTCACTCTTTAGCCATCCAATAGATTCCCATGTGAGCTTTTAAGCGTTAAAGACAGCAGACATGTTGAACTTGTATATTGAAAACATACTGTTCTGGAGTCATCTTGACAGAGGCCTGAAAAGCCCACAGTGGGTCCAAGCATCTGAAAAATCCCTCTGCGTTTCTTACTTCATGTTTTTTTTTTTTTTTACTTGTTCAACTGCAGCCACCTGCAGGGCAGAAAATCTGTTGGCAATTTTCTCCCTTTTCGTTAAGGGTGTCTGTGACTGCGCGCATGTAATTTTATGCTTTCAGGAACTGAGGAACGTGAGGCCTAGACAGGCACGCTAGGCGTAGCGAGACAAGCTAGCACAGCCAAGTCCACACTGTACTCTACTGTATTGTGTTCCCCTTAGAGTATATAGGATATACTAGTATATACACCAAAAGGCAGGGGGGCTGCTGGCATTCACACCAACACACACAGTCAGACACACACGCCAAACCCCAGAGCGATCATGTCCAATTTGCAGGTTGGGTTGAACGTGTGCAGGAGAAACAGGCCCGCTGCCAAGAATAACACCACGGTTATAGCTGGATGACCATTAAAAACAGTGGTGAAATTAATCATATTCATGATTTTTGTGGCATTTCAGTAAATTAATTGGGGAGATTTATACCAGAGGGGGCTTCAGGGTACCTCAGACAGGCCACATGACTAGTAACAGGTGATTAAACTCGTGACCTTTTGGTTTACGTGGGGTGCAGATGTATAAAATGGTAGAAAAATAAAGCAGGAGAGAGATGGAACAAAAAAACGAGGTGATAAAAAAAGAATAATGGTGAAAGGTTTAGGGAATAGGATTAAAGCAATGAACCTTGAGTGATGAAGGGATGACAAAAAGAGACAGAAAGCATGTTAGAAAGGAATAAAAGATATATATAGAGATATATATATGAAAAAAGGCAAATGAAGCATGATTTACAAAGTGGGAAAGACAAAAACAATGAGTACAGTCGGTACAGAAAGCATCAGTATGTGAGTGTGTGAGAGGGAGATAATGTGTGTGTGTGTGTGTGTGTGTGTGTGTACATATAGTACATATTTCCATGACTGTGTCTACATCTGGGGAAGATGAAACGGAGGCCGCTCGCTGGGAGCGAGGGATGACACAGTGGAGCAGGAGAAATAAAACAGAGACAGGATGGAGGGAAGAAAGGAGAACTTTAAGGTTTATTACTGCAATGATGGAGGGAGGCAGGAGAGGAGAAACAGATACCAGAGAGAAGCAGGAGGAAAGATGACATGTATGGTCCTCCAACCTTTTTTTTTTGAGGAAGACGATGCATTTAGCACAGAAAACAATGACTGAAACAATGAAGACAAATAGACTTTAAAGGGGCCATATCATGCTGCATACGCCCCCTTTAAAATACCAACATCGGTACTGAAGTCACTGGATATGATGGTGACACTGTTGTTGCACAATGCAAAGCGTAACCGTAAGGGAGGAGCTACTCATGGTTGCAAGAAAGTAAAAAAAAAAAAGATATTGCAGGACCCAATAAATGAACCCGCTACCACACATTTTTGGTCTGTAAATTATTGACTTCACTATACAATAAATTGATTTTACATTTTAGAAAACTCACAACCAATACAACCACGTCCACACATGCACACTTACCCTCATAACCCCAAAACTAGTATTCATTATAGATTATTAGCTACTTTACCATCACTGCTAAGGAACAATAGAACGATTGCAGGTTAATAATCAACCTCAGACTCATAAAAGTTAAGTAAACAGCGGTTCGAACAGCTGCTTTGCTCTTCAACAGCACAAACGAATCTTATGTTAACATTTATAACCTCACAAATATTTTTTACTGGAAGGTAAACACTTATAAATCTGCTGTCCTGTGAGTCACAAATACTTCACTTTAATGTGTTGTAACAGAAGAAAGGGGCGTTGATAATTACGCTGTAGTTTTTTCTTTGGTTTTTTTTTTTGTATTTTTTGCCTCACATTTGTGACCTGTATGTTTGCACGTTTTCTTTCAGGTGACAGAGAACATCATCTCAAAACAAACCTTCATGGGTGAGCATCACACACACACACACACACACACACACACACACACACACACACACACACAGTCTACAATTCAATCCATCCACAGGTTGGTTTCTGACATTCTTTCATTTCCTTTCTCCCCTCAGAGGCGAGAACCATGCCTCGCTCTTTCAACAATTCGGGGTCAAAGTTCATGACCTCTGTGGTCCAGAGGCCATCTGCCCACTTGACCCTCAGAGACACCGGCTCTCAAGGTGAGGCGTTTGTGTGCCAGCGGTTGATCTGACATAGCTACTTTGGGTCAACAGTTTCCGGAAGAGTGAAAACTGAATGAAAATTGAGTGAATTGAACTGAATGAACAGGCTATAGGCTGAACCAGCAAACTTATAGATAAGAACAATGAAGCATATGTGTGAAGTAAAACGTGGAATTTAAAGATGGTATGTGTTTTTAATGTGTGTATATGTGTATGTGTTATCCAGATCTTTGTATCGTTTCATCTGAAACTGGCGTGCAAGCTGAAGGGTGTTGACAATCTGGCAAGGGCTGACTGATGTTATTTCCATTAACTTGACAAAGGGCAAGGAACGTGTGTGTGTGTGTGTGTGTGTGTGTGTGTGTGTGTGTGTGTGTGTGTGTGTGTGTGTGTGTGTGTGTGTGTGAGGGAAGAAGGAAGAGAGGGTGAGGTTCACACATTCAGCCTAGATTTCTTATAAGGAAGTACAACAGTGAGAGAGAATTTGAGAGTTGACCTTTGATTTTTTTTTTCCTTCTAATAAACCATTATCTTACACGTGTGACGGAAACAATGACGCGTTAGCTAACCTAGATCTACCACACACACACACACACACACACACACACACACACACAAACCAGAAACAGGACACAAGCAATTACAGGAACAGCAATTTGGAAAAATCTTAATCCTAATCATTACAAAAATAATGCAGGTTAATTAAGTGGGCGGTATTTAAACTTTTCTTTATATGCTAACGTCCATTGTTGACGGTGGGGTCCACATTCCTGCACATTACACATACAGAGGAAATGATGAATGTCGCTGGTCTAACAAGTTGGCCAGCAGACAGACTGGAAGTGTTTTATTTCCCAGAAAGAGGGTGAGCCACTGGCTTGTCTTTTAAAGAAACAGGAAATATTTTAGTCTGATTGGCTGGCAGCTGAATGGTTAATTGATATTAGCAGAACACTTTTACCGTTCCAAATCAGTGCGCACAGTATATTAACTGCAGGTAGCCATAGCAACAAGACTTCTATGTCATGCTATGTTACCAGTTACCTCTCAATGGTGACACTGACCACTAATAGTGGATAAAAATTTGAACACATACCTGTAATAAATGACCATAGTATAAGTGCGATAATAAACTCTAAAATGTTCAAGTTGTGGTTCTTTGCCTCCACTTCATCCTTTATATTTGTGTATCAGGCCAACTACAAATGTATTGTTACTTATCTATTGTCAATGGAAGATTTGGACTTATTTTTTTTCAGCTCTCTATTTGGTTTTGTGATTTTCCCAATTACATTCACAATTTTTGAGATTTGTCTTATGAAAACCACCACTCACCATGGGGGTCACCAAATCAATGCCATTCATGCATTACATTCACCAAAAACAACGAAAAACATGCAGAGGTGTTTATTTCCTGTACTTGTGTTGACCAAAGCTAAACACCTGTTTGCATCCAGGGTGCCAAACATTATTATTACAAGAAACAGACACACATGAACAGAGACATAAGAAATATGTTCACTTTGGTTATGTATGTCATGTTGGAGAGCAGATGGACTTGACATGCCAAAGTTTAAATTTACATGTTGTCCTCATCCTTGAGTGCTGTCTCTTTCCATTCTTCCCGTCTTTAAGCAGAAATATAATCCATTTCATATACTGCAATTTATACTTCACTTGAGATGAAAAATGCTTTAAATACTAAGTAATAATTAAGATTATGACCACTATGTGCATGCAAAACACCCTTAAATCACTAATTCAGTAAACTTCTTATAACACTCAAGGGGAGCTTCATGTCCCTCATGAGGATGAAAACTTTCAGGCGTTACTTATCGGATGTTGACTTTCACAGCATTTTCAAAACTACACTGACAGATTAACGACAGTCACAGTAATGATTAAGTACTTTTTCTTATATTTCTCCCAGTATGACGGCTGTTGCCGGACCTTTATGAAACTTTAGGGAATGATGCACCCCATTGCTTAATTCTGGCAGTTTTAAAGCTAGCCTAAGAGGAGTTCTACTCTTGGGTTGCATATTTCATCACCGGTTCTGTTTTCTGTATCGTAGTATCGTTTTGTCAGTCGCTGCTGCTGTTTACTTTTTGGCAAACACTCCTTGATATGATGCACCTTCCCTTTGCTCAATCTATAGAGCTTTAGCTCCCTTTTCCTTTTTATAAGAACCATACTTTATGACGTGAGCTTCGATTTCTGGACGAGGCATGTTGACTTTGTCAGAGGATTTGAATTTCCTTCTGTTTTATGTTCTGCGAGTTTTTCTGATCATTTATCTATGACCCAAATCCTTCCTACTTCTGTTTTAAATTAGTTTATCTGGATGTCTCTCATCATTCTTCTATATCTCTCCTCTTCATCAACAGCGTTCCCTCCATACTCAATCCCAACGGCAGGCCTCCACCAGTCCTGTCGTCATGTGGTCCGCTCATGGGCCAATCAGAGCTTTGGAGCTCACCTGCACAACATGACCCTGTCCAATGGGAAGCTGCGAGTGCCTCAGGATGGGCGGTACTACCTGTACTCACAGGTGATAGTTCTCTACTTTTGGTACCATGTTGTTCAGAGGAAAACTTAAATCCACACAGTATGTGTGTTTCTTTGGTGTAGATTTGGTGCAAACATGTTTCTGAACACATTTTGACAATAAAACAAATAGAAAATCTGGTTCTTTATATTGGAAATCTTACAATCTCAGAGGGATTTAGTTTGTAATGATATGAGGTAGAGAAAAGCCACACACACAAATCCTAACGTTGGGGAGTCTAAAACCAAGAGATATTTTGGATTTTTATTTGATCAGGTAGTTAAAAATGTTGCAGAGTTCTTGATCAACTGAATTCATTAAATAATTGCAGAAGCACTGCTCCAAAGTTCCTCTCAGTGTCTTACAGGTATGTCTTAATAGCAAGGGTGGAACAATCCTAATACTTTTCTTTAATCTTTCCTTTCCTCCCCTCCTCTCTCCTGCCCCCAGGTGTATTTTCGTTACCCATCCCCAGCAGCCAGTGATGGAGACCAGCGCAGCGTCAGCCACCAGCTGGTGCAATGTGTCTACAAGAAAACCTCCTACCCGAGCCCAATACAGGTAAAATACCACTTTTTACTTGAACTAACATGGTCATGTGGAGCGATACAAACTGTTAAAATATCTTCCTCACCTTCATTTTCGCTTCTCTCTTGTCCGTGCAGCTCCTGAAGGGGGTGGGCACCAAGTGCTGGGCTCCAGATGCCGAGTACGCCCTCCACTCCGTCTACCAGGGAGGACTGTTTGAGCTGAGGGCCGGCGACGAACTCTTCGTCTCCGTCTCTTCACCGACAATGGTCAACGCCGATGATTCCTCCAGCTACTTTGGTGCCTTCCGTCTGGACCTCTGAGAGGGAGGGAAGGAAGAAAAAGGAACTTAAGGGACAATGGATGGATAAATGGGTGGGCTGGAGAAAATGAGTTGGGGCCTTTTGAATATCCGTTAATTGGAAAAAAAAGTTGTGGGATGCCAGCCTGAATGTTGAATTGTCAATGTTTGGTTGGATGGATACACTGAAGGATGGAAGTATTGGGGTTTGAAGGCTTCGCTTGAGTGAGGAACACTACAAGAGGATGGGGTGAAAGGGAAAAGAAAGAGTGGGTCTGTCTTCCTTACTCTCCATGAAGCAAAACCAAACCGTCGTGATCAAGATATGCAGAGATACATGTGCAATCGTGCAAAAACATATGTGAGAATATACATTTTTTTTGTTGATTCTTGAGGAAGAAAATTGTCTTTTGGATGTCAAAAAAACCACAGAAAAACATTCAAGACTTTGAGGTCTTCCTGTTAGACGAGAATCGCCCGAAAAATTAGCCTACCCTGCTGCCTTTCTGTCAAACTAACACATGAATCTCAATGTATCTTCAGTGTCAGCTGCCTTTTTTGGGGAAGCAATCGGACCCTCGGATTTGGATTCCAGACCGAAGAATGTACAGACAATAAAAACTCAATCCTCTGCATCGAAGATGTGAGGAAGGACTGTGGAGTGGTAGCAGAAGCAAATCAAATGATCGAACCAAAGCAAAAACAAATTGTGGAATATCTCTTCTTTTTTTTTTTTTAAAGTGTGCCATGAGAGCACTGTACATAAGAATGGCTGAAAATGAGATTTAAACAATAAGTTGTGGTGATTTTTAAAAGTAATTAATATGTATTTTACCTGGACTGGACTTAAAACCACTTGGATTTTGCTGAGGACTATCTACACACAACACTAGAGCTGTGGATTTTATGCAAAGACTTTTCTAGCGGAGGATAATTGCCTCTTTGTGCTGATACTGACTGCTGAGAGGCAACATAGAGAGTTTTTTGAACAAAGGAGTCTGCAGTGAAAAGCGGAATGAAAACAAGGAGGAAGAAGAGGGAGAAATCTTGTAAATGCCAATAAGACTGAGCCCGGCAGCAAAAGATAAAAGAGAGAGAGGGAGAAAGAGGCTGAGGGTGGTATGCAACCCAACCAGCCTGTGTTGTTTATCTTTCTTCTCTTTTTTTCTTTTGCTTTCCCCTCACGTTCTTTGTCTTTCTTTTCCATGTAGAGAATTTTATCAATCTTGTCTTTCCTGTCTAACCTGTGAAGCTGCGTTCAGTTTTATTTTAAGGATCGGATAAGCAACCAACCAGAAAACAGATGGCATATGTCAACAAGATGACAGAAACAAACCCACATGGGCACCATCATTCACACTGAGAATGGTTTAAGATCAAAAGACAAAGGTTTAGGAGTTTAGATTAAAAAGCTGGGTTGTTCAAGGATTTTTAGACATGTAGTTCACACAAAACAGTTGTTTCAATAGTTTTTTAAGGACTATACTTCAACTTGTAGGTAGGACCTGCTTCATATTAAAATACAGCCCTTGAAATGTTGGTGAAACACTGCCCAGTTTTTATCTAGATGACTAGATATCCTCTGACCTGAAAGCCTCAGCTAGTTGCGTTGGAGTTTCATCACAAACCAAAACGCTTAACTGAGCTTCATTTTAACTAAAATGTGAATTTAGCACCGACACTAAATTTGACGTTAATATACACCAGCCACTTCAAATGCTAATGATATGTGTGTGAACATTATTTTAATGGTTAGCTGACCAGATAAGTTGCTATAAAAGAAAACAAAGTTGTATAAGAGATACACAATACGGTCACCTGGAAACACTGATTCATACACAAAAACACATGCAAACATTTTGAGCAATTCTGATTCTATATGGCAGCTGGAAACAGACCCATGTGCTGCAAATTTGGAACACAGAGTCCTTCAGCAAAAGTTTGTCAAGTGAACACAGAAAAGGTGAATTTTAGAAAAACACAGAGCAGATTTAGTAACAGGACACAGACGCGCATAAAGAAAGATTTGGAAGAGGCGAGAGAGGATATTTGCAGACATAAACCATGCTCCGACTAGCACAGACCCAACCCCTACACGCTTTGTCTCTGGCACGCACACGTGTGCACATGTACTCACATGAAGCAGATACACACACACACACCACATCCCAGCTAGTCTGTGCTCTGCAGACGCACACATCATCCACTGTCACATCCAGTGTAAAGAAACACATAGACTCTGACACACTCCCTCATTTATCCACACTGTCTAGCCTCCCCCCCCCCCCGTGCCATCTGGTAGTTGTCAGTGACCGGTTAGCGGCATGCAGGAAGGGAGTGTGTATGTATTTGTGTGTGTGTGCGTGTGTGTGTGTGCAGTTTCACTACATGTTCAAAAGGCTCAGTTCACATGGATAACTCAGACAACACGGTCAAACAAACGTACACACACCTCACTTTGTTTCTCTATGCAACGTTCACTTTGTTTTGCTTGAGAGAAACGGACACTTAACCACTCACAGACACTTTAATACATCCAGGCTAAACCCGTCCCTCTGGCACTATGGTTCATATATACCTGTGTATGTACTCTGGAAGGTTTTTACTGTAAGTATGTTTGAGAAGCTATGAAAACACAACAACACATCCCGTTTATTTTTCTGCACAAAGCACAAAATTGAAGGCAAATTTCACTGTGTTTGATTGCTGTTTTAGCCGTCTTTTTGTTGTTTCTTTGGCTTGCACCTAATCACGTTTCTGTTGGGCTTTCTCTCAGCTCTCAGACGCTCCGTCACATCACATGTACCAAGCTCCCTCTCCTGTGAACTTGAGCCTAAATCTGTTTATTATCCGGGGTAAACTTCAATAATCGTACAGTCTTTTCTTTCTTACACTCCAACCTAAACAAACAGCTCATTTAAACAGGTCCAGCGATGCAACATACACACTGATAGTAGAACACTAAGAATTCCTGGACCAGCTGGGAAAACTTTTGCATTGAATGTGTATGAGCTGTGTTTGTACTGGACAGTTCTGTAGCTGTGAACATGTGTCGCACGCAGTGTTGCTGAGAAAATAAACAAATATTTGAACTTTCCCTGTGTATGTGGAGATCGAGTATGGTGAACAAAGAGCGCAACCTTCAAGGACTGATATCAGTCCCTGTGCAGGCATGGTTTTGGTAATTAAAAAGTTAAAAGATGTCTAAATTAAGCGTCTAAGTTAAAACTGGACCAAAATTAATGTTTTTAGACATCTAAGATTATAAATAACTATTATTTCAACAGCATTTTGACAACATTATGACCTTTGCAGAGTCATGTAGTCATTTAAATGCTTTAGAAACATCAGTTATATAAAATCTAGATCAGTCTTTCCCAATCTGGAGTTGCAAGATGATAAATTGGAAAGGAAAGAAGAAAATTTGTATTAATGTTTCTCTAATCTTTGATTTTTTTGTGAAATATTTTTTAATTTTTCAAAAGAGACATTTTGAGGTGGATTTTGGTGGATTTCGGTGCCATCTGTAACTTGTGACAACAGTAGACTTTATGCTGTATTTTAAGCTGTAATAAGCCAAAAAGGTTTGGAACTGCTGCTCTAGACGTCTTAAAAATGTTTCCTTTTCAATCAAATGTAGTGTAATTTTAACCTGGCATCTTGTGACGTCCACATCCCCAAATCAGTGCTCACCATGATGCGTTCACTCTGCTAAAAAAAACAGTGAAAGCACTCCACAGTTTCTGCTCTGCAACTGACCTTAGACCTGCTTGTGTAGCGGTGGATGTAGGAGAGAAGAGAATACCTCTAGGGATCTGTAAAGTACCTCACTGTTGCTAATAATTAGCAGTAGTGCTGTTGGGATTTTGTCCAAATAACATTTTAAGTGTCTTTACAGGATGCACAACTCGTGACTCCCGCTGGTTGGTTAATTAAGTTGCTGGGGTTTAAATGTTTTTCATTCGCACCACCCTGCAGAGTGAGCTTGCTCATATCTTAGCGCTGTCCCAACCCTCCACTTTTTTTTTATGAGATGACGAATAAACGAGCACCAGGTTGCCATGCTGCTTTAGTGCCATGAAGACCGTAAGTCAGCGTCGCACAGTGTGGGACCGTGTTGTATCAAATCATCGCAATAATTGGAGACATCTAAATCAAATGCAGCATTTTTTTAAGACATAAACTCATCTGCTGATGGTCATGAGCAGAGTAGAAGATGTAGCGAGTTCTAGGCGACACAGATCTAATCAGCACTGGATTCCTGATGACTTCCCAATGTTTAGTTATCAGATCTAACAACAATTTCACACCCACAGGCAATTTATATACAACACAGTCATACATTTTAGGATAGTCATATGATTTTCTTGGCTTGGCTCTGTACTGCAGTACATTCTGTTTAAGACATTTTTTATGAGGTTAAAGTGCTGATTTTTAGGTTTAAGGGTGTTGGATGGTGTTCACATCAATAATGGGTGAAACATGTAGGACTTTTTTATGGTCAAACTGAAACGCCAAGTCAGTCACTCGGCCTCAATCCAACTGATCATGTGTTCTATTTTCTGAACGAGACTAAAGGCAAAAATCCCCTGCAACAAGGAGGAAGTGAAGATGGCTGTAGTACGAGCCTTTTAAAGCACCGCCGGGGTGAGTACCAAGTGTCTGCTGACGTCTGATGGTAGACTTGGCTGCAAAGGATTTGCAACTCGATAACAACTATGATGACTTTCTTTCTGGGGGCTATTTATAAAAATGGTGGTGTCTAACCGATGTGGATGTAAACACCATCGATTCAAAGCTGAGACTCAGCACTTTAACCTCAGTCATTGTTTTAATGAGACAGCCCTCCCAAGAAAAACGGCACAATGGCTCATAACATCATTAACCCAACAGTGGACTTTGCCACAGATAAGTGGCGCCAGATTAGAAAACGCTCCAATTTGTTGTCTGGAGCTCCTGGTCAAACAATGTATTTGGTCGTTAAAATTTGGGAGACTTGTTGCTTTTAATACCAATGTGTTGTTGTACATGGCTAACGCCTCAGAAAATGTGTACTTGTCATTTCTGACTGTACTGTAGCTGTACATACCACAGAGAGAAGAAGAAAAACTACAGTAAATATGCGTTTAAAATAAAATCAACTGTAGTTTTGTGCCTATGTGTTACGGAGATTGCGTGTATGTGTGTGTGCTGACATTTGAAACTAACACTTAGTTAGCGGTCTGCTGTGAATCCAACACAAGGCTAACATCATCAATTACATTCTTGAAGATGAAAACATCACAGCCCAACACTAACTTGGCAGCCTGTATAATTGAATAACACCCGTGTTTTATATTTATATAAAACACTCTATTCCCTGTGTAATTATGTGTGGTGTGTTTGTCTTGTGTGTGGCTCTGCACAAAAATGCACACAAGTGGTTTTGGACAAAAAGTGCCGTTTGTACTCCAGATCTTTTTTTTTTTTTTTTCCGTGTGTAGCATTACAGTAGAAATTGCCAGACCGCAAGTCGGACACATTGTCCATCATTTGCTCTCCATTAGACCTGGAGAAAGATACTGAGCAGTTACTGTGAAGCGCTTCCACCTGTGCTCTGTTTTTACGCTCCTAGCCAAGATTCATGCTGTGTTTATATTTTGAAAATAGTGCGGCTTGCTGAACATAATTGTATATTTCCGAGGGAGAACATCTCTTTAGTTTAGTTTCAGTTTGACAGACCGGGGTATCTAAAAGCAACAGTTTCTCTTGCCCTGGAAAATTACAACAAACCAGCCAATGTCAAGATGTTGGAAAAATGTAGCTGTAGCAGAGAATTTGTGGTTTGTCTACAAGAAGTTAACGAACAGTTGTTTGAAGGCCGATTGTAGTTTTAGTTTTAGGAGTCACACCTACATTAAGAGGCAGAAATAATCTCATTGAGTCAAATCTTAATTATTTTTAAGGAGCCCTGTGAACAAGACGAGGCAAAGAAAGTTTAAATTGGTGTGAACTTCTACTTCTGTTTATATTTTAATTACAGTTCATTTTCTGTCATTCCACTTTCCACATTTGCCCATTTTCTTTCATTGTCTCCTCCAGGTGTAACTGAACCAATGAAATGATTTCGGCCTCCAAAGCAGCTCCGGCAAACATCTGTAGCTTATAAAATAATTGCTTTTTGGAAGTTTTTTTCCCCTAAAAAGTGAAAATTATGGTTTTTAAAAAGCAAAAGTGGCTAGTGAATTGTAGAGGTCACCCCCCCCCCCAACTGTTCTCAGTGCAGATACACCATGACATCATGTTGCTGGCATCGAAAATAGATCATTTCAAGTCATCAGGACCAGATTACTGACATTGTTCCGCTGACTGCAATGTGTTCCCGTTTGTGTCTGAGCATGAAAAAAAAAAATGTTTGTAGCAGTATAATCACGCTTGGCAAACTCATCAAATAAGACAACTGAAGAGAGTAAATTCAGTCCAGACCTCCAGTCCTCTAAAACAGTCAGAATTAACTATTACTAAACTTGCAAAGACCCTAATTATCCCACTGAATTCAGGCCCTAACCAAAAACATACCCTTTAAAAGAAGTGAGGACAGTCTAATTGTCCACACTTTGTGGGAGCTTCGCATCTCGCTTAAATACAAATACAATAACTCATAAGTCAAAAACACTATTTTTTTTGCTGCTGTTTTTCTTTTATGTTGATGTCATTAAGTACCAGAGTTTTCTACTTTTGGACACTTGTGTAAATAGAGCACCGGTGCCTTGCTCAAAGGCACATCATGTACTATTTAGTTCGCTTTTGTCTTTTTCCCAGCTGTCCCAGGGATTTGAACTAGCAACTTTCTACTCACCATAAAAATCCTAACTTAATTTATTTCCTCACGAAACACTAGACTTGTGATTTTGACCTCAATGACACCAAATCTCGGTGCGTGTTTGTGAGAGCAGAGAAGAAAAAGGAAGGAAAGAGAGAGAAAAGCAGTGATATGTAAACACTAAAAGCAATACAGCCGTTATATTACAGCCTGGATAACATTTTTTCCAGATCTTTTTCCATTTCTCTGTCTAAAACACACATCACTCCCTCAAAACACTGTCTATAAATTTAGATATTGTACAACACATACAGTATCTTTTCCTTCTCTTAAAACCTAATTTGATACCGCTTGAGGAATGTATGTACGTGTAAAAGTCTTCTGTTGATTGTCTGGTGCCTTTTACAGTGAAATAATGCTCCTGTTGTGTTATTTTGTGCTCCAATAAAGTGCCTATTCTCAGACTGGGATGTCCATGTCGAAGCATTTCTTTCTTTCCAAATGAAATCTAAAAGGAGATACATCACTTGTTTTGAATGGGTTACTTGTTTCAGATTCTGGTGCAGGAAGACAGATAAACACATTAACTGATCACGTAACCAGTTTCAAAGGGGACATAAGACGCTTTCTGTGGTTTTCTGTCATTTTTATACTGTTATGACGTCGGATGTCTATGTTCAAGATGGTCAAAGTTCCAAAACATCAGGTGAACGTACTGTAAAAATGTCGCCTTCAAGTCAAAAGCCAGGATTTTAGCCTGCTCTGAACGCTTCGTTTGCAAAGCTACCCCTCCTCCTCGTGATGACGTCGGATTGTTGGAAAGTTGTTCCACGGGTTGTTCACGTTGCCCACTCGCAATTTTCAGATCGGATTCTGGCTCAAACGTCGATATTTTGAGTAAAGACGAAGAAAAAGAAGCGAAATCCTACTATAACTCTTTGTTATACAGAGTGGGCTCATCAGGAGGGGGGCCTTAAAGAGACAGGAGCTAAAACAGCCTGTTTCAGACAGAGGCTGAACCGAGGGGCTGCATAAAGAGCCAGTATAAGATAAATAAGGATTTTTTTTAACTGTAAATCATGCAAAGATATTCCAGTAAAGCCTTAGAAGGTAGATTAGAAGCATGCAAGTAATAGAGAAAGTATTTTATTCTTTGTTATTTATTTGGATCCCTATTAGCTGCTAGTCTTCCTGGGGTCCACACAGCATGAGCAACAATAAAACAAACAGCAATTTAAACTCAAATTGATCAATAAAACAAGAAAAAGCAAAACAAGCCACACAAAGATCAGAGAAAGAATCCAAATATAGACCTGGAAATGTGCACGAGACATTTAAACATAAAACGTTTAAGTAGATGTTAGCTAAATGCTCTTTTTACGCTACTTGTACTCTACTGATAAGAGGCTGTAAAATTATACTTTTCTTTAAACATTTTTTATCACTGACAGGCAGGGAGAGATGTGTTTTCATGAATTAAGATGGAACCATTGACTTTTTGGCATTTTTTTTCTCAAAATTACCATAATTGGTTGACTAATGGTGCTCTATAACAGCACTAAAACATTAATTCATTTGGGACCCAATTTCCAAAAACCATCCAGGTAGCAGCTGTGACTGACTACAGATGCTGTCTCAACTTAGACTTTGGCACCATAATCACACACTAACACATGTACAGTATGTGTATAATTTTCCTGTAGCTACAACTACTCCCTCAAGCTTTTATAATAACAAATGTGCTTTTAATCAATTTCCCTGGTTAAAAGGTTAATCCACAGCTGAGGCTCACCTTTGGTGTGTGTCCTGCGCCACATTCATGCTGGAAACATATCATCTGGGGACATGCAGTGATTTGTGATAATTGCAGAGACTGTCAGGAATTTTGACCCTGTGTGAATCTACCATGTCTGTAATTTGTCGAGTAAAAATTCCAGCACAAATTGCCTACTATAATTTAGTTAAGATGGAGGTCTCCTGATAATACTGATCCCATGCAAACTGAGCTCTCAGTAACTGCGGCCGTAATTTGGCTTTTGGCAGGATATCTCCATCTACATCCAGTGTGATATAGATATAGTAGTGAAATCACCAAAGGAATGTTTTACGTTAAATTGCTCTGCAACTGTGTAACCTCAACATGGAGACCGATGTAGGGAGGAAGAGTAAATCAGTAAACTGAGTAAAATTTTAAATGGCGGATTAGAAGCATGCAAGTAATGGAGAAAGTACTTTATTCTTTATTATTTGTTTGGATCCCCATTAGCTTAAGTGGTTGCTAGTCTTCCTGGGGTCCACACAGTATGAGCAACAATAAAACAAACAGCAATTTAAACTCAAATTGATCAATAAAACAAGAAAAAGCAAAACAAGCCACACATAAAGATCAGAGAAAGAAAGTACTGCCCATTTGTTTTATTGTTTTATAACTTTGGAAGCCAGTATTGTGTATGACAGCGAGTTTCAGACTTTATCCCATTTGAACGAGCTGCCAGAACGTCAGTGTGTAATAAATCATTAACATAACATCATAAATATCTCGTGAAAATAGATGTTAAACCTTTGAACCCTGGGATGAGATAAAAAAAAAATATATATATATATATATATATATATATATATATATATATATATATATATATATATATATATATATATATAAAAGGTTTTGTGCAAACTGAAATTGGGTTTTTACCCATTATGTTTCTACAGAAAATATCAGACTGTAAATGGATAGAGGAGAGTGTCGGTGTTCAGAGGAAATCAGAACCACATTCTACAATATACCTCAGTATTGTTTTAACAACACTACCTAGCGCCACGCTAGCAGCTCTGTGAGGCGGGCTGTTCTTTGGCACAGTGAGCTAAATGCTAATGTCAGCCTGCCACCATGCTGGTGTTTAGCAGGTATAATGTTTCCATCAGAGTTTAGCATGTTAGCAAGCTAACTTTTTTTTTTAACTAAACACAAAGTACAGCTTAGGTTGATGAGAATAAGTTTTGCAGGTATTTGCTCAAAAACTCTGACCTGATGGTGGTGTTAGACAAAAAGTTAAAGGATCATGTAAACTGTCTAATTTTATCCAGAGGGGAACATGAACATCTGTACCAGAGTTCTTGGCAAACCATCCAATAGTTGTCAAAACATTTCACAGAAATGTAATTTTTTCATTCAAAACTTAAACTTACAAGAAAAGTGTCAGATTTGTTCACTAAAATCACCCAAACTTGTATCTATATTTAAAGTTTAAAAGAAAATGGTTTAAAAGAAGGACAGCAGGAAGCAGCAGAGACAGAAAGTATTGGTTTGGAGGCAAAAACAGTTTAGATATCTTACTGTCAAACTCAATACTCAACTTTCCAGTGCATTTTAGACTGTGTGTTATGTCAGGAAAGATAAAACCAGCAGCTGTGTTTCTTTGGTTTCATGCCACGAACACATGTCCAGCGGTCTTAATAACATCAGTTCTTAGGTGTGTCAGTCTGGGTGTGTTTTGTGTGGACGGAGCACCTTGGCAACACATCAAAGCTCAGAGCATCTGCAAGTTCTTTGCCACTAATCTCTTACCCAATAAAGGTGCACAAAATATGACTTAAAGCTGAAATCACCCTTTTGAAATCCAGATCAGAACAGATGTTGTTGTCAATTAACCCCTTTACACCTATTCTGCTAAATCTTCTCATTTGTTTGCAGTCCTAAAAACCCGAAACAAATTGCCAAAATGAAAATCTATTCCTTCAAAATTTAACCAATCGAGTCTTTGTCAAACAGGCTGTTTTGACCACTAGATGATTTTATTCAAAACCACAGAATCAGATACACCACAAAATCAAAACAAAACAGCTGAAAGCTGCATAAAGCTGCACGAGGGACTGTTGATTCTCAGCGGGAGCAGCAGGACTGCTGTAATGACTTCTGCTGCATATTCATCACTGTGCTTTTAACATCAAGACAGAGCGCTTTTTTTTTTTTTCTTCTCTCCAGATTTTAAATAACGGACCAACGTGGCAGTGGTCATGACCTTTACATTTTAGAAATGTTTCCATCCAAATGTAGCATTAGCTTTATAACAATCAGCATAGCTTTTTCAACTCTTTGATGTCTATAGAGCATCTTTGGATTAATATGATAATTCGGCAGCTTTAGAATCAACTTGGATTTGATTAAAAAAAAAAAGAAAACAAATGAATCAGGAGGAAAATTAGAAGCAGTGAGGGTAAGACAAAAAAAATTGAAGGTTAGTTGAATACATTGCAGCTAAAGAGGAAAAAAAAGTACAACTTAAACTGAAAAACAGCAGGGGCTTTTTTTCCGTTGTAAAATACGGTTTTCATTGGATGCAGACACTGTACGTTAAAGTGACAGTTAGAGATATAAATTCACAGGAGGCTCTTACCCTCAGTTACACCTGTTACCAATACATCATCAGCTTATATGACCCACCCAGGCACTGGTATTCAGATCTTTGATGGGTTTCTCAAAAAAGTCAAATGAGCCCATTAAAATGACTGATGGACGTTTGGGAGAAAACGCTGGCAGGCTGGTGATTAAATTGTCCGTCAACCTCGATAACTTTTCCTGTCGTCCTATGCCTCTCATCCTCCTTGCTCCATAAATAAAGAAACCAGTGCAGATCCAAATATATACATACAAATATATATATAATACAGTCAGGGTCAAGCGAGGACAGGTATGCTGATATGGTATATTTGAGGCAGTAACCTGTGCGACTAACATTCAGTTTAAACCAGCTCTGGCTTAACTTAATGTCTTGCTGATGTTTGAATGGGTATTAACACAAACCAGAACCATGCCTTTCACAGACCAAAAACACTGAAGGGAAAGCCACATGAAAAATAAAACAATTACAGCGAGTTCTAACACTAAGAGAGACTTGTTTATGTGTCCAGCTCAGTGGATACAATGCAATCAATACCGAGACGAAAATGAAATAAAGAAGGGTGGTTCGTAAAAATGCTGTGTAAGTCATGCAAATTCCCTCGTGACTTGGTTGACAAAGGGACAGTGTGTGTGTGTGTGTGAGTGTGTGTCTTGATAATTATGAGGAATGTTCAGTTTCATTACCCTGTGTGCAGAAGAATGTGTGTAATTCAAGCACGTGTGTGTCCTCTCCGCTGCATGTGCACGTGTAGGCTGATCCATGATAACATGAGACTTCCAGACTAATTAAACGTGTGTGTGTGTGGCCTGAGCAGGCTTAGGGAGGGTTTTAACTATTACTGTCATTCATAAATTAGATTTTTATTGTTCGAATAAGTGACTGCGGACATAAATTATGAATGTAGGCTGAATTACACTTTTCTCTCGAAGTGTTATGGTGGTTACAGCGAGGGATTTGACCCGCTGACTGCCATCACGCCACATCAACACTGCAGCAGAGGGATGTGGTTCGAATTTTTTAGCCAGTCTTAATGATATACCTAATATCTTTTATTAAATACCTCATTATGTAATCATGTTTATGTTATCTTAATCCCTGGGAGGAGGAGGTTAAGTCAAGTCAGTTTAATTTGTGTAGCCTGATATCACACCTCACAAATTAGCCTCAAGGGAAACGCCAGAAATTGACATGGAGAAACTATTGGCTGCTGTTGCAAGTTAAATCCAAAGACAAAAGATGAAATATATGTGCAAGACTGGTTGGTGATTAGCAAATGTTTGCAAATGGTCAGCGAGGCAAATTTATGTTCTCCAAAGTTGAATCAACACAAAAGCTCCGTTCAAATTTACTTCAACTCTGCAAGCAAATCAACGGATCAAAGCAATTCTGCTGAAAAGAAAGATTACAGAGTTTCACTGTTATAAATGCTGGTGTGACTGAGCCCAAAAAGAAGCCTTTCTTTAACCTACTGGCACTGAAAGTATGTAGGAGGAAGCACAAAGCGACCCAATCACAGCTCTTGCAATGGTATTTTTAACAATACATTTGAGACTCATAAAAAAAAAAGGGGTTGTAAATACACACAATCATCAGCAAGATTAATACAAACAACTACAGTCTTCAAAATAGTCTTAATATTAAAAACACATCTGGTTGGATTTTACAGGGAATCTCTTCTGGCATCCGTTGTCAATGACAGCAACAAAGTAAACCGAGTTTGAAATGTTTTCCTGCGATTGTTCCAACTTTCATGCACACATTGTGTCAGCCTATGTGTAAAAGTACACCTATGTAGGCGATTAAGGGCTCAAAGGGAACCATGAAAAGCATCTGCAGTTACACAATGGTCATCTGGAGTATGATGTGCACGTCTATTGCATATGTGTGCATGCGTGCTAGCAGAAACCATCATGCTTGTGCAGTAATTCAGATGAATGTTGAGAGAAGTTTTCTCTGGTTCCCCAGATAAACAAATCAAATCATCGAGTGTGACACGCAAAGTGTGGATTCACTTCACACACTAGTCTCACTCTGTGTGTGAGACGAGTGTGGGCATGGCAAAAATGCACATATGCAAACACACACATGAAGATTGTATAATACTGTTTTACTGGCTTCAGCTGTCAAACACATTCGGTCAAACTGAAGAGTTATAAACCAGTGTCACATTGCTCATATATAAATATTTATAAAAACACAGAAAATGTGTTGATTTGTTCTTCAAAAGCTAGAAATCTTTGACTGTGAGAACGCTCTGTTGAGGCCGTCATCACTCGTGTGTTGGGGGGGCAGATCGGCTTTAAGTGTTATATGTTAAAATGAATATAAAGTGATGAGAACAATAAAATCTGTTTTTTGGCAAGACACTCAGTACATCAGTGGTTAACAAACCGCGAGGGTTGGGACCACCCAAAGGATTAAGCTGATGGGAAAGAATTGCAAAGTTTATTTTTCAGACTTTTCTTTAATCAGTGCTATGAACATAGCGTGTGAAATACTGGATAGTTTTATCCATTTAGGCCTCTAAAACTTATTCAAATTAATACAATAAGATAATCGTAATAAACATACATGACAAGAAGGGGTCACAAGAAGACATTGCTTCGTTGTTAAGGGGCAATAGTTGTGTACCAGTTAGTAATTTTTGCCATCATTCCAGTCAGTCCGCATAACATTTTACACCAAGATTTTTGGTGAAATCTGGGGATCAACTGTCCAACAGGGTGAGGAATACCAGCAGTTGATCAATCGCTTTGTTTTCGAGCCAGATAATGGTGTAGATAATTAGCAAGATTATCTACACCACTATATTTGGGGCTGAAACCTGTGTGTTGGTTATAATCCCTCATTCCACAGAACAATAGTTAAGGTAGTAGGGAGGTCAACCTTGGACCAGGATGTCAGTGTGCAAAATCTAATTTACAGATGCATCCTACAGACATTACATACAGATTGAGTAATGGTTTCAATGTTTGCCTTCATTTTCTTTTTCAAATACGTTTACAAACTATGTGATGGTCTGTCGGTTCTTGTTCTTTTTTTCGTTTGAATCTGTTGTGGGAATTATTGCATGCATGAAAAAAAAAAACATGGTCAAGATGGCATTTGAAAAATACCATATTGGCCTTAACATCAGATAATATTTTTCAATTTAACAACTTAGTTTGTATTCGAGGACACAACATCAGATATTCTTTCTGAATGGAAAGAGTGTCACATCATGGGTTCGTCGTAACCTTATCGTTGCTAAGCTAGTAACTGAAAAGTGTTGTAGGAAGCCCAGTTTAACCTACATGAGTGATGGCTCATGTAACACATTTTTCTGCCACAGAGGAAATAAATTCCTGACGAGTGAAAATGTGTTGAAAGCGTCTCCCAACATTGACTGCAGGAGCACAACGGGGGACCGAATGCCACCTGTCAGAGAAAATTATTTTGACAGCCTCCAACAGCCTGACAGGAGTCTGAGAATGTGACTGATAGACAAGCTTCACAAATGTGGGATTTACATTATGCTTTAATGCAAGAATTTCATGTATATCGAGTATATATATATATATATATATATGCAAATTGCAAGTTTGGTGTCTTGTAATCCCATGTCAGATGTGTTGTGTGGGGCGGAGCAGGTGAACCTAAGTGCAGACACTCAAGAGCAAGAAGACAGGGATGTGATAACAATGTATTTATTTTGAAGGCTGGGGAAAGGGAATGCAGGCCTGGGGAAGCTTGGGCTGGTAAGGTGAGGGTGAGAAACTGGGGCTGGGGCTGGGGCTGGAAACTGGGAAGAGTGGGGGTACAGGGCAGGGAAGCAGGGCTGACAAAATGAGACAAAGGCCCAGAGACAGAGCAGATGAGACAGCGAGGAAACAGGCGTCAGGGTTAGGCAAGGCAAAAACAGGCAACGGCAAGAAAACTGGTAATGCAAAAAAAAATCATAGACTGCAAGCATAGACTGACTGGTGCAGAAACCACGATCTGGCAGAGTGGAAATGGCAGGGCGAGTATTTGTAGTGGTCTAGATTATTGAGACGAGGTGCAGCTGGTGTGGCTCTGCTCCGACTCCAGCACACCTGTCTCCACTCACACAATCAGACACACACACACGCAGGGAGAGAGAGGAAGATAGCCGCTCAGAGAGTGGCAGCAGGTCAGGGAGACAGGATTATGACAGGATGGGCCAGATGTTTGGCATAACACAGACATTAAAATAAAATTAAACCTAAACTAGTATATTACACATGACGACTGGATTTGTGAAAAAGCTGAGAATCAACATCCCGATTACAAACATCTTTAAACAAGCATGAAAAAACTAAATAAAAAAGTGTACTGAGGCAAAATTAGTGACAAAGAAAGTGGGGAAATTTAATACAAAAGTGTAACTTTAAAAATTGCACAAAGTGAAACGCCAAAAACCTAAAACTCACCATCATTGTACAGCTTTAACTCCAGCAGCCAGAGCAACTTTTTGATTAATGAAATCACTGGTTAATATTTAACACCTTATCTACTTTTTTCCTGACCCGCTGTGTTTTTATAAGAGTGTTAACAAAAGACCTACTGATTTTAAACCTGCTCCCCTAAAGCAGCACCACCCTTCCTGACACACACACCACCCAGTCACCTACATGCAGCAGTTATCTCCATATCAGCATTCTCCTCATACTGCACCCGCTTTCCCTCCGTCTCCCTTTCACACACACACAAACACAACACATCCATCACAGCGCTGCCACCCACCCTTCACATCAACAGTGCTGCCGTTCTCTCCACGTCTCCTGTATTATTACCCAACATACTCTGTGTTTTCCTAAGGACCAGCCAGGAAATTAGTTTTATAAAAGCTGGAAAGTATACACACACACACACACACACATATATGCATGCACACAGACACACACAGAAAACCCAAAACATCCTGAAGAGACTAAGTGGGGCCAGGCAAGCGCTCAACCTGACACACACACATACTTTTTTTTGGAGAACAATACTACTGTTTCAACCCTGCTGCCCCGACTACCGGCCATTGGGAATGGGAAATTCAGAATCAGTGGGAGTGGTGCGATCAGAATACCTTGCAGGGCACCTAAACAATGCAGTTATTCCTGCAATAAAGCAACAAACATTATTAGGCCTTTGATAAGGTCTTTAAAGCAGCCCTCCTTGGCACACAGAGGGTTTTTGGCAGGAAGCTGAAGGAAACAGCCCGTGGAGAATGAGAAAATGGAAGGCCGTGTGGTTCAATGCCATTGCTTTTTCACACACAGATGAAGAGGTATGTCGCAGAAATGAAATGTCACACAACCAATTTGCAAACGGAGACACCTAACCTTATCAAATGAAAGCTGAGAACTTATTATGGAGAGCAAAAATAACACTGAATAGATCCTCTCATTCCAATTACTGGGAACAAAACCATTCAAAAACAAATGTTCCCTTAGAAAAATGTTTATTTCCATTAACGGGATGCTTTCTGCTCCAAGGAAACCACTAAGAATTGGAAATCTATTAATCGGGATGACCACTTGTTTGGAGAAAAAGGGGTAGAGAAAAGACTAGGGGCGGCTGTGGCTCAGGAGGTAGAGCGGGTCGTCTACTAATCGGAAGATTGGCGGTTTTAACACTGGCGGCTAGATGTGTCGGCCGATAAAGAAATAGCAGTATTGAAATGCCAACTATATATTCTAGTCTTCACCATAATGTGGCTCCATGTCTGTAAGATGTGTAAATAGGAAACTGTTTGCTGACACATCTACCATAATGACCAGCAACAACAATTGATTATGTTAATGTTGCTTTGGATTGTAAAGATGGGAACCACACTGCTGCCAACATGTAGCAGAAGAATAAAAACTTTCTGATATTATTCTAAAGTTAACAAAAGCCTAAAACACTCACTTGACAGCAAAACCTTTCCGTAGAGATTTTAAACCACTTTATCTGTCTGGTAAAAGGATGAAACAGTGATGGATTTAGCTGAAAATCAAACATCGAATGAGTGGGATGAATTAATGGAAACCTGGGCAAAGTTTTCACAAAAATGTTCAGGCTTGGGATCAAGATATGACTCCACTCAGCTCCAGTTAACCGGCCATACTGTACAGCCTCAATAAATCCATGACGAGTAAAATTATCATCAAGTATCAACCTCAGGTTACTGAAACACACATCTGCAGAGTGTTTTAGAAAGGCAAAATATTGTCCAGGTGTGTGAATGGAATCAATATGTTGGGTGCATGTAGTATGACATTAGGTATGAAAATAAACTTGACTGGAGGTTACAGCGATAGCAATCTGGGCCACGTTACGGAGAAAATTGAGAAAATTGAGTCAAAATATGTCAAATATGCAACACGCCGAAAACGGCTACAGAGTAGACTTTCAGCCACATAGGAACAAATCAAAAATGATTACAACTCCTGTCAATTCTTTGATCGACAGTTATTATAAGCGTGAATGTGGGGTGGGTTCAAAACTGCAACGGATGTGGAAAACGTGCTGAGGGCAGCGCGGTGCCACAGAGTGGATCAGTCATGGTGGCACAGTTCATCCACCGGGTGTCAGGCGTGACCGATCCTGCTACAAATAAAGTCCACTTGTTGGTTTTGTAACTGAAATCCAGAGTAAATTCAAAACAGTTTAAAACAGTTTGAGCTAAGATGCAAACAGGCAATACAGAAGGGAGTATTAAATTGAATTGGAGTAGTGAGCTGGGCAATATAATTGGGACAATAATAATTTTGAGATCTGTTCAAGATGCTTACATAGATGTTTTGATATAAATATTATATATGTGATTTCGGGGGGATTTTGCAGTGAATAAGGAGAAAGAAAAAAAGAATAATAAACTTTCTTGCATTTGATAAAAATTAAGTGCAGAAGACAGTAAGATAGTCAGTAAACGTCTAATTGGTACAATATGGAAAATACCACACAATAACTACTATCACATGCACAGCTACCCAGTGGTGGAAACAATATTCAGATCCTTTACTTAAGTAAAAATACCAACACAACAATGTAAAAATCCTATTTAAGTAAAAGTACATAAGTATTATGAGCTTGATGTAGTTAAAGTATTGCAGTAAAAGTACATAAGTATTATCAGGTTAATGTACTTAAAGTATTGCAGTAAAAGTAGTGGTTTGGTCCCTCTGACTGATATATTATTATATATGACATCATTAGATTATTAATACTGAAGCATCAGTGTGTAAGCAGCATGTTACTGTTGTAGCTGCTGGAGGTGGAGCTAGTTTCAACTACTTTATATACAGTTAGCTAGTTTAGCCCAGTGGTTCCCAACCTAGGGGTCGGGTCCCTCCAAAGCGTCAGCAGATAAATCTGAGGGGTCGTGAGATGATTAATGGGAGAGGAAAGAAGAAAAAACAAAGTTCTGATACACAAATCTGTTTTCAGTTTTTGGACTCTTTCTCTAATCTTTGATTTTTTTGGTGAAATATTGGATCATTTGAACATTTATTGAAATGAAACCATGTGAGAAGTTTAGAGGGAAAAATCACTATTTGGTGGAGCTGTTAACAACTCATAGACATCTGAAATGTGACCCCGACTACACACTGCTTTTTGTAAGACATCAAAAGACAAAAGGAAACCACTGGTTTCATCTTTAACAATGTGTTGTATTTTAAAAGCTTGTTATATTATCCATTGTGTGAAATCTGCATCTGAAAAGTAACTAAAGCTGTCAAATAAATGTAGTGGAGTGGAAGTATAAAGTAGCATCAAATAGAAATACTGAAGTAAAGTACAAATACCTCAAAATTGTATATAAGCACAGTACTTGAGTAAATGTACTTAGTTACTTTCTACCACTGCAGCTACCTAATGTAAGTAGGAAAATTAAGCAAAAAAGCATAAACCTTCAACTTTAAATGTAAGTGTGATTTATTGTGATTTTTACGGTTCTTACAGTTAAACCCAAACAACTGGCTCCAATTACTTTTTATAGATCACTCCATAAAAACATGAAACCAACAGCACAGCTCAGTTTTCTGGGCCAAAAAAAAAGCAAATGAGAGATTTGTTTTAATTAGTAACGTACAGTTCTGACACATGAACACAATTAACAGCCAAACAGGCACACATACTGAGACTATTGTTAGTTTCGAGGACTCGTACACATACACATTTTTAACCTGCAATACATTAACTTTTTAATGTGTTGTGTGAAAATATCACTGACCAGTCAGCTAACATGAATGTGAGGTAAATTACCTGCATTCATAATACATCATTATAAGCTAATACAAAAGATACCATAAAGTTGAATCAACAAGTATGTTGAGTTTATTGCAGCATTGTTTTGCTGGATTGTATTACACTGAACATGTTTCTGTTTTTCAGTGTATAAAACAGCTCTGGGGTTTATATTCAGTGTGATCATATCATCTTTGCATCATATCATCCTGGCCAAACTTTCAGCAAAACCCTTTTATTTTTATTAAATAACGGGAATAAGCTGTTCAGTTCACTTTGTTTCAATTGTGTTACTGCCGATTTTGTTTTGCAATAACAAAATGTAAGAGTGAAAACACATCATTTACATACCGGATATTTCTAGAAGCTTGACAGTGGAGGATGATCCATGAGTAAACTATAGAGTTACTCAATACTCCTGCAGCCATCAGTGTCCGTTCATCTTTACCCGACCTTGGAATGGGAAAGCAACAAACGGTAAACATGCTATCATCGTAAACACAACGCCATCCAAAGTTTAATGTTCAAACCAGTAATACTTCACATAATATAACCCCGTAACAGTATGATTAGAAGATTTTGTGACATAGATAACAGTTGTACTTTTTGCAATGAAGAAGAGTCATTAATACATTTATTCTATAATTGTGAATTTTCCCTGAAGTTTTGGAAAAATTTGGAGAAATATTTATACAGGTTACAGTATACAGCTAAGAAAATATAGACATTGTTGCTTACGTTGATTGTAATTCCTCCCTTCCAAAAGATAAGATTATATTAGTTATATTATTGGGCAAATTTCAAATACACAAATCAAAATTTTCTAAATCTACCTAAAATTTTAGCCTCAATTGTTCTTATTACAAAGATACATTGAAATCATTTACCTTAATTAATGTATTGTATTTATTTATTTTAATTTATTTTCAAGCTGAGATGTCTTAGTTTGCTCATTTGAACCTTAAAATATCCATGATTTTAACTTATAGGAATTTGCCCCGGGCTCCATTTCTAAGCATGTTAAAAAAATAACTGCTTAAAAATAAAGTTTTACTTAACACATAACATATTTAATTAACCCAAGATAATACAAATATCTCCTAGATATAAACCTTTTAAGCTAGTAGTTAGCTAGCAGCTACTGTTAATTATGTAAATATAAAAAAATTATAAACAGTTTTGAGCTGCAGTAGCTTGTAGCTAACATTAAGCCTAAAGTAAAATAAAAACAGAAGTTTGTTGCTATTTATGCTATTTTAAATGTAAATGTAAATAGTTTTTTTTCTAAAGCTAACACAAGCTAGTGTTTTTAATCTAGTTAAAGGACAGGTTCACACTTTTTCCAAGTCTGTCTTAAAACAATAGTCAGGTGCCCAAATGAACATTGAATGAACACACACAGTCCTCCTTCTGTGCAAAAATGTATTTAAAAGTTTATCTGAAGCTAATATGAAGCTTCAGCGTCCAAATGAGTCAAATCAAGTAGATATCTTTCAACGTTACAGTCTTTTTAGTGCCAAAGTTCCTCTTTTTGTTACTATACTTCCACCGCAGCTCAACAGGGAAAGATATCCACTTGATATGACTAACTCAGAAGCCTCATATAAGCTTCAGATAAACTTTTAAATGCATTTTTGCAAAAAATGACTGTGTGGACACACTGTGGATTTTGGCCCCCATCACTTACACTGAAAGCACATTAGAGGAAGATCTTTTAATAGCCAGTATGAACATGAGGAATGATTACAGCGAGGAAAACCTCTTTCAGTGTTCATTTGGGCACCCAACTGTTGTTTTAAGACAGACTTGAAAAATTATGAACTTGTCCTTTAAGTCAACGTTTAATGACCAAGTCACAATTTGCTTACCAGATGTTGAAATGTTGTCCGTTTGGTGTGCACACAAGGGTCACAGCCTACTGAAAATTAATAGGTCTTTTTTTCATGAGAGATATTTTAACATATCACAGTAAGAAAAACATAGTTGTAGTTAAATTAATTTAATGTTCAGGGTCTGTTTCAGGGTCCCCGTATTGTGCATGCTGGCTCAGTGTCACACTGTCATGGCTTACCGGGACACTTGAATACAACACAGCCATCGTTAATATTATTAATAACATCTGTGCTTTTATCTGCTGTGAAAAAGGATCATTGGTTACCAGACTTGTCCAATCCAGGGTCGTGGTAGGCAGAACATTTGTCATGCTCCTCCACATCTATCCAAGGTCGGCCATATGGGATGCAAACACTGGAATTTAGGGATACCTTCTTCTTCTGGTGGCTTACTTGAGAAGGGCACTTGTTTATATGACCAATATTCACTGTGGTGTAATTAGCTTCAAAGGTAGATCTTACATTAGATCTATTTCATCTCTGAGTTCATACGTTTATAGTGTGAGATACAATAATTAAAACAAAACCAAAAATCATTGTGTTCAGTAGATATCAACAAAAATCACTGTTTGGTTGACCTGGTTATAACCCTCATATATGCAACAACCCTTCAGTAAGTGGGATTCATTCAAATGTTTGGGTTCAGATTATCTCAGATCAAAATGAGGTTTGACTCATGGACGTCTGAGCACTGAAGCACATATTTGGTACCTTTGAATTGGACTATTTTCATGCCACAAACACTGTTCCCATCAAACTAGCCGTCCACTGAAGTCCAATCTGATGATGAGGTTATTTTGTAGCTCTTCACAGAAAACAGAACTGCTGTACCAAACAAAACACTAAATAAATTGTACAAATAATCCTTCATCATACTGGACGTGGACGACATGATTAGCAACTATCCAATGTTTTTAGAATATTAGCCCTTTAAATGGGTTTGGCAAATGTTAGAAAAACAAATCAACAATATGAATCCGTGTGGGGATAAGATAAAAGCCTTTTGTGAAAGAATGGATGCATTCAAATGTCTGGCATGTGGTCCACGAAGTTACAGAAAGTGCCGGTTCTGTTCAGAAATGAGGTTACATTGCAGCTTGGGGATATACATGTAAAATGGCTCCGTCACACTTCAGGACCTCAAACAAGTGTCCACCGAGGAAAATTACAACATGCTGTGTTCAGTAGTGGAACAACATGTTCGATGAAAACCGATCAGATTCCAACCATAGATTAGATTTTTTTGACTTTGTTTGCGGAGGTCAGTGATTGTCGTCATCACTGGGAGATGGTCCGATCCCAGCGGCCAGCACTAAAGAACCCAATACCCAATATCCTAGGGGCCAAAACCAAAACCATCACAGAAAGTATAAATTCATATGGCACTGGTATATTTTAGATTGCTTCCAGAGTGTGTTTTGGCCCTATATCAGTTTTCTTTCCATTTCCCACCACTCTGGATTCAATCACACTCTTTTCACCTCTTTAAGCTGCAAGTTTGATCAAGAGTTTGCAGTCTTTTTCCCCTGTGAATGCTTAAAATGAAGCAATGTCTGCTGGTGTCACCCCACCAGACGCTGAATTTGAAGTCCAACCAAGGATTGACATTTTCAGGTCATTTCATTTGATGAATTACCAGCAGAGAGACCTGCAGGCTAAAAGACCTTCTGTATATCACTAGAAGAAATTAATTTAGTGCAAAAATATCAGAAATAATGCAACTTTATGGTAGCAATTGCATGAGTTGCCAGCACCAGCATGCGGTTAAAGGTGCAAGTTATGCTGTAGCTACATACTAAATGACTTTAAAATATTAGCAGTTCGACTCATAATTTTGGCGGTTCAGCCCTGTGTTTAGCTACCCTAAAAGCTTCTGAAGAAGTTTCAGTTCCAGGAGTGCATAAATAGTTTGCCAGCTCTTCTTGACTCTCACCTAAAACACTGACACGCTGAGTTCAGGAAGGGTTCAAACTATTTGATTACCAGTTAGGTTTGGGCCTACTGGGAGAGATCAATTCCAGGAAAGTTCTCTGACATTCCTCGTACAAAATGTAGACAGTCCAGCGTTTTGAGTCCTCAAGTGCCATTATTTTGTCAACAGATCTAAAAAGTTCCACTGATCAACATTTCTGTATCAACAAAGGATCAAATGACTGTGTGTAATGTGAAAGGGGTCACTCCTAGTGACAAACCCACACACACAATTATCATCCGACTGCTGTTCCCCCTCAGTTTTAGTGTCTTTTAGCTTATTGTTTTTAGTTATACGACCCACAACCTTCCTGTTTTGGTTCATTCTCATTAGCCGCAGCTAAATAGTAGCAGTAAATCAGACTTTTTGCTGCAGCACAATGCCACAGCTCAGCTGAGAAAGTCAAAAGTTTTTCGTTCATTCAGGGTACCTGAGCTATGAACATACAGTGGTTTGGAGTAGAGAAAGCACTGAACGTAGACAGTAGTTTAAAGTGTCACAATATGCCAAATTAATTCAATTGAATCTCTTAATGGATATTATATGTGTAGAAACCTCATTGTAATTTGTCAGCGTACAACTGGCTTCACGTCAGTTCACATGTGTGGCAGTGAAAGGTCAGTGCGATTATTCAGTGTTACATGAGCAGCGGCAGAGACAGTGAGCTGCGACTGAAGCTGTGGGAACCTCCACCTTATAACCTCAGGTGAGGCCAAGAGGGCAGAGATGCAACACTGTAGAGCGGATTGGATTGCATTCCTTCAAACACACTCACACACACACACACACACACTTGTGCTTGCTCCCAAATATTTGCTTGCTCTGTCCAGCCCCTCGGGGAAACGCACATGGACGCACACGTCATTTTTTTTTTTGCATGTTTTCTCGCTCGCTCTCCCCACACATAAAGGTACGGCGAGAGAAGAGATTTGACACTCTGGGGTGTAGGATGACAGCTTGAATTGGCCTATTACCACATCGAAATGTTTTCGCTGCTTTGTAATGTGCACCGAGACAATGGCAGGCCTGGGAACGGGATGACTGATATGAGAGATGGAAGCAAATGAGGTAAGGCAAGGAGGAAAATTGACAAGAGAAGTAAGAGATGCAACACTAGAAAGAAACAGAACATTATTAAAAAGTTACAGAAAGAAAAAAAAAAAAAGAAAGCAAGTCAAGCACAATATGTGGAAATGCAACCTGGGAGTGTGTGTGTGTGTGTGTGTGAGTTTGAGGTGTGAGAAATGCAGAAGCCATGAGCAGGTCAGTAACTCGAGCCCCATGTGAAGTCTCAGCCACAGGAACTGAGCTCAAGAATACACTGAGTCATTACAAGAGCCGGCTCCAATGCACATTCCCTAACACACACGTACACACACACACACACAAACTTTACCTAAACTCGCACATCAAGTCAGAAAAATCCATATGCAAACAGCAGCTCACACACACACACACACACACTTCCTTCTCCCTGTTCACTGCTCTAAATTCCTTCTCACAGAGATTATGTGGCCAGAAACAAGTTCTGACTAGACGTCGGAGACAGTGAGTCAAGAATGGCCGCATGACACCTTTAACCCCGAGGGTCTGCGATATAAACACTCACACACTCACTTATGGGTTTATATAGGACAGTGGACCCCAACATGGACTGATTATGAGACAATGGGCCCCTGGGCACAGACATATAAAAGACCACCTCTTGTACTTAGTAGCAGCATTTCCACATGCTCCATAAATATTCTCACAGGGGACTATATAAAATCTGTATATTCTGTATACACTGTGAATTGCTTTTACTAAATATAACACAGTGATGTGTTTTAACGTACTGTAGGCCAAGTGTGCAATGTGCAGCTGTATTATAAAAGCAAAAGTGTAATAAAAATAAGTATCGGACCACACTTGAATACTTCGAGTAGTATTCGAGGACCCAGAATGAGCTCAGGAATAAAAAAATAAGTGTTAAAGACATCCTTACTTTTGACTGAGGCCTACAACTTTCAAACAAGAAATGTTAAAACTGTAACACTCACTTCACTTTCTTTATTCCAGCCATAGTTCCTAAATCGTTTTTGACTTGTGACCCCTTGAAATGAATCAATGTCACAGGTCGCAAACGTCTGAGGTGAAATCAGTTCAGTCAAAGAGGGATTTTCACTAAACAACACTTAATTGAAGTCATTTTTAGTTGCTTGAAGAGATAAAACTATCCAGTTTTAATCATCTTGCGACCCCTCAGATTCACCTTGAGACCCTGTGGGGATCACTGATCAACGTTCACCTTTCACTATGTCCTCAAAAAATAGACTGCACCCCGACAGCTGATGATGCAAAAGAATCAACTGTAATTTTAATATAAATAAACAAATCAGTGTAAAAGCTGTAAAATACAAAGATGTTCTTATAAATGTAAAGTTTTCCAACTTTCCATTTCCAATCATCCATCCATTGCTCACAGGATTGAGGAGACGATGACTTAAAGGGAACTATTTTCTGGCCAGTCTTCAGTCTAGTGGAAAAAAGGTTCCTGGATTCAGTCCATTGAGTCATCAAAAATTTAATTTATTAAGTCAAATCATGTTAAGTCGATTTGTTTTTTTCTAATGAGCAGTTACCCTTATGTGCTAATTATTTACTCTGGTTTGAAACAAACTCAATCTAACCATCAGTGACCATCAGGGCAAATTATCTGAAATAAATCAACACGACTTTAAAAGGATTATTTCTCTTGCAGCGACTTCAGATAACTCACGATGAAAGCTGAAACTAATTCGGGGCTTTATCTCTCAGCACACGTCAACTGGAAACAGATGTAACCATAAAGACATAAAGACGAAATGCTGGCCGCACACCGTCCAAAAACAAAGTCTGATAGGAGAGTCTGATAGTGTTACACGCAGTCAAAACGTATTAATCAGGCTTTTCTGAGTTTAAATCTTCTTGGAGGAGTTGGATCATCCTGATGATGATGATGATGATCTGCTATATTTGGACTTGACTGTAACAGTTAATTACTAACCAGAATGATTCGTTGCGATGGACAAACCAAAAAGAAAAAAACACTTTTCCCCTATTTTTCTATTTTTTTCCTGCTTGCTCCATCCTTTTCTTTTTGTTTATTCTTGTGCTGCTGTAACACCCAATTTCCCCCCCGGGGATTAATAAAGTGTTATCTTATCTTTATTCATACAGTAAAATGGGAAGTGATACAAGTACATGATGATGAGGAACTGAGGAATCAGCATCTTTTTTTCCATCTGAGTTTTCTCTGACCTTCCTGCAGCAACAGGATTTTTTAAATGTTTTACATCTTCAGAGTTATTTCATATTTTCATGCCTCCGAGCGCTGCGTGTTAAAATCCACTAAAATACCTCAGCACAGTCACTCTGACCGTCTCTTTTTAAGAGCTGACCAATCGCAGAAGAGACGCCACATAAAACCAAAGACTACTTTAAGGGACTATATTTGCCAGACATTTAATCTTTCTCTTAGGTTTTAGTGGTTTATGTATTCATGTTCATCCCTGTAGCAGCACAGTGCTGGCTAACGCTAACATTTGGGTCATTTTAATCCTGCAATAACAGATTTTTGATCACTAGGGGGCAGCAGAAACAAGCTGGAAACACTGGCATTTTATCACCTGATAAGCAGTTGATTGGAGTGTTAAGTATGAATGAAAGATGTCAGCTGAAACACCAAAACAATGAGCCAAAAGGCACTACAAGCGAGCGTACGATTACTATAAAAATATTGATTATAGTCATCAACATACAATATTTTCATCAAGCGCGTGTTCCCAGGACACATGAGTGTTTTGTGTCCCAACTGACTTCTCCAGAGGGTCACTGAAAGCGTCTCTAAAATAAAATAAATTCTCAAATTTCATCATGTTTTTACTGGCTACACAGAGCAGCACACAGATGTGACGGAGCGAGAGAGAAAAGAAAAATCAATTCAGCGGATAAATAAAGTGTACGAGGTGAAATTTTATGAGTCCCACATTGAAAAAAATTTAAGAGCCTCCCTGGCGGCGCATGAAGTCCAGGCCAGTTGACCTGCTGAACTGTCAAAGTGTTCAAAATAGTCCAGAACAATATTATTCTGTTCATGCTGGAGGATGAGTGGGGAACTGGGAGGTGATATAATATATAAAAGGATGATACAGTAGAGTTCAAAGAAGCCACCTCCAGCAAGACATTGAATCTCTAACAGCTTCGGGGTTTCAGCTGAATCTGACATTCACATTTTAGAGGTTTTGTCTCCTTCTCCCTCCTTAAACATATGTGAACAGGAGCCAAGAGAAACAAAACTGACAGAAGAAAGTTTACAGACATCACAGCAAATCAAATCAACTTACTGCCTTCAAATCTGCTGTTTAGATTTGACTTTTTAGCAAATGTATAAATAACTTTAAGAGTGTTTAAGAAGAAAAAACTTAATGATAAGATTACTTATTTTATATTTATCTAATGCTAATTAATAAAAAAAGAGAAGAGATAAGAGATTTGTTGGATTCGGAGTTTCACAAAAACAAATATTTCACAAATTCGGAAGCAAATCCATTATTCTGATAATTGATTACTGGTTTCAAGTAAGTAAAAAAAGTAAAAAAGTAAAGAAAAAATTCTCTGATTCCAGCTTCTTAAATGTGAATATTTTTGGTTTCTTTAGTCCTTTATGACAGCAAACTGAATATCTTTGGGTTGAGGACGGTTAGTTGGGACAAAACAAGACGTTAAGTTGCATCTCGGGCTTCAGGAAACAGTTATCAACATTTTTTCTGACATTTTATAAACCAAACAACTCGATTAACTGAGATAATCAACATTATTAATCAATAATGAAAATAATAGTTAGTTGCAGCCCTGAAGGAAACATTAATTCACAGAAAAACAGAAACAAACACCCATTTGTCAGTGAAATAATTTAGTGGGACAAACAATTATACATTTACATAAATTATGTGTCATGATTCTCTCGCTTTGTATTGTAGCCCTTCCACAGCAGCCCAGGAACACCCGAGCCCTTCCGTAAGGCATGACATGGTTTTTGCAGCATTGTCTATGTGTGTATGATTTTTGTATTGAGTATATATTTGTCATACTGCCAATCAGAGGAGTCTGTTTGGCAAGACAACATCGCATAGTTCCCAGAGCTGGCTGGAGTCTCACAAATCTCAAGAGTCTATATGACAAAAATACATTTCTGGAGAGTTCACAGGCTGTCATGAAGTCTTAAAGGAGTGTTAAGTGCGCGTGTGTGCGTGTGTGTGTGTGTGTGTGAGTAGGAGATCCTCTTCTCACACTTCTGTATCCTTTGCCCCCGGGCTACAGGAAACCTCACAGAGGGAGGGAAGAGGGAGTGGGTGACTGCGCATCCATCAGCCCAGCTCAGAGAGCTCTGCCTGGGCTTGTGCTCGCTCCAACAGCTGGAGGGCAGGAGCGGAGCTCCCCAAACTTCTATTTATCTCTCCTGATTGTCTTTATTTCTCTTCCTCTTTGTATAACAGTGGATTATCTGTTCACATCTCCTTATAGATGCTTTTCTCTGCAGTGTGGTAGAAAGATTGCAAATGGAGCAGAGAAAATTCAGAAGTTGTTCTCTCCTTTCTTCCAAACTCGTAAAAGAAAGAAAGGAGGATGTGAAAAAAGGAGCAGATGCGACGTATTCCACTGACTATCCTACATCCTTCTGGGTCAAACATGAAATTGGGGCCAGCAGTGTCAGTAAAGATGATTCACTGTTTCTGAGAGTGGTACGCTCTCTTTAAGATAGCCAAAAAATGCCTCCATTCTACAAACAAAAAAAAATCCATTGTTCTCTAGTCGTCTGTGCAAATGTAGCTCGACTTAGTTGGCTTTCTCTAAGTTTTTTAATCTTTATTTCTGTAGTTGAAGAGGTAAAGGTGCATTTCATTCGAGTGTACAAGCTGGTGTCTTCTTAAGAGTCTGCTCTTCCCCTGGTCTACAGAGGCGAGGATGGAGGGATGATGAGGAGGAGGAGGAAGGATGAAGGACTTCAGTTGAAGAGGATTGAGTCCGGGTCTCTGTTGGCTATCTGCGCCAAGTGTTTCAGTATGTCCTTCTTAGTGATGATTCCCAGCAGCCTCCTAATGACAGTGAGAGAGAGAGAGAGAGAGAAGAGAACCAAACTCAGGGGAAAAGCAGATGACTTCATATCATACTTTGTTTGCTTTGTCATGGGAAGTCAGAGATGTGACAGAAAGCAGAAACAGCAACGTTAAGCGGCAGTCTGGCATCGTATCTCGACACTGTGGCTCAGCTCGGTTTTTTTTTTTTTTTTTTAAACGGTCCCAGAGGGAAACTGGCTCGCAGCAGGAGATCAGAGTATGCAAACACAGGAGGCCAAACACACTACAGCCAATTACAGCTGACTGTGAGCACTAAATATGTTCAAGTTTACTCTCAGTACAAGTTATGAACAAAAGCAAAGAGTACACAGAAAGACAGTGAAATTAAATACAGTCGGATCTAATTCCTCGTCAGTTCATGATGTCCAGAAACAGAAGGGAAACTGGCATGTGCTGTGCAGCGACTAATTGTGCAACACTGCCAGAATATTTCATCCCACTTCAGAGAGTTAGCAGTTCATTGTTCAACATGGTCAAACCCCTAAAGAAAATTGAGAAAGGTTTGTAGGCATGATGACAAATTCCGAGAAATTCAGAAAAAAAATTGTATTTCTATTTCGAAACAGAAGATTTGGGTGACGGGGTTTGAGGGAACCGAACAGAGTAGCAGTGTTGGATTAACTACAAAGCTTTAAAAGATGATTTTAATAATGAAAAAAATAATAAAATCAAGCAACTTTTAAATGATTTCACCAGATGGAAGTCTTGACATTTAGGTGCAGGGCTGCAAATACTGTCTCGTAGAAGACTTGCTCAAACATGTGAAGCTGAAGTTGTGATTGAACACTAGACAAAAAAAAAGTTAAGACATTTCAAGGCAGAGATGTTGTTTTTGTGGTCTCTGGTATAATTTAGTTTCATATTTCTGAATAAAGCTCTTACGAACACACTTGATTTGCCAAAAAAATGAATAGAGAGTAAATTGGAGCTGACAAAAGAAAAGAAACTAACCCCAGAGGTATTTTTAGACTCCCAGAGCAAATGATGGCATGCCAGCTAGATAATGTATGATTCCAGCCTTCCTATGATTAAGTGACCTTGAAGTAAAGATGCTAACTAAACTAAAGATAGTCTGTGGTTATCCTGTCAATTTTGGCGCTCTGACTGGCAACAATGGTATTTTCCCAGAGATCATACACTGCACTTCAAGGTCTTCTTTTCTATGCGTCAAACTGGTCTCATTCCCAGACAGTGAGTGATCTGTTGGCTCTAAAACCTCTCATGAAAAACACAAATCCTCCCTGATCGAGCGGGACAGACAACAGCTTTCTACGGCCGTATTCAATCCCTTCTTCCTTCTCGCCCGAAGCCCTTCCTTCCTTTCATGCGCCTCCTCCTTGCTCCCCATTCGCCCACTGTGCCATAAAGAATGTGTGAGTCCTAAAAACATTTTCATGTCACACGTGGATCCACTCTGGTTCAGTCAGTCCTGTGTGTGAGTCCTGCAGCAGCCACTGTGCCTGTCGACAGCCCTATGTGTCGTCAATAAGCGCCCATTGGCAAGGCAGAGAGTGACCCTTAAATCACTTTCATAAGATGTGGTGGTGGAGAGCAGGAGCTAAAAGCCCAAGAGTAAACACATAGAGCCGGACTCACTTCTGAGGGTTTTGTTGACAGCAGCTGATATTTCTCTCAGATTTGGTTTGAATTACCGCCGATTCAATAAGCTTCACCTTCAGGCTACACACACACACACGCGCTTTAAAGCCGCACTGGGAGACATTACACATCAGTTTCAACTGTGCAGCAGGAGGCAGCAGTTTGAAGAATCTTAAAGGGCCACTCCACTGATTTTACACATCAAAATTATGTTTATAGGACATGTAAATAGTTGTATATTATATCTTGGTCTAGAGAGACTAAAAGTTGGGATATTTCAGCCATTATTTTTCTAATCTGCCTCTCGCAAGTCGCACAACTTTATGGAAGGGCGTTAATAAATGAACTGAAGACACTTAAAAAGGATAAATGCTCTAATGCTGCTGTTTAGGAACTACAGATTTTGATCTAGTGACCAAACCAAGCCCAATAATTTGAATCGATAATGTCTGAATTAGTCTAACTCACTTTAATCAGAAGGCTTTCTTATAATCTTTATTTACTGACTTGTTTATATTGGTTTTTTAGTCTGTTCTTCACTTTGGCTTTGTCCTTTTATGTTTGCCTTGAAAAGCAATTGCTATATATTATCATTATTATTATTATTATTATATCCTCTCATATCCCTTTTCTGCAACACCATCTGCGTATCCATTCATGATGACCACATCCTTCATGGCTGCTGAGACTAAAGACGCTGGTTAGACAAAGACTAAAACCTCAACTCAACTAACTGTGACGGCTGAGGTTTTTTTATTGACAGCAGGACCACTCCTGTAGTGTGTGAGGAAAAAAAGTAGTGTGTGTGAGGAAAATGACAAAAGCAACCACAAGCTACATGGTTGCATGTGTGTGTGTGTGTGCAAGATACCATCTACTACAGTATAAGCCTGTGTTTGACAGTGTTGGTAACACACACTATTCCTGTACACTCCAAATCTGTGAAAGCTGTATGTTTCAACATGTCACATCACCTAAACAACTAATATCTGTATGTGTATGTATGAGACACAGCGGGGAAATGAAGTGGAAAATGAATAAAATGCTGATTTATTGGTGTTTATTCACACTGGGGAGTATCTTCTGTTCTGGTCTGTCTAAAAGTAATTCATCAACCAGAGCAGCGCTGCCCTATTGTCATTACAAAGGCTTTTATGAAGTCTGACAAAATGGATTTAGTGGAGCTGGAGGTTTTTTTCATGGATGGAAACGATTTCAAACAAAGTGAAAAAGACTTTTGTTAAAAGGGAAACTTGGGTGTTTTTCAATCTGGACCCTATTTTCCCATCTTTTTGTGTCTAAGTGACTAATGAGGACAACAATCTTTGAAATTGGTCCAGTATTGAACAGGAGTGCTTCAGCCAGCAATGTAAACAGCTACATATTCAGCCATGACATGAGTTGGAGAGATGAGTGTTGGGAGGAGTTTGTTTTGTTGGAGTACAGAAAAAGTGGCTTAGTGTTTTCTAATAAGATTTTCCAAGTCATGGCTGAATATTTAGCCGATTTCGACAACTCAACTCTCGTGAGATTTCAGAGCGAGATTCTCCTTGGGCGAGATTTACACAATAACAAACAGACCGGATCAAGCGAAAGGTAAAGAAACACATTTAATTTCTCTGTATTGTCCTTTCCATATCAGACACTTATAACAACAATCTGAGTCTGTCATTAGCAAAAACAAGCACTTTTAGAGGACGTACAATGATGGGGGTACATTGCGTCGTTGGATTACATTGCAGCCCGTTTCATGGCTGCCGGCTGAAGCTCAATACTGGACCAATTTCAAAAATTGCTGTCCCCATTAGTCACTTAGACACAAAAAGATGGGAAAATAGGTTCCGGGTTGAAAAATACCAAGGTTTCCCATTAAATGTCTTTGAAATGTTATACCCCGTTTTCAAGTGACTAAACGCATAAGAATCAATCTTTTTCTATCCATGTGCTGATCTCTTTACCATCTGTAGGTATTTGTTTGTCATCCATCTGAGGCATTTATGCCACAAAATAAATAACCCACTTTTATGGGCTACATGAAATAAAAAAATAGTTGGATATTGGTCTGGCGCCAAAATGTTCCTCCTCTCTGTGCATGGTCTCAAAGGTTCGATGCCAAACACTAAGCGAGCTTTGCAACCGTATCTTAAAATCTCCATCAGTTTTCCATTACGGAGACCTCAGTTAGATGGACCCAGCAACCTCACAGATACCCTGTATGAAAGGGGCTTTAAAAATAATCCTCATGGTTCATGGTAATGGGGTGAGTGGTAGTACAGATTTATGAGCAAATGCACCTTGAGAACTTCCTGTACCATGTCTCACAGTTCCTCTGCGCATTAACCGTCTATGTCTCCCTCCCTAATGCATGTGCTGACAGTGGAACGACACGAGGCTCCCCCACACGTCCATCTGTCACTCCTGGAGTCCCTCTGCAAGCAAAATTTCCTGACGATATCTCACTTTAATGTGTGTAGGAGTGGGAGTGTAGTTACTTTATGTATGCATCAATTTCCCTCCTATTTATCAGTTCCTTCCTCCATTTTTTTCTTGTCCATAATGTCTTTCAGAGGATTTTCTACTCTTAATAGTTTTGTCTTTTAGGGAAATTTTGGATACAACTGATCAAATTTGTATGTATATGTGTTTGTGCTCACCCGTTATGTGTAACCAGACACTGGCGTAGCCCCAGCTTCCTGAAAATGTCCACAGTGATGTCCATGGGCGTGTGGTCCGTGACCGTGAAGGGACTGAGATCCATGATGCCTCTGAGGCGGAGGGGAGGCGGGGCGTCGGCAGCCTGGGACGGAGCGTGCTCAGTAAAAACCACCTGAGATGCACTGACGACGCCCTCCTGACGCTTTCGGGCGTTGTCTGAAAGGACAAGAGAAGGAGAGGGAGAGAGGAGAAAATGTTGAGTAAGGGGATGAGCAGAGGAAAACATTTGTTATTGAAAGTGACAATACAAAAGTTGTCATTTCCGCTCATATACTGTAAGCGTTTAGCTGATGTTCTTTCCCGTTATGATGGACACCAGGAACATTTACATGCATGTACAGTTCTGACCTATTGATATGAGCAGATCTCTTCTGAGTACAAATCCCACGAGCCTCTGGGACTCCTGAGAGACGACCACAGGGAAGCCACTGTAGTGAGTGCTCTCCACCAAGGCCTGTGGGCACATACACAAATAGAGCATTATATGTAATATGATTGAATAATCACGAACAAAACCTGGAGAGAGACGGTAATTGCAACAGGTGTATTAATCTGTATATTTACACACGTTTGGCTCTTTCTCACCACATGTACTGTCCATATCACTTTCTCTGCTCTGCATTTCTGTGTGTGTGTGTGTGTGTGTGTGTGTGTGTATGTGTTTGTGTCCGTACCTCCACCTCGCCTACAGTCATGCCCTCCTGTGTGAGCACAGCCAGCGCAGGGTCCGACCTCCTGGGCCTCATCACGTCCACAGCTAAGCTGCTGTGCTCAAACTCCTCTTTAGGCTCCAGGAACGGGTAGCCATTCAACCTGATGTGAGCCTGCAGATGAATAAATATCTTCTTAAGTCCAATGCACATTGTATGAGTGTGTATGTTTTCAGCTGGAACGGACCCAGTGGAAAGGTAAGAATGTATTTACTGACATAAAAAAAAAAAAAAAATTGTGTAGAAACATCAGGCTTAAATCAAACTTTCCCTCTTTGTACAGCAAAGATTTAGAAACATGAAAATACCCAGTTTTACAGTTCTGACAAGCACATCACGCACACACCTCATAGATTCCCTCTCTTCCGAAAGCATCTGCTACCCATTTGCTGGTCATGGTCGCAGCCATGAGGGGGACGATGTACTCCAGGCCGCCAGTCAGTTCAAACATGATGACAACCAGCGAAACGGTCATACGGGTCACGCCACCTAGAGAGGGAGAGGTGGAAGCAAAAGGTTAGAATACTGCAGGTGACTCAAACGTAACTCGAAGTGATCGTCTGATTCATCTGAATTGAGTATAGAGAAGCAATTACAATCCAAAATGTAAGTGAAACACTGAAACTGAACTCCGAACTTTTGACATTTCTTCCTCTCCAAGTTTAAGCTCTTTATTTTCCCTCATATTTATTTGGGAAAAGTTGTAGTTTATGTCAGTGGTTCCACTCTGAATCGAGTTATAATCATCTTCCTCGGTTGCGGCCAGAAACCAAGGCTACACTTTCAACTTGATGCCACAGCTCTCTTCTGTGGCCTACTTCCTCTAAACAACTGGCTTAAGTCAACTCAATGTGAAAGAGTGTCATTGTAAACGCCATATATCCATTTCAGGGGGGATAAAAAAAACAAGTTCTCTTTTGTTAGTCGTTCAGTATTTCAAAAATGCAAAAATGGAGATGATTACATGCTCTCTAGATTGTTCCCTGAAGCTCATTGTTGTAGAGTTTAGAAACATCTCTCGTAATTGCATCCACATGTTTTTCAGTAAGAGAATTAAGATTACTTGTAGATATTGTCCAAATACAGTATGTACAAGAGTTATTTTAAATTCAATATTTGTCATGCAACAGCAAACAAAAGAAAATGTACAGAAGAAGCCCTAAATTCATTTACAGCCTATTGAAATGTTTTCCGTTTATCTTGATTATGGCCATAAAACTCCCCCCCCCCCCCCCCCCCCGAATTTAAAAATAGAGGGACAAATTATAGCAACAGGAATAAAATCTTTGGCTTTAATCAGATGAGTTCTACTCACTGCTGGAAGTGATTCTTAGCAACTTGTCTTACATGTTATTCACAAGTGCCATCAAAAAGTACAGAATGTAATTAAATTGCTACATATTTCCGAAACAAAGAAACCTCTCTCCACGCTTTTCCCAAGATCTACTGGCCAGACGAATCTGGCTTCTTACCCTCAACGCTCTGTATAGTAGGAACCGTCTCCTCATGGTAAGAATTTAATACCCATCTGTTTTTATACAAAACACTTCCCGAGTGTGACAAAGCGCACCGGCTATCAGTTTTCTGTGCTGTTTACTTAGGCTTTGACAAAGGAAGAAAGTGAACACTACATTCTTGTCATCCATTAACACTTTTGGAATTTACTGCCCGTAATAAGAAACAGTAACAGTTAATATGGGAAATGTGTATATAAACATGCGGTACTTGCTTTGGCATGTGGTAATACTCAGTTTAAGCAGTGTGTTTCTAATAATGTGCACACTTTTTCAAACATGTAATGTCTAACCTGACTGATTTTATATATTTTTAACAACTGATGGATTCAATAATAACCTAAATTTGAAGGAATGAGATATTTCACTTTGCTAAACCGCAAAAATCATTTTTTACAATTTGTGTTACACTGGAAGTCACCACCTCATCAGGTAATGTTTGACTATAATCAAGTGAGTGAACTGAGTGTCTGTATCTGGGAACAAGATGGAATGAGGCAGGCTGCTGAAATAAAATTTTAAAAAAAGGAAACCTGATTTTAAAAACTACTTGAAACTTGTTGATATGCTTTGGAGACAGAATGAAATATTCTTACAGCAACAGATTTTTTCACTTATATCCAGAAAATAAGACTTTAGGTACTCAAAACCACTTAAATGTCAACCTCCATCCATCAATTTTACACCATTTAACTGGGTCTGGAAAGCAAATGTCCATCTCCCGCCCACATCCACCTGCTCCCCAAACATCCCAAGAAATTCCTAAGTCAGACTGAACATGTGATCTTTAGCCCTCTGGTGTGTTCCCAGTTCTACATGCTCAGAATACCACCACAGGGAGGCATGCTAAAAACATCCTGACCAAATGCCCCAACAACGCCTGGTTACTTTCATCTATTCCAAGCTCCCCCTGGATATCCGAGCTCCTCATGCTGCCCCTGTGGGTGAGGCCACATACCCCTTTTTGACTGTTTGTGTCTGAGATATTTTCTATCACTACCCAAACCTCCAGAAATCGAAAATTGACTGACTTGAGAACTTCAAGTACAAATACAAACACACGTCTCACCTAAACACGCGGCGGCTCCGACCATAGCGTAGAGCCCCGGGGTGATGCAGTCCGCTCCTGGCGAGCACCACCCTTTAAAGATGAACCAGTCGTGGTGATAATAGGCCAGCTGCTCCATGCCGACACCAAGCAGTCTGCCGGCTATGGCACCGACTGCCATACTGGGGATGAAGAGACCAGAGGGAACCTGGATGGATGGAGGTAAAGGAGATTAAGGGCTTCTTTTTAAACACCTTTGGTATTTGTGACATTGCAAAATTATATTTTCTAATGTTAATGATAGCTGAGCTATATATATATATATATAATGACTTACATTGATTCACATTGGGTAACTTTATTTGTGTAATGAGTAACATTTAAAACAGTGAGAAATTTTTTTAATGTTTTTTTTCAATCTCAGATGAAGATGTTCTGTTGAAACATGTAATGTTTTAATAATAACAAAAACTTGAGGGGGTTTGACTCATTACAAAGACAATGACTTCCTCATCAATTTGGAGGCAATTGGACAGATAAAATTCTCACTAATTAGTATTTTCAGACAATACAGCGACAATGGCCTTTTCTGAAGAACAATCTTTCTCTCAATCAACATCTACACCACATAGACATTTTTTTTTTAAACAAATAACTTGATCCTCCAGTGAGCCACATGATAATGAGTCATGTTGCCCTGACTCACTGTGTAAAACATGAAAAAATGATCCAGAGGCTCAATTAGACTTCATTAGACTCATGGACAACATGAGTAATGTCAGTGAAATTAGGACACTGGTTCAAAACACGGTTCCAGATATATTAGAGACAGCTGGCTGTGTGGGATTTTCACACACTATGTTACACAGAAAATGAAATTATAAGAAACTGTAAGAAACCAAAATCCCCCATCAGCCTGTGCAAAAACACCACGAAGGACGACGACACAAACCTTGTAATATTTGTATGTTTGTGTGCGTTTGAGTGTGTGTGTGTGTGTGTCTTTACTGACCTTCATACCGAAGGTAATCACAGTGATCATCATCTTGAAGACTAAGGCCAGAGCCAGCTGCCACAGAGCTGTGTAGAGGCCTTCTCCTGCTGGCCGGTCTGCCAGGCTGTTACCCACACCTGTTTCTGATATGTTGGTTGGCTGGAAGGTGTGTGTGGGAAGTACAGAGGCACAGAGAGATGGACAGAGAAAGAAGTTTTTTTTTAAAAAAAAGGCAGAAAATACATCTAAAATGACTTAACAGGGTTAAGAACAGTAATTCCAGTAAAAGAGATAATATTCCATAATGTGATCTCTCACTCTAAATTTGAGAGTGTCCACACAAATCTATCAACTCCTTTCCACCACACGCTTCAATCTCTACAAACACACACACTCTAACTAATCCTCCTACCACACACACAAAGCCAACAGCGGACCTGTTTGTAGCCGCAGAGCTGAGACGAGTCGAGCAGGGAGCAGTCGTTGAACAGCTCGGAGATGAGCTCAGCTCCGCTCATCCTGGTGTAGCTGTTCGGATAGGCGACCACAGCTGTCAACGCGGCCACCACCAGCACCTCCATGACGGGGTAGTGACCGAGACGAGTGGATTTACCTGGTTAGGAAACAGACAGACAGAGCGAGAGAGACTGATTAACAGGTGAATTGGGGATTAGAAAGAAAGGTAAAAGGTCTCATTTAAATCAATAAAAACAAACCATTTAAGAGTGACTGCATCTGTTTAACTGACACACATTCAGCATAAAATCAGTACTCACGTCTCCTGCACCAGGCGATGTTGGCCCTGATGAACAGCGCCCCCCAGAGACCTCCAAATATCCCCAGCAGTATAAAGGGGGCCAGCTCCACTAAGTGCCACGGAGCATGAAACTCCACATAGAACAGCACCAGGCGGCTGTTTCCAAACGGGTTGATGGAGCGCAGAGTGAAGGCTGCGACCAGGGCGGCGAAGAACGAACGCCACAGCGTCTTCAGAGGGAAATAATAACTCACCTAGAGGGGAGAGGAAGACGGCCTTAGACTGATGGAGAGGGTACATCACACCTTAAGATGATTGTCATCGTTATAAGTGAAGACAAACCTGTTTTTTTTTTGCCAAGATAGACATGAAATAACACCACAAGTCTGAATATTTACCTCATGAATGAAAATTATTATTATATCAAATACAGAGGCAAGAGCTCAGCAAAGTGCCATAAAACATTATCAGTGCAATCTACTAATTAAATGTGTGAAATTGTAGATTATGATTATTGTTTCTATGATTAACATTTGGGATATAAAGGCCCCTTGAGGCTTCTTTTTTATTTCAGTGTTGTGCCAAAAATTCTCTTAAATAATACTTTTCATTACTTATCTAGCAATAAAAACAAAAAGTTGAATTATCAGTTCAGCACTGAATAGTACTGTACAACAGTATATCACTTCACACAAATAAATCAACAATTTAGTGCTCAGTTCTCCCATTTTTGGGCTTTGAGAAGCGGCACTCTGAAGGTTTTGGCAAATAACGCTGCCAAGACACATTTACTTCCGAAACTATTGACACAAACACTTCTTCATGGTTTATTATGTCCCAGTGCAGCACAGAGAGTCATCTGCCAGAAAATTTAAGCAAGAACTGAAAAGAATTTAAAAACTAATTCAGAGGAGTTTTTTTATCTGGTACTGATACAATCATTGGCACTTTGCAGAAAACACTAGATAATCGGATTTTCTTTGATCCTGGTTTGCGTGTTTCGCAGTAATGAAGTCAAGTGCGTGTCATTTAATTTCACTTCAGTTTCTTCAAATATCCTTTTGATGTTTTCAGAAATTTCAACAATGGCCTAAATAGACGCAGATGTGGGATTACCTGACAAATGACTGAAAATTGGTTAAAAGGATTGGTTAGAAGGAGGGAAAAAAAGGATTTTTTTCTCAGTAAAGAATTGTACTCACCTCCTCCAGGCTGAACAGGACTCCTCCTATGGGAGCACCAAAAGCCACAGACACACCCACTGCTGCTGCTGCTGATAGCACCTACATGCCAGAAAAAGAAACAAAACAAAGCATATTTGTATTAGAGTACAATTGAGACCTTACACAAGGTCATATGGGAATGATTATATAGCAGGAGTTCTTTAATACATGTCACAGTCTGTGGATAGTAAAAACATTCATCTTTGTTCAAATTAGTATTTATATATACTATCCATTTAGAAAAGGGCAATACTAATAAATGCATTTTTGTCTTTGTCACATTTTGTCTGTGTAGTTTGCTCATTTTAGTTTTTGGTCTAACTTTGTTGTTGATCTTGTTTTGTAAAGCTCTTTATATACAAACAAAGCTATAATTATTATTGATTGACTTTTTACATGTAAAAGTTTGGTTGGTTCAATATATAATTAATATCTAACATTAAACCTTTGATAAAGGCTTTAGAGTCTTTAGGCTTGGATTGTATGAAATTTAAAAAAGTAGTAAAGTATTTAACAAACCACAGAATATGCTTTCCTTTCAGGCTGGCTACCATGACAACAAAGTTGGCTGGATGTCCTTTAGCTGTAGGACTCCATTTCACCAGTATTTGTCTTGCAGAATTGTCCATATAGGGCACTGAATCCACAATTAGCAATACAATCCGTCATTATTTATCACTTCAGCCCAATTTGCCTCAGAGCCTACCTCTCGCCGCTTGGCCTCATTTTTGCGGTATTTGGTGAAGAGATGACACAGTATATTAGCGCAGCAGCAGGCTACGTGGACCAGAGGGCCCTCCTTCCCTAAACTGAGTCCAGAGGAGACGGCTAAAACCAGGGTGATCGTCTTGATGATCAGGGTCCATTTCCCCAGGTAGCCGCGGATGATGAACCCACTTAGGATGGTTTTAATCTGAGAGAGACAGAGAGAGAAGGAGAAAGTGAGTGTGTTTGTATGTGCATGGATACGTTACTGTGTGTAGAGAGGATAAGGATATGTTTGTTCTTATGCGTCTGTTTATGTTAGGGAGGGATCTGTTTAGATGTGCGTGTGTGAGCGTGTAACCAAGAGGAGAGTGTTAACATCAATGGCAGTGAAGGAGAGAAAGTGGAGTTTATGTTCTGGATATTTTTCTTTCAAATAAGCGGGTAATCTCGTCTGCGTGGGCCTGTTGACCACCGTCTGACCTTTTAGTGATGAGACTGTTTGGAGAAAACAATTTCAGTTCCACAAAATTAAAAACAGTCTTCATTAGAGAGCAGAAGTGAGAAAGAAAGAGTTTGTGTATGCAGGAAATGGTGTTTGTGTGTTTTGCTCTGTATATATGTGTGTTCTGGTCTGTATATATGAAAATGGTAAATCAGCATGGATATGTTTGTGCTCAGTTAGGTTTTCCACTTGTATGTCCAGAGTGTAAGCAAATCTGCAGCTTTTCACATCCTCATATAAAAAGAGGAAAGAAAGTAAACACTGACTGAAGGAGAGAGGGAGACCAGTCTGTGTTTCAGATCAAGTTTTGCTCAGTTACAAAGGTGAATTACCCACCAAATACCATTAAATATTATTAATGGTTCAATGTGGATGTAAATATAACAACAAGAATGGATACTGTAAGGAACAACTAAGGGACAGAAGAGCGAGGGAAGAATAAACAAGTGGCAGAATTTATCTACAACATATTTAATATAAATAAAACAATAGACTATATGAAAGGAGGATGGTTAATTTCACAACTGAGTTGGAGCAGCATTATTGTCCAAACACTTCACTAACGTAAAAGCAAACATCTCCAAATGGTTTCTACTTGTTTGTAGCTTTCATTTAAAGACATAAACAGAACAAAATGAAACCTACATAAATAATTACATGTAATTTTGTACGGCCAGAAATCTTGTCTATGAACAAACATGCAATACTAAAGCAAACAATGTCATCAGTGATTGAAAACATAGAATGAATAAAGAATAAAATAAACAAATCTTATGTGCATAAGAAATAGTCTATAGTCAAATGAAAGAGATATCTGAAAAGGCACTCAGCCCCTCAGCATCTGTTCTTATAATACATTCACTTTTTCAGTGCAGCCTCACCTCTGGGATACCAGAGCCACAAGCGTACGGAGCGAAGGCCCTGACCAGCGTGACGGCCAGGAAAGCGAAAAGCAGAGCCCAGAAGATATACATCAGGTAATTCACTATGTAGGCAAACGCACCCTGCAGGAGAAACACACAACACAAATATGTAAATGAGAAGCAGATACATATAATGTCTTAATTAAATTTTAATCTTTTAATTAATGCACAGGGGGAAAAAAAGGAAAAATTACATAGAAAATGTGCCTTGTTTCTTTTATTTAGCGTCCAGGCTTAGCAGTGGTTTCTGTGTAATGACAGCTCACAGCCAGTAGATGGAACCAAAATACAACTACAATCATTGTGGGAAGTGCTGTGTGGAGTGTGAGCAAACTCTCACTAAAGACTCTGATAATAAGCAGACTTTTGAAAAATGGTGAAAGAGTGAAATGCATCAGTTCCTAGAGACAACAGTTTTTTACAGTGGATTTCTCCAGCACTGTAGGAAAGACTCTCAGTTTTGTTATAATTCTTCTACCTCTGAGGTTCCTGTTATGAGCTCGGCCCAGCTCTGCCACTGTGGACACCGGTCCCTCTCCTGAAACGTTGTCTCGGTGGACTTCCAGCAGCAGTGCTCGTGGTTGAACCAGAAGCCAACGAGACACACCCCGCCCTTCATGTCTGTCAGCCAATGGGCTGCGATGTCGATGCCGCCGGCAAGAGCTCCTGGGGGACAGAGAGAGAGAAGAGGTCAGGACAAAAAGAACAAGGAGAAACATTTGTGGTGAGCAGGTTTACCCTCCATCTAAATTCCACACAAGCTGATTTACCGAGCAAACACGCATCATCAAATGTCAGGTGCAATGAAGTTAACTTTTTGGCTCATCTAGAGAAAAAAAAATTACCTGCAAGGACACTACCCAAAATAATGGCTATTCATTTTCAATGGAACTATGTCACCCTGCCTATTTTCAGTGCCATGTTGGTGCTATTTTGTGGGTTTACACCTGCTGTCTGTCACCACATGGGAATTAACTTTCAGCTGATGCAGGCAGCACAGAAAGAAGAAGAAAGGTACGAACAGGTATGAACAGGTACAGGCACTGCCACTTTGTGTTTTAGTGTGTGCATGTACGTAAACTTAATTTATAAAGATCACTTTTTTAAATTCTGCAACTATGTACTGTGCTCTTAACTGCATACAGAATACTCTATAATACAGTGTCATCATTGTCAATGTCAATTTACCTGCATTTGGAGTAAGAAAGGTTGCTGATGTGATTATGGTTCATCTAGAGTTTGGATTTTATTTGCTGAGGTTTTGAGACATCAGTTGCCACCCCACTACAAATATAGTGAAATTATTCAGATAATTCTCTTAAAAAACTCAGCAGTGGTGTTTTTTTTCCAGAAGACATGCTGCAGTGTTTAAGAAATAAACTGTCAGCTTTACAGTCAAACTGATCAAACTACATGTGCATCAACGTGCATGTTTGTCGCACACTTTCCAGTCAACCAGAAACAAATATTTACTCAGACTAGATATTATATGTATATATGTTCACAGGTGTGTGTGTGTGTACCTGACATGAGTCCCACCAGCAGCATGAGCAGCCATCCAGAGAATGCATCACTGATGCTGTGCAGGAGAGCCACAGTCGACTGTTTGCTCTTATTGGTGATCTGGATGGACAGAGAGACAGTGGGAAGGACAGTGGAAAGTTATTACTACACTTACATGCTTTTTACTATATGCATCAATTCACTCAAGTCACTATGTTATTTTGCATAGGCACATTATAGAATTAGTTTTACATATATGTTCACTAATCGCAGGTTGCAGTTTTTTTTCTCCTTTTCTCTACTTTGGTCTGCTTCTTGTGCTGCTAGAACTTTAATTTCCAACCTTGGGATTTATTAAGTGTTATCTAATCTAACCTCATAACCTCAATTCTCCAGTTTCCGTGTGACAATCTCTGGAGCCACAAATACAAACGCTAAGCAGCACGTGAGGAGTAAGATGTCCCTTTCTGCATAAATAGAGGTTATACTGTATACGGTGGTTATTTTTGTTATGATGACCACAAACTGGAGTTTAGACTTTTACTTGCCATATTTCTTACCAAATCTGTACATAAAGGATTTTACTGTGTGCTGATTATGCCTTTGATTGCCCAGAAGAGATTCTTTATCTTGATTCCAGGTATGTCAGCGAGGATAACAGCTCCTTGCACTGAATAACTATGATCTAGATAAGGTTTTTATATGTTCCCTCCCTTAAAAACACACAAGGCCTTTGTCTGTACCTCTCTGTGTCTGTCCCGGTCCTTGCTTTTCTCCCTGACCCAGTCGATGGTGTTGAAGTCTTCATAGGTGCCCACCCCAGGAAGCGGGTCCTCCAGAGGGTCCACGAGCTTGCTGGGTCCGTTACCGTTCATACCGGCTGCTCTGCCGCTGCTGCTGTACTCCTCATAACCTCCTGGGGAGGGAGGGACAGGGAGTGAGAGGGAAAGGGAAAGAGAAAGAGGGAGAGAGAGAGACAGAGAGAGAGAGAGAGAGACAGAGAGAGAGAGAAGTATTTGTATTGTTCTTCTCTTGTCATTTAATGTTTTTTGTTCTATTGTTTTCTACCATGCTGTGTTTTGCTGTTATTCAAATTCTACTATCCAAATCACTTATGGTGGACTTGAGCTTATTTTGTTTTTTTTTATTTTCTTATGGTCAGAACATGAGGTTAAAAGTGCAGAAAAGCATTTAGAAAAGCATAACTGTGCATCAGAAGAACAATTGAATATGACGTGGATGTGATTTCTTCACACACAGTGAGGTTTCGAACTCCTGCAGTGTTTCCCACACATATATTGTATTGGTCTTTACCTACTACAGTATCAGGCAGGCCCAGTATGAACTAATGTCAGCATATTTCAACACACACTTCAAATAAGCTAACATCTAGTATTGTTACTTGAGCTGCAACAATCAGTCAATTAATCCATCAACAGAAAATAAATTGGCAACTGCTTTGATAATTTTAAATTAAAAATGCCAAATTATTTGCTGGTCATAGCTGCTCAAATGTAATGATTTAATGCTTGTGTTTGTCATACATGACAGTAAATCAAATATTTCTGGTAAATTGTAATGTTTTTAGACTGTTTTCAGACATTTTCTGGACAAAACAATTAATCGAGAAAATTAAACAAAAAAAACAAAAAAAAAGCAGATTAATCAACAATAAAAATAATCATTAGTTGTAGCTGTAATTGTCACAATTGCAGGAAAGGTCATGATGACTAGGGAGCAAATTCATGTTTAAAATCACCATTTCTTCACAAGACTAGAAATCCATTATATGTACAGACAGACCAAATCACATCTTAAAATCAACTTGTGCACAAAGAGCATGCACTCACATGCTCACCAGCCTTGAGAAAGTAGAAACCCCACTATTATTACTGACTATTGTTACAGCAATAATAGGCAGAACAGAGAACAAAGACACAACAGAAAATGTATATTGTAACATGCTGTTGTAATACTGATAAAACTATTCTTAACAATACTGTATTGATGAGCATTCGAGGCAAAAAAAAGCACATAGAAGCTATGGGATCGAGTCCAGCTACATTCTCTCAAGTGGCCCCGAAACAAAAGAGCTTGTGTACGTGGCAGAGTCTGAGCTGCAGTCGGCAACAATTACTGAAACAACAGCAACCAATCAAAAAACAGCTCCCGGCGGAAAGAGGAAACGACACAGGAAGTCGTGCCTGTTTAGATTTAAGCTCTGTGCATGAAACAAACAACAGAGTGCAGACAGAAACGAGACAAGTCATTATGGGAGTCAAACAGTCATCTGAGCTGAAATCAAATGTGTTTTCATTTAAGGCATTAATGTAGGACATAATCTGCATGAAAATGATGGTGGAGGTCTGTGTGGAAAAACAAGTTTAATGACATCGCTCTGAGCAGATACTGAGAGAAGGAATCAATCACTTTACCAATACTTCATCTTATACTTCAGAGAGAAATATGTTTTTTAGGGTCCCAAAGTAAAGTTTGCAGCAGGACAATAACATTTACAAACAGCCAGTAAATAACAATAATTTCCAATTTAGGATTCCTTCACATTTACCTTTTTTAAAGAGTTATACTTCTCTCTATATATCCATATTTTACTTTTGCCCCCTTTACAAAATGTGTTTTTAATATGCTAAAATCTACATAATCTTCACTTCTCAAACATCAACCATATTTCCAACATAACACAGAGTGGAGAAAGTTGCTATGAAATAAAACAAAAGGAGCATTTACACAGTTGAGCAGACAAGTTAGACAGGTTAAAAATAGCTCTAAGAAATTCCTGGACGAATGAACAAGACGAGCTCTCCCTTTGTCACCGAGACACAAACAAACAAGAAAAGCCACTCTTAAAATAGCACAAACCTTTATTTGACACAGCTGAATTAAATCCTACTTTTTAAAAATGGACAGAATCTTTAAACAAGGACTACAAAAACAGCTACAGGGAATACATATGAACGTTTAATACTTTAACTTGGTGCTGTAGTTTGTTCTTAATGCTGCAGATGACTGGAAAAACAAACAATGTGACGCAGATGGAAATTAGCTAATAGCTAAATCTGGCATAGATTAATGTTTTTTGTGCAAGGTCCTTGTTTAATAAAGATTTTTAAAAAACAAGTTAGATTGATTTAAGGATTTAAGCAGCACATCAGCTAATCACACTATCAGAGAAAACTGGTAAACCGATGAGAAAGAAGAAAAAAAGTTTACGTGCCTTGTTCACAGGCACACTGACTGCATCTGGTGCGACTCGAGGTGACAAAACATGTTTATTTCTTCTGCTAAGTCATCCAGGATTCATGTTACAAAACTTGGTCTCAACTTGCGCAACACGTCGCCCTGTGGAAGGTAAGAGTCAGCTGATAGTAATGAAGCCTATAATATAAACCCAGACCCAGGTTTTTGTGAAATCAATTACACTTCGTTAGCACTTTTAAAAACAAAGTGACACAAGGGTTTAAGTTAAAAGGGAGCTAAACAATTTGCTGCACTGCTGACGCTATTATTTACCCACACCTTCTTAATCAATTAGACTAATCAATTAGTATAAACTGCAGCACACAACTCCCTCATGACCCTGTACAGGAATGAGTGAGCATAAAGACTGGGTGGAAGGAAAAAAGTCTGGCTTGTTTGGGCTGATATTGGCCGAGAGCGTCGAGGCTTTTTTGAATATCTTGAAAATCACAGATTATAGTCAGAGTTGGAGTTTGCTTTGCCTACCAGCCACAGGCACATCTCAAAAACAACCATCTTTTATCATAGTATACATACTATATAAATTAAATAACTGGGTGGGAATGTCTGTTTTTGGTCAATCCAGTTAATTAAATACCTGGCAAATCAAAATACTTCATTTAAATCCAGTATTTCCATAAAGACACAGTGGCCTAATACTTGCCTCATCTATACAAAATCATTCACTATAGGAAGACCAAAATTTACCAGCCATTCTTTAGATTTCTTAGATTGAATTTCTCTGTTTTCCAGCTTTGGATAAGAGTAGTACAAGTAAGAATTAATAGAGTAAATAACTTAAAACCACTTAAAAGGAGGAAATTAGTTATAAACCTCTAAACCTCTCCCAGTCATTGTTTCAAATCATGTCTCCTGCTCCCAGACTGGTTTCTGGTTCTCACGTAAAGCTGGATCAAATATGCTTGCACAATCCAGAAGTGTTTTTTTCCTGAATAAGGAATGATTACGTGAAATTTTATGCAGACCGTACTGAGAAAGACTGAAATCGCTGCTCTCACGCGAGTCCTTGTGTGACCTTTTCTATTTAGGGTGAGTTTTCCACATTTAAAAACACAACAAGGGTGACTGACCGTTGCACCTTGTTCACGATAGCCAAAACACAGACTCAGTCGGGCCTTGAGAAAGACAAAAGACATAAATACACCCTGCTCTATATAAACTGAAATATAAAGCAAAGACAACACAAGGAAAACAAGTCGTAAAGATCTGAGTTTGACCTCAGCTGTAATGACATGACCAAAAACAGCCTCTGTAACCCAAAACATGCACAATGTGGGAAACACATCGACACACTCACAGATTAAATTGTTTGGGATTCATCCTGAATCTGTTGTTGGTGACCTCTATGTCAAATACATTGACTTATGCAGCTGTATCCACATACGCAAAAGCACCGATGCAAGCTGCAGTACAGAAACATGAAGCACATGACCCAGTGGCTGATGGGTCGTAAATGGTCTTAATGATTAAACTCTGCTGTGTTAAAGTTAAAGCAAAAACACGACAAAGCCACAGTCGTTTGACGCATTTAACGCAATTTAAACTCACATGAAAGCAGAGACACAGGAACATGTGTGTCCACACAACGACGACACAAAGCTGAAGAAATACATACAACTTGTCACTGAAGCATGATCTGTGTCAGCAGTCTAACAAGTGATGGCAACAGCCTTCTGTGAATCATAACTGTATTTTAAACCCACTTATGACAACTCCTCTTTTATGGCCGCATGAGAGCAGAGTGCACACTTTATCAGTCAGAAGAAAAGAAACAATCAAAAACTCTCTTCCAGTCACAAACTCACCATCTTCCACCAGTTCCTCCTCATCCAGCTCCTTAGTCCAGTACTCCCAGTCCATCTCTAAGAACTAAAGTATCCACAGTGTTAAAACTCAAACTGGAAATCTCTTCCCTCCTCTGAACTCCTCTAGGAAGTGAACTCCAACAGAGCACTCCCTCATTGGCCTGAAAGCTCTGGAAATGAGTAATGATTGGCTCATCTGTCTGGGAAGTAAATGATGATTTGCTGAGCTGGTGGGAACTGTTTCTTATAGGCCCTGAGACGGGTCATTGCGTGCAAATTAGGTCATATGTGTTTATAAGGTCTTTAACCTTTTTGAATCCTGTGGGACTATGATGTCTGTCAGGAAGAGAGGCTCTACTTTACGTGTGATACACAGTGCTATGTAACAGGATCAGGGGTTGAGGGTGTCAGTCCTTTACATATCAAAAACTGAAAAGCTCTGATAAAGACTGGCTTATGCAAAAGGGCAGGGGAGGAAATTTGAAAAGGTCAGCTTCTAAATGAGATGTAACATTTCAGAGTGACAACATTTTAACAAATTAAACTCCACTTAATGTGCCATGAAAATCTGTTAACAGGCTGGCTCCTTAATATTTCAGAGATCCTGAAAGACACTTCATGTTCTCAAACTGAACTTTAAATGAAACCTCCCTGATGCTAACCCTGCTGTGACCTCAGATGAACTGTGTTACCTTACTGGCAGACACACAAAAGGTTAGACTCCAGTGAGATATACAGTACTGTGTATTTATAGTAGATAGAGCAAAACCACAGTCAGATTCTTTTCTCTGTGTTCTTATTGAAAGATGTGGTCTGGACTGTGGAAATTCTTTTACTCCTTACTTTTTGTCTGATGGCTTTAATTGCTTGGAAAATTGGAAAAGCCAAAGTTGTAATGTTGCACAGCGCAAATGGCATTTCTGCAAATAAAGAATGATGCTATCCGACTTAAAATATGAAAAACATGGTAAAATCTTCTATACTTGGGCCTTGATAATGGCACACAAAAGTCAGTGAAACAGGGTCTTTGAGTTAATCATAGGAAGTAAACTAGGGGAAGGTCTGGCACAACTTCACAACTTTGCAATGTGCATGAAGAAGTGAAACAGTCTTTAAGGTTCAAAACTCCAGCAAACCTTGTAGTGTTAATTCTTCCAGTCTGTCCTAAAACAACAGTCAGGTGCCCAAATAAACATTTTTCTTGCTGTAATCATTCCTCCTGTTTATTCCTGCTAATATGAAGCTCAAACTTACTGTCTTTTTTGTGCCAAATTCCCTCTTTTTGTTATGATCCTTCCTACAGCACCTGATCAGGAAAACACTGCCCCATCGAGACACGAAAAGGGAATATTCTGTGTCCCATCATTTACATTCTAAGTGCATTTAGAGGGGCTCTTCTAATGGTCTGTATGAACAAGAGGAATGATTACAGCAAACAAAATCTGTTTCAATGTTCATATGAGCACCTGACTGTTGTTTTGAGACAGACTTGAAAAATTTTGAACCTATCCTTTAAACCTGGAGTGCAGAACTTTTACATATTTACACAACTTTTACATCTGTTACATTCAAGCCCTTGCCAAACAAATTCACACAATGCAAATTAAGCCTATCAACGCCAGATAAATCTCTCTGTACTTCACAGTATATGTCGGGCAGGACATTCATTCCCACTCTGGCTGTTTGAATGCGCAACCAGAGACTTCCACCGGCCGATCCGGCTAACTTCCGGTTAGCCCTCTGCTGACTTCAACGGGGATAAAATAATTAAATTGCGTGGCTCTTCTAGACTTTCCGAACGTTATCAGACCGAATGAATCAAATTCTGAGAGTGATTCGAGTCATTTCGCTGGGGTTGCGTGACGCTCAAAACAATTTATCCACCGTTTTAGACCCACAACAGCAGCAACGGAGTAGGCTACGGCGGAGCCTATGATGTAAGCACGTGTCGACAGTGTTTTTGTAATTACTCTCACTGCCAGAAGGGGGAGACGAAAGTCCCGCACTCCCGCTTTAAAGGCAACATTTCCTTTAATAAGCATCCATCCCACTTACTATACACTCTCCAGTGCAGAGAGCTGAAGCTTATTCTTGCATGCACAGAGTGAAAGGCAAGGTAAACCCTGGACAGTCTATGACAGAGTCTATTACACCAGTCTATTACAGAGTCCACAGACAAACACAATCACACTAATGGCCAGTTGAGTGTCTGTAAAAGGAACACCTCACTTCACATATTACTGTTAAAATAGCAACACGAGGGTGATGCGAAACCTGTGGCACGAGACCAAACACACAAGAATCGTACTTCTTCTTCAACCTCAAAGGGCCAAAAACAAAACCACCCATTTCAATATACACTGTGCAAACTGATCTGGTGCGAGCAATTCTGAGAAAGTGGGTCAGCAACACAGAGTCCCCGCAGCAACACTGCTTGTTTCCAGCAAAGGGATGTCATGCTGAGCTCAGCACTCACTCTGTGTGTGTGTGTTGTGTGTGTGTGAGTGCGTCCTGAGGGGACAGAACAGACTATAATCTTACATTTTTACAGAATATCAACACACACTTGTCCTTAATTCTTTACAGAAAACTCTGGAAAATCTGATACGCACTCTTCGTCATATGACCACGTTGCCATCTGCCAAAACTTACACAGTATGTTTTCTATTATGGAATGATTTGCACGCATGCGCTTAGGAAAAAAGGCTGACAGAAAGACAGTCACAGACACAAACACGCACAGTCTCCAAAGAGGGTTTGAACATTGAACTCCTGGTCTGGTTGCCATGGGAGCTGTCGGCACATGTGACCCCTGTGACGCTCGGCGACCACAGACAAGCATCTCTGGAACATGTTAATGTCGTGCACTGTCATTACTTTGCCAAGCCCAAGACCTTCAATAATTTTTTACTGGGTCAGAGGAAATTAAATAAAGACGGAATGTGCGTCTGCGAGTTGATTTGATTAATTTTCACGTCCACAAGATAAAGTTCTCTACGAGCTGGAAAGAACCCTGAATATGAGGATATGATGCAACTGTCCAGCTGGAAAACTACACTGAGCGCCTTTAAAGAAACTTGGATCTGATGTTACAGGAATGAAAGCACTGAGGAATTTTAAGTAGGTCGGGATCTCCCGCCATTGATGTTTTGTTGGACTTAGCCCACACCGCAGCCAGAAAAAAATTAAGCTCAAAACAGCTTTAAGAACTGTTTTAGCAACATATTTTTACCCTGACACGAGGCCTGGGTATTTAACCTCAATACTTTGTGAGTACCGACTTAAATGTGTGCACAGAATTGAGTATCTAAAAGTGACAAGCACTGAAAGATTCTTAGATTTGTGTTTTTATTCTTTGATCAGATATTTCTTGATATCCAATATATATTTTGTCACTAATAAGAATGAGTGTTAAATAAAGATATTTTGGTAATGCTTTATTTTACAGGCCCCAATAAAATGTAATTTTACATGTATGTAACAGTTAATTTTAAGGACATTTTACAAAAAGGGTGGTGCAATTTGGTACAAATGATAAGAAAAACAGAAAAAAAACACATAGCATATTAGGTTGTTTCTTAAAAACTTTGTAATTTCCTGTATACTACCATATTACATAACTCTTTCAAAGAAATGTCCTAAGAACTAACAGTTACACAGCAGCTACTTTTAGGAAAATATTGAAAAAACCTAATATGCTAATGTATCATTTGACACACAAAACTACACAGTGAAAACTAAATACTTTCTGTCAGTTAAAGAATTGTTAAATTAACAACTAAGTATGAATCGTACGATTACCAACTAAACCACCTTAACACTTTTTTCTTATAATTTGTACCAAGTTGCACCACCCTCTCTATAAAATGTCCTAAAAATTAACTGTTAAATGACATCAAATTACTCTGAAAATTTCTAGGAAATTAGTATAAAATTAAAGGACCTGTAAAATAAAGCATTGGCTTAAAATGGGTTAAAACATTGGCCAAAACTAAGGTATTCAAAAAAGATATCCTTATTATCAACGATCAAAACTTTTCAAACTATACCAAACTTTTCATGATACAGTGATATACTGTGAAAACATTACAGTTTATACAGATTGGGATCAACTCCTACACCTCACTGACGGTCAGATGTCTGTTAAGTAGCTACCCTCCCTGTCTCACCTCAACCTGACCATTAATTCCAGTAAGAAAAGGCTCGTGCATTATGTTTTATCTCAAACAAAACCTCATAGGTATAAGACAGGATTAAAACAATCATCAGTGCTCAAGGCTCTTTTTAATGGTGGTGACTGGGATCATTCAGTGCTTGAATCACACCTTTTAAAAGGTTAGGTGAGCTGTTTACAGTACTTAACCTCTATTACACTAGAGGAGCATCCGGGGATTTACCAGCAAGATTGTGTTTGTACTGGGTAGCTCCCAGTTTCCATCTGTATGAATGTGAAGGAGGGCATTGTTGTCAAACCCCTTGCATGGATGAAATAGAAATTTTGCTCCTACAGAGGCAAAGCCGTGACTCATCGACAGCTGTTATAAAAATTCAGCTTTCAAAATGTCCCCGGATGACCTTTTCTCTACCCACTTTCCCGCAGAAGCCTGTGTTGTAAGATTTTTCATTTTACAGCTTGTTAGACTTCTCTTAAAAGCTCAAAATCTGTTGATCATATATAAAACCTTCACTGTACTGATTTGACCAATCACTCATCCTTTTTCCCTGTTTTCCTGTTTAACACAGCAGCCACATGCAACCTTGTGAAGTAAACATCATGATAAAAAAAAAAAAGGAGCTCCACACATTCAGACTCACTGTACCCAAACCTGTGACTCACTCCTTGGCAATCATTATAAAATTTAAGGCGTTGACAGCCTGACTAAGAACAAACATTGCCTACCACAGCAGCACAGAGAGGATGTAATGTCAATATAACAAGCTATAAAAAATAATGCCAGCAATAATAATCTTCAGTTATACAACACTGGTGATAGGGTCAAACGAACAGACTAAAACAAATTCAATATCTAGCAATAAAAAGAGCAATGTAAGCAAATTAAGAAACATAAAAGCACCTCATAAAACCAGAAATCCAAGAAAAGGCAAATAAACTGCAACTGCAAGGAAATGTACTTCATATCCCAAAGTACATTTGACTTCTGCCCCTTTAAAATATTGCTGGTGTTTTTACATTAAATACAGCTGGTATAAAGTGGTCTTTGCTTTTTGCTTTATCATCTTGGTAGGGAATTCCCTTTCTGAAAATGTATTCCAGTTTTCTTCCTGATGTGGTATATGTGGGACTTCTTCCTTCTCCTCAAGGTTGGAGGAAGCGGAGTTTAATTTTTTAAATGTTTTTTTTTTGCCTGATGCAGGTTTTGTGAAGCTTTTTGACAGTATTACATTGGATAAAAACTATACAAATAAAATAAACCTCTATGTTACTAACATATCTAACTAGTTTCAAGATCGAGGCTGCAGCTCTTCAGACATCTGCCTCTCTGCTCTCACTTGTTAATAATACATTACTTTAATGACGGGAGTCAAGTGGTGTCAAGAATCAACACTTGACCAGTTCAAACTGTTTTAAAAAGTGATGGAATAAAATTAACACTGGAGAAAATCAGCTAGAACGACTGTGAGGTGTCACATTCTTAACTTTCTGTATTTCTTTATTATTTCAAATTTGCATTTTAATGTTTTATGTTTTTGTTTTTTTTAATGTTTTAATGTATTGTGTAAAGCACCTTGATTTTCCCTTGTGTATGAAATAGTACATTACAAATAAACTTGCCTTGTCTTATAACATCAAATATTATTAACAAGGGCTACAACTAACAATTATTGTCATTATTGCTTATTTTATTAACTGATTGGTTGTTTGGTCTATAAAATGTCAGAAAATGGTGAAAAATGTTGATCAGTGTTTCTCAAAGCCCAAAGATATTCACTTTACTGTCATAGAAGACTAAAAAAAACAGAAAATAGGCACATTAAAGAAGCTGGAACCAGAGAATTTTGTCATTTTTTTTCTTAAAAATTATTAATCAATTAATCGTTGCAGCTCTATAATTAATATCATTAAACTAAGGTGAGAAAAAAAGCTTTGTTGGAATTCCAAGGTTAAGCCAGTACTCGCACAATGTTAGTGCCAAGTCTCATCTGAATGCATTTTTGCTGTTATCAAGCTCTGTTATCACCTTCTCTCCATCTTTTTGCCCCTTAAAAAAAACAAAAATAGCACAGAGAGAGCAAAGACGGACAGCCGGAACAAGCAGGAACATGCTCACTGCTTTTAGGCAGGAGGGGATTTCATGGGAAAGGTGGTCTTTATTTATCCAACACCCAGCTTCATCCTGCAGATTCACTGCTACTCAGGCAGTTGGAGGGTTAGTGCCTTGCTCAAGAACAATTTCCTTGTACACTAATTGTTGACAGAGGGATCAGAGTACCTTGTACCCTCCCACACCCAAACTCTCTAAACATTGCAGGTTAATGAGTCCCTGAGCAACAGGTTACACGAGGCTAAACGATTACGAGTGTACTAAGAATGGCTTGAAGTCCTGCTTGGCAACAAGTTTAAGTGCGCACTAATGAGCAGTTTAGGGAACTCAACAGCACTTTTCACTCCCTCGAGAGGGAAAGGAGGAGGAAGAAGTGTGAGTTAAAATGCTGAAAAGGCAAGAAATAAAATGCAAGCCGAGACAATGTTACAGAAGGCTTTTAGCAGGAACCAACATCTGTCATCAGAGATAAAAACCACTGCATAGTAGTTTTGCTGTCATCCCTAACTTTAATGATCGACTCTGTACGGTGGAGGAGGGTGAAATTAAGAAGGCCTTGCAACCAAAAACTCCTGATTTCCCCAGAGCCTGACACACAATTATATAATCAGGCCATGAAGTGAATCATTTCAGTCGGATGGAAACCTTGTGACTGCAATTTTGCTGATTCTCCTTCTTCTACTCGAACTGAATCACTAGCACACACACTTCTCTGGGTTATGATTTTCTTGCACAACCCGCACTGTCATTTAAAAAATATGTAGTTGTCAGTTTGAAAACAGAGGAAACACATGGTTCAAACCCAACGCCAGCAGCTTTAACCATTCAGAAAAAATCTCTCAATGTCTCCAGGCTTCCTTCCTGTTGGCACAGCCTTATCGCTCTGTTTCGACGTTGTGTGGACGTTGGTGATGTCACCATGACATCAGTAGTAACCAGGCAGCTGATATCACTGTCTGACAATGCTTTTTTTCCCCGCTAGGAAATCTAAATACTTTTTTCAGATTTTTAATGCTCTGAATTGTCCTGAAAGTAAGAGGTGACTTTGTTCGGTTTTAACTGATAAAAAAAGTTTTCCACTGCACTTTAAATGTTTCTCAAATCACTTTTAAATGTGGTGTAAAAAGTTATAATGTCCTGTCAGCAGAGGAAATCAGGGAGAGTCTTCAAGTTACATTAGTGCAGAGAAAGCACAACAATGTTTATTATCTTTGCGCTGTTATTGGTAACAGCTGAGCCAATTTAGACGTTCAGGATGCTCGTAGAAAACGGAAAAATTCAAAACTACTAGAAGAACGCACTGTTGCAGGCCTCGCTCAGGGTATCTTTCTGTTTAAACGAGGGAAGACACATCCAAATAACGTGATAACATCAGCAGTAACGCCAGCTCATATCTACAGCTGTAGGAACAAACTTTACTGTTTACTGTTAGGTTAATGTGCTCTCACTTAGTCTGGCCTTTGGAAAAAAAACTACTTCCTGCCACGTTAAGGAGTCCAAATCCCTCTGAGGGAAACTAAAGTACGATTTTAAACACCCCCCACAGCACAAACTGACCATAATACAGCTGCAGGAGGTTAATGGGTTTGCGAATCAATACCAATGAGTCAGCAATAACCTTGCCAGCGGCTACTGGCTTAAAAAAAAAAGGCTAAAAACCTCTTTTCTCCTGCCAAAAAAGCAATTTAGCAAACAGCCTTTATCTCAGTAGTTTACATGCCAATATATTACTCTTACTAGATGCTTCTGTTGGATCTCTGCTCCAGTTAGCTGACTCAAGACATCTCCACACTGCATTGCTGAGGTCTTACAATGACGTAATGATAACATAAGCATAGCAGTCGTAATTTATAATTGACAAGTTGTATTACCGCAAGTTATATCCTGCCATTAGGACTTTGTTCTATTAGAGGTAAAGTCACTGACAGTTGGATGACATCATCAGTAAATGGGCAGCCCTGTTGCAGCTACAGATCAGAAGAACTCACTCTGTTACTCCAACAAACACTGCTAATACTATAACTTACTTTAATGGTTGTTTTTATGTGCTGATTATAAGGCAAACCAAAATATAGTTAATCACGTTGATACAGCATGTTTCCATATTTGTGTGTGTGTGTGTGTGTGCGACAGAGAGAGAGTAGAGTAGATTACTCAGATGTAGGACCATGACTTACTGAGAGCATGGGACACACACACACACCTGCATTTACAGATATAGCTTATCAGCAGGCAACTACTCCAGGGCACTTTAAGCACACGCACTGGACTGTGGAAATGAAAAAAAAAAAACTACTCAGGTCCCTTGTAGCGCTATTGTGGATTGCTGATGGCCAAAAAGTTAAACAGAGGAAGGACAGATGTATGGCTGCAACTAACAATTATTTTCATTATTGATTTAATCTTGCAGCTATTTTTTTTTTTAATTAATCGTTTTTAGTCTTTAGTTTCAGTTAAAAAACTAAAAAATGACCATCACAATTTCCAGAACTCAAGTAGATGTCATCAAATGTCTTATATTGTCCGACCACCTGTCCATAACTCTAAGATATTCAGTTTATTATAATGCAAGACAAAGAAAAGCAGCAAAATCTCCATCATATATTTGGCACTTTGACACAAAAAAATGACTTAAACAATCGAGTAATCAACTAGTCATTGCAGCTGTAGACAGATCCTTAACAGAGTGTCTGCAGGTTGACAGGAAGCCAACAGGAAGGATGTTTCAGGAAACCTCTATCGCTACATGGAATTTAATTTAATACTGATCCAGCACAAGTTGCCCATTACTGAATAACCGCTCTGGAATTTAAAATAGGCCATATAAGATAAGGGACACGTTACTGTTTACACATATCATATCTAACCCTGTTATGCGTCAGTTTATAAGAGGATATACTGCACGCTGCTAACAAACCTACAAGGCTCCAAAATGAGACCTCTGGATGTCTCAGAGAGATGGGGTCTGATGGCATACTGCCTGAGTTTCACCAGGGACACTGTGATTACATGGTGAGCATCCTAAACCTCTACGCCACCAAGATGCTCCAGGTTTGCCTTTTAGATAGCTTAATTCGTGCAATTACATGACTGTTACACATCCACACTGGGTTACAGGTTGGTTTCACACTGGAACAAACATATAATTACGTTTCTATAGGATCTGAAAGCCCATTTTTGGTCTCAATTTGTGACAGAACAAGAATATTTTTATTTCTACCGTTGCATGCAACTGTGAATCAGCTTCAAATACAACCTGCAAACCCTTGCACATCTGACTTCAGTAAAATCCCTTGTTCAGTTGTGAATGGACCTTCGCTTCAAACAGTATGTGTGCGGTTACCTGAGCTCAGAGGAGGGACGTCGTCCGTGGTGGAGAAGTCAAGCGTGGCTCCTGCAATGTCCACCATCTCGTCATCATCATCGTCGCTGGGGTGATGAAGGCCTTCAAAGCTCCCGGTGCAGTAACCGGGGTTTTCCATCCCTTCAGATCCTGCTCACAACACAACAAGAGGAGACGCTTTATGAGACCGGCGTCCTCGGGTTTAACCGCGCTGGAGATGCAAGATACTTATCCGCTTTACCTTCAACGCTGCCGGCTGCATATTTTCGGTACAAGCTCGCCCAAAAGTGAGACATTTACGACACCCGAAAGAAAGCAAGTGGCTGTAATGGCCAGCCTGCTTACCCCCTTCGCCTAACTGTATTTCATAAAACTATTTCTGGACGTGTTTGTGAAATATCCGACTGCTGCTGCTGCTACTGGCTCATCACACAGACCGTAATGACAGCACATCTCCAGTTACAGAGAAGTTTTCGCAACCGTTTCCGCTCTTTTTCTGCACTTCTGTTCCCTATAACACTGCGGTGCTGGTGGTCAGAGCTGAAACCAGCGAGGGGAAAAAAATAACTCAGTGGAAAACATATTGCGGCAGAAGAAAAGCAGATTAGCCTAGCTCAAGCGTTTAGCTGGTAGCTATTCTTATGACGACGACCAACCTGTCAAACAAACTGACGAATTCTGACCGTTGAGCTAACTTCGATAACCGTTACAGCGGCGCTGGCGCCTAAAGCGGCGGCAGTTACATTAGTTTTGTTGATAAAAAACAGACAGAAAATGTTAACTCAAGGCCTGATACTACCTGTAAGGAATGAGAGCAGCCGTCCAGCTCAGTGAAGAAGTCTTGTGACTCGGATTTGCCCCGCCGCCGTCTCCTCTACTGTAGGCTGCTTATGTCAACAGCAGCCAATGTAAACTTCACACTCCGCGGCGACCGCTCCGAGAAAATCCTGCGTCATTCTCCATCCCCAAAAAACGGCCGTTTTACAATGCAGGAGGTGTCCTAAAGGAAGCCATGGCAGGCAAGTGTCTCGTTTAGACCCCCCAAATAATGAATTGTTTGAAATTGTCCGCAGTACGTGTTGTTTTGCCACTTAAACTGCAAACGCCTAGCGTCAAGTTAGCTAAAATTAGACACGACTTCCGCCGCATTAATGGCTGATTAATTGTAGGTCGCTCGACACTTTTGGTAAGTATCGCTCGACAGAAATGACGTATTTTCGACAGAAAGAAAGGTGTCGCTCGACACTTTTCTCTCATGTCATGGAGAATTCGTTATGTCGCTGACACCGTCATATTATGTCGCGCAGTGTGATTGGGTAATGTTACTAACGTCGCCATGGAGACCATTGTAGTTTTCACTGAACTTCCTTATTGATATTTGGGTCTGTAACTTTAGATAACTTGTAACGTCCTTGTTTAATTAGTCCCGGTAGGGATGGTATAATGTAACTAAACAAGCCGGCTGGAGGATGGCGTCTGGTTACCATGGAGACGACTGAAACCCTTCGCTGAAGCATGAATGAAGCATAATGAAAATATTGCGCGACTCTTTTCTGTTGAGCGACATCAAAAGTGTCGAGCGACCTACGACAAATCAGCCTTTATAGGCTGTTGGCAAAGCTAACAGGACAAAATCAGATTGACCAGATAAGGGAACCCGGGAGGGTGATTGTAGTGATATAGTGATTTGTAGTAATTTGATTTCAATATTGATCTAAACACTGTGACATTTACTATTTTTGGCTGCGTTATTACGGTGCGTCAATTTTGCAGTGTTTCTTTGAAGGCCAAATTTCTTAACTTCCGGTGTGATTTCCGCGCTCTTGACAGCATCTGTACGGCAGGAAAAGCAGTCGAGTTCAGAGCTATCGACGCTTCTCTAAGTGGGTCAGTGGAGCAGTTCGACTAATCGGTCATCCATATTCTTACTATGAACATTTTCTACATTCTGCAGCAATATTTTCCACTTTTTCTCACTTGCACATATTTACATAAGAGCTGCTCAGTACTACAGTATTATTAGTATTATGAAGTGGGTTTCATTTTCCATCTTATGTTACATTAATGTTTTTTTAACATGTTTTTATGTTCATTTTTGTCTTTTTCCATGTGAAGCACTCGGTGCTTGTAATTTCTTTGTTGTAAAGCACTTTGAGCTGCATTTCTTGTATGAAAGGTGCTATACAAATAAAGTTTAGCATCACAGCTGATGTTGTTTAGCAGCAGAAGCATTTGGAGTTCAGAGCATCTCTCAGTGGCTCCTCAGGAGTATCTGTTTTGGAAAGAAATGGATTAAAAAAAGATGCAACTTTTGCAATGTGAATGTGAGCAACAATGGCAACTATACTATACAAAAAAAATGGCTGAGTACTTTTTTGTTTGTTTGGGGCTGACACAGACTGCCAACCATCTTATCCATCATCATATTTGTTTACAGACATTATAATGAGGTATCACAATTCATTTAAAAACTCTACAGACTGTTTATGTTTACAAACTCTACATTTACCTCTCTTAAATGTTAACTGTCGCTCTTAAAAAATACAAAATCTTCATGTTTGCACACTTGCAGTTTGGGTAACATTGACACTACAAACAGCTGAAAGGCGACACCTTGTGGTCACATGTGGAAATGAATGAGGGCCCTTTGTGTGGAAGAGAGGTGGTGGAGAAGACTACCAAGTGTACAGTGTGTGTGTGCGTGTGTGTAGAGACAGCATGGCATTGTGGGATCCTGGTTTATGGCTGCAGCTTTGATTAATCACAGCTACCTCTTTCCCTCCTCTTCCTTCCCATGCCGTCTTTGCTCGACTCTGCACGCCTCCCACTCATTCATCTTCTTCTTTCTCTCCACTCCACCACTTCGTTCCTTGCAGCCCAACATAAACACGTCTCCACCCTGCCTCCCACGGTGATTCTTGTTTTAGTGGGCCTGTTTCTCCTCACTTCCTGTCTTTCCTGCATGTTAACGCATTAGCTCAAGGCATTAAATCTTCCAGTTTCTTCTTCATTTCCTCCAACATTTCCACTCATTCTTTCTTTCCCATTTTCTCTAACTTAGTTGCTTTATTTCTCCTCATGTTCTTAGATATAGGTCACTTCGCCCCTTGCACTCATTCAGCCGTCCCGCCCCATGTTTTGTGAATCCCATCAGTCCTCTGTTCTTCAATCTGGGTCAGGCAAAAGAATGCACCCCCCCCCCCCCAAAAAAAAACGCAGATTCTTCACTTTTACAACAGCTGTTTTCTTTATTATTTCCATAGACCACCACTACAACCTCTCTTTGTCTCTGTGAGGCCCAACCTGACCACCTAAAACACCGTTCTCTCTTTTTATTAACGGCTCCAGCTCTAAAACGGCTCTAAAAGTACCATTCGGTTGAGAAAGCCACATAAATTACCATCTAAAATAACATAATAATGCAGCTCCTTCTTTCCCCTGGAGGAGGATGTGAAATTACTTCAGGATGGGAAGTGAGAAAAAAACATTTCTCAAAAAGGCTTATCTTGTTTTTGACTCTGAGAAAGACAGTTTCTTGTGAAGTAATACATATTTGTACTTCTTAAGTTCCTCCCAATAACTAATTTATCATCTTTTCCTGGCATCATATGTTACGGAAGACAATTCATGACAGAAAAAAAGAAAAAACTAATGAAAAAGTAAGACATATTTCTGCACCCTGTCACAGGGATTCAACCTTGTAACCTTCTTGGTGCAACTGTGAGGGGGTCCCAGGGCAAAGCTGCTGGGCCCCTATTAAAAAATGTGGCTGGCAACTTAAATATTAGTCTTATTGTCATTAAATCCAACCAAAAACAAATTGATCTGCTTACAAGTATCGTCTGTGTATCCAAAGTCTGATATATCTTATTCCACTGTGTGCAAACACATCAAGGAGTGTTGAATGAAAAGCAGAATACTTTCTGTCTCTATATGTGCTGCATGGTAATATGATAAACCCATTCATTTATGTACAAAACTGAAATAATGAAGGTTTTAAAACTAGGTTTAGACACAGTGAAGCCTTGTCAACATTAGGTCATAAAGCAGGACTCACCTTAAAACGCCTACCGTGTCCTTTATTGTGCTTTAGTGGTGCATATGCCTGAATAAATATATAATTAAATTAGCACAAACCAGCTGATACAGCAAAGACTAGAGCTTTCTGGGCAGTTGCCTGCTTGGCCCTGTTGGTAATCCAGCTCTGGTGCGAACCACCAGCCGCCCAAATCAACGTTCTCACTCACTCAAAAGTACAAGAGAAACGTATAGTGATTCAAAATGAAACTGAATCAAATTTTCACAAAGTCTTGTAACTGTAACTGAAGAGTGCAAATGGTAATCCTAAACTGGAGTTTGTATTATTTATCTGTTCCTCTATTTTATCATTTTTAAACCCTTGTAATGGTGCGTTATCTTGGCCAGGTCGCCCTCAAAAAAGAGATTTTAATCTCAAGTGACTTCCTGGTTAAATAAAGGTTAAATTTATACACACACACACACACACACACATATATATACATATATATATATATATATATATATAAAGTAGTATAAGTAAACATTCTGAGATTATAAATCAACACTAATTTAGTAGATCATAATTATGGTTACATTTCATATTTCCTGTCATTTCTCTGCTGTTGGCTACTTAATAAAGACATAAAAATGATGACCCAAAAATAATAAGAAAAGTAATATTTTCAACTTTCAATCACATTATTTTGAGTTTTGAGTTGAAAGTCAAAACTTTGACCCACTTTGTCATAATTTTGGCTTTTTTTTCGTTTTGTTTTGAATTCATATCATCAAGACGAGACATGTCATTTATAAAGCCCCAAAATCACAACTTTGCTTCCGTCTTTACAATCTTCAAAAAATACGACCTTTTATCGTGTTTTGAAGAACAAACTAGAATAAAGTTACATCAGTAAAACTAACTCGGTATGTTTGATATCAGAAATGTTTTATCATATGTTTGAATGATGTACGTCAAACTTTTGACTAAGCATCTAAATTTTCACTCACCAACTTTTTATTTCCGAGGCAGGAATGATGTTTCATACAAATGACAAACAGTGTTTTAGTCTACGGCACACAGTGTTTCTGAAGTTGCGCTTTGGAAGTAATTAAATTGGCTTGACTTTGTGTTGTACTTGGCTTTGTGTATTTGTACTTTTAAATGAACTTAATAAAGTTTGTTGCTGACACAGCGCACTCTGCTACATCTGAAATTACATCCATTACAGAGAACAGATTGTGTTGGCTCTCAATAAGCATCAAAATGAAATATTTGTAGATCAGTTCAAGGTAAATAGTAGTTTAGCAAAAAAAAAAAAAAGTACTTTGACTTCACTGTGGTCATTTTGTAATCTCTACTTTTACCTATAAAAAGAGTTTGAACTGTGTATTCTGTGTACTCTACAACATTTCTGAACTTTCTGGTGTAACAGTCTCAATCAACTGCTGCCATTTTGTTGATTTTCAGTTAATGGTTTGGGGGCTTTAAATGGCCCTCTGGCCTCCCGCCGCACCGCAGGAACATCAATATGTTTCAATGAGCTCGACTAAACATTTGAAGAACTCCCACCCTGCACAACATCAGCGTTAATGACACGAGCGCTAACTTCACCTCCGTCTCCTGCAGAGAGCTGCCGAATGACTCCAGTTTCAGCACTTCACTCATCATCTGTCAACCTCCATTTGGCCGTATTTACTTAACCGTCCCACCACATTCAAACAACAGTTTCCCCCAGAAGGGAATAAATTTCTGCACCGGACACTGAAGCAGCATAAAGAGACCATTCACCCAGGAGGGTATAAATCACAACAGGAGACGTGAAGGTAGTTTAAAATACTATTATTATTATTTATGGTACTTTTTCCTCACAAGTTTTTTTGCAGTTACAAAAAAAACCAAAAAAAAACGCTTTTGTAATGCAATTCACAAAGAGGGTTTGATAATAAATCAAAATTACATAAGAAAACATGAACAGAAAGAATATACTCTCTTACTGGTCCACCAAGCAACGTTTTTTTCCTCTCTTGTCAAGTCAATAAGTTTCCAGTCAGTTGAGAAAATGGCTGTTATAGTACAAGATACACATAATATATACAAAACAAGTATATGTGGACATCTTGGTGTAAAGTTCAGGGTTGTTTGGTATTAAAAACAGCAGGAACCATCTGAAGAGAACAAAACAACGTGTGAAACTTTAAAAGTTCATCATAGAACAAGTTTATCAACCGTAAACCAGTGAAACCGATAAAGTATAAAGTGTGATAAAGTGATAAATGTGTTTTCAGACAAACTGCTTTTTCACTTAACTTCAGCGATTCCACCTTTCAACAGCCAAAATATACACATTTCCTCTTCCAAATCTGTTGTCGAGCTGCAGTGCTTTTTTGTTTTTTAAACTTGATTTACTCAGAAAGGCAGTGCTGAGCTTCTGCTGTAAGAAAAAAGAAAGAAAAACCTGCCCTGTCAGAGGTTTAGGATGATGGTAAAAGCTTGGGAGACTTTGGCAAGATGGCAAATCACAAGATGTCAAGGCAGGGAAGAGCAGAAAGCAGATAGTAGGTGTTTAAAGTTTGATGAAAGGGAGCGATGGTGGATAATTCATCTGAATAACACAAATCTGCTCTGCTGTTGATATTCAGTGTCTTAGAACAGTTAATGTTTCAGGAATTGGGCAAAACAAATGTGAGTTTCCTGCATTTATCTGCATTTTTGGCAAAAAGCACAAAACTACAAAAAACTAGCTTACTCAAGATTTAAAGGAACCGTTTATCGTTTTGTTAAATTGGCGAGAGTTAGACGAGAAGATTGATAACTCACATTTATACACAGATTAAGGCGCTACAGCCAGCAACTGGTTAGCGTAGCTTAGCATAGCATAAAGACTGGAAAAAAGGTAACAAAATCTGCCAACTAGCACCTAAATAGCATGTTATATTTTGTTTGTTGAGTCTACAAACAACAAACTAGCTAAATAGCTAGCCTGCCTCTATGTCGCTTCTTACACTTTTTTGTTGGTTTTTGTACACATTAAAAAAAAAACAAGAAATAACGTGTTAATTAATGAGCTTTAGAAGTGGTGGTGGCTGGCACCTTATGACTGCACCATGCTAGCTGTTTCCCCCTGTTTCCAGTATTTATGCTAAGCTAAGCTAACCCATCTGCATAAATGTCCAACTATTTCTTTTTAAAGTATCGTCACCTTGCGAGGCAGCTGGATTCACGAGATCACAACATCATCAGGTTTATCTGTGGACTCACATTACCTACACAACACGCCCACTTTACTACATGACACACCCACTTGGTTAGGGGTCAGGTGTGTGTGCCATGTACTAAAGTGGGTGTGGCGAGTAGGTGAGTCCGCAGATGGACCTTTCTCTCAAGTTATATGTGGGATCTCGTGAATCCAGCTGCGTCGCAAGGCAAGATGGTGATAGACGGATGGTTCATCCAATCACCTGCCAGGTATTTTTTTGAAAGCGCCTGCCCTTTTCCAAACAGTTCCCAAAGAACAAACCATCTGGCACGTCAGGTTTTAAGTCTCCAGTAAATATTCTGCATGATTGAAAAATATCAAATGGGACTAGCAGAAGACAGAGTTAGGGCCAGCTGACATTTTCTAACCACATTTTGAAAACTTCACTTGACGCTCGAACAAGCTCACTGACAAAAACTGCAGCTGTGGTTTTCGAGACAAACCAAAAGCTCCTCTGCATTCCTTCCCTGTCAAAATATACAGTAAACTCTGGACTCTTCCCGGTCTTTTCTCCGAGCATCTTTTACAACCCATTCCAGTCGTTCATTTTCAAATTTTAAAATCACTATATACACACATCGTATACATTATAAACACAAGTGTCTTCTGTACATAACGGTCATTACGTGACAGTATAACGAGTCGGTGGAGTCTCAAACTCAACACAGTAAAACATGTTACAGCTGCAGACATTATAGTAACAGGAATACAAAGTAATATGAGGATATTATGGTAGATAATAAACTATATGTATTACTGAACGCAGGTGTCAGCCAGCAACAAAAGTAGAAAATAATATGCTCAGCTAACCTCCCAGTGACAGTTAATAATGCTGCAAATGGCATCTGAAAATATTGATTTTAGTGATGTTAACTGAAACACAGTTTCTTAAAGTTTGAAGCACTGAAACAAACAAAAAGTCTCCTTTGATTCTCTGAACCAGGAGATTTAAATACAAAAGAAAAAAAAAAAAGCAGCGTCTGTGTGACACATTCATGAAGCGATAATGTCTTTGGCAACGTAGTGTGATACTGTTTAAAATAGAAGAAAGGGTAGTGTCATGTTTTACAGTACGTGTTTCAGGCACATAATGTGTAAAAGTAGTCCTTACTGTAGCCACAGGAGCTAAAATGTAGTTACTTTTTATTCTTTTTTAATTATCAGGTTTGTGAAAAGTGAATCTTGAAGCTCCAGTTTCAGTCTTTTACTTGTAGTTCCCAAATCTTGGAAAATATTCTCTTTTCCTTCTATGTTCACAGCCAAAGGTTTCAGTAACATCCAAATCCAGTCAAGTATTCTGCGGGTCCATCCATGACTTTCTTCTCTTTTTTTTTTTAACCAGGGCTGTAATACTCAAGTCCAGGACTCTGCCTCCTGTTTTGATCTTAGCCATCAGTGGGTGTTCAGTTTGTTCCACCTAAATAAAAACTTTCAGGGTGTTTCAAGCTGTTTGTTTTCATCCAGCAACCTTCACATCTACAAATCTCTGCAAATCCTTAAAGAAATAATTTAACATTTTGGGATGCAAAATGTGAAGCTTCGGCCAGGAGGAGGTTAACTTAGCTTAGCATTAAGACCGGAAACTCCTGCTGGTTTCATGTCAACCTCATACTGAAGAACTGCGTCTGGCCAAGAAATTGTCTGGTGCATAATGACAAATTTTCATTGTTACGGTTTAGTTTTTGTGTGTATTTTTTAAAAAAGATATAAAGAGTTATTCAGTGAGTTTTAGAGGTAATCAGCTGCTGGTGGACTGTGGAGCAAACAGATATGAGTGGTATTCCTCTTCTCATCTAACTCTCGGTTAGAAAGCGAACAAGCGTATTTCCCAAAATGTCAAACTATTCCTTTAGGAAACTGTAAATCAGTGTTTTTACACACATGCATGTTTACTACCTCTGTCTTGAAACTTGACTTGGACTGAACACTGTAACTGTACAACATTTCTTCATCGTCTCTTTAGGTTTTTGTTAATAATGTCCGTATCCCATCGAGATTCCCATCCCCATCCCCATCCCCAGCCCCAGGCTCTCCCTCAGCCCCCTCAGCTGCTCCTCTCCCAGCCGGATCTTGTCCTCCAGCTGCCTCTGCTCCACCAGCAGGGCGGCCTTCATCTTCACAAAGTGGCTGCGGAGAAGAAAACAGAGATAAACAATTTTAACATCTGTTAAAAATGTAACTCAGTGCATAACATTCATCATCCTGCGACTTTAGGGTGTGTGAGACACGGAATAATCAGTAAACTATTTGACTCTTCGATTGTAAATCTTTAAAGTATATTTTGTTTTTAGCATATCTTTTATATTTAAGGTATTTTATGAATTTAAAAGCTGTTTTTTTTGTATGCTGTGTTGAATGTTGTCCTGTCTGTCCTGCACTATGAGCTTACTGAGGAAAGTTCCTAACAGCGTTTATTATAACGGCAATAAATTTACCTAAACTCAACTAATAGTCAGAGTCAAATTCCTTATATCTTCTAAATTATGTGGCCCATAAAACATTTGTTTCTTTGTTGATGTCTTTGTGGTGATATGTCTGTATAACTAATAACTTTTTATTTTTCCATAAACACCAATTTCACAGATCAGAGCCCAAAATGAACATAAAATGATGATTTATGGAATTATACATATAAATCCGGGGCTGTGAAGCTATAAATTTGTCTTAGAGGTGTACTCTGAGACAAATTTCCACCGCGATGGACAATAAAGTTTTACTTTATTGTACCTGTAGTCTCTGTGGTGTTCGGGGGAGAGGCAGCGGGCCAGCACCCGGCTGACGGCCTGCTCTCTGCGGTCAACGTGGTCCTTCAGGTCCTGGGCCTCTGACAGCTGCCTCATGAGCTGACGCTTCTTCTCCAGCAGGGGGAGCTAGAGGGCAGAGAGAGGGAAGAGACGAGACATTTAAACATGTACATTTACACCTTTCTCGCCTTTTTTTGCTAACTCTTCTTTGCAGAGTTATTAAATGTTTCTTTACTTCTTTCTTTAATACTAACCCACCAATTTAAATCCCATGGAGCAAATATATATAGTGCTAATGTACAACTTTATCTTTTTTACCGCTTAACAATATGATGTAATACTGTTTTCTCTCAAAACATAAACAAAGGCCACCAAATGTACCAAAGAGTTAAAACATCATGCTGCTCCACAGACTCTGAGCATAAAGCAAATGTTTTCATCCCCTGTGTAACGTTTACACAACGTTTAAATGCCCCTGCGTTTAACTAATTACACCTCGCACCCCCCCCCCTCTCCTCACCCTCTCGTGGTGCTCCGTCTCAGGGTCCAGTGTATCCAGCGTGGTCTCCACTCTCAGCAGCCTCCCCGACAGCGACAGCAGCAGGCTGACCACTTTGTCCAGATCGCCGATGAACATGCGGAACTTGTCCACCTCGTTGGGCTTACACACCGCCACCACCATGCTCTCCACCTGAGGGCAAAGACAGAGGTTAAGATGAGCGATTTGAAGGGCAAACTGTTTTTTTTTTGTTCCTAAATTTCCAGAGTGTGGTTACAGTTTAATTTGAAGCATAAGATGCTTGATTGACAGAAAAAGGCCAAATATTTGCTGGTTTCAGCCTCTCAAAAGTGAGGATTTGCTGCCTTTTCTCTGCCAGTTCTTACATTAGTGCCCTAAAATACACAAAGAGGTGAGAGAAGGGAGCCAATAAGAGAGTTTTTGGTGACAAGTAAAAGTCAGTGGGTGACAAAACAGACAGACGAATGAATAAGTGTATGAAGTGTCTCTCCACCTCCTCTCCCAGCTGTGCGTTGGCTCTGATGTCGTCCTGCAGTCCCCTCTGAGCTTCTCTCAGCACTCCCAGCTTCTTACGGAGGCTCTCCATCAGCTGTTTCTGCACCACAGAGGGACAATTGTTTAAACACAACAGGCCACACGTGTCTGTCAACCTCAAGACACAATATCAAACCAGAGTTCTGAAAGGTGGAGTGAACGTTAAAAAGTGTAACAAGACAGCAGCTGCGTGTGTTACCTTGTAGGTCAGCTCGTCGTCGTCCCTCTCTCTGTTATCGGTGAAGTCCTTCATCTGCGACAGGAGCTGCGCCTTGGCTGCCGACGTGCTGTAATAGGACGAACAGCTGGAGCTCGCACCGGACCGCCTGAGGGGGAGGAGAGGCACCGAGAGGAGAGTTTATTTTATTTACGCAGAGATAAAAACACAAGAGACAGAGCGATAAAACAGACACACAGTCATAAAATACAGTGATTAAAAAAAAGTACATAAATAACAAAGGCAATCAATTATCTGGGCTAAGTGAGACAAAGGAAAAACAAGGGGCATATGGAAAACATCTCAACTCCAAACAAGCAAAGAAAACAGAAGTCAGAGTGAAACTGAAGAAGCTAACAGTGCAGCTGGCACCAGAAATGACAGAATAAGCAGAATAAGATGATTCAGGTCTACCTGACACAAAGAGAAAAGGGAAAGAGGAGGAGGAGAAGTGGCAGAATTGGTGGAAAGATCAGTGCACTCTGCTTTTAGAGATGAAATATGATGGCAGGACGGTGGGACTTAGAGATGACGATTTAGAGATGAAAACGTTTTGTTTTACTGATTTGAATCAGTCACTTACACATCGACTGATTCAGTTTTCATTGTTTACAGTTCAACTGCTTTCAGTGCTTCTCTAATTATCTGTCATCCTCTCTTTCCGGGATCCCTCCTCTGTTGCTCCTCCTGAGGTTTTTTCCAGTTTTTGGTGTTGTATTGCTGCACAGACTGTAAAGTCCCCTGAGGCGAATCTGTGATTTGTGACATTGGGCTGTACAAATAAAGACTTGCTCACATGTAAACTGACACCTCAACTGCCTCAAGGGCTTAAACCTTAAACTAAAATTTCACCTTATTCAACTTCAGCTTACACTTCAGCTCCTTTCGGTGCTTCAACTCCCATGAAATGATTTAAAAGCTAAGAAATATGTCTATATCAGAAAACTTCCTCTCTAGTATTGTGATATTAATTTCAACCATATCCCCTAAGTAGAAAAGAAGAAGCGAAAGAGAAGAGAGATGTCACATTGGATGCACAAAGTTCTATATTTTGGTTGATTATTATGGCTCTCCACATTTACATATCATCAGAAACATTGTCTAAATTCATTTTCTGATACATATTCTTGTGATCATGTCAACTCTTTGTCTTTATTACCAATCTGGCACCTGCAGCGGCAAAAACAAACTCTTCTAAATGCAACAGATGGAGAAACAGTGTTGTGGAAAGGTTGTGCGAAAGAGGGAATGAGCATAGTGACAAGAACAGTTAGGTCTTGTACAAATCAAATGGTGTGTGTAATTAATGCGCGGCACACACACATCGTCACATTCCACCACTAAGACTTAAGTCATGTAGCTGCCTCCCTCTCTCTTCTTACCTATCCAAGCTGTCAGTGTTGTGCTCCGTGGTTTGGTAGGCTCCTCTCCAGCTCTCCGTGCCCGACTCTCCCTCACTGCTTTGGGGGAAGAGCTCCTCCAGGCTCAGCCCCTCTCTGCTGCTGTCCCCGACCTCCAGTTCCTCCTCCAGAGACCCGCTCTCCGCCCTCATCCTGCCCGACGGCGAGGCCTCGGAATCCGGCAAGGTGTCGATGTCCGTCTCCAGGACCGTTACTGGCAGCGCGAAGCAGGGGAGCTCGCTGGTGAGCGGCTCGTCTTCTGCCAGGAGTCCCTCCTCTTCCTGGAAGTCATCTATATCTGTTTCCATGGGGACGTCCAGGTCTGCCTCCAGGCTGTGTGCAGGGCTCGGGCTGAGGGTCGTCTCCGATTCGGCTCGTGGTTCGGGGATCCTCTGCGGTTCGACACTCTGGAAGCCTCTGTTCATACAGAGCTGCTGCTGCTGCTGCTGCTGCTCGTAGTCTAAGGCGAAGAAGGACTGAGGAGGTAAAACCCCACTGACGCCTCCATTCTCTAAAACAGGTGGAAGTGCTGTGTCGCTATGAACTCTGGGAGACGGGGCTCGCTCCCACTCGGCTCCAGGTCTCACGCTGGGCTGCTGTTTGTGAGGTCTGACTGTTATTCTGTCCTGGTCTGGGCTGCGGCTGGTGTCCATCTCAAATAAACTGCAGAGACACAGACGATCAGAACAGTTGAGAAAATAGATAGAAAATAAATAAATAACAGCACAAAAATGACCAGTGCAAATAAACAGACTGTTGGAATTACTGGTTACTGGTTGGACTGGTTACACTTGAAATTAGCACATTTTTGACTACAAAAACACATCAGGTTTTCCTTACTTGTCTTGGAAGTTTAACCTACCAGTTCTGGACTACACTGCGAGCTGATTGGCTGGTTAAATTTCTGGCTAGACAGCATTGCTGTCATTTAATTACATGAGATTCAAACAATGTATTTGTGATATGAGCAAATTTACGTCAGTGAGAGATCCATAATGCTGACAGTTTGATTAATATGGTTTATTATCCAGCGTCATTAGTTTTAAAGAGTCCCTGTGGAGTTTTCTAAGTAAACAAATGTTTACATTCAGTGGTTCTCACGATTACTCACTGCCTGTTTCCCTGAGGTCTAAAAAAATGAGTCACATTCATTTCCTTCCTCATAAAACATTTGTGAAGCTGATTTTTCCTAAAAGTTTGAATCCTGCAGTATTTACATCCACGTGTATCATGTGCACGAGAGAAAAGCAAAACAGGGACCCACTCAAAAAAAAAACCCTGCTCCATAGCAGAGTACAAAAAATTCACAGGGTACCTTTAAGTTGTCACCTCGCTGCAGTGATGTATGAAGTGTACTCCAGGGTGTGGTCAGTACACTGTGACATCACTGCTGGGCGTGGTTACCAGAGGTAGTCAGTAAAACACTTACTTTTGATTTTCTGCAGTATTAAAGTTAAATATCGTCACAAAAATTCACTCAGTTCAAAAACTATCTGTGCATTATTACATTTTACTATAATAAAATGTATTATTATTATTTTAACTAACCACGATGGTTTTTGAGGTCCATGTGAATCCTGTTTTCAAGATGAGATATATTTTATTCACTGTGGATTTGAAAATTGAACTTTCAGGTCTTATAAAAGCAGGATTAAACCACTGCAACCACTTTAGAAGAATGTAGTTCTGGTGGAGTAACTGTATAAACATGAACCGTGTGCAGGCACATTATAATACATTATATACCATTATAACTTCTGTAGCTCGGCTAACCTGTTCACACTGTTCTTTGCTGCAGGTGGAGGTAGAGCAGATAAAACATCCGCCCTCTCCTGCTGTCCACCATGCGTGCTCCTCAAGTTCCCATCCCTCTCTCTCTGGGGCGGAGCCACCGGCCTGAAGGCCCGTCTGGAGAACATAGGACTGGGCGGAGCGATTGAAAAGGAGTGTTCCTGAAATTGAGCCTGATTCTGATTGGACGTAGCGTGGGGAAAAGGGTGTTCGTGTAACGGTGGTTGATTCTGATTGGATGGGGACTGAGAAAATGCGCGTTCTTGGGTTTGGTTGCAGCTGCAGTGCGAGCAGCTCTCCGTTACTTCCTGCCTCTGCGGAGGGAGACTGTAGGACCTCTGCCTGGACATTTCAGGTGGAGAGAAGTATGAGGAGGAGGGAGTTGAAAGGTTTGCCTCTGCGTTGTCGTAGGATGGAGGGATGGAGGGATGGTGTGAAGGAACAGCAGAAGAAGAAGAGGAGGAGGAGAACAGGGTGTGGTGAGACGCACGCCTGCGGTGAAACTGCTCCCACTTCGGGGGCGGCGGTCTCGGGGGAGGTGGCGTCTTCTTCCTGTTTAGCCTGGCAGCGCTTCCCGCTGCTCCTCCCCTGACGCTGGCTGCTCCTTCCTCCACCTCGCTCAGTGTCTGGCTGGCCGCTGAGGAAATTGATGGCGACCAGCGGTAGCTGCTGTCGAAGCGGAGGTCGTTTTCGGACATGGCTCGTCCCCGGAGTGAGAGAGGGGCCGGCGGGGGAGCGAATGCGTATCCGTTGCGGTCATCACTGCTGCCGTCGACCTGTCTGGGGGCCCATCGACCCTGGTGGGGTTGCTGATGATGCTGATTGATACTGTCTGGAGGTCTGGACTCCCGTCTCCAGCTTGGGTAGTCCCTGTGATGTGGAGAGAACAGAAGACGACTGATATTGATTGACATTTCTTTGTCAATAAACCAATATAGAATAAAGAAGGATGTAAAAGAAGGCATGAAAACACCTAAAAACTTTTGTTTCATTACTTTAACAGGATAGTTCACCATTTTGGGAAATTTGGGAAAGTGTGGAGCCTGAAGTACGTTTGATACAGAGCTGGAGCCAGGACAGGGTTAGCCTAGCTTAGGATAAAGACTGGATGCTCTAAAACAACAATTTGTGGTTTAAGGGGAGTTTATGTTGTAACCATTTCTTGACAAACAACAGCTGGGCAGCTTTCTGGAGCCTTGTTATCACAGTCATAGGTTTTTTACCAAAACCTATGACTGTATCTGGCAAACCACAGTATAACCAGGTATAGCCCAAATGAATGTTTTTACATTTCTGTTTGTCTATGGATTATAAAGATAAAGCTTGCTAAATAATACACTTTAGAGGTATTGGTAGGTGTATTTTTGAACTTTGTACCATTTCCTCCTGCTTCTAGTCTTTATACTAAGCTAAGCTAACCACATCCTGAGTCCAGCTCTATACTTAACCCACTTAACGCAATATCAGAATGACATCAACCTTTTCATTTCACTATCAGAAAGAACGAAAATAATATTTCCTAAAACATTAATAACCGGATAAAGAACAATCAAAGACAAATTTGAGAAAAAAAAACATCTTAAAGTAATATTTATCAAGAGTTTAACTCTAAAAATTCAGCTAATCTGCTTTTTTAGGACTGTGTGGGTGTAGTTTGATCAGATTTGATTGACAGTGGCAGCTCCTGCATAGCTTTTTAGCCCACAACTGTCATTGCTAAATTCTGATTGGTGCACAGAAATATGTGACTTTTTTAAACCCACAAAACCAGCGAGAAGAGCACAAGAGGAACACAAATATAGAGGACTGTCGTGTAAAATAAACAAAACTTTTCCAACTTTGGCAGAAAAACAGTGTGTTCATGTTGGACCGCACGGCTCATAGTGAGAAGCTGATTGAGAAAACAGAATTTCAGGGAGGTTTTCAAGAGGTAAATTTTTGGGGAAAATTTTCTTGAGAAACGCACGTTACAAAAAAAACAGACAGAGAAAGTGGTTAAATTACAGTAAACGTTTCCTTTTTGCATTCCAGACTTAATGAACTGTTTCTGTCTCAGGTCAAATATGAGTAGAGGCCCTTTTACAAGCCATGCGTGTCCAACATGACCCGCTAACATACAGAAATCACCATCCAACCACATATCATTATGGTCACATTTTAAGCATGGATGATTGCTCCGCACACTTAGAGCTCATTATAGTCAAATCACAGCCAGGCATGACTGAGTGGGATTTCCGCCTCTCAGTGCACAATGGGCCGACCCCACCTAAAGTCTCCTGAGACTCACTTATTTAGAGACAATCAGACAGAGATGGAGTGTGTGTCTGTGTTGCCATGTCAGAAAGGCAGAATTATAAATGTGGAAGACAATCAAGCAAAAAAAAAAAAAAAAAATGAAATACTATTTGTTTACATGTTTGTATGGTTACTAAAGGAAGTGGCTCACCTCTCAGTCAGGCTGTACTTCCTGTTGAGCTTGGTTGTTTCCTGTTGCCGGGCGGGATACGTCTGTGGAAGACATTTAAAGCTGTTAAATAACGCCAAAGGAATGAAGGAAGGCTTCAATCTAGTGTTACAGTCAGTGTTGGTCAGCACACGTCCTAGCTGAAAGGAAGTGGGTGTGTTCCTCCACTTGGCCATATACCTCAGTGGTGATAATGCTGACAGGGTGGAGGTCATTTCTGCTTAAATTTAACAGCTTTTTGGTCTTAAAACTGTCTCTTAAAACTGTGTCTTAAAATCTCTTTTACAAACATAATTTTACTTTATTACATTATTACCTGTCTTCTTTTAAATTGTTTTATATACTGTGTGTCTCTTTTTAAGGCTGCAACAAACACTTATTTTCATTTTTATTTGATTTTCTTGATTATTTTCTGTATTAATCGTTTAGTCTGTAACATATAAGAAACTAGTGAAAAATGCCAATCACATTTTTTAGCCCCAAAACCCAAATATTCAATTAACTACCATAGAAGACAAAGGAATTTGGCAAATATCAACATTTGACATGCTGGAAGCAGTAACTTTTTGGCATTTTTGCTAAAAAAATCTTGTCAAAATAGCAAACAATTTTCTGTCGACTCATCGCTGAGCTGTTTCAGCTCTGTCTCTCTCTGTGCTGTTGCTGCATTCATAGTTTTAACTCTATTTATTATTTAATTGTCTAATTTGATTCTATTTAAATCTAAAATCAGCTATGAGCTATGCGTTTTTCTGGTTTTGTCTTTTTGTGAAACACTTTGTAACTTGACCTAACTCAAAGTCCACCTGATAGATGTTTTTTCCACAGTCTTCAGCAGCGGACGGAGTTTGCACAGTTGTAAATGAGTTAAGATTATTTTGTCGCACTACGACTTCCAAGATCAGAAATGAACTTTCACTCCAGTTTGTATGGAACAAGTTTGGAGTTTGTTTTTGAAAAGAAATCCAAATAAGTCAGACAGAGGGCCATATATGTGTGAAGGTTCTGATAACGCTGTTTGTCGGCTCATTATGGCTACAGTACAGGATACGTCTGTACAATGCATTCAACCTGAGCTATTACCCCAACAGTGGAATGCTGAACGAACTCATTGCACTCTTATTACTGGTCAGAGAGATACAGCAGCCACTAGATACACACAGGGAGGCGGGGATAAGCTATACAAACACACCGGTGGGGTACACACACACAGATTCCTGTGAGGAAATATTTTCTGACCGTCTGCGATGCAAATCTGATCACTCAGTTGGTATTTTTGTTGGAGTGGTGGGATGTGAATTTAACATATTTGGCCGTCACTTGGCTGTCAACAGCGCATAAAACAGCAAGTGATAACTTTGTGATAATAAGCTCTATCAGACAAGTACCTGGATGGCTCTTGTGCATTTAAATCTCTTGGGCTTTAAAGGGGCATTAAGTGATTTCTGACTTCTTTTGGCCTACGTCAACTTATGTTTTGTCCAGGAGCAGTGACTTTTTAGAGTCTTGTCTTTACCGTGAGGTAATTAACTCCAGTGTTAATTAGTGAGCTTTGGTAGGTTTGTTACCTCTGGACAGAGCCAGGCTAGCTGTTTCTCCCTGTTTCCAATCTTTATGCAAAGCTAAATGAGCCGACTGCTGGCTGTAGCTTCATATTAAGTGTATAGACATGAAAGTGTTAGAGCTGCAACGGTTAGATTAGAAAATTAATCGGCAACTATTGTGATATTTGAATAATCGTTTTAGTCATGCCATCTTTGGATTTTCGGCTGTTTAATTGGACAAAACATGACATTTGAAGACATCACCTTGGGCTCTACAAAATTATAATGGGCATTTCTCATTATTTTCATTTTTCATATTTCATTTTTATCTGTGGCCCTTCTCATCTAACTCTGGGCAAAAAAGCTAATAAGCATATTTCCCAAAATGTAGAGCTGAACCTTGAAGAATACATTCAAAAGAAAAGCCCAGCACAGATTTTGCATGACGATAAGGTATATTACCTTATCGTCATGCAAAATACTGGAGTAATAATACCAATTTCTGTTTTTTGTCATTTGCTTTTTGCCTGAAAACAAGGCCTATTAGCATTTGTAGCTGACATATTGCTATACTGGTCGCTTATTCATTGCACAGCCCTCCATGCTGAGAAGTTGAAAATGTCACTTAAACATTAAACAGAGCAATAGAGCAAGAAGGTCTGAAAGCCTGAAAAATTCAGCATCTGGACAAGTTGTCAATATGTAGCAACAATCCTCTCAACCCTCCACAGAGAGTCTTACCTTATTTTTATATTCATATAAAATGTGTATTCATTAAGTTATACGTACATTGTATGTTTGCTTATGGTGGGAATAAGTTTAAGTTTAAATTCAAAGATTCTTGTCCAGGTTCAACATCATGAAAACCACTAAAAATCTTAAAATAATTGTGCAACCAAAAGCTATCCCAACTGGCAAAACACACTGAATTCCATGTATAAATTGATTCAATAAAAGTGAATGATTATTGTGAATGTGTTTCATTTTCTGCTTGCAATGTTTTCTGCACTGACCTTCACAAAATTACTTAAGTTTGATACCGCATCAAAGTGTACATTTAATATTAATATGTAACAGGATAGGATGATAATGTTGCCTTTGAGGCTGATTTTGAAAAGACTTTGGTTTAATTTTGCCAACAAGAATTCTCATATGATCACAGATAGTAATAATACCAGACGGATTACGTCCAACACACACACAGGAACACAAAAGCACACACCTTAATGAATGTGCCTGAATTCCCCAATTTCCTTTAAAATGGGAAATTTGATGCTTTCATGTTGTGAGCATGAAGAAACAGTTGGACGTGTGTATGTGCATATTAAATTGCATGTGTAGTGTTTTCCCTTGCAAGTGAGCGAGTGTGTGTGCCTCTGGAAAATATCTTATCAGAGCCTTGTAGTCCATCCAGCACATCTGTTACCATTAAAGATATTGGAAGTTTTCAGCGGCAGATATAAAACAAGAATTTGATGCATGGGGTTATCACTGTGGCATCAAACCAGCAACCTTTCATTTGTAAAAGATCCCAAACTACAGGGTTCAGGGCTCCCCCGAGGCCTCAGCTCAGCAAAACCACGCGAAAACAACAAAACTGTATCAGCTTGATCCAAATATCTGCTGCATTGAAGATACATTTAGTCCAAAGTAAATGTCAGTTTGGCTTTGCTCAGTGTTAAATGATAAGGTTACTAATAGGCTGAAGTTCACAGGAGTTTCAAAAGTTCAGAAGAGGGGCTGCACCCCCTGCCAGGAGACTTGAATCAATTTGTGGTCGAGATGTAACCCAATACTGCTATTATCGCTGACACAAGCGTCCGTCATTGTTGCTCAATCTCCTTCACTTCCATGAACTATTTCAGTGATCCGCCGAATTTTCAATGAGAATTTCAGACTTTGACCACATGCAGGATGCGAGGTTCAACTTCAAACCAACCATTCAACCACGGAGTACTTGGACCGGGTGGCCACTTAGCGCCAACATCCAAGTCTGGCCACTTGATCCCTTTTTGGTGCTGGTTTAAACAACCAAGATAGTTTTTGGTCTCCAGTGTTCACTTCAGTTCGGCCCAAAACCGCAGTCTGATTTCAGTGAGCTCCAAAGTTTTTCTTTCACTCTTAAAGGCGTTACTTGGTTTCAGTGTCGGGACACTGGATATTACTTAGCTTAGGAAGCCTACTCTGGGAAATCGGCGAGGCCCGCAGTCTTGTAAACATACTTGTTAATGGATGCAATAGGAACCACTACCATGTTTATTTTTTAATAGGACTGATGCCTTGAAAAATAATGTCTTTCTTTTAGGTCCTATAAATGCTTGCCGAATATAGAAATTCATTCATCAATAACATTGGCAGTAATGTTTTGGCTGTTGGCCACTCAGAAGGGCCAGTTATCAGTTCTGACCATTTAACAGTTTAAAAATTAAGCTGTTTTAAACAAAATGAGTGCTAGCAAAAGTTACATTTAAGATTAGAAATTTAAGAAGGACATGAACCGCAACGTCCTGGAAACATTGGAAAGTAAAAAGCTTCAGAAAGTTTCAAAAGCTGTTCAGCCATCTGACAAGCACTTTGATTGGATTTAATAAAAATAGATGTTTTGAATTAGTCCATGTAGCATGTAGTGTGATGATAAGTATCTTCCCAGTTTTTCCTGCTTAGCTCTACATCTCCGAGAACATACTGTACATCACACTCAAATGGCACTGACCCATACCTCAACTTGCTCCAGATCACTAACACTCACTCTTTCAGCCCACGTTTCACTCTTTGTCTCTTTGTGTCTATAAACCTGACAAAGTAAAGTTTATAACGCAGATCCAAGAACAGCAGATTCCTACTGAAAGCTAACCTGGCAAACCCCTGGCTCCTTCGAGAACCTTATAAATGCAGCATGTCTTTCATCAATCATGAAACCAGAATGTGTGTATAAGTGTGTGTCCATGGATGTGTTTTGATGCTTTTGAGTGCAGGACTCTTACTTCTGTAGGCGTGTAGCTCCTCGCTGTGTATCCCTGGTGCATAGGTTGCTGTTTCTCCAGAGGCTGCGAAGGGGTGTTGACTGGGTAAAAAGCAGATCGTGGGACTTGATTCTGGCTGTGGGAGAATGCCTGAGGCTTGGGTTGGAAACTGTGGAAGTTGTCCTTGTGTATGAAGTCTTGATGTGATGTGAGCTGGGCATCTTCTTCCCTTTCATTCTCTCTTTCTCTCTCAAGCTCTTTCTCTCTTTCTTTTTTGAGACGTTCCTTCTCCTTTGCCCTCTCCATCTCTTTTTCTCTCTCCAACTCAAGCTCCCTCTCTCTTTCTCTTTCCCACTGTCTCGCCCTCTCTTCTCGTTCCCTCTCCCGCTGAATCTCCCTCAGCCTTGCCCTTTCCAGTTCTATTTCCCTCTCCTGTCTTTCCTTCTCCTGCTGCCTCTCCCTTTCTCTCAACCTTTCTTCCCTCTCTCGTTCCCTTGCCCTCTCCTCCCTTTCTCTCGCTTGTTCCCTCTCCTTCTCTTTCTGTCTCTCTCTGCTGGTACTCACAGACTGCCTCCTGGCTTCCATAGTGTTTGGAAGCAGGGTACTTTCCTGCTGAAGTCCCCCCTGGTAGGAGTATCTCCTTTGGGTTGGGTACTGACCATGCTCCCCTCCCTGGTGCTCCAGATTGTGGGGGGGCTTCTTCTGCCTGCGACTTGACAGATTTGAGACATGTGACCCCGACACGCCCTTGCTCGTCTCCTCAAAAAACTTCATTCTATCTGCAAACGGAAGGATATCCGACTCCTCCATTCGAGAACAGGACGAAGAGCGACCATAGGAGGAGGTGGTGGATGAGGAGGTGAAGGCACAGACTCCATGCCGTGAGCCTGTGACACCTAATACCCTCTCACCCAAGACTCCACACCGTCTGTCTGGTTCGGGCTCTGGTTGGAGTTTATGCTCAGGAGTCCAACGCCAGCGACGGGCTTTGCCAGCGGGAGCTGGTTCCTCCACAACTCGGATGCCAACACCAAAATTGGGCACGCCTGGGTCCAGAATCTGAACAGACCTGGATATGTTCTTTTGACTGTAGCTTGTGGACTGGGGTTGAGTCTGCCAGACATCATGGTTTTGTTCATTTGATTTGTTTGATTTTTCAACTGGCGCTGTGGTCCGGGCATCTGGGGGACTAACAGGTGAGGCGAATGCAACTTTGGTACTTCTTTCCTGGGCTTGCAGGTCTGGTTCTTCCCCATCCTCATGGAGGTCTGGACCCTCCTCCTCCTGGACAGTCTCACCACTACAAAGCAACCCTCCTGGCCCCCGGCTCCTCTGAAGTTGGGCCTTCTTCCTCTGAATCTCATTGCGGAGGTTGGTAGCAAATCGCTCACTGCGACGACGGTTTCGTCGATGGTTCCTGGCCGAGTCTGACTTCTTCATGGCTGCCTCTCCTTCTACATTCTCCTCTTTTTTCCCTCCTCTTATCCCTCTGTCCACTGCACTCTGCTCCTCTAGTAATGTGTCCATACTTGCAGCAGCACTAAGAGGCTCAAAATCTCTCTCTAATATCTGGTCAGGGCCCGACCTTCCCTGGGCTGATGATCCAGTGGGGTCAACTGGTACACTCACAGAGCGGCCCCAGGGGTGGTGATGCTGAATCGGGGATAGGGACTTGCCATTCACACCCATCCCATCCACCCTCTCACTTGAATCTACCTCATCACCATCCCCTTCCAAGAATACAGATCCTGGGGTTGAGCATCGGCTGCCTTCCCACTTGTTTGATGGGGCCAGGTGATTGTGAGAAGCTTCTTGGTTCTCCGTTGTGGGCTGTAGTGGCAAATGGGACCACTGGCTGCTACAAGGAGACAAAGAGGGATCTGAGGGGTATGACGGATTGTAAGGCTCCAATGACGAGCTGTCACTGTTAAACTGCAATAACTGAAGTTGTGTAGCAAGGAGCTTCTCGGGGGCACTGTGCCGGTGTAGCCCCGTAGAGGAGTGCTGGGTGTCGGAGTGCATGATATGAGAGTGCTCTTGAACGTCCATTGAGGATTCTGCAGGTAAGGAACTAGGACCAGAGGATGTGTTTGCCCTCACTGTGTCAGAGAGGTGATCTGAGTTTGTCTCTGAATTGCAGTCTCTTTTACCACTAGTATCACATCTGATAGGTCCAACTTCTTTAGTCTGAGTTTGGATATAGTAGGATTCTATGGTACTTCCTTTGAAATTCACAGTTTTGTCACCTTCTTCTGGTACAGTGAAGCCATTATGAACTCCTGATTCAACATTTACAGAGGACTTGTTTTCTTCATAGTAGACACTGGAAATTTCAATTGGAGCAGAGGCACAACGTTTGTTGGCAGCATTAGGGCGACTCCGGGTTGCCTTGAAACTGTCCTTCCTGGTTGGAGGTTGAGGAGGGTTCATCTTTCTTTCTGTACTCCTTTCTCCATTTCTTATGATATCAAAGTCTCCTCCCCTCCTCTCCTCCTCATAGCAGCAAGAGGAGGGCCTCTCTTTTACCTCGATAGGCCTTGGTCTCGGCCTAGTTAGCGACCTGGACTTGAGTATGATCAGGTGTGCCTCATCTGGGGCTTCGCCAGATGAACTCCCTAGGGCTGAGGCATCACCGCCCGGGTAGCGACAAGCTGGCCCAAGGCTTTGGAGGAGGTTATCCATGGAGCACGCTTCACCAGGCCTTAGTGGCACTGTGGCGTAGTCCGATGTGTTTGAGCTGGCAGAGAAGGAGCTGTAGGCAGAATCTCTCTTGTTGTTGAAGAGGACTGGGTCGACAGGTGAATTGTGGGAGTCGGAGTATGGCTGTGTGGTGGGGGTGGGTGTGTCCAAGCTCTCCATGGAGCCCAGGGAACTGCTTCGGTCAGTGGATGAGTAAGGTCTGGACAGCTGTCCCCACTGCATGGACAAGTCACTGCAGAGAGATGGAGACAGAGAAGATCAAGGTAAGTGTTTGAGATTTTATACTGTTCTTCAGGCAATAAAAGCAAAATGAAGACATCACCTTGGTCTCCAGGAACCTGCAATAGACATTTGTCATTGTTTTTGGACATTTTATATTCTATAATTATATAAATAATCAGTGATTTAATAGTGCAAGCAAAAAGTCATTATTTTCCACCCTAATCAAAAATTTAAATAGAGCCACAACTATCCTTACAATACAATAGCAAAGAATTGAAATGTGCTAAGTAAACTTCAATGTCTCCCAAGGGAAGTTGTTCATGTGGTTCCTTTCTAAACATTATGATGTTACTCCATCATTGACGAAAACGGATTTGGAGACTGCATACATCTTTAATTTTCAAGTGGCAAGTCGTAATTTCCCCCTGAGACATATACAGTATATTCTCTGGAATAAAACTTTTGAACTCTACAGCTGGGCAATCTGTTTTCTATCAATCCTGAGCTGAAGATCCACAGCAGCCCCATGTGTTTTTAAAGACCCTCAGAGGAAGCCTCTTTAGGCGGAGAGGGATTTCCTCCTCATCAAGTCCCACTGCCTGGAGTCAAAGTCTCTAAGTCATCCCCTGATTCTTCTCATCCTCTTTCTCCTTCCCCTTTCATTCCTTTTTCCTCTTTGTGGATTCTTCCCGACCAATCTCCTATACATCAAATGTAAATTCATTCCAAGATGATAACCACATTTTGAAAGACATTTCAAACCGGCTCATTCAAGTTTGACATCGCAAAATGTCAGCAAATTTGCTTTGTAGGTCAGTTAAAACTTGAAATGTTTACATGACAATATTTACAGAAGAGCCCGCTCATGTTTTCAAACATTAATAACCAATTCTACCAAAAAATACAGTAATTCTCAATCAAGTTAAGTGATTTCATTTGCATCACCAAAAATCACAAATTTGCCTCAGAGAGCTTTACAATCTGTTGAACATACTGCACCCTCTGTCCTTAGCCTCATGATTCAGATAAGGGAAAATTCCACAAAAATACACTTTAACAGGAAAAAAAGGGAGAAGCCTCAGGAAGAGCAATAGGGGAGGGATCCCTCTTCCAGAACGGACAGACATGCAATAAATGCCATAAATACATCAAATGCTGTGGCTGCTCACCAGGCGGATCTGCACACCATGCAACCACAATGTTCTGGGTTTGAGTCTGACCTGTAAACTCTGTTGTACATTATGCTCCTCTTTCTACTTTCAGCTGTTTAATAACGGGCCAAAAATGCCTCAAAACTCATCATCAAGAAATCAAAAACTAATTTACCTACGATCCAAACTTCTGGGAGAAAGCCAAATAACGACAGAATGATAGGGAGTACATTTTGGCATATGTAATACTGAAGGAATGAAGAAAGAAATGTTTCACACCATTGGCTTTTGATATTAGCTCCAGGAGGCAGGGGCACCTAGTGTTTTTGTGCTTGGTTCATATCCAACTCGTGAAGCCCCCAACAAAAATCTGCACACATTTTCATTTTATTGTGGTTTTTCTTTTTCCTATAAAAAAAAAGAGCAAGTGGTCACTCACCCTTTGTATTTCTTTGCTGTCTTATTCTAACAATAGGGAAAGTTGCCAGGGAGACAGAGAAGTGGAGACATAAGAGAGAAATTTCGAAAGGGCTTTGATCTCAAACCAGTGAGGGAAATCAACCAGCAGACTATCCCCGGGCTGTTTCTGTGGTATTTATGGTTCATAATCCATGCAAAGATCTGAAAACCCACAGGTTTTTCCCCCTTGCAAAGTTTTATACCACTACTTACTCTTATCAAAATATGATTATGTGCTCATGTACTCAAATGTTTTGGTGGTCTGCAGAATTTGTCTTTTCATGCTCTTTCTATTAGGCAGTATATAAATAAAATCCATGAAATTCCTTAAAGGAGCATACCAGTGGTTTTGCATGTTTTAGCTCATTTATTACAAATAATGTGTACTTTATATCACATCTATTTTGCAAGAAATGCTGCTGTGTTTTAGAGAAATAATAGATTTGTTTGGAAGCGAGCCATTGATTTCAATTTAATTCTGTACAAAATGAGAATAAATTAGCCGAGTTGCTTGAGTTGTGTAATACAGCAATTAACATCAAATTGCTTTTATTTTTGTCAGTGTTACATTATTGGAAAGAGGTCATGCAGATTAAGACTTTTCAAACCTATCTGAACTGAAACTGCATTATGACCCAACAATAATGTAACACTGACAGAAATCAATCACGATTGGATGTTTATCGTTTAGGATGGATTACCATATGGGTGAGCAGGCAACTGCCCCAGGGCCCCAGACCCCCAGGGTCCAGAAAAGTCTCAGGTTGTCTGTATGTCAGACTACGTCAACATTAAATCAGCTAAATTCCGAAACACAGTTTTGTGCAAAATTTGACATGTGTCCACAGGAGGCGTTTGAGCTCAATTCTGTAAATACCTCCATCCATATTAAAACGCCAAAATGTGCAATTCTCCTCGTATTAGGCATGTGCAGCAGACAGAAAACAAGCGAAGAAGAAACTGTGTACTATTTCTGTTTCTGTTGCGGCTTCCTGACATTTTGAAAGCATTGTTTATTGCAAGCAGATGACAACAATTTCATCAAGGGAAAGGTGGTAGATTGCTATGTTTAGCTTTAAATAAGCTATCAAAGTAGACAATTAAGAGAGCAACAATCAAATGAAGCTGTCAGCTATTGTTGTTATTGTCGTCGTGTTTCCTCTTCTGAGTATAGTTGAAGAAAATAATTAAATGCTGCGCTACTGCCAACCTCTGTTTTGTCACTGATATGACAGCCTTTTCTATCAAGCTTCCTTCCCCTGTACCCACTACAATGCCAAGCCGGCGTTTTCATATTTACACACTCTGGAGACTGTTTTGGAAAAAAACTCAGTTCTCGGGGGGGGGGGGGGGGGGGGGGGATTGGGGGGTCTGTTTTGTTCTGGACAAAGAGCCAAAACGGAAAGAAAAATATGTGTTTACAAATTTAGCTGGCTTAGTGTGGATATGGTCTCAGTTGGTTTTTGTAATTTGATTGTTTTCAAATGTGTAAGGAAATTTGAGCCACTAATGAACATCATCAACTAATTGTCCTGTCTTGTATTTTAGTCTACGTTGTGCACACATGATGAATATTCCTAAATACAAATGGGAACTTGAACGTGACAGAGTACATACAGTATATAACAAAACTGAGTACACCCTTGTATTATATCACTAAAATGTCAAGTAATTACAAATCCTGTCCATTTAATACAATTGTATTTGTTTTTAGACAATACGCAAGAAGAATTAAGCCAATTCACTTAAAAAACAGAATGTTTGACTTATTAAACTATAATAAAATGTTTAAGAACGAACTGCAACAAAAGCCAGCACACCTTTCATTAGTGAGACTCCATTCTTTTATCTTTTTAACATTTTGTATGCCCGCCTTTATTTTTGATGACAGATTCGATCCTCCTGGGCATGGATGATACCAATCTTGCCCAAATCTGTGGGAGATGTTCTGCCATTCTTCACAGTTAATTCTTTTCAGCTGCTCTTTGCTGGAGGGGTTTTGTTGCTCTGCCTTCTTTCTTTAAAATACCCTAAAGGTGTTCTATTGGATTCAGGTCAGGAGACATACTTGGCCAGGTCATAGTTTTCACTTATTTTTTCTTTAAAAACTCTTATGTGATTTTTGCAGTCTGTTTGGGATCATTGTCACGTTGGAAAATTCCTCTCCTGCCAACCTTCTTGAGACTGGAAGTCATCTTTTCATTCAGTATTTGGGTATACAAACCTGCATTCATAGTGCCATCTATAAATCTCCCCTACACATTTTGCACTCATTCAGCTCCATATCAGCACACTCCCACCTCCATGTTTCACAGTCAGCACTGTGCAGTCACTGTGGTAGTCCTGGCCAGGTCCGCGCCAAACATGCCGGACCCCATCTGATCCAAACAAGATTGGTTTCATCTGAACAAAGAACGCGCCGCCAATATTCATCAGGCTTCTTTTCTTGTTCTTTGGCAAAGAGGATCACTGGTTTTCTTCTTGGACGTCGTCCGTAGAGGTTGACGTCATGCAATGCCTTTCACACTGTCTGAGCAGTCACTGAAACACCAGTTTCCACAGATAATCCTTGTGCCAAGTCAGAAGAACTTGCCCGTCTGTTTTTCAATGCAAGTTTGCATAAATAGTGAATTGTGCGTGTCGTCATTTTCGAGGACGGCCACTGCACCTGCTGTTATTGCTAGCATGGGTCCTCCTGTACCTCCTAACCACTGGTACCCTCTCCCATATTTATAAAGTCTCACAATCTGGTTTCTTACTTGTTCAGGCAATTCCTCACCATGTGAAGCCATGTTGTATCTAACCTGTTTATTTTTAATTACAAATAAGATCAAATACCCTACACCTCAACCTAAAAATACTACAATTATTGTAAGATGATACAATTTTGAATCACTTAACATTTTAGTGATATTGCACAGGGTTGTACTCAGTTTTGTTATATACTGTATACAATAAATGGAAAATAATGGCCGTCTGGAAAAGTAGAAAAAAACACATTAAAGAGTCTGAAACTGTGCAGCATATGATTCATGTAATCATGTACATGTAATCTGTAGTTTAAGAGCTAAAACTTGTAAAACACTGTAATGGCCCTTTAAAAGATACCAGTCATTCATAAGAAAGGAAGAATACACACAGACTAGTTGGAAAAAAAAGCGTCATTATCTGCATGAGAGAATCATCTTTGAGGGAAATGAGCAATGAATGAAAAAGGAGGAGGCTGCTGTATAGATTTGACCTGGGTGACAGAAAGAGGAAGAGAGGAAATGAGACGGGAGCTGGACAGGAAATGACAGTCACTCCTGCCCAATCAGACGTCAATGTGGAACATGTGAGTGTGCGGGGGTGACACGGATAAACCAGCACACACACACACGCACATTCGCACATACACGATGGGGCGTGCGAGAGGTGTGTTCAAGTATGTCATACACACACATACACACATTTTAACAGTTGATAGCTCATAGCTGAGTGCATATAAACCAAAAACAGGTTTAATTTTCCTTTGTTGCACCTACAGAAAAACACACTTGTTTCCCTCACTTTCAAACACACAAACACACACACACACACACAGATGCAGACTGTACAAAATGTCCCTCTCCTTCAGAGTTTATTGAATGTCTTCCTCTCTTTGTCCACATGTTCTCGGAGTCACATGCCATTGTCCAGAGTTATGCCGGGAGCTGCCTCCTCATCAGATCTCATCAGATGGTTTGTGTGTGCGTGTTTGTGTGTGTGTGTGTGATGAGATCAGGCAGGAGAAACTGTGGGAATAGAGACCCATACACACACACATGCACACACACACTGCTATCTAAACCACATGGGACTATTAAATCTAATAGTGGTACAATATATCACCGATTCTTATCAAAAAGAGAACAGTACAAGGCACTAATGTACCATGAAGCTGACAAACAAAGACATAAAGGCTATTTTTATTGTGAGTCAATACACAGACGGTGGTAACTTCCTCCTTCCTTTGAAAGATTACAGTTTAGCTTTATGAGATCATAATACAAATTTGCCTGCATCTACTGTAAAGGACTTCTTTTTATATTGGTGTGACAGCACACTGAAACTATGTCTTCTATCAAGACATGGGTGCTTTGCAACAAAACTTGTGTGACATATAAAACAAACAAAAGAAGCCAGAAGCAAAAAAGCCAAAAGCTGCAGCAAACTATGACAGTTATAACAGTTTTGTCACTGGTCCCAGTTGTGTAGTTAAACCTGATGGCTCTAGGGTTGTTGGTCAGTCAGTCCACCACTTTGGTCCAGACTGAAATATCTCAACAACTGTTGGATAGATTGCCATGACATTTTGGCCAGACCTTCATGGTCCCCAGAGGATAAATCCTAATGACCTTGGAAATCCCCTGACTTCTTCTCAAGCACCATGATGAGGTTGACATTTGTGGTTTTGACTGAAATGTCTCACAGTGATTCAAACATTTATGTTTCCCGCAGGATGAGTTGTAATCACTTTGGTTATCTAACCTTTTATCTAGTGTCATTATCAGGTCAAAATTTCTGTTTCTCCTGCTAATCGCACTCCAGACAGCCTCAACTGTAATTCATGTTTATTGCTAAATAGCAAATCTTAGCATGTCTTACACATTAAATTAAGATGGTGACCATGGCAATCATTATATATGCTAAACATCAGCAAGTTGGCACTGTTATTGTATTATAGAATTTAGCTCAAAGCACTGCTAGGCCCCAGCGCCGTCCCACAGAGCTGCTGGCATGGCTGTAGGCTTTTAGTCTTGTTACCTCTGGGGTGGTCTGGAGGGTACATGTGGAGGGTCTGTGGCTATGCTGAAACCGATATGTACCTCCCCACAAATATAACTACACACTGGGGCTGGAGATACCACATGGAGCCCAATAAATAGCTTAAATCAACTAGATCTTCTACTTTTTAGACCATTTAGATGCTAAAGTTTAAGACATTTATGGATGTGGAGCCACCTTAACCTCATCATATAAAACAAACACTATTTTTATCTGAAACACAAATTAAGAGAACTGTATTTTCTTTTTCTTTCAAATAGGCTGTTCAAGCTTCCACCTGGCCACCGCAGACAGACAGACAGACAGACAGACAAAGAGCAGGTCACCAAGTGGATCTGATTGGTTATCACTTTGGAATGTTTAAATAGAAGGCCAAAAATAGACCAATAAGCTTCCTGCGTGGGCAGTGTTGACATTAGAACACGGTGAAGTCACCCGTTTCCTGGTGATTGTTGGCTTTTAGGGGCTAGTCACAGACCAAAATCCCCAGTAGAGCTGCCGTCCAATGGCGTCATAGGGTCACAGAGTATGATTCAAAGGTACGGTATGACACACTCACTGTCTAGTGAAAGCTGTACATTGGTAGGGCTGCAACTAACGATTATTTTCATTATTGTTATTATTATTATCATCTTGATTAATCATTGTTTGGTCCATAAAATGTGAAAAAATGGTGAAAAATCTCGATCAGTGTTTCCAAAAGCCCAAGATGATGTCATCAAATGTCTTGAACCAACCGTCCACAAGACAAAGATATTCAGTTTACATCATAGAAGACTAAATGAACCAGAAAGTATATAAATATTTGAGAAGGTGGAATCAGACAACTTGTGACTAAAATGACTAACTGAATAATCGATTATCAAAATAGTTGCCAATTAATTTAAAAGTTCACAACTCACAACTCACTGATTAATCAACTAATTGTTGCAGCTCCAGTTTAGACAGGGAGGACGACTATTTTGATTAAGTCATTCAACATTAAAAAATGCAAAACATCTGCTGGACTCAGCTTTTTTTAATCATTTCTTAATCATTTTATATTATTGGAAATTGAACTCCATTGGATTTTAGACTGTTAGTTGGACAAAACAAGTGATTCCAAGACATCAACTTGGCCACTAGGAACTCATGATGGGCATTTCTTTTACTTCCCATAGATTAAATGATTAATCTAGTCATTAAAAAATTACTAATAGATTATTTGGAAATGTCAAGTCAGTACTTTATTATATCTTTATGAGGTTTCCAAACTCTCCCACTTTACTTGAGTTCAAGGTAAGTATTCATGAACACTTTATTCCATAAAGTCTGCCATTACATGTTTGTGACAGGGCAAGCCCCCTTGACTAACTGCAAATTTCCTTGACAGATCTCTAGAGCGGTGACAGCTTTGCATTCAAACTGACAATATTGACCAAATGACACTTATAGACGAAACTCATAAACAATAATAAAGATGTGACTGATCAGTAAAGACTAATACATCACTGATCTGAGTGATGTCATCTCACCTGTTGTCAGTTGTGTGCCAGGGTAGTGTGTAGGGGCCGGGGTGGAGCTGCATGGCAGAGGGAGGGGGAGGAGGGGGGAGAGGAGGGGATTCGGCGGGGGGGAGGCAGGGTGGAGGAGGAGGAGGAGGAGGAGATGGAGGAGGGGGAGGAGGCGGGAGGGACAGCTCCGATAGCTTTGCCAGGTGCCAGGAGTGAGGCCTGATGAGAGGAACGCTGCGCCTGTTGAGACGAGAGAGAGACGCAGGTGAGGAGCAGTAAACCAACATGTTCATTCAGTGGAATTTAATGTTTAGACTTCAGATTTATTCAATTCAGTCTTCGAGCAACACTTTGGCACCTTTTACACCTGCAACTGTAATATCCCCGCTTCAACTCTGTGCTAGGGACTTTTTGATGCGTTGCACATCATTATATTTCCTGTCTGTCTCTTTCTGACTGTCTCTTTTTTTGCATATCTTGCATTTACACAACAATTTAATTTGTTTATGAGTGTCACTGACATGAATATATTCATGGATACTATATTTTTTGGAGATATATGTTAGCACTAACAGCAGCTGAGGGTTGATTTACAGCCTAAATTTAGGTGAACCTTGAGATTTTGCTCAAATATAAAGATGCTGCTGTAGTGTTGTGACTGTATAAATATATATAACACACTGTAGATAAATGAAGTCATCATTTAGCTAATGCAATTTCCCTTTTGTACGCCAGTTTTTCCATTTTGTAACCGTCTCTTGTGTGATTACAGCATCTACTTAACCCCAATTCAAAGCAGCAATAAATATTTTTGGTCTAAATATGATGATTTACCCAGGCACAATGGCAAAGATGACATGCTTATTTGTAACCACAGTTGTAAGTGTCTTGGAACATCAGGGCTCACATAAAACGAAAGACCTACTGCGGCAGGACCTTGCCAATCCAAATTCTGCGGAAACAGCTTCCTTACAAGTTGTTTGGACTTCCATTCAACTGCCATTAAAAACTCATCTAACATGTACAATAAGTTCTCCAGTCTGATCTGAAGCCAGGCATTCCAGCGTATCCCCTGATATTCACTAATTCCCATATACAGACTTCCGATCCCATATGCTGGCCAGATTCAACTCAACCCCCTGCAGAGTGTGTGTGTGTGCACGGGTGTGTGAGACCGACAGGGAAACAGAAGGAGTGTCGAAGAGAGGAAGAGAGCTAGAAACAAAGACAGAAAGAGAAAAATCCAGCAAGACATAAATGTGACATCCTCAAGAGTCTGAATGGAACTTTATGTTGGTAACAGTACAGTAACAATAACAGTCTGTCGGGAAAACTGCTGCAGGATGAAAATAACTTTGTACAGAGCATAAAAACAACCACAGCTGTTGACTTTAGACTCAAGCCAGACGTAAGTCACAAAAATGAGGACTTGACACTTGACTTGGACGTCAGGGTTAGGACATAGGTAATAAATAAATACTGAGCAGAGCGATCAAAAACTATAAACTTTAAACTACGAGACGTATGCTGCTTGAATCTGGTAGTGTAGTATTTTACAAAACATCTGAAAACTCAATAATAGAACTTTTTCCAAACACAGTGCACCAGTGTTTGGAGTGCTCGACACTTTCCTTTCATGTCGCGCACCTGGAGAATTTTGTTACGTCACAGACACCATCATATTTTATCGTGCAATGTGATTGGGTTGTGTTACCACGTCGCCATGGAGACTGTACTGGGACTAACCTTCCTTACTGATATTTTGGTCTGTAATTTTAAATAACTTGTAACGTCCTTGTTTAATTAGTTCCGGTCGGGATGACATAATGTAACTAAACTAGCTGGCTGGAGGATAGCATCTGGTTACCATGGGGACGACTGAAACCTTTCGCCAAAAGCATAAATTAAAAACGTGCAACTCTTTAATTTCTGTTGAGCGACACTTATCAAAGGTGTCGAGGGACCAACCATAAATTAGCCTTAATGGTCAGTAATCAGAGTCTTGACAGACATGCAACTGACAAACAATTTGAAATCTACTGACCTACGACTCGACTTGGACTTGCCCTTTAAAGACTTAAGACTTGACTTGGACTCGACTGGTTTGAGACTTGGCTTAGACATGTTTCAGTTGACTTGAGACTTGCGCTTGACTTAGACAAGTCAAAACTGACTTGAAATAGTCTTGATTGACTTGAAATTTAACAAGGCTAAAACTTGACTCGTTTCAATTGATCTGAGATTTGACTTGTACTTGCCACCCAAAAAGACTTGAAAACAACACTGAAAACCTTTGGGGCAACAGCTGAATGGCAGAATGGTGGAGTTTAACAAAAATGTCCCAAAGTTTGATGTCCAACAACGCCGCTAGTCCCCTCAAAGTGCCCTTGACTGTACTGAAAGTACAAATATGTAAAATGAGACTGTTCCGGGTATTTCAGAAAAACATTTGGAGGTACAGTTTTGGGAGAAGAATGCGGATCCTGGCACCGCGAGGGAAAGGAAAGGACCATTTCTGAGTATTATTGTTTATGATAAAGCAGGAGCTGGGGAACCATTTCCAAAATAAACACCCTTGTTTCCTGGTTCTGGCTCCTTATGACGGATTTCTATCTGAGCCCACTGATTGTTCGACTCCGCTGACAATGTCCTTAAATTATCCCCTGAGAAAGTTTATGCGGAGCCTGTGTATGTACGTCTTTGCCTGTCTGTGTGTGTATGAATATGTGTGGGAACTATCCAAACTCACCCAGACAAAATATCATTATCGAACCTACCACAAACATGAGCAGACCCCCCACCCCCCCACCACTACCACCTCCTCTTTTTCTCCAATTTTAGCTTTCAGAGATTGATGACTGTGGAAATCAAAACAAACGATGTGACGCCAAAGTTAGATGGAGACGGAATGTACGATAAAGGCAAAAAAACTCCAAAAATTATGATGAACGTGCAGTATTGCAACCTAAGAATGTAATATAGAGAACCACGGTACTGTTTGGTATCGATGCAGGGGAGTAGGGGAAAGTTCGTCCAAACCACATAACCAAACGCTGTTCTTCCAAAGTGTTCAGAGAAGTGCTTGAGAACGAGTCAGTGGACATGTATCCCACAAATTTGGGAATTTACAGTAAGCAGAACTGCTTCTTCTACATGGGACCAAATAATGATAATGATAATAATGATAATAGTAGTAATGGAAGCAGCAAAAATCTGATATATCAGTGAAAAAACTAATAACTTGTCTACTAACAAATAGATTTTACTATTTTATCAACTGGAAGAGTGAATATTTTTAGATTACCTGTGAAATATGCATGGATTTACGGATTTGCTGGTCAAAACACATCTACGTTAAACTGAGCTAAAGTTGGTTGAAAAGTGGCAATGTGACTTCTTCATATTACTTGTTTCGTCTGATTAAAAGTCCAAAGCCTGAAGATATTCAATTTACTGTCAACTACAAAAAAGTAGCAATTATTCACATTTGAAAAACTGGAAACAGCTTTTTCTTGCTAAAACAACAAAATAAAAATAGGTTATTAAAGGTTTTGGCAGTAAATTTCTGTTGACTCACTAATAGATTAATTAACTAATCAAGATAAAAAAATATCTAACTGGGTGCATCAAAAGATCTGTGCATGTTAAAATACACTGCATATAACAGAATAGAAAAGATCAAATAAATACATATAGACACATACTTACAAAGTTATGACACAAATGTATGTAAGGTGACCAGGTTCATATGTGTGTTGACTTATATGTGTAACATAGAGATCTTGAACCTTTCCTGATGAAGTTCTGAGGACCGAAACATCACTTTTTGTACCTAGAGATCAAAAAGAAAATGTAATTGTTCAACTAAACTGAACCTGATTTTAATCTAGACCACCTTTTGAACTTAAAAAGAAGAAAGAAATTCTGGGAATTTTCGCTTTAGTTTTTAGCAATTCAAAGCAATTTGAATAGATTGTGTGAGTTTGGGGGTGAACTGCTCAGTGCGAGAACATTGCCTAAGAAGAAAGGGTGGCCCAGATGTTAGACAGACTTTTTCCTCCTCTGGAAAGCCTCCTGGGTTCAACCTCCTGTGAGGACACCACCCCAGAAAAGTATACAGTTTTGTATCTGGTAGGAAGTGAAGTCGAAGTATAACACACTCACACTGACTGTCATGAGGATTTAAGTCAAAAGATTTCCGAACATCCTTCAATGTCCATGAAAAAAACGGAAGTTTTTCTTGGATAGCAAAGTGTTAAAAAGTCTTCCAAACCTTTTGTCAGGGCTGTATTCAGTGACATCCATGGAGGCTCCATAAAGTCTGTGGCCCTTTCATTTACAAGACACAGGAAACACACTAAAGCACTGGCTAATACTCTCCTTTCAGCCACAGTAACTGAGGTAGCGCCTACCAAGGCCACTATCAACTGTATGAGTCTAAAATAACATAATCCAATGAACTCCCCCCTTCCTGTTTCTGACACTGTAACCCAGTTGGCTACCTGTCCCAGCTGGCAACAACACGCAAAGAGGAATCACATGAATCATGTTTTTTGAAAGGGGAGAGAATTCGCTGGCATATGGGAGATAACAGCGTGTCCTTTATGTGGAGACCGAGATAATGGGTTAACCGACTGCTGCTGTGGTGTCGCTGCAACCGCAAACAACCAGGAAATTCAATCACACCGCAAGCTTCTATTTATTTAAGTATATACATGTGTTGCACAGGTTTTGAGTGATTGACAATTTTTGGTCTATCAAAGTTGGCAATGCGTGAAAAAGAAGTGCAAACAAGAGAAGAGACAAAAACTTTAGAAGAATGAAATGACAGCAGCCAAAGGCCAAGAAATTATGAATTCTCTGTCTGCAGCTCTGAATGAGCCTCTATGAAAAGGATCTGCTGGAATGTCCCACTTAATGGTCAGAAACTGCAACAGCTGACTGATACCGCAAAGGTCAACGCGCATAATCTGAGTCACACACACAGTCTCAATACAGTACAGAACGATTGCCAGACAAGCAGCCAGAAAAGTAGATCTGGACACAGATAAGTACAGATACTGTTACAGTTCATGACTTGGAGAGGAGAAGAAGAACTGATGATTAAAAGATTCAAAATGAGGAGAAGAGTATAACAGTGTTTGTGATGTGTTATCATGTGCTTGACAACCCCTCCCTGGAAAGGCAAAAGCATGGCTGCTGTTGACTTTACGTTGAGCCGAACGACAAAAGACGCAAACTTCTAAGATTTTACCTCAAATGTGAGAACATGAAGTTCCACAAACTGAACATTTAAAGTAATCAAACGGAAGATAAAATGAGCTATACGATATCAATCCAACTTTAGCAAAAACATGCAAGACTTTCAAACCTACCAGACTCAGAAGCTGAAGCATCCACAGTCAAACTGATCCCAACTCAGTTCCCAGCATCCCTGATACCCAAAGGTCAAGTTCAAAGCGTCCACTTAGGACGCTCAGACAACGCACCGACTTCTCTAAATCCCCCTTCGCAAGTCTTCCGAGCTGAATCACCACCTCGTAAAAATGTAAATGTCACAACTCTTTTCTTTTGTCCCTTAAGCCGGTTGGGGTCTGGTAAAGAGAACCAGGTTGCGTCCGTAAGGTGCGAGACTTGGCAGAAAGTGCGGTCTGACTCTAAGAGCTGATGTTCATCTGAAGAGGTAAAGTAGCTGGCAGGTTCTGACCAAGAGGGAAAAACCAACCGACGATCCTCACATCCCCTCTCCCTCCTTTTCCTCTCTTCCTCCTCCCTCGCTCCTCTTGCTGGAAGACAAAACATGGCTATTTCTCCCTCCTGCACTCTGCATTTCTTTTACTCCCACCCCTCTCTCCGTCTCTCCCTCTCCCTCTCTCTCTCTCTCTCTCCCCATCTCATTCTTTGCCTGCCTCTCTCGCCCCCTCTCTGGCAGGATGTGTGAGTCAGTGAGAGAGGAAGTATTGTGGAGAGCAGATAAAGTGGTGGATGGCTGCTAAATAATACCCAGAGTTCCACACTGTTATTGTTTGACAGGAGGGAAAATGCAGAGGTACTTCCTTCTTGAGTGTGAGTTTGCGTTGTGTGTGTGTGTGTGTTAGCGTGCACGGTGTGTTTGCAGAGCAAGAAAATAAGATCGAAAGAGCAAAGAAAGCAGAGACTGTTGGACAGACAAGGGGGCTTTTTTCACATTGGCGGAAAGACGAGAAAAACAAAGTGTGGTGAAAGAAGGGGAATGTAAGAGAGGATGGGAGGTCTGTAGGAGAATACAAGACTACTTTTAGACAAAAACAATGAGTAGAAGTGATGGATGAACAGCAGAAAATATCTAACTGTTATCACGTTCCTTATCACTGAAATATATTTCTTTTAACACACACTTCTGTTAAAGAAATATCCGACAGCTACAACTTTGGCATTTGCGCTCTCTGCTTCTGATAAGTAATGTTGCTGTTGCAATTAAAATCTTCCACTTTCCAAGGATGGGACAACCACACTTGAGCCAACTGGTATTCCCCAAAAACATCTTGCTGGAAATTTTTGCAAGAGTAAAATGGGTTTACTCTTAAGTTTATACACTTCCAGGAAAATAATTCAAAATGAACTTGTTGAACAACCAAAGGAGGTCCAGTTATTGTTTATATAATACATAACAAGCAGTTTGATCTGTAGTGTTTGCGTTCACAGGAGCTGAGTCTACTACAAAGCAGCTCTTCTAATTATGATTTTTGATTGTTTTCTGTACATGGTCCCTTACAGACAAGCAGATTATCAGCACATCTGGTTCTAAAAGAATAAATTAAATAAAAAAAAAAAAAAAATATATATATATATTCATTAATTGATTTATAATGGGGTTTCATGGTGGCCGAGGCTTTTAGGATGCTGACCCCGTAATCTCAACGTCTCAATGTTGCATGCCATCCAGCCTCTGTCCAGTCATTTCCTGGCAATTTTTTCCTGGCAAAAAAATCCCCAAGATACTCATGAATAATATGAGTAACAAAAGTAAATAAATAAAATTGTCACATCCGGTCTCTATTAAAAGAAAAAAATATAAATAAGTAAATAAATATCATCAGTGCGCACTCCAAGCAAGCACACAGGTCTACAAACCTCTAAAGGGGTCTAGTCAGTACATGATTAATGTAAGTAACCAAATACAATAAACGGTCTGATCAAGGCAATTTTTTTTTCTCCATTCAATCACATAAGTGGAAAAACTTGTATGAAATTATTGTTTGTAATGTCTGACAACGTAAAATTCACAGACTTCATAATCCTGATAATCCCAGTTCAGACCTGAAAGACTCAACTGGACATTTTCAGCAGCAAAACAAAACATTTGATCTTTTCAAATACTGCAACGATACAGAGTGGTGTTTCTGTCTCTAGTAAACTGGCTTTGGTGGCCACATTTAACAATCAATAATTCCTTTATTCAAACAGCCTAGCATTTACTTTTCAGTATGGCCAACTCATGGATTTAACGTTCATTAGTTACAGCTGATAAAATCTGCATGTGACATTCTTCCTTTCAGACGGCAAAACAAATGGTCACTGGCTAACAGTAAAAGCATGCATCAGTGTCGCTACTCCGTCGTTGTTTTGACCAGATTTGAACCCTGTAGTGCAAACATCCAGGAAGGTGTGAGTGTCCGACATTAGCGGTGTTGAAGTTTAACCAACCACACAACGGCAGACACTTAATAACATGAGAGCCTGAGAGGGCTTCAAAGGATTTCCTGGGGACCCATATCTCCTGCAGACTCCGCCAAGATGTGTGTGTGTGTGTGTGTTATGTACATGCATGTGAGCAGATTCCTTACATTCCCTGTCTTCCCTTCAAAAGGGTGAAGGGTTAACTATGCTAGAAAGCCTAAACAACCTCACCTCCTCCCCCTCTATCCCTTTGTGTTCGCCTGCAATCAGGACCTATTTGTTTGCTTTATGAGTCTCCTGTGTGTGTGTGTGTGTGTGTGCGTGTGTGCGTGTGTGTGTGTGTGTGTGTCTGTGTGTCTGCATGCATGCAATCAGACCCCTGTTTGTTTGCCTTGTGGGTCCTCATGACCCTTGATTATGGATTTGTGAATGATACACGCACATACATTTACTGCTTAGATGCACATATACAGTATGTACATGTAGACTGCTTAGACGCACACACACACAGACACACACACACACACACAGAGGTTCTACATACCAGGTAATCAGTACAGTGAGACTAGGCTCATACCAGAGGTCGATAGCAGGAAGGGTGAAGTCCACTTTAGCCTCTGCAGCACAATGTGGTGTTTGTTACTGCTGGATCTCCTGGATTGTGTATATGTATGTATGTGTGTGTGTGTGTCTGTGTGTGTGTGCGTGCATGTAGTCAGCCCTCTACTGCTATTTATTCCATCCAACTGTCAAAGCAAATGTTAAAAAAAGGTTTCAAAAACTGAAATGTGAATTACACGATGGTCCATCAGCGAATTTCATTTAAGTCACGTCATATATTTACTCAATTGTATCACATTTCCTCCACAGAGAAAAGTCCGTGTGCTTTACATGAACAAGAAAATGCCACAGATTGTCATGAAAATGTATGTGTGTTCACTTTCAGCTGAAAATGTCTTAAAATGCTGAATTCCAGGGAGACTAATGAAATGTATTTTTATGGAAATAATAGCTGAAGTTGAGACACTTAAGAGATTAAAAATGTTCTTTTCCCACATGCTTTTGTAAATGTTTTACCGGAAGATGCATGTTTTGTAAAATAGCAGTGTCTTGGATGGGCCAGAAAAATTACAACATAAAACTAAAAGTTCAGCTAAAGTTGAAGTAAAAGTTGAATTGGCTGTTAAAATGGAAGCTTCGAAAGTAGGTAAATTAAAATCCAAGCACAGAACGGACCTGAAATGTCAATCGAAGTGAAAGTACTGAAAGGTGTAATAGAGTCAGTATATGTGTGATGGTAAAAACAGCTGCCACTTGAAGTGTAAAGTGCTGAAAGAAGTTGATTTGGCAGTTTAAGTGAAAGCAGTGAAAGTAGTTGCAGCATCACCTGAAGTGAAAGTCCAGTTGAAACAGAAGCACTGAAAGAAAATGAAGTGAAGCTTTGAAAGTAGGTAAAATGACCTGAAGAGTCAGTGGAAGTGAAAGTGCTGAAAGGAGCCAAAGTGTCAGCAGCAAAAGAGTTGTAACCCTTAAAAATCATTTAAAAACCAGTTCATGTGTGACAGTAAAAGCAGTTAGAAGTGCCAGTAAGTGCTAAAGGCAGTTGAAGCGTCAATTAAACTGAAAAAGGAGTAGAAGTTTCAGCTGAAGTTTACGTAGGAACTGTAAGCACTGAAAGGAGGTGAAGTGTTAGTTGATATAGACACACTGAATGAAGTTAGCGTCCGTTGATGTTGAAGCACTGAAAGTTGTTGAAGTGGTTAAAACGAAGTGGTTGCATCAGTTCAAACGTAAGTGCTGATGGAAGCTTCCCTCAGTTCAAGCAGTAGTTGAAATATAAACACAGAGAAATTATTATCAGCTGACGTATCAATTACAAGAACAATGACTGGAAAGAAGGAAATGAAAACAACCATGAGATGCGTTTTCACAGAACTGATTAGCTTTGACAGGTTATTAAAGTTCTTCTGCATCAACTACCGACCGCATGACCTTCTGTTCAAAGACTTGTAACTTCTGATGCCATGACTATTGTTTTTTCCTCACAGACATTGAAAAACACGACAATGACGATGTCGAATTAAAATTTGATGTTTCAATCCAGATTTTCTGCTGTGGTACGTCTGCACTCTCATAAAAATATTGACGTGTCTGTGTGTTTGTGTGCATGTGTGAGCTCTGTGATTTTGTTTGTGTGTAGTTCTTTATCTCTTCCTGGATGCCAGAAGGTGACAAATAGTTTTGTCAACTCTGACCTTTATCTCGTGACCCCTTTCCTCACTCCTGACCGGTGTGTTTCTTCTCCACCAGCTGTCTGGCCATTTGTCAACAAAAAGTATTTTCCTTTAACTTCTCTTAATGCTCCTTTTCTTCACCTGTTTTCTTCCTCTCACTCCTTCATTTTCCTTGTTGGATTTCATTCTTTTTGTTTGTTAATTAATGCACTAATCAGCTACCAATCTTGATCAGACAACAAAAGTTTTTCTACAGTATTTGTCCAAGCAACTTCCCTACGGCCCAGTCGAGAAAGTCATAGGAATTATAATGAAATTTTGCTGTTTTTAAATGCAAATAAAAGCCTGTCTCAGACATAATCTTACATACAGTGAGATCTGTGGTGAAAACATCATCAGAACAATGTGTTTAAATGGAAATAAGTATGATTTTTGTTCATTCTCCAATCCCACACTTCCAAAAATGGCACATTATTTTAAAAACAGTAAAAAAAAGAGCAGGTTTAGCTTTGTTTAGTCATTGTTTGCAGCTCTAATCCAGCTCTGAGACATTTTCATTAAGAGGGTGAACACTGTACGTCACTTTGGACTAAAGAAAATACATAAATGTTAATGCAACATCAAACGTTGTTGTTCTAGTGTGTTGAGTTTGACTTATCTTACAAACAAAAGAACAAGAGGAGTGTGTGAGGTTAGGGGGTAAAAGGGAATATCCTCTCTCTTTCTTTACACCATTGATTTAGTATCAAGACACTTTATGTCCTGGTCTGTCTTCCATTCAACAACACAGAAACATCTTTTTAACATGTGTGTGTGTGTGTGTGTGAGTGTGTGTGTGTCCGAGTTGGCTTCTAGGAATTTGTGTGTATCTGAGACGACCACTGTGTCTGTCTGTGTTTGTGTGTGTGTGTGTGTGTGCGTGAGAGGAGTCAGACCAGTGTCATGTATCATGGAGTCACAGTTTAATGGGCCAGTTAATAAAAACCAGGCCAGAGGAGACAGATAAACTGTAGCAGACCACACGCGTAGAGGACAGACACACTAACCACGCAGATGCTCACACACATACTGATGCTCACACACATACTGATGCTCACACACATACTGATGCTCACACACATACTGATGCTCACACACACACTGATGCTCACACACACAGTGTTAGAGCTGCAACTAATGATTGTTTACTTTGCTGATTTATTTATGAATCTTTTAGTCTATAAAACATCAGAATATAGTGAAAGATGACCAACACAGGTTCCCAGAACACAAGGTGACATCTTAAAAGTCTTGTTTTGTCTGACGAACACCCAAAATTATTCAGTTTACTATCATACAAGACAAAAAAAAAACGTTTGTGAGTGTTTTGACTAATTTAATCATCTTTTCAGCTCTGCACTGTATACATATACAAACACAATTCAGCAGGTAAAGTTAATGTCATCTAAGTCTAATATTTGAGCACAAAAACAAAAGAAAACCAGTGGATTTGGAGGAATTGTATCACTGGGATTGGGAATTTTGGGGTCATGATGACTCAAAGTCGATTCTTGATCCAGTGAAGCTACAAGTTTTATCTGTGTTTTTACGTTTGTATGAGAAATTATTACTGTTTCCTGACATAAGACTGCCAGTAAAACATTTCAAAAGGCTGCAGCTTCACTTTAATGCTGCAATAATCAATATTTCTATATTAACGTTGTTCGTCGACATAGCATATTCAGCGAGGAGAGACCATTATCGTACAGGGATCGATTTCTAGACTTAGGAACTCACTTTGTACATGAATCCACTTTTTTCCCACAACACTGAACCGCCAACCTCATAAACTCACTTCTCTATCCCTTGGGCTACCACCGCCCCCATTTCTGTTCATCCTGTTGGTTTAACATGTTTCAGCAGACGAGTAACCGACTGACTGAAAAACAGAAGCACACGCTCTTTAATTCTGTCCACAATGTCAATATTTCATCCTAAACAGCTTCACAACCGGATCAGAGCTTTAATCAGACCCAGAACAGTGTATGCATGTGTGTGTGTTTGTGTGTGTGAGGAAGAGGTCTTGAGGAATTCCAAGAATGTCTATTGTTCAGTTTGGGAAGGAGTGATGGGGGGCAGACTATTGTATTTCATGGTTCTTGGCACCGCAGACCTCAGTCTTGCCCCGGTCTCCAGGGACCCTGTGGTACAAAAATCTAAACAACGGGATGTGTGTGTGTCTGTCTATGTGTGTGTGTGTGTATGTGTCTGCACATTTTGTCCATCCATCTGTCTGTGGTGAAATTGTAAACAATCACATGAAAGTGTGTGTTGTGTGTGTGTGTGTGTGTGTGTGTGTGTGTGTGTGTGTGTGTGTGTGTGCGTGTGTGTGTGTGTGTGTGTGCGTAGGCCCACAAATCTCTTTGTGACAGTCTGAAACAAGCATCTACTAACAAGAAAAACACAACAAAAAGAGCGAGTCAGCATGTGGACAGAGAAGAGCTGGAGCGTCGGAAGCTGAACTCTTCCAGGAAAAGATGAAAACAAATGTTTCAAATGAACAAGAACAAACAAACTGTGCAATTGAGCGGCGCTGCTGAAGCAGCCGACACTCACGGGACAATGCTGAGGACTAAACCAGAGACAGATTACAGAAGAGGAGAGAGACTCCAGTACAGAACAGACTCAAACCCAGAAATTACTGCAACTGACTGAGCTGGACCAGATCTGTCTGTGACGACAGGGTTTCCCCAGGAAAATGGTTAGTTTTCTTCTCACATATCAGCACATGATTATGACAGATTGGACTGTTTGTCTTCATTTTCCCGACTTTATTTACCAACACAACTCAGATCCTGATGCATCCCACCTGTAAATATGTGGTCTTTGTTGCATGATGCACTGCAGGATCTCAGCTTGTTTTCCCAGAATGCTTAATTAGCCTAATTTTCTATTTCATATAAATGTAATCATGTCCTCTGATGTTAACAGATACTTTAGGCGAGGCTGGGCACCTGCACCTCTGGACACCCTGGACAAAGTCTGGGCATCCATTTCAATATGTTCAATACTTCAATGTCTTCAATTTGGGAAGCAGGAAACATCAAATGTTCTACATTTTTGCTTGAAAAATGACTGAAATGATTAATCGATTATTGAAATAGTTGCCAACTTATTTTCTTATCTAATCTAAAATAATAATCATGTTGTTCTGCATACAACTTTTTTTTTTTCATTTGACAAAAGAAGCCAAAGTTGAATGTTGTCTAAACACAAGCAGCTGTGCACACACTGTTGAAATCTGGATTTAAAATAGGAATTGGCTGATCACAGAATCAGTATAGAAGATAACAAGTTTGATCCGAGATTCGATTCCAGTTTTCGATTCTTGACTGTTTTCGAACACTGCTTCAGGGTTACGGACACATTTCGGATGGTACCAAAAAAAGTAAATTGCTCTATATCCTATAAAACCAATCGGAGAGAGTTTAAAATCCTGAATTATGTGAGCAATTTTGACAATAAATAAGATGTGACTGCACAATTCTACTGATGAATGGCCCATTTCTTGCCTCACATTTAGTCAGAAACTGATGTTGGTGGATAGTTTAGTAAAAATTTCACAATATTTCCAGAACAGATGTTTGCAGCTGGAGAACAGGAGGAAGAATGACAGCCCAGTGAGTGACATGTTTGTCCAATTAGGTCTAATGAGAGTAAAGGTAGATTCTTGTTGTGTGTTTTTTATGTCGTTTGTACTCATGAATTATTAAATCTGAATCTGATAAAGGGCTCATGTTACTGTCTGGAATGTGTCAAAAAACTACCTAAAACTCTCAACTATTTTCTCTTTCACCCACTTTGCCTGTTTTCAGTCTTTCCTCTCCTCTTCCTCCTCCCCGTCCAGCCGTTGGCAAAAAATAAACATTTATTAATTTTTCGCCAAAAAAAAAAAAAAAAGTAGATGTTTATTTTTATGTGTAGCAGAGATGAAAGAGCGAGCTGGGATGAAAGAGCTTTGTTAAGAAGTCCTGTTTATGCTGTCAAAACCTCAAACACGATATCCAACCTTTCTTGTAATTATCATTATTTCCTCATGTTCACTCCTCCTGAGCGTATCATGCTGCCACGTACTGTAACTCCAGCCTGTTTCTGGCATATTTACTGCTTTGTTGTGTTTTCTTTCTTTTTTTTTTTATTCTAAACATTTGTTATGATTTGCTGCTGATGATATGAGTTAGATTTCCACCGTCTGCAGAAAGCGACGAACAGATTTATATCACAAAGATAACGCTGTAACAGGTAGGAAGTGAGCTCAGGTTCAGGTTGGCAATTTGATAACAGACTAAATATGAAACAGACTCAGATCAGGTCTGACTGTCCCCAAGTCCCTCTGGATCAGGTCCCTATTTGTATCTAAGGTTTTTATATTTAGAACTTTATTTCTTTTTTTAATTAAAAAAAGAATTATTTAATCTATTAAACAAATATATACATATATACATACTGTATATACTGTATATAAGTATACACACATGCTCATACAGCCCCTTTAATCGATAATGAAAACAATCGTTAGTTGCAGCCATAAATCTGTGAAGATGTCAAGTCTGATGTCAGGTCTTAAAGTTATATTCAAACAGTTTTCTGAAAATCAACAAGTGAACCAAAATCTGGATTCATGAACATATTTTTTCCTCTCTCTCATCTCTTTAGCTCACTTCAATCAGTATAAAGCACCAACAAAGTCTATAAACATACTGTATGTAGTTTACTAACGCCACCTTACAGGGTTTCTAGGTATTGATTTTTTTTTTAAATGTCTGCCTCAAATTTCATACTTTCTCTTACATTTAAGGTTTGTATCACAAGTGGCCCGTCCATACAGTATAAACATGCACATACATGCACACCTGCATCTAAAGAGCCATTTCCTATTCCATCAACAGCTGTAAATAAACTGCTGGTCTTTTGTTTCGCTTCCCATAGAAGCTGCTTCTTTTCACACACATACACACCATTTTTTTTTGCCAACGCATTAAGCTGGACAGGAAGCAGGGATGGGAAACTTTGGGAAGAACAGGAAATGATGCAAAAGTTGAAGAATGTCCTTCTGGCTCGTCCATGGCTGCCCACTGAGAGAGCCACACACACACACACACACACAGTGAAGTTGGATCTAACAAAAGGTTTGTGAAAACAGGAAGTACTATAGGAGAAACATTTCCAGGTCGAGGCAACAAAACATCCCCAACATTTTTTCCCTTCCAGAAATATATTGGAAAAATCATCACTCACTTAAAAACACCCCGAAAATGTAAAGAGACAGAAATACTCCTGCTGTTAAACCTGCAGCGACAAAACTTTGAACAACGAGGGCGGAGGCCTTAAAGGTCACGCGGAGCAGCAAACTTAAAAGGGGGTCGCTATACTTATCAGAGCTCATGGAAGCTAAAAACTGCTGTTTCCTTTCAGCGCTGTGGGAAAAATATGCGACATTTCTCATTCAGTAGATGACAGATAATGTGTAGAGCAAATACAAAGCATATTAATAAAGTTGTATAAGTGTTAAGATTTGATTTGTACGCAAAAATACTATATAAAGTGATCAGAAGCTGCAGATATTTGCCCAAAGTGAACTGTAGTGTTTCAGTATGGAAACAGGAAATCTAATGAGTGAATCAACATTTGAAGCTTGTCAGTTTTTCCACACGAACAAGATATTTTGGTCCAATAAATGTGAAGTGTGCTGATGTCACATGACATGGTTCCCATATAAAACAAATCTATGACTTAATAGGACAGTGTGTAGTTAAATGTCAAACCAAAAAAGATGTGCGTCCTTTTCACCATCTACTGGCTTGTTATAAGGCCTATAAAGCATCAGTCCTGAAATAAAAACCAAAGTAAATTCTTGTGGCTCTCCAAATTTAGCCTGCAGGCTTCCCTTTGGCCTGCACATCTTTCAGCAGTACAGGACAATACAGCGAGTTTGAATGGCATACATTTTTATCTACGCTGATTTGAGTGATGGAGGGCAGCAGCTCAGTACCAACAGCTACTGATAAACTTAAAAGAAAGAAAAAAAACAGCAGAGTTAACACAAGTCCATGTACAATTTTTGGACCTGTGAAGAATTTTTACATCTTTCTATGAGTCAAGACATGAAATTTAAGTGTTTTTCATTTCCGGTGTAACACAACTCCTTATACTAATATGATGGAAACCTGTAAGAGACAATCTACCCTTTTATAAATCCAATACAAGCCTCCACATTAAAGCTTCCCAACCAGACTTTAGGAGAAAAGTCACACAAAAGAACCATTTTCCAACCTTTTGCTAAACTTGAACAAATCATCATCTCTCCTCGCCGACTCCACATTTCCTTCCTCTGCATTTACATCATATAATTAAATCCACTGTGTACATTTTTCCTGAACTTCTCCCCAGCTTAAAAAAAAGCCCATTTATTCAGAAATGGTCCACAGTAAAATACTATACAGGAGGAACCCCACTGAGTAATTTCCTGATGTTTCTGAGACAAGCGTATTGGGTATAACAAATCCATGTAGCTACTCTCCATCTCAGTTAAGGTTAAGTGAGTTTTAATTGAGCTTAGAATAACAGAAAACGGCACATACTCACATTTCTCACACTTGGAAAAATACATGTACACACACACACACAAGCACGCACATATAAAATCACATGAGGTGGAGCTCCAGAAATGTTGAAAACTGTTTGGCAGGCTGCCATCTCGGGCCGCCAGGTAGTGGTGGTGAAGAAAGAAGGGAACCAAAGAAAGGAGCAGTGCGTGAGATTTAGCACATAAACATTTATCACACGTAAACCTGAATGGACGGAGCCAAAGAAATACAGTTTTTCTCTTTAGGTGACATAAATTAAAGCCCAGCAAAAAAAAGACAAAAAAGTCTATGACATGGATGTTAAAACGGTCTGTTTTTAATAGTTAAAACGGTCTGTTTTTCATTAACTAATCCTAACATGAACTAAAGCTAAGAATCAGAAAAACTATCTTAGTTTTAGCTTAACAAGCAAACCCAACAACAAACCCATTCATTCTTGTTTAAAAGGCAGCAAATTCTCCACAAGGGGGAGCTGTTCGGTCCTTCTCGTACCAGTTCTGCATACGCCAACCTGCACCTGGTGTAGGTAAGGAAACCGAGAGCAGATGCCGATGTTGTACAGGCAACCATCAGTAATAGCTTCTGATTTTTTTTACACTTGAACCACCTCCTAGTTATGAGTTTTACACCCATTTGGAGATGAAAAAAGCAAGAGTCTGGGTTACATACAACCAACAAACCAACACAATAAATACTTCCAAAAAAATTATTCTAAAATACTCCATCACTTTCTCCAGTATTCAACAGAAAATGTGTTCTAGTTTACTTAAAATATTACATTTTCTTTTAAATTAGCTATTTAAAAAACGCAGGTGTGTAACGCTTAGCTTGATTTATGGTCATTCAGAACTGGTTCTTACGACGTGTTGTCCGTCCACATCGGAAATCAAATGTGTTTATGGTTGTTCGAAGGCGGAGTGAAAAGCCGACAGTCAAGTAAAAACATTCATTGTGCTGCAGTCGGTCGTTCACCTAAAAAGTAACAAAAATTGAAGGAAATTGAAATTGAATGAAAAAGGAGAGCTAGTGAGGGAAGTGTAACCCCTGGCTCCTTTCTCACCTCTGCACAGCTGGCCAATCACTGCATGAAGTAGGTGCGAATGTCGGCTCGTTGGTGTCGGAAAGAAATGGCCTGCTGTCTTACAGGTGTGTGGCGGGGGGTTCTGAAGGTATTTGACCATCCAACAGATACGTCTGCAGGAGTATATCGACCCCTTTATCTGCTGCATGTGGTCCAAATGTCAAAATTGCAGCAGATATTTCCTTCTTTGCCTGTAGATGGTGACGTTAAACTGACTACATCTGCATAGGTGGCACAGGTTAGACTGCTCCTCTCCAGTAGAGTCACCAGTTCACTCAACATTATTACTGACGTTTTTTCATCAATACACATACACATGTAATTTCCCACATTATGGAGTTACAAAGTATTCACTCAAGCTTTGTGCTACTGACACTAACTGTAATCTATCCAAACTTGACCGCTGATCGTCCGAGCAGACGCCAGTTTGCTGAATGAAAAGACCAACATAAAGAAGCTTTGTGTTGTGTTTGTTTTTATGTCACAGTTTCCTCATTGTCATTCAAATTTGCCAGTTAGCTAACCTGCTCCGGTTAACTCTGCCTCCAAGAAATATTTATCACACTGACACATACGCACCATGTCGTGCCTTTACCCAGGTTTTTATGTTTCTAACGACCTACTGAGTCACAAAAGGAAACAAAGATACCCATCTGTTCACATGCCATCTCTATACCAACAGTCCCCTTGTGTTATTAAAAGAGGTGGGAACGAGTTTTGGCTTTTGACTAAGGGCCTTTTCCACTGTTAAAACTATACAAGCAGAGCCAAGTGTGCAAATGTGAGCATTTCATCATCGCTGAGCATGCAAAGTGTGTGTGTGTGTGTGTGTGTGTGTGTTGTCTGGCGGTCGACTCCTGCGGTACCTTCCAGCTAATGACTAAAACCAGACTGGAGGAGGCTGTGACGTGATTGGCACAGAGTCAGGGTCAAAGTGCAACAGGGTCCCTGCCCAATAACGGAGCAGAGATTGGTGATTAGTGTCAGTAACTTGTCAATCAAAGTGTGTGTAATTCATGCGCGGGCGGCTATGGTTAGAGCGCTCCTGCCAAAATATAAATAACAGCTCAATACAGGCATAGAGAGAGTAACCTGCACACAAACCACATAAAAATACACAGATTCATTCATACAAACTTGCACAGATTAAAGGCAGCGCTACACACTGAACGTCTTTCTCACAAGGCTTTTTTAGCTGCTGTCGTCACGCCAAATCTGGTTTTCAAGTTTTTATCTTCATAGCAGGTCAGACAAATGTCAAAAATATGATCTTATCTAGCTCAAAACGATAAGTCGATTAACCGTTTAACAATGTTTTTTTAAAGCAGAAATGCCCAAAAATCACGTTCCAGCTTCTCAATGTTAATATTTGCTGGTTTTCTTTAGTCCTCCTCCATGTTATTAAATATATTAAATTTATGAAATATCTTTGGGATTCAGTCACAACAAGAAATTTGAATAAGTCAACTTGGACTTGGAGAAATTGTGATTGTGTGCATTTCTTACTAGTTTCTGATATTTTAATGACTAAACAATTGAGATTTCGATTAATCTGGAAAATTTTCTGCAAGTGAATTGATAGCAAAAATAATACTTAGTTGCACCCCTAAAATTTTGTAGCATTCCTGTAAATTTGACATTGCTGATACTGAGTGATTACTACTACACTTTGTGTGAAGAAAGGAAACTTTAAGAGGTGCTATGCTTTTTAAAACAGTCAAACTTATGAATAAAGAGAGAGGAACAACTGTCACTATTACATGTGTAGCACATACACAAACATGTCTACACACACACACACACACACACACACACACACACACACACACAGCACTGGGAAAGCCCCGAACAGTCAGACATGCAGTACATACCAGACACTGACACACACAGAGGATTTAACTGGGTGGGATGCTCATAACCAGTAGCATTCCTGCAGCCATCGATGTCTATGTGTCTGTCTCTAAATGTGTGTAAAGGTGCGTTTATACTGTGAGTGTGTGTGTGTGTGTAAATGCTGGTTTGTGTGTGTCTAACAGCATTAGACAGGGTTCTGCCTGCCTGCTGCAGAAACAGGAGCAGAAACCCGGCAACTTTCTGACTGCTGGAAGGCCGATCTGGTTTCAAAGCCAGAACAAGATGTGCTGCTGCCAAACAGCTGTCTGGAGCTGTCCGAAAAAACACAAAGTAATAGTTGTAACACCACTAAAATCTCCCAACACAGTCTGAGTAAAGCTGAGTAAGCCTCTTTCACACATAGTTCCCAGTAAATTACTGGGAAGCTTTCAGGCACTGCTAGTGATTTTCACTATTCACACATGCAGCTACATTCAGGAACATGTCTGTCTCGCGCCTTTTCACACATGCCATGACAATACTGGAATAGATGGGGTAAGGGATATGCAAATACGTCATCAGCAGAGTCTTGTGATTGGTCCGCTCGCTCCACGTGAAAGCGTCTTTTGTCAGACGGACGCAACCCTTTATGTGCTTGTCCCTGCTATGTTACTGCTTTCATTCACAAAATAGCCGAACCAGCATTTTCCCTGAACTGTTACTAGGTCCTGAGGTGGGAAATTGGCAGTACAGATTTCCCTCAACATTGATCCCTGCTCCCATTCACACATGACCCCATGCAGGAAATGTTCCTGGACATTTCAGGGACAGACTGCATGTGTGAAAGGGGCTTTACAGATAGTATCAACGTCAGGGTGGCAGAAAGGTTGAGGGAAATGACAACACAGATGGAAAAAGTGAAGGTTTTATTACTCCTAGTAATGTAAAATATTATCTAAAACACTTTAATTGGCTGCACGTCCACCTACATCCACTGAGTGGCACCAGCACGAGGTAAACTGGAGTCTGGATGTGTAAACACAACTAAAAGTGAAGATTTTATCTAAAAATATCCAAAATCTCCAGACTGATGAACAAAAGTTTTCATAGTTTTGTATTTTTTCAGCATTTTTGTTGGCAGGTACCAGGTCAACTGATGCACATGTACAGTACATCATGTCAATACATAAGTACATAAAGTTTGTCATCTAGATTTTTAGGTTTCTAAACAAAGAGAGGGAAATAAAAATCACATTTAGGTGAAAAAAAAACAAACTGAAAATGTCTGTGTGAGATCAGCTTCTCTGCTCCAAATAATACAGCTGATATGTTGCTAAATCTGACCTCAGATCTGCAGGGCAGTTTTCACACAACACCCTAAAAGTCCCTGCTAAGACGCCAACTGGACTTAAGTTCGCAGTGGAAATATTCCTGCCATTAGTTCTGCTTCCAGAGCCAAAATACCAACAACAGACAGGGAGGTGCAGGGTGGGAAATACTGTCGGAACAAGTAACTATTTCTTCTCATGTGCCAACTGGTGTCATGTTGCCCCACAGCAAGGTAATTAAGTGAATGTTAAGCTGTAATAAATTACATTAAAGCTGCTCTAATCAAACTTTTTATACTAACAATGGATCAAATTACTGTGTGAAAGGGGTCGATCATAGTGATGAGAGAGAATTATCACCTGACTCTGCAGCTCCTCTCAACCTAACGGAGCATTTTAGTATCTTTCAGCTCATTGTGGTCAACAAAAGATCAGTTAATGCAGCTTTTAAAGCTTTAGATTTTACAATTTTATAACTTTTTCAAACTTTTCCACGGCTTCATATCTGACAGTGCTGCTGTAGCATAACCCGACGCAGCTTTTACAAAATGTTATGACATGTGAAATCTGTTTTTGTTGGATGCTCACAGCAATTTTGCAGTTTTTATTTGTAATTTTGCAATCAAACCAACTCAAACGCATCACGATTCTCTCAATTAATCTCCAACTTTTATTTTCAAGTTTCCAAGTCAGAATCCTAAGATCGCCGTCCAGAATTTCAGGACTTCTCACATTTTCAAAAACATTTCCAGTCAAAGAAAGACGGTTTTCACACTTCCTAACGTTTACATGATTTCGGTCAGTTGGCAAGTTGCCCCAGAGGTAGATCCTTAAAATCCAGGGGCCTAATTTCTGTGTTTACTATCAGTCAGACTAAGAGACAGGTATTTATATTAAAAGGTTTTAGTCAGACTCTGAGTTTCCCAAATCTCTAAAACTGACTCATAGTCACAGAATGGTTACACTTACAAGATTAAGACACAGGTTGCAAAATACTGCATTTTTCCTTCATTTATCAGAGGAATTCTGCACAGGAAATTCAAATCTATAACTCATCTTGTTAAGACTTGTTTGCTTTGGAGATTCAAATGCTGTCACAAACAATTACCAACGCACACCGGCTCATTTACAGACACCCACTCCTCCCTGCTCATCAGAGTCTATCAGCTCCTCTCTTGACACCTTGCAGGTCAAAGGTTACTTCCTGTGAAACATTCTCGATCTGAGAACACTGTCTTCACGTGTGTGTCTGTGTGTGTTTGCATGTCTGGCTAACAGACCAGGAAAAGCGTCACCTCATTCTTGTCTCCTCCCTCACCTTCCTTCCCTTCCTGCCGCAGCCTCAACACGACAAGGCTCAAATATTCACTTTGAAGTCATGAAACTATTTATGAGAAGCATCTGTGTGCGTGCCAACGATGATGATGATGATGATGTGTCGTGTATGTACGAGCCCTTTGTGCATCTATTTTACGTTATTGTCCGGTCGAGTGTTTACCTCCTGACTGCGAGCTTCAGTATCCTGTACGATCCCTTGATGAGGATGAGGGCTTCCTGTCTGCTGCCGTAGAGGGCGGATCCATTTATGTTAATGAGCTCATCGCCCACTTTTAGCTTCTTGCACTGGGCCGCCTTCCCTCCATCCTCAATCTGGACATACAGAAGAAGAGACAAAAGATGAATTGGTTGAGAAAAGTTGGAAGGCAAACAGAAGCACATTCAGAAACAAGCGAATTGTACGAATAAAAAAAGTCATACGACGCTGCCAAACCGACTCCTTTAAAACCCATTTTTGGAGGCCTTTTTTGTTAAACTGTCTCTGTCCCCATGGCAACGGCGCCCTAAAGAGCATCTCCAAAACAGCCTGTACCAAACAATCCCACAGAAGCCCATCACATTCCTCTGTAATAGACTCTGTGTGTGTTTGGCACAGTGGTGACTGCGGGTCACACAGTGGTGAGGCCTGTGTTGTTAATGCATTGCTGGGATGTTTCGGCACGTTTTTCATGCTGCGGAGGGAGAAACGTTGATGAGTAGTGTGCGGCGCAGTGTGGTGTGAGGTTTGAGTTCGGCCATAAATCACATCAACAGACATGAAGAAAGAGAGGATGAAAGAAAGACAGGAACACACAGATGGACATAGTAACTAAGTGACTGGACCACCGACAGGAAAAAATGTGAGCCAACTGTGATGATGTTACAAAAATTTGTGGTAGATCTGATTATTTTTAAAGATGTTTTGTACTTGCTACTTTATTCCAACATATTAAACGACTGTAACGACAAAGTCATGTATTGTTCAAACCATCTGACAGAATTCATAAACTGGTATTTTGCAAGTGGCAGCAAACTAAAAACATGAAACAGAGCTGTGACACCGCAGAGAATTAGAGTTTGTAACAACAAATATAAAACCTTTCATGGTCTTTAAAGGAGAGAATCACAATTTTTCAAGTCAGGTCCCCAAATGAACACCAACCCATGTTTTTCTTGCTGTAATCATTCCTCCTGTTCATACTGACCATTAGAAGATCCCTTCATAATGCACTAACAATGTAAGTGATGGCCACAAAATCCACAGTCCTCCTTCCTTCTGTGCAAAAAATGTATTTAAAACTTTATCAGCCGTCCAAATGAGTCAAATCAAGCGTATATCTTTCAACGTTACAGTCTTTTCAGTGCCAAAGTCCCTCTTTTTGTCAAGATCCTTCCACTGCAGCTGAACAGGAAAACAACGTCCGTCGAGACACAAAGAGGGATTTTTTTTTTTCTAAAAGAACTGTAACTGTGGAAGATATCCACTTTATCTGACAAGCTCAGACTGCTGAAGCCTCATATTAGCTTCAGATAAACTTTTAAATACATTTTAGCTCAAAATGAGGGCTGTGGATTTTGTCCCCCATTGTATTGTATTGTATTTGTGTGTGAATGCATTGTTTGTGTGTTTAATGTACACTTAATGCTTAAGGGCGGAAGGTATAAATCACAAGCGAAAGCAGCAACAAATGTCCGACAGCAATAAATAACGACAGCGATAGCAACAACTGCCAGGCATCTTGAAATAGGTTTCTTATAATAGACCAAGTTGCACGAGTTTTTGTGTCTGCCATACTGGAATAGTTTGGTGTGGCACAAGTAAAAAGCACACAAGGGTTTATTTCATAGATGATTAATACCATTTGGGGTAGGCTGTATTAAATGGTTGCTATGGTGTTTCCACAAGGATTTTCCTCTGTTAACAATCAACAAATAGCAGGTTAGATCATGTTTTACTTCTGTTCTCCTGGGTAATGAAGCAGGTTAAAAGCGGGTAAATTACACTCCTCTTTTCAGATATAAAATCCAGGTCAGATCCACCATTAACTCGGTATAAATTCTGATTAAAGACACTTCAGGGGCATATAAGAAGGAACAAATTCCTGTTTGCACAGTGTGAAAATAGAGAGCAGACTTGTCCATTTCCCCTTCTCTTCTCCCTCTCTCCATCCATCACTCCCTCCATCACTCATTCATTCATCCATTCTCTCACTGCTGCTGCAAAAAATCAAAGGAATGCATGTCATGGAAACACAGGTCCGATTTTACGGTTTCAGGATTTTACAGACACGCAGCGGGGAACTCTGCCTCGTGAGCCAACTCAAACATAAATCGAGATCTTTCATATATTAACTCGTGCACTCCGCCATGTTCTCTTGGGCCCAATGCTGTCACGAATTCTGGCTTCAAAAGGTTAATATTTTAAAATTTGATCCTGATAGAACACCACACCAAAGGTGGAAAACCCTGAAGCATGCAGCCACATTTGAACCGGGCCACTTCATCATAACTTTTGGGTTTGATGTGGGTCAGGTTTGGTGTTTGTGGAAGTCAAATTTGGCTCCTGTTGGGAGTCTTTTAAACCGGTTTAGGTGGACTGGGATCCAGTTCAAAGCAGTTCAGTTCAGTTTTATTGGTCATACGTAGGTTACACAGGGTCAACGGTACAACAGCCTGGCTGATAATTTGACACTGCAGTCAGGTTTCTTGCTGTCTGGCTCTATTGAAATGTGCTTATCTACAAATCTGATTGTTCTTACTTGATCAGTTTTAATTTGCATTACAGCTGCAATGATGAATTAATTGATTAGCTGATCGACAGTAAATTAATCTGCATCTATTTTGATAATAATCATTTTAGTCATTTTTTAAGCAAAAAAGCCAAACATTTGCTGGTTTCAGCTTCTCAAATGTGTGGATTTGATGCTTTTCTTTGTCATTCATGATAGTAAACTGAATATTTCTGGGTTCTTGACTGTTGATCAGAGAAAACAAGACATTCGAATATGCCACCTTGGGCTGTGGGAAATTATAACCAGCATTTTTCAGTATTTTCTGGCATTTTAAAGACAAATTAGCAGATTAATTGATCAGGATGTGGGGAAAATTTTGAACCTAAATGTTTACAAGATTTCAGACAGAATTCAAAGTACTACATCAGTCTCAACGTGCTTAAAACGTTTCAGCTACACCTGAAACACTTTGCTGATGCCTCATTTTTTTTCCACCACCCGCATTCCACAAAGACCCTCACTACTCTGCCTCTGATTGGCTAGTACTCGTTGTCTTTGTTGGTTATGTTGGTTACGTTTAGGCATGAGGAGTGAGATGGTTAGGGTAAAAAGGTCAGGGTCAGAGCCAATCACAGGCAGAGTAGGGTCTTTCCAGAATGCAGGTGGGAAATAAAATGATGTAACGTGATGTGTACCGACAAAAAGCGATGTGACATGAAGAAAAGTGATGTGCAGGAAAGTGACATAATCACCCTGCTGGAGTGCTATTCTGTACTCTTCTGACCTTTGACCTCCACATGAATGAAAACAAAGATTCTCTTCACACAGAGAAATGAAGTGTCATCATGTACTTCACATTGAACTTTGGTCTGTGTGTCTAATCAGTCTCTCTCTTTGTTTAACACACACACACACACACACACACACACACACACACACACACACACACACACACACACACACACACACACACACACACACACACTCAAACTGAAACTCTGTTTTCTGTTTACACCTATAAAAAGATTGTTGATTATGCTCTGTGAAAATGAAACTATTTCCACACACATTCCAAACCCGTGGACACACACACACACACACACACGAGAGCCTGCAGGCTGAGCTGCATTTGACACAGTGTTTGTGCTCATTAGCTTCTAATGAGTTTTTTCATTGTGAAAACAAACCAGAGGCAAAAACGGCCTCAGTGGTGGAATGTTTAACACTGCTTACAATAAGGAGGACTGTTAAAACATACACATAAAGAGTTCCCAAACACAACATGGATGGTTAAGAAACCCAAATACACAGCAATAAATTGACCTCTCATTAACCAGCAATGTAATAAATGTGGGACTCAACTGAAATAAACAAACACACACGTAGGGATGAAACAGTTACCGGTTTCATGATAAACCACGGTAAAATTCCCAAGAGTTAGTATTACCATTTCAAATTTTAATTATCATTAAAACCATGTTCGATTAACGCACTTTGAAAAACTCACTCAAAAACCTCCCAGACGCAGGCGCAGCATGCAACGTGTGTTTGTTTTGCATCAATGAAAACATGGCGGAAGGCAGTGACGGCGCTGTGGGGATTTTTCAGCCTTCTAGGAGGACTAAATCTGAAGTGTGGTCGTATTTTGTTTTTTTTAAGAGTGCTGCGGGAAACTTTATCGAAGATGGTCACTGTCTGCCAAACATGCAGAAAGAAAATAGCTGTGAAAGGGGGCAACCCTTCTTCATCTTCATGACCACCACCCACTGCTTTATAGCGAATGCAAGGTAAGTTAACTTTTAGCTCATGGTTTGTCCCTCTAACTTGCTAATAGCTTGTCAATAATGTAAACTCAAACTTTCAGTGTTACCTACTCTTCTAAAAACATGTTGACTGAAATCCCAAATCTGTACAACCTGATGTTGGAAAAAAGTTTGGCTCAAGGCACATGATTTGCTGCAACTACTGACGTCTGGACCAGTGAAAGTGGGGCTGGTCAACCGTACATCATCTTCACTATCCATTACATCACCCCAGGCTGGCAACTGGAATGGAACCAAACTGGCAACTGGAAACGCAGTTCTTCACAGAAGATCACTTGGCTCACAACATCAGAGAGTTTTTTTTGAGAATATGCTGGAAAAGTTGGGGATCAACAAGAAAGACCTGGTCTGCATAACCACAGACAAGGCAACAAACATGATCAATGCTTTTGAAGAGTTCCCAGATCTGTGGCTTGGGTGCTTTGGCCATAATTTGAACCTGGCCATCTCAAAGGCTCTGAAAATTCAGAGAGTTGACACACCAGTCAAGGCCTGCCATCATCTGGTCCAAGGCTTCTCACAGAGCTGGAAGAGAACTGAGAGAAAAGCAAGCTGACCTCAACATGACACAGAAGGTTCTGATCCATGATGTGGTGACCCGACGGGGGTCTACACAAAAGATGCTTGAGCATTTCTCAGCCAACAGCAGCCAGTCTGTGCGACACCAGCCGGAGAAAGAGGAACATGGCATCTGACCAGCTATTTGAACCTCCGAGCGAGTTTACAGAAGCACTTGCCTCAGAGACACGAATGACACTGTCAGCCATTAAGCCTGTCCTGGATCACATCACCTGTAATGTTCTGGTGGAAAAGGATAAAGAGCCATAATGAGAGAAGACCTTAACACCAGATACACAGAGAAGGCAGAGAGAGTCATGCACATGGCTTGTTTCATTGACCACCACTTCAAAAGGAGCTTTTTAGATGAGTCTGAGGCTGCAACAGTTGACAGCTGTGTCCAGGAGGCCTTGAAGCTGGCACCTGCACAAGTCAGCGAAAAACCACAAAGCAGCAGCAGCACCTCCACCACCAACACCCCCACAGCGCCATCAGAGGGAAAAGGTTGGGTTGGGTTGCTGGGAAAGATTACCTCAACGAGGCAGCAGAGAGGTGAAGGGGGTCAGATTCTGACCACCTCAGAGGACAGAGTGAAAGAAGAGATCAGAGTCTATCTGTCTCTGCCGAAGAGCAGAAGAGGATCCACTGCTGTGGTGGAGGGGTCATGCATCAGAGCTGCCTCACCTTGCCAGGGTTACCAGGAAACTTTTGTGCATCCCGGTAACCAGCGTGACATCAGAGAGATTGTTCAGCGCCAGCGGGCACATTGTCTCCCCTCACAGATCACTACTGAAACCAGACAAAGTAAATATGCTGACATTTTTACATTTCAATCTCAAGTGAACAAAGATACAAACATACAGGATGTTAGGCCAGCAGCACCTTACTTCTTTATGAACATCAGTGCTGTTCATGTGATTTTTTTACATATTTTGTGTTATTTTAATGTCAACACCTGCACATTAGATTAGTTTACATATGGTTGTATTGTTCTTACATGTACATTGCTTTGTGTATAACGGTTGTGTTGCTTTTATATGCAGATTTGATTTGCTTACTTAAGGTTGTGTTTGTGGTTTTCAATACGAAACTTGGTGAAATGATTTTCACACACGCTGCGGAGGAAAGGTTGGAGGAAAATAGATGGGGATGAAGAGAGGAAGGGGAGGAGAAAGACAAAATGAAGGAAAGGAGGGAATGGAAGGAAAGATGATGAGAATGAAACCTGAAAGGGCAGGATGGGAGGGAAAAAGGAAATGAGATGAGCGGAGGAAGAAGAGAAGAAAGACACAAAGGGAGGAGACGACCTCAGTGGAACAGGCTGTAATTTGCAGCACACACACGCACACACACACACACCTGTGGGTTTTATATACTTAACCCCAGCAAGCAGGTATGTGGGACATAATTAGAGAGTGGTAATAAGAGAGTTCATTATGGGCAGAGCAGCCAGATGTGTGTTTGGTGTGTGTGTGTGTGTTAGCTGTAGTAGGGTGACATCATACCTTACCATTCTGAGCTTCCACAGACTATTTTTATACTTCTTTATATTTACATTATTTGGTTGATATGAAACTAAGTTCCAAAAAATAAAGATGGAAAGCTGTAAGACTGCATACAGTCTGAGTCTTTTTAACACGCTCAGCAACTTGTGCCATCATTCAAAATATCAAACAGCCATAAATAAAGTGGCAAACATGCACACATTTGTCACACTCTCGCTTTATGTGAATCTCAACTGTTGATCAGGGTTAGTAACTGTCTTTCTTTCTTCTATGTATTGAATAAACCACTTTTCAGCTAACTTTAGTTCAGTTTCACTCCAGTATGACCTACATGCCTGTGCAGTGTGCGTGCACGTGCATGCGTGCGTGTGTGTGTGTGTGTGTGTGTGTGTGTGAGAGTGGGTGGGTGCCATGCTGCTGAAGGATGTCCAGACAGGGTGAGGTCACCCCAGGCGCTTGGGAGACGGAGAAGAATGCCCTCTCTGTGTGCTGAAACACACACACAGGTCAGACACACCCTTTTATTTTTAGATCCGAGGGGTGACTTCATGGTGTGTGTGTGTGTGTGTATGTGTGTGTGTATGTACAGTGGCACGGCGCCCGTCATTGTACCCTACAAAATAAACGGGGAATCCCCATACTGGTCTCAGGCTGTCATCGCTCATCTATCACCTGACACACACACACAGCAAACAGTCAGCTCCTGTCTGAAGATCATTAATAGCGAGATAAAGACACAAGGATATTGTAGCAGAGTGTGTGTGTGTGTGTGTGTGTGTGTGTGTGTGTGTATTCATGTGTGTTAGGGGTGTGTATTTGTGCAGCTCTGATAGAGATGATTAACACAGCAAACATCTGCTCTTCAATATTAAACAGCAGGAGTTACCCCAAATTGCTTTACAGTACACATCTGTGATTGTGTGTGTGTGTATGGGAGTCTGTCATATACTACTTTTGGGGACAAATTTCAGACTAAAGACCACTTAATTGGGGATGGCATGTCCAACTGGGGACAAAAGCCGTTTCCCCAATTGGTAAAATGCTGATTTTTGGTGCAGTGGTTATGGTTAGTGTTAGGGTAAGTCTCCAAGAAATAAATGTGAATCTATGTAATGTCCCCAAAAGTGACCTAGGATAATATGTGTGTGTGTGTGTCTACCAGTGCAAGGCGGTGTCTAAACATGTGTAAACTGTGCATGTAAAACCATACATTACTGAAAGGTCGAGACAGAGAAAATGAGTAGCTCTCTTAGATAACACGGCTTTGAGAAAGTCTGGAAGCAAACAGTGTTTATATACACATGGGACACCATAACACACACACACACACACACACACAAGATGCTCAATAACTCTGGCAGGGAGCACTCGCTGGGAAAAGCTGTGTCATTTCTTTAACGGAGAAGATATACAAGAATTAAAATCTGCATTAACACACATGTGCACATACATGCACACACTCAAACACACATCTGCTGGCAAGAAATAAAGAGTTTCTCATCTGTTTACATGAAGACATCCAGAGAACACAGAGGATTTTATTCCAGGCCTCGGAAAAATATTTACACCCAAAGATCGGAATAAATGTGTCATATATTTAAGTGAAATAAGCTTAAAATAAGATTTCGCTGATAACTGAGATGCATATGATTCCCACATGCATAAACATAAACACACAGACGTTTGTCATGACATCTCTGCATGTTAAATCTGATCTCCTAGGTTTATAAACTCTTAAAAAAATATTTATTTAGTCATTTAAACATCTGTTAAAATCCAAACTCGTGGGAAAATCAGCTTGCCAACAGTCCTTTACCAAGATTTGTTTTAATGTGGTGCTGTAAATCGTTTTGTGAGCTCATACGTCACCTTCAGAGTGTCAAAGTTTACTCTTGCATCATACGTGTGTTTGTTTATGAGGTATTCTGCAGCTGACATGATAAATAAACTACAGTCCTGGAGTAAATAATCATTACTGCTGGATCAATCTGAGGAGGAAAACCTTCTATTTTGCTTAGAAAATCATAAGGTCTGATATTTAAATGTCCGCTTCATGCCACATTGCTTCTTATTTGGGCAAGTTAAACACTTTTTAAGAGGTTATAAACACATGTGATCTGATTCAAAATGCAAAGATAGAAACTGCTCTGTTCAGGTGAGTTTTTGGATACTGACTCCTTATTTGAAATTCTTTTTCCAACAACTTGATTTCACTGAGGTTTCTTGAATGATGGCACAACAGAGCCCATTGCCCGCCTGTCAGCTTGGTCCTAAATAGAGTCGTCAACCTGACAGGTCAACACATGATCCGAGACCCTGCAGGCACCCCCGCGGCTCTGTGTGGCCCCCCAGGACAAAGACCCTGTGGGGAGGGAGGAGGAGAGGCTCCCAGGACCCCCTGCTGCACACCAGCTTCATGCTCTGTGCTATTGTCTGCGTCGCCACCGTTCAGCTCCCAAACATAATGCCTGTGTCTCAGCTGAGAAATAAATTTGGAAACAGCGGTCTGCAACATGGAAATACTGCTGAGGAGCTGGAGGTGGATGCTGCCAGTTCTTTCTGCAGGTCTGGAGGCAGAGCCCAGTTTCTCCCACATTTCCTGTTTTGATAGTGTTGCTGGTTCAGGGCAGCTTACAGCCTCAAGACTGAGTCACTCGGTGTTTGACCTACTCTCCAAAAAGAGGTTAAGGACTGCGTATGCAAGAATTATCACACACAAACTCCTCTGGTGCAAGGCACTGCCAGCTCCAGGGGCAGAGGTTCAATTCCCTGTGTATGACCTACCAGTGCTTGGCGGCGCCTCATTTTTCACTTGATATTTTGTGGTGTTTCCTTATTTGAATCGAGGGTCATATATTTGTTGTTCATTGTAAAACTGCCTGAGACAAATGTGTGATTCAAGGCAATAGAAATAAAACGGAATAGAAATTGGTCCAGTGGATAAAAAAAGTTTGTGCCTGATACTGTTAGCCAAGAAATCCAACACCACCCTTCTGATGGATACTTACCAGTTTGCTTACTGAGCCCACAGGTCTGTCTGCTGTTAACTTAGCCGTCCACCCAACACCTACGCCTGCATCCTATTCTCGACTTCAGCTCAGCCTTCAATACAATAAACCTGGTAAATCTCTTCAATAAACTATTGGACATGAATATTGACCCCTGCATACGCCACTGGATCCAGAGTTTCCTGTGGAGAAGGCAGCAGAGGGTTAAGATAAATAGCCTTTCATCTCGACCTCTGACCCTCAGCACAGGCGCCTTCCAGGGTTACGTCCGCTCACCTCTCCCTTCACGCAAACCTCTCCGCATCCCACCACAGCTCAGACCCCATTCTTAAACATGCAGACGACACAACCATAATTGGACTTATAATCGACAACAACGAAGACCGATATCGTGAGCAGGTAGCCCAAGAACAAGCACAAGAACTCATTACAGATTTCAGGCACAGCCCCTTCCCCAAAAACCCCCGTACATGTCTCAGGAGATCCCATAACCATCACTGACTCATTCAAAGTTCTTGGCACACGCATCAGCAACACACTCAAATGGAACATCAATACAGACCACATAAACGAAAAAGCCCAGCAAAGACTGTTTTTCCAAGAACGGCTCAAAAGATTCAAAGTAAAACAAAACCTCCTCCTTTAGTTTTACACCGTCATCACGGAGAGCATACTCACCTCATCCATAACAGTCTGCTACGGCAGCACGGACAGTCACACACGCAAAAAACTGCAGCACATAGTCAGTAAAACCTCCCATCAGCTGAATCACTATATCACTATAAGTCATGTGTCTAATGTGATGTTAATATCTGCCTGTTTGAGGTTACTGACACTGTTGAATTGATCGTAACCCTCCATGCTGTACTGAAAGCAAATTCCACCAACCTCAGCCGTGTGGTCATTAATAAATGATTGATTGATTGATTAATTGATTAATGGGGACCTTTGCGTATGCTTGTTTAAAAAGCAGACTTAAGGCTGCATTCAGACCAAATCCGGCAATCTGGCACTACAGTGCAGGGGCTGCGGTGGTGGGGGCGTGTTGTTTGAGGTTCCTGGTGAGACAATGAAATACGATCCAGGAAGTCGAGCTGGACCTACAGATTAATGCATTTAAGGACTTATCAGAAGCCAGTCTGGTTCAGGTGTTTTTAGTGGACTGGACTTAATGATGACAAAAACAGCTCAGAGACGAGCCACTTGTCTTGTTTGATCTCATTACGCCAACAGCAACAACCTGGTGACAACCAATCAGCCAAAGAAAACAATGCATTAATAGAACATTAATAATTTCTAATGAATTTATCTGGATGAATGATTATAAGAAACTTGAGTTTGAACCTTTTGTGTGACTCATTTTATTTGTAGAGGTTGATGCAGAAGCCAAAGTTCTTTGTTTGCAATGTAATATAAAAAGTTTTGTTCTTACGTTTGACGAATGTTTCACCACTGCAACTTTATTTTGGTGTCTTGTACGTGCACGACACAATAAGCTAAGTAACATTAAAACACTCCAATCCAATCCAGTTAAGGCAAATCTAGACTAATAGCATAAATATTACAGTGAGTGGAATCAGGATTTGATCATAAGGCATTTTTAAAGTCACGAGTTGTGTAATGTGCTCTTGCTAAGTGGTGCAATATGAACGACTTGATGACTGAGTTGACAATGACTCAGTTGTATTATATGTGAGCAGAACAGTAACATCTTGGTAGCAACATCTGTTTCCCAATCTGACATCAGCTTAATTTATCTAATACCCAAAGGTCCTTCTTTTTTCAGTCTGATGCCCTAACTGGCCAGTGTGCACGTTGTTTTAAGCAGTAGTTCCCAACATTTCTGGTTTGTGACTCCTTAAAATGAAGTAATGACCCCTCATTACTGGTTAGGGTCTCAGTGTGGACAGCAGTTCAACCAAAAAGTGATTTTTCTTTCTCATATTGTTTCATTTAGAGGCCTACAGAGGTGAAAGTACTCAATATTTCACAAGAAAAAAAGGCAAAAAATAGAGAACAGTCAGAAAAAATAAACATAATTACATGTAACATAAATGTTTACTTTTTTCTTTCTTATTATTCTGGGACAACCTGCTGGGATTTCAGCCCCCAGGTATCACTGATTTAAGGCAGTAAAGCATTTAAGGGTCCTTTTCTTGTATCTATGGCTTTTTTGAAGCTAAAGAAAAATTTCCACATAAAGTACCTAACTAATAATCTCTACCAGATTTAGTGCTCAGTGTGGTTCTACAAGTAGAGCAACTCACCTTTTATCTCAAAGTATGTCAACCCTAAGCTGGATTTGGGGAGATGCACCCATGCATAGATGACAAATAAGCTTTCTTTTTCTCAGGCAACTGCACACACAGAAACAGAAACACACACCCTTCGTCAACCTCTGCCCTCCAGTCTGAGCCTTGTGAGGTTCTCCTCCCTTCCTCACACCCACGCTCACACAAGGCCTTCTTTATCAGGGCGGGAGGAGGGGAACAGCGGAGATGGAAAAAGAAAAAAGCTCCCACGCTCACACCAAAAGCGCTAACAGCTAGATATGTGTGTGTGCATCTATATCGGCGTCTAGCTCCACTGATCCCCGATGTTGCAACTAGGGTGTGTTGTCCTTAAATGCCCTTTCCATGCAAACATTAAAGGGAGCAAAGAAGACAATGATGCCCCAGACGGGGAAGCCTTTCCTGGGTAAAGTTGCAGTGTTGTGGCCCCTTAGAAGAGTGCAGACCCCCAGGAGAGGAGAGGAGAGGAGAGGAGAGGAAAGGCAGGAAAAAAGACAAGAGAGGAACGATAAAAGAAGAGGTGAGGAGGGAAAAGAAAGGAAGGAAAAGGTAGAGAGGATGACAGGAAAAGAAAAGAGAAGTAAAGAAAAAAACAGAAAAGAGAAGAAGAGGAGAACAGAAGAGATGAGATGAGAGGAAAGAAAAAAAGAATGGAATTAAAGGGCTGGAGAGGAGAGGAGAGGAGGAGGAGGGGAGTTGAAAGGAAGGAAAAAAGAGAAGAGGAAGGGGAAAGAAAAGAATATGAGTAGAAGAGAGGAGAGGAGAGGAAAGAGGGGGAGGTGAGGAGGGGAGTTGAAAGGAAGGAAAAAGAGAAGAGGAGGAGAGAGAAGGAGAGGAGTGGAGAGGAGAAAGAGGAAAAAGAGAAGAGAAAAGGAGAGGAGAGGAGAGGAAAATAACAGAAAATGAGGAGGGGGAGGAAAGAAGAGGAGGTGAGGAGGGGAGAGGAAAGGAAAGGGAGGAAAAAAAGAGATGAGAGGAGAGGACAGGAAAAGAAAAGAAAAGTAAAGAAAATGAGATGAGATGAGAGGAAAGAAAAGAAAAGAAAGGAATTAAAGGACCGGAGAAGAGAGGAGAGGAAAGGAAAGAAGACAACAAGAGGGGAAAGAAGGGTTGAGAAAAAGAAAAGGAAATTAATCTCAACACTGAGTGATCATCGATTCATCTCTAACATCTTGGATTCAAACTTGAAACCACAGAAACATCCTGCGAGCTCGGTCACATGGATGAACACGGACATGTGAGTAAACACTCACTTGAACACAAGTCATCTCTCCCTCTCTCCCTCCCTCTCTCCCTCTCTCTCTCTCCTTCTCTCTCTCCCTTTTTCCCTCTCTCAGGTTAACAGTGTGTGTTTTGTTTTCGCGAGAGGAGGAATGCGTCTCAGTGTTTTTACATTCCCCCGATCTGTTTGCCTCTCGTGGCTCCGTTCGACCGCAACACACACACACACACACACACAGTTTTGGACAGACTCTCCTTCATAGTGATGGACCTGTGCCTGGTTGATCTCTCCAAGAGTCTCCAAAACACTCACACTTCATACTTTTCCCTCTTTTTCACTCACCAAGCTCATCTTTGCCTCTCTGTTCTGTGATGCTGTTTTGCTCTTGCTACTACTTTCAATCGACATCCATAATGTGTGATAAAAAATTACTCCGAGAGTCTTGTGTCTGTTACTGTCTCTTTTTTTCAGTCTCTTAACGATGACTTTAATTATCTCTATTTCGTTTTGTTTATAAAAAGTCAGAATATAATGAAAATGCACAATATCATTTCCCAGAGTCAAAGGTTACGTCTTTAAATGAACAGTCCAAAACCAAAAGATCTTCTGTTTGCAATAATGTATGACCAAAAAAAAGCATTAAATCATCACATTTGCTGAATCCAACAAATTTGGGTATATTTGCTTAAAAAAGGACCAAAACTGTTGATCGATGGATCGGCTAATCGTCGCAGCTCTACATTTTTTTGCATCATGTATGACGCAAATGTGGAGAACTAATGCGATAAGAGACTCTCTGACAGTCTCTCCTCAATTATCTGTTTAGGAAAGTTACAAAAATTGTTGAACGCAGCCAGAAAGAAAGTTGCAGAAGCGATCCCAAAAGCATTTCATTTAAAGCGTACTGAGGCCTTTACAGTCTTCATTCTCTACACCAAGTCCACTTATTTCTCCCTCTTGTTCTCACAACTTAGTCTGGCAAAAAAAGCACCAATACCACTCAGGATGGTTATGTTACTTCTTTCAAAGCAGATGTAGTGATGTGAGGTAGTATACAGGTTTGGATGGACTGTTAACAGACAGGAAAGGCTTTGTGCATGTGTGTGTGTGTGTGTGTGTGTGTGATGCACTGTTATTTTAAGGTTTTGGATGTATATTTTCTGTACCGTCTGTCCGCTGCTTCATAACATCCTACAACTCTGGTGATTTTGTTTGATTCTCCATGTTTGAATCTAGTGGACTCAACGATTCAAGACATGAAAATCAACACAAAAACGTATTTAATGGATTGTGGTTAAGTCTTAGTTTCAGTTTTCACCTGAGAAATAATTTTTGTCAGGCTTCTGATTTCATAATGTTAAAAAAAATAAGTCTGAGTTTGCTGGAAAGTTTTCCAGACAACCATAAGGAGTAAATGCCGTCCTTTATTTCTGCATTATAAGTCATGTGTCAACTAGAGATTTATTAAAGACAATTCAAGCATTCCTCCAGTTATATACAAACCTATATCCAAACCCTCAGTCGACTCAGTGGCTTCTTCTGTTTGTTTTTGATCCAGAATATTTTCAGTTATTATTTAAAATGTGCCCCGGCCACTTGCTGGTGGGTCCCACCACTCGTATGTTTTTATTAGCCGCACTCCCATGGCGAGACTAAATATTTAACATTTTTAAATTAAAAAGTCTCCTGCTGAAGGACATGCCAAGAAATGTAGCCATACTTGTTTTTGCTTGGCTTGATCACATACAGACCCCGACTGAGGCACCGTATAAATTCAGGAGGAAACGCCACAGTGACAATATGTTAGAAATAAACAGCTCGAAAAGCAACAACCATGGACCCACAATGTGTTTAAGTGTTATGATGGCCTCGCACGGCCTTTCTAAAAGTATTTAAAAGGTCAACCTGAGGAGGGACACATAAATAAAAGCAGTTATTGTGAAATATGATTTTTAATGTTACTGGCTTCTCGAACATGTTCACTTAACACATTTTATGAGGCTACAAAAGAAGTTTACACCAATAAAAGTTTAATTTAAAGGACCAGTGTGTAAGATTTAGTGGCATCTAGTGGTGAGATTGCAGGTTGCAACCAAATAAATACCCCTCCCCTCCCCTTCCAAGCGTGTAGGAGAACCTACAGGGGCTGCAAAATTTGCAAAAAAACGCAAAAGTCCCTCTCTAGAGCCAGTGTTTGGTTTGTCCGTTCTGGGCTACTGTAGAAACATGGCGGTGCAACATGGCGGGCTCCATGGAAGAGGACCTGCTCCCTCTGTAGATATAAAGGGCTCATTCTAAGGAAACAAAAACACAACAATTTGTATTTTTCGGTGATTATACACGAATTAAAACATACTTATGAATATTATATTCCATTTCTGCCAAGTCCGTCCCGCTAGATACCACTAAATTCTACACACTGCATCTTTAAAAAGCTGTTTTCGTCTAGTCTACCAGGTGTTTCTCTGCAAGAAAGAGCTTTTTTATGAAGAAACTGGTGCATTTTAAACATTTTTTGAATCAAGAGAAAGTTAAAAAAACAAAGAAAAGAAAACTAACAAAAGAAAAGAAACTTAACCTGCAGAAAATACAGAATAAGTAGACTTCACCAATGCCGCCCACAGAGTTTGATTGACAGGTGATCTCTGGGAAATCCAGTGCAGAAACCCCACTGCTTTACACCAGATATGTTCTTACCATGTTAAGCTCCAGTAATACCATCAAAATCTCACTTAATCTGCGAAAACAAGCCCCTCATTACAGACTCTGAGCTGTCGGCCACATCAAAGCTACACTACCCAGAATCCTTAGAGAAGGAGCAGAGGAGTGCAAGCACACTAACCCCCGACCCTGAACAAACGCCAACCTGTCATACTTTAACCCTCAGCCGCCATCATAAAGCACACTCAGCCTCCAGCTCCCATAATCGACCACAACCCCCCCCCCCCCCAGTCACACACAAATAACTGGTCTGTCTAATCCAACATTAGTCTGACACTCAAGCAGTGACACTTAACCCTCAGTCACACACTTCAGTGACAGTCACACACACACACACACACACACACAGGTTTGTATATATGTACACACCAAAAGAGGAAATAGTCCATTCTCAGGATGGATTGGTGCTCTTGGGTTGATATGGGGACGACACAAATACACAAATGAAAACAGTTCAACTTTGAGAGGTTTTTTAAGGACATTTGGAAGCTGCTAAGAAAAACACAGAGAGGACACACGCACACACACACACACACACACACACACACACACACAAAGGTAAGTCTTCTCCGCTGGTTATTTAACTCTTGTTGTGACATTTGGAACACAAAATCTAGAAACATGTTCACAAACAGGAAAACAACTTTCTTATTTATGCATACAGGTATATTTTGGATAAAAAAAGGCAGATAGAATTTCCTGACATGTGATGGAAGAGACCTAAACACCACAACGAGTTAAATATTCAACATTCAGCTCTTTGTTTCGACATCAAGTTTCACAATCAAGAGGAATTTATTGTAATGTTCTGATAAGAACACAACTTTCTATGAAGCAAATATGGACTGAGCAGTGTTGACCCAAACTTTCACACTTCCTGCTTGGTGTTTGTAACGTGGAAGCTGTATCGTGGAAGTTTTTTTTTTTTTTTTTTTTTTTAAAAAGATGATCTCTTCCAGCTGCCATATCTCCAACCAAAAGCAGTAATTCCATTGTATTTTTTAAAAAAAATCAACACCAATCAGTTACTGCCCCTTAGTTCTTTTTTTGCTTGACCACCAACACAAGAAACACACAATATTAAGCTATCGTGAGCGTGGAGTTAATGCTAAAGCTAACGAGAGCAGAATTGTGTTGTAAAACAAATTCCTCTGCATTAAGCATTTAGCTCAATTTAGCGTCAATTCATCGTGTAATCCATAAAACATCCTAAAATAGTGAAAAATGTCCTGTCACATTTGTCCAGATTCCAAGATGACAACTTCAGATTGTTTGTTTTGTCTGACCAACAGTCTGAAACCCAAATATATTCAGTTTACCATATAAAACAGAGAAAAGCCGAAAATTCTCTGATTGGAGAAGCTGGAATCTGAGAATATTTGGCAGTTTTGCTTGAAAAATGACTTAGATGATTAATCAGTTACCAAAATACTTTAATTTTCTGTTGATCAACCAATCAATTAATCGACTAAGCATTCTAGCTTTACTCAAGTGTATAGTTTTTTTATTTTTTTTTATTTTGTGCTTTAGTATAGCTTAATTTGACATTATAAGAAGAGGGATGCAAGCCGGATGACACAATTAAAGTCCAAAGCTCATTTCCATTGTGGTTTCATTGATAGAAATAGTTTTTTGGGAGCTACACATTTTTATACACATCTTTACAACTTCTTCTAGGGCTGGACAATAAACCAAATACATCAGCACCAGCTCAATCCTTACACAAACGCTAATATGTACTCTTCCGCCCTCATTTATGGTTATTAAATTCTTGGGATGGTGAGTGAGATTTAAATATATACTGTGTCCACACACACACACATATATACACACACCCCTGGCTGTGTGTTTCTGGTGGAGTATGGAAGCCATTAGATCCGGTGACCAGCGCTGACAACAGCAAAGGTTAAAAGGTCGGAGGCCTGGTGGGAGCAGAGATGGACCGGATTGATCCATCAATGTCATAAAGAGGACGACAAGTGAAACATTAACTTCTTAACGTGCACTAAATGACCTTGCCCTCTCCACCAAATCTGCCTCTTCCACCCACTTTTCCTCCGCCTCTGGTGTGGTTTCATGACTGGATGTGTGTTTACGAGCGAGACAGAGAGAGTACTTTGTGTATATTTTTACTTTTGTCAGATCAAAGTTGCTTTGCCAGCTTTTAAACTCTTTCTCCCCGTCAATTTTTTTCCTCTCTGGGCTTCCATTCAAGTATTTTTATGAGAGTCATAACGTATCATTCAGGAAAAAAAGTTTAGGCCAAATTTTATTAACAATTAGATCAAAATCACAAAAATGTTCTTTGAGGCAGAAAACGTCTTATGATTGCAGGCAATGACAGTATTGGACATGAATCTGTTGACTTTTTGCCACAACATCCCATATACAGGTTACCATTTGTAAGACGATCATTGGCGCTTTTCTTAGTCTTTTCAGATTAAATAAATCCTCAGTTTACAATAACTTAACCAACACATTTAAGATGCGTGCACAGCAAAACTGTCATCAGTGTTCATCCAAGAATGTTTAAATTGAGCACAAAAATCAACGATATGGCAGTGCTGCTTCCACCACCGTTAATTTAACAGTTGTAGATAGATTTGAAGCACCATCACACAGAGATATCAGATTTATGAGTGTACTAACGATTAACACTGAAAAACCAACACAAACCTCCAATATAAAATTACCTGGTAAAAGACGCTCCAGGGAAGCTGTTTATTTGCTTTAAAAAGCTCTGAAAACCTATTTTCATTCAGTTTCTTTAGAAGAGTGATGGGGTCCTACATGAATGAACAGTTTTGTTTAATTCGCATGAGAGATTTTATGTCTGTGCTGTTTTGTTTGTGCTCTTCTCGCTGGTTTTAACTGTGCATCAATCAGGATTTAGCAACATCTGAATCAAAATGTGATGACAGTTGTGTGGTTGTTTGCTTATGTTGCCAAACCACATCTACAGTCCTGATGAAGCAGATTATCTAAATTTCTCGAACTCTCAAAAACATGAGAATAAGATTAAACTCAATAAATACTAAAGAATGTAAACTTCCAAAACCTAAAAGGTACCATGTGTAGTTTTTGACCTCTAGTAGCGCTGTGAAGCATGTTTTTTATGACTTGGTGCCTGATTTTGGTTGTAACTCTATTTCAGTTCACTTTCCTGCTGCCAGTTTCACCTTACTCCACTGATCGAGCTGCAACTAACAATTATTTCCATTCTCAATTAATCTGCAGATTACATATTGTCTATAAAATGTCAGAAAATAGTGAAAAAAGCCTGTTATGGTTTCTTAGAGCACATGGTGACGTTTTCAAATGTCTTGTTTCCAAGACATTTGATATTCATTTCAAGATATTCAGTTTGCTATCACGTATGACACATACAGTACCAGTCAAAAGACAACACACTTTCTCTACTGTAAATGCATGAAATCCTCACATTTGAGAAGATGAAAACAGCAAATGTTTGGCATTTTTCCTTAAAAAAAAATTCTAAGACGGTTATTTTTATTATTAAAATATACTCACTGCAGCTCTACACTGATCAACATTTGGTTGTATTAACACGCCAAAAAATGTAGTAATGTACCAACAAAAGCCAGGAAAGATGAGGGGGGGCTCGCTAGCAAACATGGATATAAACAATGCAGGGTCCAAAATACTTTTCAGCTTTGCAAATGTTTTATAGGGAAGAAAATGCAACAACATCATCATCATTTGTTAGGCCTGGAGGATGCAAAAAATGCATTTTGGTAAGAAACACTGTATGTAAACATAGATTTGTTTGAGGGGCTTTAAGCAAATGTTATGACATACACCATCATTTAAACAGTATTTGTTCTAAGTATAATGTGACAGAACTTTCCCAGGCTGAGGTGATACTAACAGGTTGAAGACACGAAAATATTTTGCTCCCCTTGACTATGTTTCAACTAGATGTTTTTCCCCATTTTGGTGTAGGTGGTCCAAAAAAAAAAAAAAAAAAAGATGAAGAGATTGATCTTACATTTTGAGATACAGCGAAAAAGTTAACAACACGGCTAGCAATGTGTTCAAGGACTCATAAATGCAGACAAAAGGGCAGGAACACATCAATCTGACAGCTGAGTGTCCAGAAATCTGAAACCTTTAACTCTGTTAATGCTGATCTGTTATCTCTCCATCCATCTATTATCCATCTATCAGCCTACAGCTAATGGAGCCAAAGACAACCCCTAATCCCCCTTTTCTATTTTAATTAACTTCTCTTTCCTGCTTTCTTTTTCTCTTACTTTTCATGCACCACATATCCAATCTTGGCCTTTATTTTATTTTCTCTTCATTTACCCCTGTGTCCTTTTAATTCCACCATGTTCCTCTCCTACATTTCACTCTCCAATCCATCTCTATCACACCCTGATTATACCTCAAACTCATGTTCCTCTATCTGAAGTCTGAACTTCTGGATGTTTTATTGTCATGTGAAAAGACAGAAAATGGTGCTTTTACAGCAGAAGTTTGCTCCTGTGATGCCCACTTATCAAGTTTGATCTCCTTAGATTAGATCAATCCAATCGAGTTAGATCAATTTTGAAATGTACTGTCTTTTTTGATAGTGGTTCTGACTGTACATAGATTTTTTTAGAATAAAGCATTTCTACGTAGGTAATGAGTCTCTGATAAAGAATATCACATGAGGTAGCCTACTGGTTAAGACGCATGCCATATAACCGCCACGTCTACAGCTCAAACCCGACTGCGGACCTTTGTTGCATGTCATCCCTCATCAGTCTCTCTCCACTATCCCTATAATAAAGGCATAAAATCCCCCCACCCCACAAAAAGAAAAAAAAAGAATAACACATGAGAATAAGGTTAGACTGGTACATCTGGATGATGATTTTATTATAAACTGGGAAACTGTTGTGTTGTCCACTTCTGATTTCTCCATGACTACAGCTACAGCAATGAAAAGTTACTGTCTTTGCACATCTTAAGATAATTTAATGCGTTTTCTAATTTTTTCCAAGGCATCCCAGAGTCTCTAGCGGCTGTCCTACCATAAAAAGTATGTCATCATCTGGATTTCAGTATAGTTTTTATGTCCCACATTGGTCTCAAAGCTGTTTCAAAGGCTTTTCTTCATTCTAAAATGAATTAAATTCTGGCCAAGACACTAAATCCCTTTTATTTTTGGGCAGAGACACTGTATATTGACTATCAGCAGCTTTAATCAGCTTTCAGAAACCCAAAGTTAACCTAAATCTCTCAAACTCTAGACATGAATAAACAATTTGGGCAAACTCCTCATAAATCCCAACCAAGAAGAATGCAACACACCCACTGTCCCCCCTCCTCCAGCGCCCGCAAATGTAAGTTCCCCACTCAGAAGTTCCACTTGTCCCACGTTGAACGAGGAGAAAACGTGAGGGAAGTTATGACTCGCAAAATCCCTCTTCTTGACGTCCCCCGAGTAACCCCCGCCGCCTGACAAGGATGGAAGGAGAAGACTGAAAGGATGTTTTCGTCAGACGCCGCCGAGGGCAGACGGGAGGGACGGAGACGAGAAAAGAAGATCCAGTAAACAAAGAAAGTTTTGTGTCATTTTAGACCTCAACCTCGAGTCGGCTTGCCAGGGTAGCCACGAGAGCGGACCACATTGCATGGTGGAATGTGTGTGTGTGGATGTGAGTGTCTGTGTGTGGTACATTTTTTTTGGTTTGGGGCATGGTGAAGTTGCAATAAACTGTAAACATATAAACACAGAAACGCACACAAATGATGCCTGTAACAGCCCTACTTAATCCGACATAATAGCTCGGAAACTACTTCTAATGTCAAAGCTTTAAACATAATAGCTAAATGCGGCTGGTGGAAAATGTTATAAAGAGGAACAGAAACCAGGAACACGGTGAGATTAAAGGAATAGGATGAAAATATTCTTCAGATATTATTCCAGCGTTCCCACTGGAGAGCCTCCCAGAAGAAACTGTGAAATTGGACAAACACATGCAGGTTTTAGCTCTCTTTCATCAAAACTTTTTATTTTACATGAGTCCAAAGTTAACACCAAGAGGCTGGTGTTAACTTGAGGCTGCAACGCCTGCTGGGTTTAATACAAACAATGAGAGTTTAATTTAAAAATGAGAAATTAGTGGTCCATCTAATGGTGCATATCCACCCCTACTGTTACTCAGAACTTGATCCAGATGTCCATCGAACTCCTCATCACACCGCCTTCATTGCTATAATCATAGGAGGAAATCAGCAGTTAGCACTAAAGCTTTGTTCATACTTCTAGCTGACGTGCACCTCCTCAAAAAAAATCACAGCTCCAGCAGCTATGGAGATAGCAAGAACTGTGATTGGTCAGCATTGGCTGCTTGTGTTTTCTCCTACAAGTATCTGATGTCTGTACATATTGTTGACAATACAATATGAAGAAACTTGAAAGAAAGTTATCTTCTCCTTTTCAGCAACACATATGTAACAAACACGTCTCCACTGTAAACCTTCAGCTCACCTTGACCCCTGCTCTCAATCAGAGTAAATAAAATAATGTAAATATTAATGAACAACCTCCCCACGCCTGCTTATATCACAAAGTAATTACTTCTAGACTGAACAGCACACCAAAAGAGAGCGTGTAGGAGTCTTCATGCTACAAGCTACATTTGAATTAAATTTGAAGTTGCCATATGTGGCATCAAAACCACAACAATCCACTTTTTGATTGTCTGTGTTCGCTGTTCCTCTGATGTTCCTGCTTATTGAAGATTTAGCCAAATGACGATAAAGGCTAAAACCTTTCAGATGTTTACATTGAGGATTATACAAGCTAAAGATGACTTCAGGGCTGCAGGTCTGTTGATTATTTTCTCAACATTTGGTCTATAAAATTTCAGGAAATTGCAAAACATGTATCACTGTTTCCCAAACCCCAAGATGCAACCTCAAATGTCTACTTTGTCCTGACCAACAGCCCACAACCCAAAGATATTCAGTTTACTGTCATAGAAGACTAAAGAAACCAGAAAGTATTCACATTTAAGAGGCTGGAATGAGATCATTTCAGTATTTTTATTAAAAAATGACTCAAAACAATTAATCGATTAGCAGTTGTGGATTCATTTTCTGTCCGTTGGCTAATCATTGCAACTCTAGACGACTTAAAGTCAAAACCAAGGCTGCTTAATTGTAACCAATTACCAGATGGATTTCAGATTTCTGCTGAAATTTCAGACTTTGTATTTATTCTGATGTTGAGAGGAATAAATGTGTGTAAGTATGTAAGCACATTATCACTGTAGCTTAGTCCAAGATAAAGTTATAGGTCAAAATTGCACATCAGCAGAACTCAAAACCTCTCCAGATGCAATTCTAGTGGTGTAATCTGAGTGTGCGTGTGCGTGTGTGTGTGTGTTACCCCCCAGTGAGAGAGTAAAGGGGGGGATTTAAAATGCAAAGAGTCGGACAAAAACAATGACAATGGCAGCAGCCTCAGGTCACACACACACAAACACACACACACATGATTCAACTTGTATCTTCTGGCTACTTTTATAAGTATCGCAAGTGTTACATGACTGAAAGTAAAGCTGATATTTTTATGTAAAAATCAATTGATGTGACAAATGAATATTAGATTGTCTGTGTACTGTGTGTAATATTATTGAGTAGACTGAAAGCGTTTTGTTACTGATTATTAAAAGTTATTATATTACTTAAAGGACCAGTGTGTAGGATTTAGTGACATCTAGCAGTGAGGTTGCAGATTGCAACCAACTGAATACCGCAAAAACGCGAAAGGCCCTTTATAGAGTCAGTGTTTGGTTTGTCAGTTCTGGGCTACTGTAGAAACATGGCAGTGCAACATGGTGGGCTCCGTGGAAGAGGACCTGCTCCCTATGTCGATATAAAGGGCTCATTCTAAGGAAACAAAAACACAACAATTCCTATTTTCAGGTGATTAAACACTAATTAAAACATATTTATGAATATTATATTCCATTTCTGCCAAGTCCTTTCTGCTAGATGCCACTAAATTTTACTTACTGCACCTTTAGTTACTTTATTCAGTGCATTTTAATCAAAGTTTTCTTACTTTAAATCTACACACACACCAGACACAATGCAACAAAAACAATGTTGTGAGTGTGTGATGATTACAACACTGATAAACTTACACAGAGGGACTTTTACTTAGTGTGTATGTGTGTATACATGTACGTATGTGTGCGTGTGTGTGTGTGTGTATGTATGTGCCTCCAGACATAGCTTAAAAGAAACAGCTAAGGGCTCCCCAGATCAGAGATAGAGACATTCCAACCCCACCCAAACACACACACACACACACACACACACACAGCTGTAACTTCACAATGTGCTCACCAACACTCAATGTAATATCTCTGTTACATAATTTTGTAATATTTCTAGTCTATGTTGTAGTCGATTAATCAAACAATAATAAATTATTGAACTATTATCTATTCTGATAATCATTTTGAGTCTTTTTTTTTTTTAGACAAAAATGTCTTAATTCTCTGATTGCAGCTACTTAAATGTGAATATTTTCTGGTTTCTTTAGTCCTCTATCATAATTACCTGAATAACTTCCAATATAAATACTGTAAATATCTTTCTTTTTCATCTAACAAGACATTTCAGGATGTCTCCTGATCAACATTTTTCACCATTTTCTGACATTTTATGGACCAAATGACTGATTGATTAATCTAAAGCAGAAAGACCTCGTTGTTTAAGTTGACTCGCCCACACATGTCGTCTGTCCAGCATTCGAACTCTTCAATGACAGATGGAAAAAAAAAACAAATGTTTTTACTTTAACAAGTAAGTTTTACTGAATTTTCCTTTTCTCTTAACTTGATATTGTGGATAAATACAAACATGAATGTGCTCTCTTTCTGTCTCTCTCATCAATATGTTCTATTGTGTACCATGTTGCAGCACAACATATGTTTTTGGTTAGTCAGGACAGTTAGCAAAGCAAGTCAGGGCAGAGGACATGGAAACACACACACACACACACACACAGAACAGACAATAGCATCTCTATCTGATGGCATCCTCATCTACCCCCTGCAGAGCAGATTGCTACTGGAGGCTACCTTTACTGGAATGCAGGGAGTAACACACACCACACACACACACACACACACACACACGTCTGTTTACCTACCCAAGACATTTGGTTGCATACCTTCGACCACATGTCAAAACATTCTTTTGTAAAATCCCTGGATTTCTGTTACTGTCAACAGCAGGACGAGGGAGACAGATTATCGTCTTCATCTTTGATGCCTCTTCTGGCCGAAGCAAACTCCCGACTGCTCGCAGTGTTTTGAAACATGCTCAGCTGGAATGCTCCCCACAAGAAACGCAGCCCGATTTCCGACAGAAGAAGACAAGGAAAAGCCCCTTTCAGCCCCAAATAGAAAACAACAAAACTCTGTTGGAGACTTGTCCAAACAACACGCTTCATACCCACATGTAGACATTTCCAGTTTAGTTGAGGTGAACTTGTCACCAAAGATATTTCACACTGACTCCTATAGCAAGAGAGAGCATCACATATGGTATTTAGTGAGTTAGCTTTGGCCAGGACACGCCATCACAGGGGATCATTCATTTTAAAGATGAATTCAGCAGTTATCTTTTAATAAAACCCATAAGCTCAAGATCCTGGTCGCCTGCAGAGATTAAAGGCTTGAGATAAAATCAAAAAAATTGGATGTTTTGCCAGGACTAGTTCAAGTCACAAGTGATCATTTCACATTCAACAAATGTCCATCATAGGTGTTCACCATCAACCACCAAACACATGATAGATTTTGTTACAATCGTCACTATTTGTCTGGGAATCCTATTTGTGAGGATAACTGTGTGTTTCTCCACTTCATCTTCAAGACCATTTACTGCCAACTGAGCATGACTCCACATTTACATCCCTGTCCAAACACATTATTACATATTTAACTTTAATAACCTGTAGCATGTTTGATATTGTAGCAGTTTTTTCTTGGTGCCTACAGTCATACCAAGGATATATTACATTTTTAGTAGTTTGTGACCCTTAGGAAGACTACACAAATCTAACAACTATCAAATAAATAACCTAAAATCCAAGAAATTATCTTGGTTCACCCTACGGTGTATTGTATCCCCACAGTTCATTCACCCAAATATTTTTACTCAGTTCTGAGTCCGCAGCTCAACACAAATTTCCTCTTTGGGATCCCAATTCCAAAATCTCATCTCAGTCAAAGATCTGGATTGCCTGGAAGATAGGTGATAGTTGGCAGGCTGGTCAAGAGGAGGATGAAGATCTGTGGAAGGTGTGGGCTGCTGTCTACTGATAGTGAGCTGGTGGTCGGTTAATACTCTTAGAGCATAAGGTGAGGAGGGAGTATTGGGAGTGCCCAATATTGGTTTGAATTAGAGCTGCAACGATTTGTCGATTAGCAAGCTGAATTTCCTTAGATATTGCTGAACAGACAAAATCTGAGGACGTCACTATGAGCTCTATTTTTATAGAATAATGGATGAATCGACAAAACAATCGAAAGATTAATCGATAATGAAAATAACCGTTAGTTGTAACATAGTTAAGGGTTGTAAGGTGGGTGTGACTGGGCTTGTGCAGGTGAATCTATGAACATGTTAGTTAAATGTGCAGATTGCCACAATAAATATACTCTCAAGAAAATGCAGATTAAGATAGAGATGTCTTTCTTTTTTTAATCTTCTTTTATCTTTGCCATCTAGAACTTGACATAATTAGCATTAAAAAATCTCTTCTAAAACACTACTAAACAAACTATAGGTGACAACAACACCCGCTCATCCAAATAATGAAGATAATGAAGACTGCACACCAGTGAGACTCTGCTTCAGTCCACTCAGTACAACATGTAGAGTCTGATGTTCATTTAGATAGCGGACATGTCTGGTTTGCAGAGCTCTGGTGGGAAAAACCCAGTGCAGCCAGTTCACATAAGCAACTGTGATCCATCAAAATAAATGTCAAAAACATAAGACAAGTAATTCTTAAGTGGACAGCATTATTTAGCAACTGATTCATCCTTCTTAGAAATGGCATACAAGTGGAAATTTAACAAAACCTCCTCATGATTTTTGGAGAGAGCGCCATTTTCAAGGTTTTTAAGCAAAGACTGATCTATGAGAGTTGTTGAAATGCCAAACTGTCACATGGGAGCGCCGCCTTACAGTCAGGGAACACGGCACCGCCAGAAACACATCCCAAACACAAATCACCAGAGAGCTCACTGGAGATCATAAAAAACACAAATGAAAGTGAGCTGACAGCTCAGCAGCAGCTGCCCTGTCAAATACAACAATGGAAGGAACTCACTACTTATTCATCCCGGCCGCAGTTGACAAAAGACACAAAGGACATAAAAGATGTTTATTTGATCTGAGAGATGTCACAAAACACATGGAAATGACAAGTGGTGGTCTTCAAAATGATGAATTACCCAAAAACATACATCTATGTCTGTGATTCTGTTGCATGTCAAGCCCATAAATACTTTTACTCATGTTTTTTTAATGTAATTTAAAAATTTAATATATTTCTACACTTATTCAACTTTCTTTACTTATATTTTGTTGTTTTTGGAGAGAGGGGCTTGGAAAAGGGAGAGTTGAACAAAGAAGGTGGAGATATTGAAAAGTTTTCAACCAACCCAGGGACCTACTGTTAATTACCTAGCTAGCTATAGCTAACAAAATTTGCCAGCGACAGTTTTAATTTCAGCCAAACTGATGGTCGCCAAGTAAAAAGGAGAGGCCTGTTTTTGTTTACTTCTGTCTGAAATCAAAGGCCCAAAGTTTCAAGAATTAATACATAGTTTTGGTGCTATATCTGCCAACGTTATAATTGTAAACTGGTGCGGTGCTATAAGGTCATATGTGCACTAGGGGGCAGTGTTGCAGTTATCAAACCAGAATGCAACGGAAATAAACACAAATGCCAGGAATTAATCCAATTTTCAACTCCAGAAAATAACCCTAATAAATTAAATTAAAAAGGAAGTTTTAAACTTTTGCTACTCAGTCCTCTGCTCAACTAATCAGCATTTGCTTGATGCACAGAGGGCTGACTGGCTGTTTGGTGTAATAACCTGCAGACAGGCTGACAGAACAAACCTAATGACTAACTGGCTAACGTGCTAAAGTAGATAAAACCTTAAAGTCCCAGTGAAACGAAAGTTAGAGCGTCTTTAGCTTCTGTACTGTGACGTATTTCCCAGTGAAACAGAAATTTGGAGCAGTGTGCAATTACAAGAGGGATTTAAATCAAATCTTTCGCATTTGATTGGCCCACTAGAACATGGGCAGGGCTTACAGAGTTTAGCGCCATACAGAGCTCCACACACACCTCCCTCACCTGTTGTTAGATCAGGAGGAAGACGAGGAAGAGATGAATGAATGAGACCTCAGCAGCCACATTGTTTTGGAAATGAAATCAAAGTTTTTGCCCACTGATATCCAAACACACATCTCTTCCTATCTCTCTCCATACTGCCCTGTTAGCTACTGCGGCCCACAAGTGGTGAAGTGCGGTTTTATATGACCAGTGTGGCTAGCTGCTCGCCCAAAGTCACATTTGATTGGATGAACTTTTGTAAATGCCCCTGAGTGCAGGATGAGTCATCAAACATTTGAAACCGTTTTACAGGAAGAGTAAAGACAGGGATTTTGATGTAAAAATGCTGATTTTTGACATATATTCGGCATATAACGAGAGATAAATGAACAATTAACACGGGGACACGAGATTAAAACTGGGAAAATGTACTTTTCATTTCACTGGGACTTGAACCCCACCATCACGCAGCTGATCATTGGCTGCAGGGAAAACAAGTATTCGAGTTACAGAATTATGTGTATGAGCACTACACATACACACACACATGTATCTCCACACCCATCACACACACCCCACAGTAGTAATTTGTTATGCTCCCGGTGAAATGTTGACCAAATGGCTTATAGCCCTCTGCTGTTTCAGACTGTGGAAGCCACCCTTCCCCCTCCAGCAACATACACACTTTCAAAAGGGCCGTGCACACACACTCTTCAAAATGTGGACATGCCGAAAGGGCAACTGGCACATTTATGCAATTTCTGTCTCAACACACATGTCTACAACTGCCCTCAATACAGTGAATTCACCCTAAACTCACCCAATATCTGCTTCTCCATCTTTTTTTAAAACCTGACATGGTTGAGATCTGACATCTATTGACTTCTTGTTCGATCTGTTGAAATTGGACGGATGAACGGATGGATGTCCAAAAAAAATGTAAAAAAGATTCATCACAAGTTTCCCGGAGCCCAAATAATACCAAGTTTTTTTTTTTATGTGGAGCTGCAAATCCTTTTGAGAGACGAGTCATCAACTTCTGCATTTCAAAGTTTATAATAACACTTCACTTGCTTCATGTGTGTATCTACTGATGAGGTATTTTTCAGCTGACAGGACAAACATCACTCCAAGAGTAAATAATCGTTATTGATGTGTCTTGTCTAGAGCTGCAACAGTTAGTCGATTAGTCAATCACCGCCTATTTTGATGATCATTTTGAGCCATTTTTTAAGAAAACATGTAAAAATTCTCTTGTTACAGCTTCTCAAATGTGAATATTTTCTGGTTTCTTTAGTCTTATTTGATAGTAAACTGAATATCTTTGGGTTGTGGACTGTAAAATCATTAGATTGGGGCGCAAGTAATGATTATTGTCAATATTTTTTTAATTTTAGAATCTTTGGTCTTCAAACTGTCCAATTAACAGTCCAAAACCTAAAAAAATATTCAATTTATAATGATAAAAAACAGAGAGAAGCAGAAAATCATCACTTTGAGAATCTGGAACGAGCAAATGTTTGGCTTTTTTTTTTTTTTTTTGCTTGATACACGACTTAATCAATAATAAAAATTCTACAATTCGACTGATTGTTTCAGCACTAGCTCCAAAGACAGCAGACTCACTGTTTCAAAGACACATTCGCTGGTTGATGCACCAAACTTATTTACCCACCTTATTGACCTGAACCAGTTCTGACCCGTAAATATGTCAATACATGATGAGAACTAGTATTACACTGAAGCACGCCTGGACCTTTAAAGGACGAAAAGGCATATATCAGTGCTTGTTGTGGAAAAAAAACTGAGTGCGTGAGTGTGCGTTGGCCACCTCAGCTTAATGTATTAGTTGATTTCCAAAAAAGTTCAACTACTTAATACTCGTTCTCTCTTTTGTCCCTTTCCTTCTCATTCATTCCCCCTCACTCACTCACACAATCACACACATGTTCGTCCCTCTCTGTCGGAAGTGAGGGGATTATGACTGTATTCAGCTGTGGTCCATACAGACACAGTAAACCTGTGTGTGGAGGCTGATGGAAACTCTCTCTGGCCCTCGCTAAACCTAAAACACATTATACGCTCATGTCTTTGTCATGCACACACACACACACACACACCTCAACAGCCTTTTCTATGTGTTCCCGTCTTTCTCCATTTCCTACAAGGACTTAACACTTAATCATTAAACATTTTAAACACTTTTCTGCACCTCCCTGTCCAGCACTCACCGCCTGAGCTACTTTATTGTGTGTGTGTGTGTGTGAGTTTTAACTAGTAGCCACTGGACACAAAACAGCCATAGAGCACAGTTTGATTTTTATCTCCTTTAGCAGTCCCAGTCACATTTTCCCAGGGGCTGTGTTACTGCGTGTGACTGTGTGTGTGTTTCCAGATGACTGAGCCAGGCTTTTCCATTCGCTGCTGTGGTGGTGCGGTGAATATAGATGTACACTGGCCAACGTTTACACCGCCGCTGCTGCTGCTGCTGCGACTTCTCGACAGAGTGGGCGAAACATAGAGAGAGCAGAGGTTGCTTGTCAGTCGGCCTACTTATGCACTGGACTGGACACACACATACAGAGAGAGAGAGAGAGAGAGAGAGAGAGAGGGGGAGAGAGGGAGAGAGAGAGACCACCCCCAGCAGAACACACACCAATAATTACTTGCAGTAATTCAAAGACACCCTCCTTATTTCCAGCAGCTCACCGCCCGCGGTGTGAAACCGTGAGAAGAGGCCGGGAGGAAACGTCGGCCCCCACAACTTTATCGCACAAGACGAGGTCATGACAAAATCTGAGAGACCACACTAAATCTCTCACAAAGCCCTCAAAGTGCCCAAAACACAAATGAAACCAAAACTCTCATCTGCTGGGAGTAATACGTGCCATTTTACACATTTATCAGCTCCAGTGCTTCCTGGTTTCTTCCTTTCTGCAAAACAAGCTCATTCATCAAGATGCTGTTAATGTAATAAACTATTAGCTAAACAAACAAGCAGAGAGCAAGAGAATCCCAATCATACCCCCATCCCAGTCACCCCATTAAATCATTTCTGCCCCAAAGTCATCTGAAGTGGTTTCAGTCGTCTGTCAACACTTTGGGCATTTTTAACTTCCAGTCAATGAAGTAGCAGGAAGATGAACAGAGCCTCATATCGCCAAGGGATCCACCAGGGAACCCTCTGACCCCAAGTTTGAGAACCTAACCATCAGATGATATAGGGCAGGATTTTTATTTATAGACAGTGACAGCTGACAAACCTCAACCATCTCCGGATATTTGCTTCAGCTTTGCACAATAATTTTTTATTCCCTGCAGAGGAGGAGGAGGAGGAGGAGAGAGGAGGAGAGAGGATGGAGAGTGGAGCTTCAAATCTAGCAGTGCATAGGTTTAAACAGAGAAGAGGTTTTCAAGAAAAGCAAAAGTTTGGGTTTTTTTGTTGTTTTGTTTTTTTTTTTAGCATGGGTTGAAAAGTTTAAACCAAGTGACCAGCAGCCAAGCACACCATGAATGAGAAAGCAGCCACTCAAGCTTGCAAAACTTTAACCACAATTGCTGTTTTGGTGGAGCTGGAGTGTTGCAACAACCACAACCTTAAAACATACAATTCCTATAATACTTTTGAGTGTGATACTGCGCAAATATGAAACCTAGACCATAAATATACACATAAACACAAGTTTAACTCAGGGCAGTGTTGGGTCACTTTGAGTAGCTCAGACACATTTTAAAGTCATTTTAGACCATATAACTGATATTTCTCATGCATATATCATTATGTCAGTAATGTCAGTGGTTGGGTCAGCTTACTTTAGTGATGATGAGCGGCTCGCCGTGCTCGAGCCCTCCTTTCAGCGTGAACCCCCACGGCGCGCCCCCGCTCAACTGGACCTGAATGTGGTGGAAGGAGACGAGCTGCTCAACCGTCTCCATTCTCGCACTCCGAGCCGTTTATCCGTCGTTTCTTCCCCTCTCTCGGTCGCTCTCTCTCTCTCGGTTCAGCTAGCTAGCGGTGCCGGTAACAGTCCCTGCGCCTCTCCATCACCGCTCTAACAACAACACCGAATGGATGGACTGGAGGGACGGAGTCAGTGGGAGAGTGCAGGAGGGGGAGGGCAGAAAGTTTTTAAGCTAGTGTCAAACTCGATGAAGTGATGCCAAAAATGGCGGTTGCAACTTCCGGTCAAGCGTTTAACCGTCGACGAAAAGTAGACGTTAGCGTGTTTAACAGTTGTAATATCACTCGATACACCATCACAGGATTCTACCGATTATTTAATGTCACACCTACAGCTATGAATCCGCTTATTTCACCAGAAGAAACGCTTCAATTTTAAACTCTATATCAAGTATTTCCGGTCATACGTTAGCTAGCTTGACGCAGCTTCCAACTTTTGGGAAACTTTTCCCCAAGCGAGGGAGGCAGCCCCTCCTACTATTTAAACGGGGGGATATGGTTGATAGAAAAGTCAACCAATCACAGAGATGCTCTCGGTGTACTTGTCCAATCAGAAACGCATTTAGGGGGAGGGGCTACCAGGGCAACAACCGCTGTATTGTAATAACACCAGGCCGTCTCACAGCCAAATAACAGTATCAATGGAGAGTGGCTGACCCTTTATTTGAAACATGAAACCCGCTATTTTACCGCCAACCCCTGCGAAAAATATCAGTTCATTTTAAGCACTGATGACCAACCCAAACATTACAGCTTACTTTCATTTTCACATTTAATTGCCTGTATTTACATTTCCAGGTAACGTTTTAATGAGATTATCAGAAGTCCCAAAGTAATATTAGGTTATTTTAGCTATGATAGTGTATGAATGCTTAAATCACTAAAGAGTCCATATAAATGTATTCCTGACTAAACTTTACAGAATTCTAATTATTTAAAGGATAAGTTCACAATTTTTCAACAGACAACGATATGAACACTGAAAGAGGTTTTCCTCACTGTAATCATTCCTCCTGTTCATACTGGAGGAGGGAATAAACTTTATGTATCATATAACATTATTAATTGTATAACTCAATAAATATAAATACATTTATTTAGAGTGCGTCCCACTCTGCATAGGTGAGTGAAACAGTGAAACCCTATGTCGAAATTGGCAGAATCAGCAACCTATACAGACCTAAAATAGCACTTCTAGCTGAAGTATTGTTTCAGTCATTACTGGACTACTAAAATCCATGTCCTGTTATTTCATGAGAAGTAATTTTTCTTCCACACTCAGTATGCTAATTACTTCCACAATGCTTCCATACAAACAGCTCAAAGCAGGATAGGCTAATGTCCATCTTGGCTTTAATCGCGATATATGAGAGGAATCTTCTTCTACCAAGTTATCCCTTATATTTCTGCTCATGTGGATGATGAATGTGATCCAGTATGGTCAGGATATGCACGTGTTTCTACCTGTCCATTTGTGATTGAGTCACCAAAGACTATTATCATTCTGCACACAAACTGCTGTAGCCTGTATCTCATTTTCTGGGTGAAAGCAAAGATTGCCAAACGCCTTCCTCCATCCATTTTGAGCCTCTGCAGACCTGCAGTGTGAGCACGTACAGTACATGGGCCTGCAGGCCAACATCAACATTTGATAATGTGTCCCACACATTTCTAAAGCCTTACCAATCTTACCAGTCTGCTCGTCTAACCACCATATTAAGGCACATTGCAACAAGCAATTACAAGCTGTTAAAAACGTTACATAAGCCAAGCTTGCTGGCTTTTTATTCTGCTCCAGTTATATTTAATTGAGTTTGTTTGAGCTCTCTTGCAACAATATATCAATATTATCCTTTATTTTCTCAATTAATATAAGCTTTTTACATTTTAGGTTTATAGTTGACACTGCTGTGAGAGATAGGAAACAAATAAGACATAATGACAGAGGTAGAAGAGATTTTTGATTAAGTGACCCTGTAGCTGACTCATACTGATATGCAAGTTTTACTCAAGCCCAATGAAATCCACTGCACACTGCAAAACACGCCTACGATGAACAGGATGAATTAAGTTTTCATCTATATCTTTATCTATATATCTGTTTTACCTTTTTGAGCACTTTAATGTTTGCTAAAATAAGTTCAACCTTTTACCACAGACTGTTTTGCCCAGGGGACACTAGCCATGTAGTACTTTCATGGACGGCTAATGCTATGAAAAGTTACATGAATATGAAATGTACATCGATAGATTGGACTCTTGTCGTTTCTAAAATAATGCCCTGTCCTAAAAATAGCAAATAATCCAGGTACAATACACGTCAGTGTATATATTTTAAACCTTAAAGGAATAGTTTACAGTTTGGGAAATATCCTGAGTCATTTTGTTTCCAGGAGTGAGATGAAAAAAAAACATTATTAAGTCCATGTCTGTGCGTTAAGTACTTAGCTGGAGTCAGGGTGTGGTTAGCTTAGCTTAGTATAAAGACCAGGTGGACACAGCTAGCCTGGTTCTCTTTAAAGTTAAAAAATACACCTTCCAACACCTATAAAGCTGACTAATTAATGAGATTTATTTTTGTTTAATCAATACACAGACTATACTGCAAAAACAGCAATTTGTGATTAAGCTAGGTTAAGCTAGGCTAACCACATCTCGACTCGAGCTCAGTACTTTAACGCACAGACGTGATATTGTCATCGTTCTTCTCATCTTCTATACTTTGGAAAAGAAAGTGAGTATGTGCGTTTCCCTAAACGTATCTTTTAATATGTGCTGTATCCAGGTGGCGTTGGTGTTAAAGGCTTCATTGATCAATTAGCAAATGGGCTACATCTTTTAAAATGTCTCTGTTGTGTAATCAAAGCTCCGTATGGCAATAAAGCTGCATTGTATTATATATAGTCAAAGTTAAAACAGTTTCCTGCTGCCTTTCGGCATTACCAACATGCAAAGTTACCAGCGATACTATTTTTCAGTGTAGAAATTGTGTTTTTTTTACAGTGAATTTCTTCATGACATAAACTTTCTAAATGTGTTTCTGCCTCAGAAGCTCTTGTAGCCATTTTCTGTTTGTCCCCCATAGTTTTTTTTTTTGTTTTCCCACACTCTCTCTGCAGACTGAAATGATTGGGACTACAGATAATCACTGTTGTGGAATGTCACCACACACTGCAGTGCCACTTAACTGAATGTGTGTGTGTGCGAGCGCGTGCGTGTGTGTGTGTGAACAAGCAACTATCTTGAAAGAACAAGTAAAAGAGGCTTGATAGAAAATCAAAGACAAACAGAGAGAGAGAGACAGATGTAAACATGCCCAGACATCTCACCTCTCCTCCAGACCACGAGGACTTTGTTTTGGTCAGATCAGACAACATTTTCTTTCTAAATCCCATTTGTGTTCTTGGAAACGCTGGACTGTAATATTTGGTTTGGTGGGCAGTGATGCTTTCAAGTGAGATCAAATTTAAAAGACAAAAAAATTTGTAGAGGAGACAGATTTTTTTTTTTTTGTACAGTATGTGTTTCTTTCATTTCTTTTCATTTTAGCAGGTTTTGAATTTCAAGTTTACAAGAAGGAGGATGATGTCCATTCAGCTCCTCCCTGCTGAAAACAATTATTTTACCAGAAGCCTGGGGATCCCAAAGCTCTCAAGCTTCAAATTATACAAGTGCAAACAAACAACATACCAAAAACTGCAATCAGAGAATCAAAAATAGTGTGGGAGTAGTCTGAATACAAAAAACTAAACCACAATGCAAACCGAGATTCTTTTTATACCAAAGTAGGGAGGGAGTAACAAATTACTCAAAGTACTGTAACTAAGTGTAGCTTTAATTGTATTTTTTGGAGTATTTCATAACGTCAGCATCACTATGTGTATAATTTTCTATGTGTCAATATCATCGTTCAGATTATTCTGATGCATAACTTTTTTGTTTGTGGAGAAATGAAAGAATCCAGGTGTGTTGCAGCGTCATTCTACCACCTGATGGCGCCAGTGTCATCCAAGTGAAGACCTACTTCAGCACTTTTTATGTTGCCGAATACAGATTTTGTGTTGTGTCAGCAGAAACTAGCTGATCATGTTGAATTGTGTTGACTGTTTTGCTTTTAATGTGGTCTTTATTTTGTTTTTTTTCTGAATAAGCTTTTGCACTGCACAGTGAAAATGGACATTTTTGGATCTCTAAAATGGAAGAAAACCAGCTTTGCTTGTCTTGGCCACAATGCATGTATTTTATTTATAAAGTCAGTTTTCATGTGATTGGATTTTTTCCCCCTTTCCGTTCAGAGCCACGTGGTTGTTGAAATGAAATCAGTGAGCAAAAATATAAGTTTGCACGTGACAGCAACAACGTGTTTACTCAGTACTACAGTTTATACACGGAGATTACTTTGACTGAGGTGTTCTGCCTTTTCTTAATGATACATCTTGATTTTGAACACTTTTTACTTAGCAAAAGGGATTGGCATAACTTACTTCAAACTGAATCTAAAGTGTCAGACATATTAAACACAGAATTTTAATGACATAAAACATGCACTAAGAATTAAAACTTTGAGTATAAAGTTTAGTACAGTAAGAGTAGTGTATTATCTTTTATTATTTATCTATTTATTTTATTCACATTTTACAAGTCAACCTGTTTTAATTTTTGGTTTTGCTTGTATTCGACTTGTATGAAATGTGCTATATAAATAAAGATTGATTGATTGATTGATTGACTGATTCCACTAAAGAATAAGTATAAAATAGGCTACGTGAAAACAAAAATATGAAGATTATTTAAATTATTTTATGTAAATTATTTAACTATGATAAAGTTAGTGGAAAAACATGTACATTTACAGAAAGTAATTTGTACAGAGTATTTAATAAAGTAATCACAGAATGGATGCAAAGCAAAGTTTACGCACATTTACGCACCAGTCACGTGGCGTCCCTGTGCTCCCGTTGGCGCATCACGCACATCCGAAGGGTTAATTGGGGTCACCGTCAATATCAGGAAGTTGATTGTCATGTCCAAAATGGCCAGTGACCAGGTGAGCCAGTAAATCACGCCCTCGGCCGTGCGGAGGATGGTTGCCAACTATAGCCTCGTTGGTGGAGCTCGCTAGCACCAGAGGTTTTATAACCAACATGAGGTTTTACAGTTTACTGCGTGTCTACGTCCTGATCTATTTTATCTCCCTGTTGAGTTCCACCTGCGCCGGAAAAATGGCCTCTCATCACACCACGCTGAAGCGTAGCCGTCGGAGTCACCAGAGCGCAAAGCACAAAGGCGCGCACCACCGGCCGCTGACGGACGAGCAGAAAGCGGACCAGAACCTGCAGTTCATGTTGAGTTTGTACCGCAGCGCAGCGGAGCCGGACGGCAGACCCAAACAGCACCGAAAGTTTGGCTCCAACACGGTCCGCCTGCTGAGACCATCGGCGTCGTCGGTGCACTACCTGCCCGCGTCAAGAGGTGAAGGAGACAAAATTACTCTCCTCAGTATCTGCATCTGTAGCAAAAACAAACCAACCATTACTGAGTCAGGTTTTGGGGGAGAAGGATCAACGTTTTTATGACTGGAAACGTTTTATTTGGGCAGTGTGATATCTTATTATGCAGACTTTTGATTTTTTTCTGTGCTCCTCCCAAAACCAAGCAGACCTACATAATATCCCAAAGTATACTTTTATACTTTGTAGAACAACCTTTAGAAAACAGGATTGCTGATTTTTAGTTTTCTGATTGCTGGCATGGCTGGAGGTGATTGTGCATATGTGGTTATTGTGCATGATACATTTACTTTGAGCTGTGGAAAGGCTCAGATGATGTGGTCTAATCAGTAGCTCCATTAATCTGCATTTTATGAAACAGATCAGATTGCAGGTAAACAACACATCATTTAATTCAGAGATTCACCCTTTTAAATAATGACACATACTCTTTCACACTAATTGCTCCACATGAAAGCCGAAAACAGGTAGAGTGAAGTAAAGCTGCAACGTCACAGTGGGGCAATATGATACAGGAATATTGATGTAACCAAACCATCTCGAGAAACCAGCAAGAAGCCAGAAACTAAAGAACTACAGTGTCGCATCCACAGCTGGTAACAGGACAAATTTCATTTTGTTTAAAAAAGCCAATAGCTGATGGATTAAAAGCCCTCATATCTGCGAGTGCCACCTCTAGGGAGGAAAGAGGTTAATCTCAGACATGCATCTGCAAAACATTATGTTTTGGCTATGAGGTTTGGCTCTGAAGGTTGCAAATGGCTGAAATGTTTTAATTAAATCTCTCATCTCTTACAAAATGCAGTGCCTCAGTGCCTGTTTCATATGGGACACACATCCAATGAAGCATCCATAAAACTTGTCATTTTTGATTTTTACTGATTTTTAACTGAAAAATACAAAATAGTTTTTCACTGATTGTTCCGTGTGTATTTGTACTGCAAATGCATGTTTTTCAAAAACGATTTAAATTAGTTTTTAACAGTCAAAATAGCACAGTTTTTGTATAAAATATGAAAATGATGAACCCTAAGTATCATGGAAGAAAAGTCTTATGAAGATTGGTGCTAGATAGTCAGTCTATTTTTTTCTTGTTCACTGTATAATGTATTCATTTTTAAAATGTGAGAGAACAAACATAATTAAAAATTTTATGCTTTCTCTTCTGTGCCTCTCTCTCCTTCAGACCACCACTACACCTTCACAGTGCAGTACAACCTTGACACTCTTCCCTCGGAGCAGCTGATCAGAGCTTCATTCATCCACCTCCGCTCTTCTTCTCCTCCCTCCTCTTCCTCCACAACCTCAAGCACTTCCCAGGCCCTCAAACCGCCCAGCTGCAGGGCTCAGATCACCTCACTGGGCAAAGATAGCCTGGTCACCATGGAGCCTTACGAGCTGTGGACGGAGACGGACATCACTGCACATGTCAGTGGACACATCCTGAAGGGGAAGGACCGGAACGCTGCAGGACACTTGACCCTTACGGCCCAGTATTGGTGCACAGACCCTGGGCACGCTGAAGAGGACAGCGGCCTCTTGTGGTGGTGGACTCGTCTACTAGGAGGAAAAAGATGGAGAGGGGAACCTCACCTGGAAGTGCCATCACTTCTTCTGTATCTGGAAGAAGAGAGGGAAGTGAAGGACTGGATGGGGGAGTTGCTGGGGGTTGAAGAGGAAAACATTGTGAGGGGTATTGGGCAATGGCACCCATCTGTTCGCCGCCACCGGCGCTCCAAAGAATCCTCGTCTTCAGAGCCCAAAGATCCTTCACTGGATGCTCTGAAAAATGCCCCCACTTCCTCTTCCTCCTCCTCTTTTTCCACCTCCCCCTCTGCCTCCATCATCTCCGAGATCCCCGACTACAAGCGCAAAATGAGCACACCCAAGAACCGCTGCAAACTCCACTCGTTCCGCCTCTCCTTTGACGAGCTCGGCTGGGGTCACTACTTCATCGCCCCGCCGGTGTACAACCCTCGGTTCTGTCAGGGTGACTGCCCGAGAGTTCTCCACTACGGCTACCATTCCCCCAACCACGCCATCATCCAGACGGTCATCAACGACCTGGGCGTCGGGGACGTTCCTCCTCCGTCCTGCGTGCCGTATAAGTACATGCCCATGAGCGTGCTGGTTGTGCACAAGAAGAAGGTGGAGTACAGGGAGCTGGAGGACATGGTGGCCGAATCGTGCACATGTCGCTAGAGACTTCAGGAGCTTATGAACAGCACTGAGAAAACAGACTAAAGGGGGCGGATTTGATGGGTCATTTGTTTGATCTACAGCTTAGTGGCTAACCATAATGAGCTCGAGACTGGAGGCAGGGAGTTCTTGTGGTTTCAGATCTTCACTATCCCTGTTAAAGCACTTTAAAAGTCAGCTGCTAGGCCTGTGAAGAACTATGGGCTGCACAGACGGGAGGATGTGTCCATTTTTTGATTTAATAATTGTGGAATAATTGCAGTGTGAGCTGGTAGACAGCACTGTGCAGATTAATGAATGTGCTGGTTGTTAAATTCATTCACTATAATGTAATTTTCCTACTGAGATCAAAGCTGGGAAGCATTTTAAGCCACTTGAGGGAAACTTGACTAACTTAATGTAAGTGGTAATTTAACTAAACCTAAGTGTCAGGATAACTTATTAATTTTTTTTTGTTTGTAATAAAAACTGAGTGGCTCATTTGAAGGCCAATTAATGTAGAATCCATCGTCAATATTCAACCACAAACCACAGTCATCTAATGAATATTTTCTTTCATGTGATTGTCTGTGTATTTGCTCATTTTTTTCTGTTTCATTGGTTTTTTTTTTAAACCTGATCTTTGCTTCTCATCAGGGCTGCAAATCTTGCACCAAAGCTTGTGTTTGAGTGTAGGAAAAAAAAAACATGTCTGGGTAACGTGTTCCTCAATACAAGTACGAAATTAGACACTGCTAAAAAATAATTTTAATGGACGAGGGGTCCGACCCTCTCTGGTCTCTGGCCAAATCATGTTGGATATAACTGTAAAGGTCTTGTGAAATGTTGCATTTTTCAACCTGAACTTTTGCTTTTTGTACATATGTATAATAGGAGAGTTCTCCAAAAACTTGTCTTAGAAAAAAAAACAAAACACAAAATGAAGGATTAAGAAAAGGTAAAACAGAGTCTTGAAGGTTAAAGACGCAAGCAGAAGTCTTCTCAGGGAAAAGAATGCAATTTTTATTACAAGTGAAAATGAATAATAAAATAAAATGCATGTTTTCTAAAGCCATTTTTTAAAATCATTTTTGATGTTGTTGAAAAATGTATTCTGTCCTTTAAAACCAGAATAAATCAGAGCTGTAAACTCAACGTTTAAGCCAACATGGGCGAGAAGTTCTCTGAAGAAATGGAAATTTAACAGCAGAGCAAACTCCAACTCCTGAGGAAGATTGAGCGGTACGATTAAAAGCTACAGAACAGACAGTTAGTGGATTTTTGTGATGATTGTTTTGTCAACAGAATTATTTAAACCAGTCAATAAAGTAAACGTACAGGAACTGGTCTCAGGTGCAGTCTGACAGTTTTACAGTGTAAATTCCTGATGTAATGGTGCAGTTATGAAGAATTTAAGTACCTTAAATCTGCCCTAAACTCTTTACATAGATAATCCACTTAGTAATGTACATTGAAATTATTTAGGTATTAATCAGCTACTTAATTTTTTCATAACTTTACCATTAATTTACACTGTAAAACTCGTGCAAGATGCCAGTCTGCAAGATTTATTCTATATTTTATTTATACGTTTTTCACTATAATGAAATATAACTTAGTTTAGTTTTTTGCACAGGTAACAAAACACAAAAACCATTAAGCATTAAAAGATTAAACAAGGATTGTGCTGGTGAGATTAAGAAAGAATGGGGCTAAAATAAAGAAATCAAGGTAAGGACAGAGAAAATTAGAGTTTATCAAGAAAAGAACAAAAATAATCATGAAACACCTTAGTACAATAAGAAGGAAACATAAAAAAGACATCTGATTATATGTGCCAACAATAAAATAAACATCAAAAACATATGTATCAGTTGCTGCTAATAGGCATACAACTGCTAAAAAAAGTTGGAACAAAGCAATATATAAAATTTAAGCAGTTTGGCTCATCAGATAAGATTAGTTTAAAGTTTGTGGGAGAGATGAACATTGTGTTCATATTTTTACCATAAATAACTCTTGTAAAGCACAATCTTAAATAATTTAACATGTTTTTTCATGCAAGCAATCATTTTTTAAGGGTTTCTTGCACAGTTGTGACATAGGATGCACAATAAGGTGCATTAATGCAGTAATGCAGTGAGTCCAACAGATGGCGCTCCTCGCTAAAAACAAACACGTGTGTGTAAAGTTTCCACCAGCAGAAAGGAACCTGGTTTGTTTTATTGCTCACAGAAAAATGAGAGGAATATATTTGGACAAAAACAAACCTCACACGTCCTTAAAAAACAGCTTTCAAACAGATAGCGTGTATTTATTGTGTCTAGTTTGCACACTGTGGCCTCTGCAAAGTTTCATAAACATTTTTCCTTGACCTCACTATCAGAAGCCTTTGAGGAAGGTCATGTGAGATTTACATGAAGGAAGCAGGTCAAACAAGGTACAAACAACTGAAGCATGTCCTTTGTCACAAATATGTAGATAACTAATGTTTTCTCAAATTATTGACCCAGAAAGGACAGAATAACATCTTGACACATTTCCATTTCTGGGTTTCTAGTTTATTACCAGCTGATTTATCTCCCTTTTTTGTTATTTAGTGTTCACAGGAATATTTTCTGGATCATTGGACCCTAGTTTTTGTTTCTTTGGGTTGCTTGTTGTGTAAGAGGACATATATGGTATTTGTATTGGTGTATTTCTAACACACAGCCAGACATTTGAATGTTTTTTGGGGGGTTTTTGGGGTGCAATGTTTCACTCTAATATTGTGATGTATTTGACATATTTTGTGATATTTGTTTGTTGAGCTTCGCTTTGCAGAATGATTTATGTGCAGAGTTTGACACTAGAAGCCTGTTTTTACATTCATCTGCTGAGGAGGGAAAGTTTCTCTGTGCTCACCTTAAATCTCTGTTTTAAATGTGTGCTTGTAAGAGCATGCAAGTTTAGAAACCAATCTTGGTCCAGTGTGCAACTTACACAAGTGCGATGTAGGAACTTGAAACTGAAAATGGACTTTTCAGTAAAGTAGGAAACATCTTGTGTTCAGCAGTTCAACTTCTGAAATGAAAAATATTTGCATATTCATAGATTCTGGATTTTTTAATGAGGGAGAAATAATTTTAAGAATTTGTATTAGGTAAGTGAACTTGAAAAAACCATATCAGACACAAGTTATTATTCAAAGCAGACTATTTTAATATATCTTAAAACATATCTGAAGGGGAGCTTTAAAATCTTAAATCGTATCAGTGTTGCTGGCCCCACAACTTCACTTGGAAAACCTGCACTATTCCTGCTTATGTTACTGAATGACCTACAGTCGCACCACAACAATAATTTGGAAGTTATCTCTCATTTTATAGCTTGTCATACATTTTGTTATAATTAATTTTGCAAGTTCTCCACTGGATCTCAAAGATACAGGCAGATCTGGTTGTTGAAAGAGTTGTAACACACCTGTCACCTATAGGTAAAAGAAAAGAGTTTATATCAGTGTCAGAATTTTAATAAATAATTCCTCCAAAGTATTTTTGCACCCTGAATATATAAAATATCCTCACAAATCAGTGCAATCAATACACTGTAAACTGTGTATCCTTATTTAGCAGATGAAGGACATGAATCACTGTGTTATGAAATGCACTTTGCTCTGTATTAGACAGGTACTGTTAAGTGGGTCACAGAGAAGCTGTTCATTTATCACTGTTTACCGACACACACACACACACACACACACACACACGTCCGCGCATGCATACACACACACAGTCATGCATATATACACACAAACAAACATGGACGTTATGATAAGCTGAGACCTGCGATTTGGCTCGTTGAAACATAACTAATGATAAAAAGATATCTCCTTTCTTGTGGTTTGGATCCATCTAGAGGCATAGGAAAGTCTATCTTCATTTTCTACCAGCGTCTGCTTATATATGTGTGCAAACATATCAGAGGTACAATTATGTTTTCTTCAAAAAAAAAAGGCAGTGAAGGAATTTAATCTGAATTGCAACAAAAACATGGCACAAATGGGTCAAAATCAGGTTACATAAAAGTGAAAGAAAGAAAGAAATTATATCAATGACACTGTAATAAAAGTGTGGTGAGTAAAGAAATGTTCAGGCGCAGTCATGTATTTTGTTCTTTGCTCCAGGACCTACAGTGCTGGTCTGTTACCGTAACTTTGTTACTGAGTGACTGGAAATCTTCAGTCACTCAGTTTTACGGGACCTTCATGTGTCTATTTCCTCAAGGGATTTTGTGTGTGTGTAGTTTTGTCCTTCTTTCCTTAATCTCCTGCGACAGATGTTACAAAATCACACACACAGAGCCGCACATTAGCAAGACTGATTCCCATAAACATCATGCACGGAGGAAAGAAGCGACCTGTTACTAATCATGTTAGACAGAAGCCAGACAGAGACAGAAAGGTCAGTTATTACAGAAAGAGCCAGCCAGAGCAAAAATGTGTGTGTGTGTGTTTCTGTGTGTGTGTGTGTGTGTGTGTGTGTGTGTGTGTTGTAAGTGGTGAAGTGAGTCACACAGAGCGATGGATGTTTGCACTTACTGTATGCTGAGTGTCATGGTTTTTTTACACAATAACTGGAAATAACTAAAGCTTTTTATCTCTTGTGTGAGGAACAGATCGAGCTTACTGTTTATTTAAATAGACATCATGAGAACGTGTACACTGAATCACCACAAGTGTGGTTAACATTTTATATTGTTACCCTGTGCCACTGCATTATCTATGGAAGTTTAGCATGTTAACATGCATGTATGGACTGCAACTGACATTGTCGATTAATTTGTCTTATTATTTATTTAATTAATCAATTATTTGTTAAGTCTATGAAAATTTTACATTCCAAGGTGACGTCTTCAAATATCTTAAAACTGTTTAAAACCCTAAAATATACACTTAGCAAAGATCCAAAACAGAGAAAATCTATAAATCCTGACATTTGAGAAGCTGAAACAAGCGAATATTTTTCCATTTATTAGCTAATCAGTGAATCCACTAATCATTTCAGCACTGCAGACTTGGTCATTGGATGCTAACATACTGACATCTGAGACCAGGATGGACACCACTAACTCAATAGAGACCATCAGCTGCATCCCACTGGGACTACATCTAACCAGAGTCTAAAAGTCACAAGAACTCAGCATTTACCACAAACCATTCAACACAAACACCAAGAGGAAATCTGTTGTGGTGTATGACATCATCATGACTGAATTAACACGGGAAACATTGGCTGAAAGATCAAGGAGGACAGAGAGACTGTCTTTGAGCGGAGACAGGATTTACAACCGTGTACAAACGTAACTGAAGTTCCACACTTAGGTCACATGATGACAAGTGTGCCATCTCCATGAGATGTGGCTAAAAGCTTTGTCAAACTTCCTGTAAGAGGACCTTGTGCTAAGAATTTGTTTTTGTCAAGGATGTATTTTGTTGTTTAGTTTGGAGTTAATGAATTGAAGTTTGGTGGAGCTGCATGAAAAGTCAGACGATCACCATGCCGCTATAGTCTGGTTAGAAATATAATAATTAATTTGAACCCATAAAAACCCTAATTTATTAGTAAAAATCACTGGTATCCAGTCGCTTAAATGCAACCCCAAAATTCAAATGTTTCTCTTTTTCATGTGAGATGTTACGTGGTGGCTGGCCCAGTTTCCATCCTGGTCAATACAGACATTAAAAAATGTAAATTACAGACACTTAGACTGTGTCTACGTGCACAGACAAAAGCCACATTCCCTACATCATGTACCAATGAACCTGGCTTCTGAACCTGGTTGACAGTTTGCCAGATCAGACAAATACAGAACAGTAAACATAGCTCCTGAATCAACAGAGTTTATATGTAGCAATAGATATATAAATACATAGCTGAGAAAAGCTGGGAAAAAGAAACCAAAAACTGAATTTAATAAAAACAGAGCTGCTCAAGTGGCAGAAAACTCATTGGAGAGACAGAAAATATGTTTTTTGTTTGGAGTTTTAGCATCCACACATGAAAACAGGCACATCGCCTCACAAAAGGTTAAAATGATCTGAGCTAATTAGCTGATCGGGCATGGGAAAAGAGATTTGACTGGTAATGAATGATGAATTCACAGACTAAGCAAAAGCTTAGTTAAGCTTTTTGCCATTTACTCCAGCAGAGTCATTTGGTTAGCCACAATGGATAACCACAACACCAAAGCATCTGAAGCAATAAAGTCCCAAAGTTTTTTTTTTACTTGAGGCTGTTTTTTCACCCAACTGAGGCAGCGGTGACACCACAAATCTGCAGTTCAGTTAGGGATTAAGCTACACGGGTTGCATTCAAACTAATGACATGTTAGCTCTCACACATGTGAACTTGATTCTTCTTTTTTTATGTCACATGACTAGCGAGCATTCTTGCCTATGAGTCATGCATCATGGCATCACTAATTTTGAAGCGAAATCAACTTATTTCGGTGGCATTGCAACATATCTGCTCAGTAAATTTGTTCAAAATGTTCACATTAACTTAAACCTTGGTAAAATTTGAGGCCCAAATTTGTGCCATTGATAAATAGCAAACCATGTTAAACGAACAGGAAGCTATTGTAGCTTTTTAGCTTGTTGCACTGTCCACTTTTATATACCGAAATATATAAACTGCTCTACAAACAAGGCATGTTTTGTCAACAGTTATGAAACAGGAGTTAATAGCACAGTTATGTCTTCTTTGCTTATTTTTCCGTTAGCAACCGAGCTAGCTAGTTTGCTAACTGACAGGCGAATGAGAAGTGCTAGCATGTTGCTGTCATCAAGCTTACAGCCCCTCCTATTTTCCCAGGTCGTGAAGATGGAGTTCTCAGTGCCACAGTTCTTTATTTGAACTTGATTTTGTGGGCCCTAGTGATCAAATTTTTGCTTAACTTTGTGTAAAATTGATTATTTTACTCTCCACTTTAACCCATTAAATGAGATCAGGCTACCAGGTATCTTTGTTTCTTGCGCAATTAGCCTTTGTGAAATACTTGCACAACTCCTATCCACAATCTAATACATGCTTATGATAGTTATACATTTTTATAGCAAATACAGTGCAGTTTAAGACTTAACTATGATCAGAATTACAATAATTACCGTTAAAATTGAAATATGTGTATTATGCAACAGCTCACTAAATAAGCTTTGGTTCCTTGTATAAATGATTGTAAAATCATAGGTTCTTCTGAGTTCAAAATGACTTCTGATTACTCTTTAAGAGAGATAAGATATAAGCACTGCCAGAGATCAACTGTCATCACATCCACTTATCAGGGAAGTATTGGCTTTGATTCAAGGCCTGTCCACATTTATAGAGCTCTCTGGGTAACACACTTCTGAGAACGTCATCATGCACAGTCCACACGCAGACTGAAAACTGGTCAGGTGAGGTCACGTCTGCAACTTTCCCTTGATCCGTTTTATTCCCTCTTACTTCATGGCAATCAGAGTTTAAAGTTCAGATGTCACTGGATGGTCAGAGTTTTTTTTTTCTCCAGAGGATGTTGGAATGACAAAAAAGGAAACAGACACAGTCAGTCCATAAAAGCTGTAATTCCAGTCTCTGTGCCCTTTAGAAACATAGTGAATTCCTTCCAACCATAGCCTTTTTTTTGAAAACAACTCCCCCACAGGAAACAATAAAATGTACATTATAACGGAGAGTGTGCATCTTTAAGGTCTTTATAGAAGAGATGAAAATGAAATGTCCATGTTTGTACCCTCTGCAGGAGCAACAGGTCGACAGCAAAGATAATCTCCAAGTAGCAAATAATGCAAAGATTATGTGTAATTGTAACACCTAAAAACAATACAAACATGGTTGAAATGCATCACTTTCAGGGCTTTTTTGACATTATTGTGCAGGAGGGACCTTACAAGCCATTTTTTACTAGAGACATGGTTTGTGTGTTTTATGATTCTTCATGACACAGATTAATATAGTTGTAAAGGTGGACACTGTTCTCAATAAGTATTGAGAAAATGAAAGCTATCACGAGCTTTCGAAATCTTTGCATTTAAGTTGACAAATGTACAAACTATAAAGAGTCAAGAAAAGGTCTGTCGCTAAGCTGGAAACCAGAGCTACCATGGCAGCAACGGTAAAATCACACTGTCATCAGGTGAATGGTTATAATACACCCAGCTTCTTTAAGGTAACCAAAGTTCAGCTGTCAGCACAAGTCAGATTCAGTGTGATCTACAATATGAGTAGTCAGGACTTAGATAGAGTTGGAGTTAGTATCTTAAATCCAGATTTTCAAAATGATTTTATGTAGCTTAATTTAAATCTTTTCGCCTTAGAGATGAATATGAATTAAGACCTAATCATAGGAAAAGGGAAATTAAGCAAATTGAAATGCATTGTGTCTATTACATTATGACATTGATAACCATCAACTGATAACCAAAATCATTATATAACAATGAAAGTGCCCTCTAAAATGTCACTTTTTGATCACTGATGCATTAGAGTGTGGAGTGCCACTATAACTCAATTGCATATTTGTCTTTTTTAAATATTTAAACTAGTTGCATAACACTTTGCATCTCCATTTGTTGTCTAACTCTTATTTTCTGAAGCCCGTATGAACCTTCTCTATCTCTGCAGACTGACTCTGCAGACTGACTCAGCCTGTCAGGCACAGTGTGATGAGTCATGCTTGGCGATAATATGTGATGCAGATGTTCTGAGTTTATGTAGAGCGGGATTCCTGTCAGTCTCATGCTCCTCTGAGGGGCCTTTCAGTGATGAACAACCTTACAGGAATTAGCTCAGGAATTTTCCATTACATCCTTCCGTGATCCTCTGTACTCCTTCATTAAATTGTAATTTTCCTCTTTTTTTCTTTCTTGTTCTTACATTCCTCTGAGTGTTTAAGCATACTTTTGTTGTGAGCCTGTCTTATACTTGATGTGCTGCTTCTCTGTCTTGGCCAGGACTTCTTCTGGAAAATAGACATCCTTGTCTCTTCCAGGTTGACCTGAATTGCCCTTGCAGAAAAAAATCCATTAGTTTGGATAAAAGCTGGCAATAGGAACATTATTGTTCAATCAGAGGCTGAATTTGATGATGTTTTGACCCACACAACCAACTCAAATGCCTTGATACTCTTTAAAAACTGTCCTGCTGGAAATTGAGTTCTGTTTCTGAATTCCCGCAAAGACAACCTTAAGGTTTTCATTTTGTTGGGTACCATGTAATGCAAATGTCCTGCAAAAATGTTGGCGCGCTCACCTTTGTCTTACTAACCCAGATAACAAGATCCAGCCATATGCACACAGGCGCCTGTTTTACCCAGTCCAGGTTCACTCAACACGATGCACCGGACACACTGCACGCTGTAAATGTTTAATGCAAGAAGCCTGCAGCAAAGTTTTGAGTATCTTTCTAGTCAGTTTTGAAAGTCTAAAATTTGCAGACACAAGTCCAACCTGGTGGATCACGTGTATAATTAGGAAATGCCACAACCTATTGACCCCTTTGTAGTTAAGATAAGGATGACTCCTGCAACTGCCCTCAACCAAGGCCTGGCCTTAGGACTGGACTTGGTCCCCATGCAAACGCTGCTGTGTGCCTGCTTACTGCTCATAAATACATAGCTAATGTAGAGGAGTTAGCTAGGTGTTTACTTAATTACTCTCAACGTGGATTGATAAACACAACATAAACATAACTAACTGCAACTTTGAGAGTTTGACTTGCAAAAAATAGCATGACTAATCATCTACTAGCCCAAATGGGAATGTGCTGAAGCGTATTATCCCAATTTTATCGAACATACATACAAGTAGTGTCAAGATAATTCATTTAAATATATGTGGACTGTCAGCTTTCACCTCTGTCCAATAAACATTGTGTATCTCCAAAATGTCAACTTTTCATAACAAAGGAAAGCAGCCTGGTTTTGTGCCAATGCATTTTTCAAGATAATTCAGTGAGCTTTAAAAGCCTAAAACTTTATCTTATGCTTTATCATTTCATCTGAAAGCATAAAGTCAAAGAAATTTAAATTCTCCTCACTTTTTGTGTATGGACATACAAACTGATACTGCAGCTATTGTGCATATTTTTTCATAAAAAAAACAAAAAACAATATAACATCATTTGTGGACTGTATTTGTCCTCTGAGTGGGAATTTCCCATGGCAATGGCCAACAACTGAGAGCTGGCTTTGCCAGCATAAACGTCCATGGTACACTACCGTGTAGCAGATAGGTGTTTTCCACATAGTTTCAGCTTTCTACCATTAGTGATTTAAAGTGTCTGTCCTGTTACATTTGGGAGGATTCATCGTGCTGTTAAGTTAGTCTTCCATTCTTGCTGGAAGACTAATTTGGAAGAAGCTTGTTGGCCTAGCTTGCTAGCATTAGCTTTGATTTCCACTAGACGCCATTTTTTCCCCTAGGATGAAGAAGTCATGACCTGCCCTACTCTGCTTCTGATTGGCTAGTACTCACTACTTTTCCTTCATGTTATAGCTGCTGAATCAGGAGGAGGGTGTTTAGCTAGCGTTAGCTGTCTGTCTTTCATGAGTCCAGATGTGGTGGAGAGAAATGACGTAGAACAAATATTGGACATAAGCGTTGATTTTGTCCCAGGCAAACATTTTGTCATTCAGGAAAGACTGTAACTATTTTTAGTACCTTCACACTGATATTGCACCAACATCACCAGTTGGTACCAAAATTCATGCCAACTGGAAAAGACCAATATAGGGGAAACTAACCCTGCACAAAAAAACAAACCAAACACCAATATATATTCTGATTTCTCAGCTGAAAATGTATTTTAATTTATATGTTTGGTTTTTTTAAATCACCAAACATGGCGATAAATTGTTTTGTTAGACTGCACACAGGCATGAGTCCAGTCTTCAGGTAGGAGACAGGCCGAAATTTATGGAGCACACATTCTGTATGCATACAGTAAGTCACGTGCCAGGGTCATGTGTACTGTGTACCTGCTTATGTAAATCACTCCTGCTGTGTTCATACACAGTATTCAGGCTGTGTACGTTGTATAAGTGGGACTGCCAGATTGCGTCAGGTCAGGGGCATCGGTAGACAAAGATATACTGCAGCACACAGACACTGCAGATTGATAAAGCCTTATCTTAGTGCAAGTTCATTCAAACAGACAACCCCTCTTTAACCCCTCTTCACCGAGCTGTGTCTCTCTGTTGATATTCCTTAATGTTACGATCATGTGCGCCGTTTCTGGCTACAACTACATTGATTCGTTGAAATGTTAAAAAAAATAGTGAAGAAATGGCATTCACAATTTCTCAGAGGCCACAGTGATGTGTTCAATTTGCTTTTGTTTGACTAACAGTCTAAAACGATAAGAGATTCATTTTACTGCCATATATGACAAGAAAGAATGGAAAATTGTCATATTTGAGAAACTGTAACCAGAGAATATTTGATGTTTTTGCTTGAAAAATGACAGAAATTATTATTAAAATAGTTAATTTTCTGTCAATTAACTAATCAACTAATTGTTGTAGCTCTGATGTGTAAAAGAAGAAGATAAAGTGTGTGTTTGTGTGTGAGAAAGAGACGGAGCACAATAAAAAACAGAAAGACTCGGAGTGAGGGTGTTGAATGGCCTAATTTAAGGAAATGATTATTTTTCTGCAAACACATGTCACATTTGGGCCAGAAAAGACAGATAAAGAGAGAGAGAGAGCCAGAGAGAGAGAGAGAGGGGTAGACGACACAATGTGGACTGTGGCTCTTTCTCTCTCCCTCCCTCTTGCTTTCTCTCTCCTGGGATCATGGCCTGTCTATATAAAGGACAGCCCAGCCTTCTTGCCGGTGTCACAGCTGAGTTTGCTGAGTCAGGCTGACTTGAAGACACTTGCAGCAACCCTCCAACTAATGAACACCTGACTGACTCACAGATTTCACGCAACTTCCAGAACCACGACTAGGACTGAAGACTTTTCCAGAAAAGTTAACCGAACTGGTTGAATCCTCAGGAAAGGTTTGGAGATCAGGGAGCTTGCCTGGTTGAGATCAGATTTCCTCAAGACTGAAGAGCAGCAGGACACTTGAGTGCGCAAAAGATGCAGGAGAAAGTCTTCTTCACCCAAAGAAAAGCAGCAGTAGCACTTTGCCTCGTGCTGCTAATGCTGGGTCAGCAGGTGAGGAGTGAACCGTCTTGGCTTGAAGGAATAGTTGTGGTCACAAAATCCAGATCAATGTGTCTGGTGTTAAATCAAATGATGGATGGGTATATAAAGGATGGATTTATGTTCAAAGGGGGATTTCTTGTGTCTTGTTAGTGCAAACCACAATCCAGTTTTTGTGTGTGTTTGAGTATTAGAAACAGATGCTGCACACTGCAAAAAAGATTAAAAGAATCCAGATGAACCTTTAAGGAGAAATAAAGCTTTTTTAGAAAATGCAACAAAAGTAAGGTGATTTGTATTTAACATGTTCTAGACATATTTGTGGGGTAAGAAAGAAATAAAATGTACTTTTACTTTAGAATTTACCATTATGATGTAGTATGAACATAAAAGTGCAAATCTCAAGGTCCACTTATTTGCTGACGAAGACTCTGAAGATATTTGAAATGTATATACTCAGAGTTATATGTGTAAATGTGTATTAAATGTATTTTGTTTCTTTGTTTCCTGCATGGTTCTTTGCTAATGCACATTTCTGTGTCCATCAGGTGTGTGCAGGTCCGTTGGTCTCTCGGGTCCAGTCCAGTTCTGACCAGAGCGCAGATTCACAGGGCGAACACACCGTCCACACTCTGAGGAGGATAGCTCGGATGACCCCACTGTGGAGGATCATGAACAGTAAACCATTCGGAGCTTACTGCCAGAACAACTATGAATGCTCCACAGGACTCTGCAGGTAAATGTGCAGGGAAACATGGGATACCTCTTTGCAATAAATTACCCTTTGTAAAATGTTTTTAAGTTGTAGGAAGTTTTGGGTTGCCAGGTTGTGAAAAATCCTTTTGACCAGTGTTAATACAATTTTGATGTCAGCATTTTTATTGAGTATGTTCGCGTGGTCTCTATTTTAAGATGCTACATTTAAAACCACATCCATAGGGCTACATTTTGTTTTCTTCCATGACGATCATTGAACCAAAAACTCAATGAAAATGAATCTGAGTGAAAGGAGGAAATGTAAAACTCGCTAACTGCCACTGTAACCAAATGAAATTGATCGGTGAATGCAGCTTAGAACTGGTTGCTGTTTAACCAATCTTTCTGGTTGTGTTCTCCCACAAAATTAATATTTTATAACTCATCAATAAAGCATTAGTAGTGATTGACAATTAATAAAGCCATTTGTAACAACGTAGAACTTAATACACAGAAAGCTATTTGTGTAAATTAGCTATGCTGACCAATTAACTGAGTACAAAAACTATATTTTCATATATATCTATAATTCAGTATGTTAGAAAAATAGCACCAAACGTTATTCTTTAATGTTGTATTGTCGCACTTTGAGTTGACACATCTTGCTGTGCTGTTATGCTATGCTAAACTAAATACCTTGGAGATTTGTAAAATGAATCCCATCTCATTTATTTAGTTATATATATTTTTTTGTCTTTCCTCTTTTCCCCTGGTCTCTTTAGGGCGGGACACTGCTCCACCAGCCACCGCGGCCCCTCAGAGCCTGTCAACTACTAGACTCGGACGTCAGCGTGTTTACATGAGTGTACAGCCATAATCCTTACGAGGGGTTCTGATTACTGGGATATGAACTCATCCAGGCCTTTTTAAAATTGGATTTTGCATTTATATGAGCTATTGTGTGCCAATTTTATTTAAATATTCATATGAATTTACATAGCAGGTCCAAGAAAAGGCATGTTAAAGGGGGCAATCACTGCTCCACCTGATACATTTCAAAAGGCAAACGTGAGAAATATCACTAGAATTAAGATAATAGGAGGTTGGCAATGGAGGCAATGGGTAAAGTGTAAGAGGGGAGTCATTTAGTCTTTCATACTTGATATTTTCTATGATAGGATGTGATCATTAGTGACTGAGAATTAACTAACAAGTTCTGAAATTATCTGCTGGTTTTAAACAAGAGTACAAACTATTGCAAATACTTAAAAATTTCCAGTTCTGTGGACCAAAACCTTCCAGCCATTTTAGGAGTGTTTGTGATTCAAGGTGAAAACAACATATTTTTAGTCTCGCAGGCTCTGTTTTACCAGTGACTGTGGCCTTGAACGTAACTCCACAGAAAATATTATTAAGTCTGATGTCTGCATTGCTTGATAATGTTTTATAGCTGACAGCCTGTTGTTTCACATTACATCTTTGACAAAACACTTCTAAAATTTAGCAACTTTTGTGCATAAAACCGTCTCCAGATATTAAACCAGAAGATTCTGGTATTTTCATGAAGGCAGAGCAAACATATTTTTAGCAATGAGACTCTTTATCTGTTGGTTATTTTTATTACAGATAATGATGGAGTCAGTGCAACACACAGGGAAGACTCTGTGTCTTTTAGAGACTCCTGACCTCTACATTTTTCTAGATTTCATCATCACTGTCTCGTGTCATGCATGATAAGTTATCTCTGACTGTGTGCTTGGTAAATCTAATCATTCCATTGATAATGTGCAGCATGGAAACACAATAATGTAATGTTGGATAGATACAGTGATGCATTTTTCCTAATTAGTTGCCATGTGTCTTTTCCAATTCTGGCAACAATTATTACACTAAATTTGTTATCTTAAACCCAAGAATTAAAAAAACGAGACAAAATGGTGACTAAGAGCTTGGGAAATAGACAAAAGGGTTCAAAGACAGGAAAAGAAGTCAGTCGGGTTTTGAAATTGAGAAATAGATGGGAAGAAAATGAAACAAAGAAAAGGAGCAGAGGTTACAAAATATTGATGCAATGCTCGAGTCTCCTCAACATTTTCATATCTTCATGTTGTTTATTTTATTTTATTTTTTTATCTTTAAAACATATATTTAAAGTGGGCAGAGCTTCTCGCTAAAAAAAATTCAATTTTAGTTCAGACACAACTTTGTCTGCTGAGTTCAGCATTATTGAAATACAACAATTTTATAAATAGAATAGAATAAATGAAAAATACAGTAAAAAAAACATTATTCACAATTTCTGTAATGCATGCATATTAATTTTGTGTAATTTACATCCTGCAATGATTCTCGGATACTTTATTTATTCTATCCATTGTTTAAATGTCAGAAATGTACCCATTTGTTTTTGATATTTTAATGGTTTGTTTTAGAATATTCAATCATCCAGACTGGATTTTTTCAACTTTTCCAGCGGGAACTTTTAGATATCTACTTGCTCAGACAATCTTACATTTGTAACCAATAACAGAAATGTGGTAATGAGAAGATGTATCTTGGCTGAGTGTACAGATATTAGGAATATTTTCCTAATTTTCTTTCTTTTTTGCACAACTATCTCCTGAAAACAAAACAGGATCACAGATTTCACCTGCACAGTTTACTTCATGCACAGAGCAGGTGTTGCTGATATTTTGTACACTCAGCATGTTTGAGAAATGTTTGAGTAGGATTGCACTTTGAAACCCAAATTATCTTTGTACTGTGTACTGTCTACTGTATGTACTGTGACTTACATGTAGAGGGGCTGGAGAAAAAGTTGAAAAATAAAGCATTAGAAAAAAGACAAAGTCGATGCTCCTGTGATATTTTTTTCTTATTTTGGGGAATTTATCTAAAGCACATAATTGCTTTTAATAATAGTATATATCTAAAAACTAAGTATCACCACTGTATGAGCACACACATTTTACGACATTCTAGTTGCAACTGTTTAACACCTGAGAGAAACAATAATCTTTCAGTTGATAGAAATAACCGTGTAGCAGAAAGATAAAGCCAATGTTGGTGATTAGATGTTTCATGTTAAACTGGAAGAACACATTCGTTCTCTGTGGCAGAGTTTTGGGCTCCATGTGGGAGCACATTTCTAAGACTATAAAGTCTATTATAATAGATAATATATATATTATTTATATATAAAGAAAGGTATATTCACAAGTCCGATGGCACGGACTTGAGTCATGAATCTCATGAGTTTATACAAAACTCATGAGAGTTTATACAAAACCAAAAAAAAAACAGTCTTTTGACTTGGATTAAAAATGATGTTATATAAGAGCGCGCAGTAAATCAGTTCTTCCTTCTCCTGAGAAAATACAGATATATTCCGACACAATGCTGCACAAACATTCGGCAGTGCAGACAAGCAGACAGACAACAAATGATACCTTGGGTTATCATATTTGGGTGTGCTTGGGTCAACAAGAACAGACATATATACACATATATGATATAAAAGAAATCAATATACATTTTAAAAAGTATTCAATGTACTCTCACAATTGTTACTCTATTTGAAAATTTGGTGAAGGGCACATTTCAATCTGTTTAGAGCTCAAAATTTTCAAAAAGTTTAGGGATTTGATACCCAAGACTTTATTTTTTTTACTTTGTTCCAACCCTGTAGATGTATATTTTCATTCCCAATTTCATTACTTTTATCTGTCTGTAAGTCAGTCTGTCTGTTTCTGAATAACCGCCCACGTCTGCAATGTTTTTCAGCAATTCTATGACAGAAGTGAAAGTGATTATCAGGCTATATTTGATGTATTATTTGTGATTAAAAACAGAAGATGATCACAGTTATTTACAGTGATTCCTACGTGCAAAATAAGTAGTAATTTTCCACCATTTCCCCCCGTTGACCCCACAGAAAAGAAGAGTAATTTAAAGAACAGAAACCCAGAAGAAAGGTAATTGATACTGCAGGATCAGGTTGGGATTTGGATATGTTTAAGTGCACTTTCATCTGAATTAACTTCTGTATGTTCCTGTATGTGCTTTAGTATCAGTATGACCCCACCACAAGAAAGATGCTATCTTAGGTTTAGAAGTTATATATAGTGATTAAACTATTAAATAGATTAAACTACTACTAAGAATATTAGTAATATTTCTTTTTTATGTTGCATGAGGTGCCTGAGTTGGGAATTTTAGCACAAAAGCTGCATGGGAACAATGTTTGCATAAATATCTTGCTCAGCAGAAATCTCCTGGATGTTCGCATGTGTTTGAATGACATATTGATTCCTGTTTGGCAGCACCAGCGCTAATCTGAAACTCCTGCGACTGGTTTATAACATCTGCAGCAGTGCAGGATAACAATGCAACGCTATTATTGCAGAACCTGAACAACATTCTGACTCATGAACTCTGACTCATCTGCTTTTTTTTTTTCATTTTTCATGCGCTAACTTGAAGCCAAATCTACTGTCAGTGTTCAAAAGTCAAACAGCTGTTGGCGTCAACGTTCATTCTTTCACAACGACATTCGGGGTCGAGCCAAGTGTGTGAATGGAACAAACTGAGAGAGAGCTGGAAATCATGTGGATTTGAGAAAAATTATGTCTCCAGAGGGATTTCTCCAATTCTTGAGAGAATGTGCAGAGTCATGAGAAATGTGTGTTTTGCATGCGTGTGTGTTTTGCGTACATACATGTGGGTGTTTGTGCACGTGCTAACATTTACAGACAAACACTTGTGATGAGTCTACACATGTCAAAGAGTTTTTTGTGTCCTATCACAAACCTGCTAAAAACTTTTACCTTTTTATTAACCATCACCACAATCTTTTCTTAATTTTAAAGCGGCGTAAATCGATATTTTTTATAACAATGTATGAAACGACAATGTGTAATGTGACAGGCGTCAGTCATAGTGATGAACCTACAGAGAATTATCAGCGACTCTGCAGCTCCCCTCGGATGTACGGAGCTTTATAGCGAGCTTCAGCTCATTGTTTAGCTGTCTGGCTGCAACTTTACTGTTTTGGTTCACTCTCACCGCTCTCATAATGGTGTTTTACGCCACGGCAGGCAGCAGTTAGCAACTAGCTGGTGAACATTGGGGGGAGCATATAGCAGCTTAAGAGCCAGATTTTTTTCCTCAGGAGTTGATAAGAGTCCAAAAACAGAGCTGAAGGAGCGTGAATATTGGACACATTCACCAGGTGGACAGAAACACGACTCCAAATGAATGATAATGTTGCTGTATAACTGCTGGAGGTGGAAATAAGCAACTGTTTGCTAACTTCCATATCATCTTAAAAGATGATATGTCAGTGAGATGTTTCGCTAACCTTAATTGTACCACATTTTCCGCAGATATTGTAGAAAGCGAGAATTTTGAAATAAGTGCTTGCATTGGACATAACAAATGTTGTTAGTAAATATATTTTAGGTTTTTCAGTGGTCTTTTCTGCTGATTGGGATGAGCCTCTATTTTTTAGACAGACATGACATTAGAAGTAGGCAATGCTCTTCAATTTTAAAAACTGTTTACTGTCATATTGTGAAAAGTTTATGGTCCTTTGGCCTGATGTTGAACTTGGCTGCTTCCTCTATAACGCCATTTATCAAATGTTGTCTAGGCAGGAGTCATCTGGAACTCTTGACCTGCACACAGTGTTTTTCCTACCAGCTGTACTGACCAGCTCTCTGCCCGCCATGTTTATGTGAAAGTGTCCATTTGTAGATGTCAGGTGGTCAGACAGCAGCAGAGACCGACAGGTAGACTGTTGTTGTGGAGAGTTAAATATCTAGAATACTGATCAGAGGTCAGTTTGTCATATAACATTTTCTAATGGGGTTCAGTAGGCCTCCAGGCATCCACTCCATTATGAAATAGCACAGCCTTTACTCTGCTTAATGTCTGTTTGAGGGAACTGTGCTTTTGTTTCTCCTCTCTGACTCTTTAACCTCCTGAAAAGCAGGCTAGGTTTCCATCCAAATTTAGCGCTAATTTTAAACAAATTTCCAGAATATCGGCAAAAGAAATTCTAATTAATGCACATTTCCATCCCCTACCGTTTAGTAAATATTTGGAGTTGGTTCATCAGGAGTTAATTTTTCCAGTCAAGGCCATTAAACCATTTCCGTCCGTTCCGTAACCTTCGTTGCTAAGGTTTTTCCATGTGTTGTTTGCATTGTCAACTCTCGTATTTCAGATCAGATTTCGGCTCGAACATGTACGGATGTATTTGAAAAGTTGACATTTCAAATAAAGAATGTGAAAAAGTAGTGAAATCCTGCCCATTTCAGACAGAGGCTGAACTGAGGGGCTGCATAAAGGGCCAGTATAAGATAAATAAGGAGTTTTTTGAACTGTATCATTCAAAGATATTCCAGCAGAGCCCCAGAATATAAATATAGACCTAAAAATGTGCATAGCAGGTCTCCTTTGAGTGATTGTATTTATAGCTCTCAGTATGGCTGCTTTATGGTACACAGAGCCAACATACAGCGGGTCAGTACCCTTTCCTCCACAGTTGTAACCTCAGTGACTATCGCGCTGTTAGAACACACTGACAGTGCTGCTACACATACGACGAACGAGTTGTTTTATATCGATACCTTGCCTTCCTCCTCTTGCATTATCATCAAGCTTTCCAGTCAGACTCAAAATAATTCCATCTGGTTCAACTTGGTTCATTTGATTTTTGAATTTATTGTGCAAGAGTGATGTATGAGAAAACAGCTGCCCCAATTTTCCTCTTACCAGTATTTCATATGATTCTTGACTGTTATGTTCTGCTGACTGCTGCAAAGAAAGTCATGTGTTTTACATTTAAATGCTCTCTTGTTCCAGCAACTGAACATTTTTTTAAATTTTAGTTCGACTTAGGCAGGTGTTTTAATAGAGCAGCAGACAGGTATAAGTGTGTCACAGGTCAGTATGCTCAGGGCTACACACGGCCTGTGTCCACCTTTATCCCTGTCTGTTTGCTTTTTTCAGATGTATATAAGCCAGGTCGTATATATTTAGTCTCTGTTTAACATAACTAATCTTTAAACTCTAAACACCAGGTTTAAAAGTTTAACATGAGATATTCACTTTTTCTGACTTAATATGTTTTTCTCTGAGGCTGTTTCACTTTTGTTAGTTGTGCTTACAAACACCTTGATACTACTACATTATCTCTCAGGAAATTAACACGAAATTCACAAGAAATTCATTAAATTAGTGCTATATTTTTATCATATTACTCAAACTCTGGGCCATATTTTGTTTTTACATGTTGTATGCATGTTTTTTTTTTACTTTAGAAGTGAAAAGGCCTCCAAGCGGTTCAATAGAAACTATGTGTATGTGTAAAATGGCAACTTAAGAGCTTTAATATCCATTTTTAGATACAAATGACAAACTCTGAGACCTTTAAGTAACTAGACTTTAAGTAACATTCCTTATTTATTTTCAACTTTGGTTTGGTTCAAGTTGAAAAGGACATGCTCCCCACAGCCAAACCATGCTTCAATTTGACAGATTTCTCCAGAGAATAAAGAGGAACAAGTTTCAGTCAGCCACCGAGTCTTTGTGCTGGAATGCACATTTAGCCAGCTGGTTATTTTCAGTCTGTCATTGTGTTTCGTTGACATTTCACTGAATTTAAACACTAAGAACAGTGAGTGTTTTCTTGTTTTGTGGAAATTCCACTTTTCCTCTGGACATTTTTTGACAGGCTGAAGGAAACTGTGATGATATAAGATCTTTTGACATAAGTTGCTCACGTTGTTTGCATTTCTCCGCCTTCCTAGAGTATGCTAAACTATTTTTGCAAAGTCATACAGCAGCAGATTTTCATTTAACAAATCTTGGTTAAGGGTAGCTCACCTCATTCTCTTCTCTTCCTTTCAGGCCTCCATCTGAAATGAAAATGACTGAAAAGTTAGATTTAAATACAAAACCAGAACAGTTAGACATTGTGAGAAATGTGCTTATTTGCTTTCTTACCAAGAGTTATATAAGAAGTCGATACCTGTCACCAATCTCATGTCTGCAGGACTAAGCTGCGTCGCTATGGCTACTGCTAACTTCCGGATTAGCTTTAACTGCTAGCACAAAGACTGGAAACTGTTGGAAACAGCTAGCCTGGCTCTGTCCAAACAAACGTAACAAAGTCCACCAAGCAGCACCTCTAAAGCTCTCTAATTAACACGTTATGCTTTGTTTGTTTAACCTGTACAAAAACAGAAGAGTGAAAATGACCAGTTATGGTTTTAACCGACACTTTCTTAGTCCTGCGCAGTTACTCCCCGGAGTTGCTGGTTGCCTGGCAACCTCACAGCCACAAGAGGATAGTAGAAGTGGTAAAGTATCAGTCTTCTCAACTAGTTAGCTTGACTCTCTGAAAATGTTAAACTATATCCTTGAAGTTAGATTTTTGTGTTATAAATCTCATTTTATAAAACGGGTAGTTAAAATCTCACAATCTGATTGGCATAACTGCCAACACTCCTGCTATTATTTTTCTCCCGCTGTGCTCCCGATTGGTAATTACTCCCATTAATCTCCCGATTTCATAGTTTTTTTTCCCTTTTCGTTATCACAACGTTATCATTAAGTACTTTTCCACTGGCAGCCATGTTTCAGTGTATTGTCATTATTTTGCAGTCTAAAAGTTACCTTTTCTAACTATCATTTCTATTGCTTCAGCGATCCATTCCTATCACAATCTTTTAATGACTGCAACACAAAGCAGAGGTCAGACAAACTTGTTTCTAGGCCCATCAGTAATCGATCAATTGCATTTATTGTTTTCACATTCATCTATACACAGCACTGATGACCCTGGAATAAATCTTTGCACATGCAGCACCATCTGCTGGGCGTTTTATCCTATTGGTACACTGATCCTGATTCACTCTGTTGAGCCCCAGCTCAAGGTCCACTTACAAGCTGATTCTACAGCTTTCAAACCGAATCACATGGTCTTCAGTCTTCTTTATGTCAACAAAGAAGTCCTAAAAGTGCTATGGATGAAATCACAACAGTTTGATGCAAACTGTTCAATAGAGCTGCAACAAATAGACGATCGACAGAAAATGAATCGGCAACTATTTTGATAATCAAAAAAACGTTAGTCATTTTTTAAGCAAAAATGCCAAATATTCAGTGGTTGCAGCCTCTTAAATGACAATTTGAAGCTTTTCTGTATCATACATGATAGTAAACTGAAACTTTAAGGAATTATGACGGCATTTTCTCGATTAATCGAGAAAATGATTGGCAGATTAATCGATAACAAAAATGACTGAATGTTCCAGAAAAAAAAGCTAGAGAATTAGAGTTATTATTTTGTCAAACAATCATCAAGTAGACTCAGATTAGACCACTGACATCAGTTTGATAAATTAGGAAACAATTCCAGCTGTTGTTGTAAAAGAACTTCAACTTAGAAAACAAAATGCTCAAAAACAAAAAGATTTTTCCAGTTTTATTAGACAATTAGCTTCAAAAACAACAACAACAAAAAAAAAAAAACAGTGAACAACCAGTTTGCTTAGGGGACATTTTCCTTATCTAACATAGAAATCACTGCTTCCTTTCTTTTCCAACTTGAATATTATGTTGAGAACTGACTCACTCTCATTCTGCCATGATTGCTTGCGGTTGGGAGTGTGGCGATCACGTCTTCAGATATCATAAAATAACCGATCTATCAGTCGGATTATTGTACTAATCAAGATGCATTATTCACACCAATTCCACAACTTAAAACAGACAGATAACCATGTACATTCTCAAAATACCCTTTTTTTTCTTACAATGTACTAAACAGGTAAACATTAACACACTTGTACAGAAAAAAAAGCTAAATGCACCCAAAATAATGTAAAATAACTAACTGATTGTAAGTAAATGAGTTTTACTGTAATTATACTGAAATAAACAACAAACTAAATGACAGTTTATTGCATAAAACCAGTAAAGTAAGGCATTTCCCTTCTTAAAAGGACTGAAATCTGAAATGCACTAATCAAGCCGACTCAAATCATTGCAACACATTCCCAGATAACTATGAATAAGTATTTTATTTAGTGCACTACATGCTGAAAACTTTCCAACAAATCAACACATTCTTTGTGTTAATACATTTTTTTACTAAACAAATTTTTAGACTGCTATTTTTTTGCAGTTAAAAACAAAACCGCATTCCTGTAGTTTCACTCACACACATAAATTGATAGTTTTACAAGTGCAACAATATTAAGGCATTCATGAAATCTCCTAAACAGGCAGGTGTCCTCTTTAAGACACACCAGACATCTATTTAGCTTTTTTTTTCAAGTGTCATCTTTAAGTAAGAACTATAAAATAAATAGATTATCTGAAGTTTTATTATTATATTATACATCATACAGCACGTAGGACTGGAGGTATAGTGACACGAGCTACGATCTTAGCATATCTGTGGTTATAAATTAGGATCAATTAGAAGAATTATTTTGATTTCTTGAGTCTTCAAAGTTACGGATGAACTCATGTCAGTCAGTGGTTATTTAGCTGTGCAGAAACTGAAGTGCTTTATGAGACTATCAGGGTCAAATCACATAAATTTCCACTAATTTAATCAATACATTCTTAAAAACTGAAACTCTTTTCACATATAAAAAGTCGTTACATCAGTCATATAAGGGGAGAACAAAAATGAAATTTTGTCACTTTAAAAGTATAAGTTTGGTGATACTGGTGATACTACTTTCATGGGATTTCTTTACAATCAGAAAAGTATCACATAACACCTTCCGGATATTGAGGTTGAGGTAATTGCTGCTACAGTTTGTGTGGCGGTTGGGGGAGGAGGTTGCCATGGAGACAGACAGTGAACCTGCATTAACGCTCAATTAAAACACAAACTAAGTGGATATCTTAAAAGAAACTTAAGTTATTTAGATTTATTTGTGTCAAAAATTGATGAGTGTGCTGTTAGAGTTGATGTTTAATCAGACGACTTTTACAATTTTTCACACCTATAAATGAAATATACTGTAACACGTGTCTCACTTCAGTGATCAACAGTCTCTAAAACACATAGTGACACTATGCAACAGATAACCTATTTAAGTACTGTAACTTGTATGTGAAAAATGTTGCGTAGGTGGCTTCACCCCTGCTCTGTGGCGTCCTCTCACTGCACAGCACACGACTCGCTGGGCAGGAAGTCCTGCACGTACGCCGCCACAGCTTTGGTGAGGTAGGTCATGCTCCCAAAGCGGCCGCTGGGGGCACTGTCGTACAGCAGTCTGCACACTCCGGTGGATGGGTCCTTCTCCAGGATGTGCTCCTCTGCTCCCAGGTCCTTCTGCAGGAGAGAAATGTAAAGAGAGACTCTTTAAAATCTGCGCCAAACTGACAAACAATGATCCTGCTGACTCCTCGACATCTGCTGCTGACCTGATCCTTGTAAAACATGTCGTTGGCGAGATGGACGATCTTCTCCACGTGAATGACGGAGCCGATGCTCTCGATCTCCACGTCAGCCAGCATGGTAAGGACCAGGATGGCCTCCACCAGCAGCTGTCTGTACTCAGGCTGGGGGACGCGGTTCAAAACTGTCTCCACGTGGACGGAGAACTTGATCTCGCCGGGGGTCATCTGGAGGAGGAGGAGTTATTATGTTATGATAATATAGAATAAAAATAAGCTATAACTGTAGAAAATACTGTACATTAATAAACACTTAAAAATAAATGAAATAGGCTTACAATTACATTATTTAAATATATTCATATTCTACAGTAATTTATCTGATAAGCAAAACTTCAGTTTTAATTCTTTGAATGACAATATTAAGATTTTATGCTCTTTAATATTAAATCACTTTAAAACTGTAACTTAAAATTGTTGATACTTACAAAAATCTGATTTTTAAGGGGATGAAAAAGCGTTCTGGTTCAGAAAAATGCCATAAAACCCCAAACCTAGTGTTTGGTTTAAAGGTTCAGGGTCTGTGAGCGAGCATTAATCAAATACATTTCTTACCTCTCTGGTGGTTGAAGAAGGAAGGACAAACCCCTCTATGGACAGGCCATGACACTGGAGGACATTATTAATATGGTCATTATTTTACGTACTAAATGTGTATTATTTGAAACTGTAAATTCAGAAACCATTTTTTTTGCCACTTTTATTTTATTTTGTTCCTGGTATTTGCAGATGCTACACAAAATTAGAAAAAAGAATTGTAAAATAAATGTAAAAAAAACTGATGAATTAAAAACTGTCTTTCTGACCTTCTGCAGGATCTTCCATACTTTCTGGTAGAAGCCGACAGGGACTCGGTTCAGCGCTCCGTCCAGACGCCTCCTGCGCAGCCACTGGCCGTGTCTGGTATCCTTGGAAACCGGAATACTCTCCGGAATGTCCAGAGATTCTATTGATGGAAGTCTGTATCTCTGAAGAGTAAAAAAAAACAACAAAAAATCAGATTTGCAGTTCTGTTTTTTTCTGGAGGAACAGCACAGCCTTCCTGTTTTGTGCTGTACAGCAACCCAACAATTTCCTTTCAAATCTGACCAAGTGGCTCCTCATTTAAAATGCAGCTTATTTAGCGAGGTGCACCTGATAAACCGGCAACTCAGTGTATACGCTAAAAATAAAGGTCATACACAACTGGCGATTTTTACCCCAGAATCCATGTTTTCTATGCCCAGCGACTGAGATGGCATGCCCTGAGAAGCAGAAAGGCAACAGAAAGGAGGGGAGAGAAAACAGAAACAGATGTATAAAAACACAAAGTCTGGCAGATGATTAAAAAAGTGACCGATGGATCCAAACGGTGACGACGGCAAAACAACCGCAAAGCAAGCTGATCCTGGCGATTCGGAAAACTGTAAGCTGCAACGCGCATGCTTAATGAGTCAAAATCAGGATTGGAAATAAAAGAAATCAGGTTAAATTAATAGATTAATTCGCTCTAGTGCAGGTTTCCAGTAATACAGCCTGTTTGGCATTAATGGCTCCAAACTCACACACTTCTCATCATGTAACAGCAAGTTAACAGTTTCCATTAGTCCCCTGTCACCTTCTTGATATTGAAGCCAATTGAAACTAAATGATTCATAAATGACTTATTTTATTATTAATTCTTGTGCAGCCTGTTTGGTCTAATCTGAAAATTGCTAGCAGAACATAAATATTTCCATCACTTGATGTAAATGTGAATTATTTGATGAATTAACCCATAGAGCCAAGTTTAAATGTAATTATTGTCACTATGCGAGGGGAGGTCAACTTCCTTTATACCCAAATCCAAGTACAGGAGTATGACTGAGCAAACAAGATATGACTTTTCTTTAACTAGATGATTTAACACTTCATTCATCACCATTATCACATTTATTGGAGCTACCTAAGTACTTTGGCATGTCCAGTAAATATGATGTCTTGTTAACACTTTTGGCAATCACAGCCTCTGAAACAATCATCTCAATTAACTGAATTAATTAAATGGGTAAAAAACAAGCCTAATCAATAACGTCACCACCGACACCGTCATCATCACCACTCTGATCAGCTCTGTCAAAGACAGAAATCCATCTGTATCAGAATAAAACGAACACTTCATTACAGTTTTATAACTCTGGTTCACCTCAACCAATCTCATTTTTACCACAATTAAATCTCAGCTTCTGATCCTGCCTCGCTCATTTATTATTTATCAGTATCATCATCATCACCTTAAATGTGTCTGTCAAAGACACCCTGCGATCCATCTGCAACAAAGGAAACAGAATCAATAGAAGACATCAAACACTTACACCTGCTAATTGGTAACAAATAGATAAATCTCTTAGTACATCTCAAGTACATCTCAGACCCAACAGATTCTTTAATAATTTAATAATTTTTAATGTAAAATTCTTACCTTCTCTTCAACAATCACCATACAACAATACAGCAAAGCAAATGAGATCAATAATCTCTTTCTCAACTTTTAACTTTTCTTCAACTAAAAATGAAGTAATTTTTTGCAATTCACAGCTCCTTTTTTCCAGATAACCAGATAAAATGAACAGCATCATCATCATCACCTCATTAAGTGGATCTGTTAAAGACAGCCTGGGGTCCTGGATCAAAACAAAAGCAAAGCACACCACATTACTGGACCGTTATTGACCTTAACCAATCACATGGAATCTGTTACTGATCACAGCCAGGTTTTTAAAAACAGTACCAGTCTAATTCTGATTGATCTGATTGGTGATGTTTACATGGAAGGTGAATTAACACCTATAGTTAATATAGATAGTTAATATTCCTTCATGTGATCATCACCTTAAAAGAATCCGTCAAGGACAACCTGTGCTCCGCCTGCAACACAAAAAACAAGTTATAAATAAATCACAGTTAACAAAACTGCTCCAGTGATTTATTTAAAACTGAAGATTTTTACATCAACCTCAAAAATGTATTAATTTCCACGATTGATAACTTTTCAGGAGGAAAAATCTCAATCCCAATCCCATCATCTTCACAGATTTTCCATAATTTTCACTTAAAATTCTCCCCCGATGCGTTTCCATTTCTCTACAGATAAATTTTCCCCTTCAGCATCAGCCGGGTGAATTAGCACCTCACTGTCAATCATTACATCATCACCTTACTGGGATCCGTCAAAGACAACCTGTGTTCCAGCTGCAAAAACGACAAAAGTCAGTTTCCCAAAAAGCACTTCAATCCTTTTCTGCCTCAGCCTCTTCCTCCACCTCGTCATCATCAACAGTTTTTGCTTTAAAAGGACCAGTTTGTAGTATTTAGTGGCATCTAGCCAGTGTTTGGTTTGTCCGTTCTGGGCTACTGTAAAAACATGACGGTGCAACATGGCGGCCTCCATGCAAGAGGACCCGCTCCCTATGTAGATATAAAGGGCTCATTGTAACAAAAACACTATTTTCAGGTGATACACTCATTAAAACATATTTATGAATATTATATTACATTTCTGCCAAGTTTGTTCCGCTAGATGCCACTAAATTCTACACACTGGACCTTTAAGTGACAAACTCGCTGTTTGGGTGTTAAACAATTTGCTGTCTTTCTCGTTCCTGTTTTATAGTAACTTTTAAATGTCACTTTGCTTTGAATGAAATGTATTTTCTTTTTATTAGGATCTCCGTTAGCTGAAACAGACAACTCTTAAGAGCTAAAACAAAATTAAATATAAAGGTTTATACACATACCATGTTGGTAAAGTGGAGTGTGTGAGAAATAGAATACTGTTTTATTATTATTATTATTATCAGTACTGTAGATGTAAGTGTTTTAATCTCTCTCTCTCACACACACACACACACACACACACACACACACACACACACACACACACACACACACTTTCCTACCATCTTCATGTCGCTCTTCAGTTTGCTGATGCCGGCTCTCTCGCTCTTGGTGGCGCCCACGTTACCCAGGTGATGGATGGAGATAGCAGGACTGACGCCAGCATCCTTCTCTCGCACTGTGGAGGAGCAGATTCAACGGAGCAAATAATGTGTGACAAACAGAATCTGATTAGCTGTGTGGGAGGATACGGGACACGTGATTGGCTGTTATTTGTAAACGTGGGAGACATTTGAGGATTTGATTGGTGCACTGACCGCTGCGCTGCACTCCAAACTCTTTCCCGCTGAGGATGTGGTGAAGAAGGTTCTTCAGTTCGGACGGACTGAGACTCATCAGACTCTCTGTAGCCTCCTCTCCTAAACACACACACACACACACACACAAATACATGACTACATCCTATATCAGCTTTGTCTTATCAAATTCTTGAATGTTTTTTAAGCCATTTGAATAATAATAATTACAATAAAACTACATTTATGTAGCACCTTTAAAAAAAGTAATACAATGTGCTTCATAAAATATAAAAAAAACATAAAAAGACAGATGCAAGAAATATGAACATTAAAAACGTAACAGAATTAAAAAGATTTAAAAAGGGAACAAATTAATATGAAATAAAATGACCAATAATACTGTAGGTGAGGTTAAAATATAATACAGTAAACTTTTGATACGTTATTGACCCCCATCTCATATTTCTGTTTTCTTATATTTCCACAGATTACCAGCTTGAAAAATAATTAAGTAGTTCCTTTAAACTTTTCCTTCCTGTCTTCATGTCTTTGCTCCTTCAGTCATGTAATGAATTAATCTGAGAAAATCTTCTGTTGCAACTAATGAGGCAAGTGCAACCGCCTAAAACACTTTGAATATGCTGCACGAGTTTAAAGATGTAAAAATATACTATAGATGTGATATTTTGAATAGTTTGACAAAAGGCCAGGTGCTGTATGTTTGGTAGTCTGAACTTGAAGGGAGTTTCAGGTGGCATAGGGGTGACTAGTTACTGACTGAAGTTTAATTTTGGGGTGAACTATCCCTTTAACTTTCTCAGCACTGGAAAGATCCTAAATTCCCTGCTTCTGGACATACAATACATTGAAACTGTATGTTACAGCTTATAAGTAAAGTTGGGAATCCACACATTCAGTCTTGAATTTCACCACTAACATGTATAAATATCAAAAATAGTAAAAACCTTTAAAGAAGAGTTTCATTTTTCCTCCTACACTCGTTCCCTTGCCTCGTTCCTTCCTTACCTGTGCAGTTGAGCGACTGGGCCAGTTCAGTGGCCATGACCTGGATGATGAGACCGATGCGGAGCCTGAACATCTCACTGAACAGCTTGGGTTGAGTCCTGATGCTCATAGCCAGGTACACCATGATCTCCTGATGAAGGGAGGAGACAAAGAGAAGGAGAGAAGATGAAGGAGGAAGACAGGAGGACAAATTCACAGACGATAGCGGAGGACATGACTCACCTGAGTGAGTATGGCCACGCTGATGTTGTTGTCGCTGGACTCGTCGATGACAGCAGCCAGCTGGTCTGGAGGTATGGGAGCTGTGATGGTTTTCTCTCTGGGTTCAGGAGGAAGACCGACTGTCAGGTGCTTCTGGTGCGCCAGCAAATCAGAGCACGCCTACGGACAGATCGTAGCCAATCAGAAAAGACAAGATAAGGGCTAAATATGTAAATGTATGGGATAAGATGAAGATGAGGGAGAAGAGATCTAAGTATCGATTGTTTATGAGAACAGAGACAGAGACAATAACTCAGGATCAGAATCAGAAGCAGGTTTATTGACAAGTATGTTTTCATATACTGCACAAGGAATTTGCCTCTGTGTTGTGGTGCATAACAGTCAAAAGCACTGCAAAAGTCAAGTAATCTACATATAAAATAGAAATTTACAATAAAAATATGTACTGTAAAATATATAGGGCTGCAACTAACGATTAGTCTCATTCTCGATTAATTGGTTAGTTGTTTGGCCTATAAAATGTCAGAAAATGGTGAAGATGTCCGTTTCTGTTGGTGACGTCTTCAAATGTCTTTTTTTGTCCACAACCCAAAAATATTCTGCTGAAATCAGAGAACTAAGAAATGTTTTTTTTTTTAAAGACTCAACTAATCGATTATCAAAATAGTTGGCGATAAATTTAATAGTTGGCAACTAATCGATGAATCGACTAATCATTGCAGCTCTAAAAATATATTTTCCAAACATATAGGTCTGTTAAGAAATACCCCCCCCCCCCCCCCCCAAAAAAAAAAACATTGTATCACAAAAAGATTAACTTAAATTAACTAATCCTAAATTGATTTTATTTCCCTGCAAACGTCCATATGTTTTTGGTAGAATGAAGAAACCCTTCACCAGAAGTAATGTGGTCATTGAATGCCTCTTTTTGCTATGTTTCTATCTGTGTGTGTGTGTCGTACCGAGTCCAGCTCCTCAATCTTCTTCCTCAGCATGCCGGAGATCATCCTGACCAATCCCCACTGCTTGAGTTCACCCACCTTCTCATAAAGGTCAGACAGCAGAGATTGCACCGTGGAGCCTTTACCGTGAAGATTCGTGTCCCAGTCCTTACCCCTGAAGAGAAACGCTGCACAGTCAGGCAGGTAAAGACTGAATTTTGTGTAACAGAAGAGCAGCTTTTCAACTTTGTGCAGTGTTTTGATTCTTTTACCAAGATATTGACGTCTTTATTCAAATGTCAGTCCTTAAAATGATTAAAAAAAAAACCTCACTGGCAGTTTTGTAGCAATAACATTTTAGAGGTGTGTAGCTGGGCGGCGTCATGGTAAGGGTGGGTTAAACCTGAGAAAGCTGGCGTTTTCTTTGCTAATATTGCATGTATTTTACAAATGTCATCCACATTTATGACTATAGCACCGCTCTTCAAAATGCTCTGATCTTACTTGTCTTTGAAGAGGATGTAGAGTATATCAGCCTGGTCCTGGAGACTTTGTGTGTCTTTTAGCAGCTGGACCAAAGCGTTGTAGTCGATGGCTCCGCTTTCATCTCTGGGGATGCCGCTCTCTGTTGAGACCGTCACCTCTGGACCCTGGACGAGGAAGATGGGAAGTTAAAGTTGGGTGATTAGAGAGAGAATGTAGTGAAGGACTGAAGGGAATTTCTAGGGTGTGTCTTGTGTCTGTAAATGAATGAATAAAAGCAGCTGGGAATGAGCAAAAGCAAAGAAAAAGACACAAAAACCTACCTGACTTTGTTGCGATGCAGAGGTTTCTGGGAGGTTCAGGTGGAGCGACGGCTGAGCAGAGCGAAACAACTTGTTGGGCAGGTACATGTTGACATCTGGACAAAAAAATAACAAAAACAAAGAGTGAGTTTTAAGTATCTTCTGAAAGAACCTAAAATGCTGTTTCATTCTCTGCATCAATGTATTTTGACTCACTATGTATGTTGAGGTCCTGAGCTCTGTGCCTCAGAGACACCATCTCCTTAGTTTTCAGGGCCGCAGCCTTGAACCTCTCCAACGGCCCCAACTGCCGTTTGGGCTTCTTGGGAGCAGACTGGGCCAACAGGTGGTCCAGGTACTGGGCAAGGTCATCAGCCTCTGGAGAAGAGGACAGAATGGCCGACAGTGGAGGCAAAGAATGGAAAAGAGGAATGAGGGAAGGTTGGAAACAACTGATGGAGAAAAAAGGCTTGTCAAGTTCAAAATCCCATTTTCTACAAGGTTGTACTCACCTTTATTTTGTGCACACAGATATGCTTAAAAATTCAGAGAACGCTAGCATTGAACTCATTAATCTAAACGGTCTAAATTAATGAAAAGTATTAAAATTTCTACAACACTTTTTACTAAATAATATTGAGCCATGCAAATAGATTTATTTGGCAAGGTTTTGAGATATTTTGTTTTGTCCATTTTTGTCTTGTTTTCTTTACTATATTCCACAGAAGTTAAAATACTGTTGAAACTGTTACATTTTTCAAATATACATTTTTACATTTGAAAAACAAACACTTTTTATTTTTATTTTGCGTGAACAGACACGTTAAGCTTAATTTCATTGAAACTGTGAACATTACGGCAATGCTTGATCATCACAGTCAAAACTCTTGCAAAATATTGATTTACGGATCTATTTTAAAGGATCTGTGGACACTGATGTTAACACATCAAGCGTTCAGTAACAGACAGTAGGTGTCACGCATGCAATTTTAAAACATGCACATATGTTAAATACAGCCAGACGTGCATTGAATGCAAGCAAACTGTGAATCTTTCTACTGCGGTGCCGTTGAGGCTGACACTTTACTCAGTACAAAACTCAGCAGTCTGTAAATCAGCTGTTTTAAACACAACACAAACAAAGCAGCGTTTCTCAACCTTTTTGAACCGTGACCCCATTTTAGACCCCTTCAATTAAAGCTGTCACGTGAATTTTGTTTTATTTTTAACAGCAAAGGAGCAGAAAATTCATTAACAATTATATATTGTATGCCAATTCATCTGTAACTGAAATTTTATTTTAAAAAAAACTGTCCTAAGCACGAGGTTGAGAGACTGAGCAAAAGCTGTTACCCTCTTAAACTCCACAAGGATGCCGACCTCCTCAGCCGACATTACTGCCTTTCAGACGCTGTAGTGGGCTCAGTTTTAAAGCTACAGTGAAGATACTGCTATCATATGAAAGTAGAAGACCCAATGCATCCATTGGTACCATGTCATGATAGCTTGTCACAGCTCCTATTTCAAAGGGGTCCCTTGACCTCTCACCTCAAGATATCTGAATGAAAATGGGTTCTATGGGTACCCACGAGTCTCCCCTTCACAGATATGCCCATCATGCTAATCCCATGCAGTTTTGGGCAAAAACCATGCACTGGGGTCCTTAAACAGTCTTGGAATTGCATAAATTGACTGGAAAGCTGAGACTATTGTGGATTCAATGAGCCCAGTTGTATTAATGTGTGATGATGTTAGTCCCCATAGTGGCCATTTCACTGTGGTGAGACCAGTTTTTGAAACTTGACCTCACTGTATAAAATGACCTATTGTGACTTCTAGGATAATCACAGCCTCATGAAATTTTACAACCACAAACTAGAGACCTACAGCAGGGCATTCAGATGATGTATGGCTTTTCTGAATATACTGACAATAAGGGGCTTTCTGAGCAATTCCCAGAACAGAAGTGCTCGTCATCCAATTGGCCAAAAAATGCAATTCATGTCAATGTCAAAATCTTTTGATAACAAGCATGAATTATTCTATGATGTTCTTCAAGGTCTTGGTGTCTTCATGTAGTATTTTGGAGGGATTTTTGACCATTTTTATCAATTTTTGAGTGGTCAAAATGGTTAAATTTAACCAAATCTGTGTAACAAATGGTACCAACCCAAAAAATGCTGCAAAAACTTATGAGACATAATTAAGCAAGAGAATGGCCATCATACACTTCCATCATAATGTTCTAAGCCCTTATATACTATAAACTTTCATAAATTGAATAGGCGCCTAACATGTTTTAGCATGTTTAGCACAATGTTTATTACAGATTTATGACTAGAAAAACTTGACACAGCGCTGAGCTGCATCTCAAATGAATCAGATGATGTATACCACTTCTATGTTGTATATACTGTTGACCTGCTTTTCCCCCCTAAAGATCCCGTGTCCCCCCCTTTAAAAAAGACAAAAACGGGTCTATGGTGGGAGGAGGGGAGTGGAAGAGGTTAACATCTGGAGACCAACAGCGTTACAGAGCAGTACAGAGAGGATGGGAACGGGGGAAAGGTCAGTGATTATGTGACAGCAGCATTAGTTTTATATTCTATCTCTGGTGACATCACTGGCTGGTGAGAAATATTACAAGATTTATTAATTTTTTTAAATTAATATTTTAGATCACTCTCAATGACAGAGAACTATGACCACAAAGACAAAGTGAGGCCAGTTAAATTAACAGCAACAATGAGAAATGTTAAATGTTCAACAAAATCCACAGACTTTTTTTCTTCTTTTAGCTCAATCTGGTCTATTTTTTTTCTTTTGGGCTACAACTGAGACATATTCTAACATATTACAGGTGAAAAGAATGTGTAATTCTGAGTGAATCAGTAGGTTAAGTTTGGTATTAACAGTACATACAAGTAAAACATAACTTCCTTCCCTGTGTATACTAGTATTTACTACTACAGTCTATGGTTGTGTATGTATTCTGGGAATATTCTAGGATGGTCAAACTAATCATCACATTCAAATTCTTACTTTAATCCGTTTTTCCATAGCTGGTGTCACCATTCCTCATCCATTCATCCATCCCTCTGTCTTTTGCTTACCATCGTCACAACGTAACTCATGCACGTATCCATCGTCGTCACCCTCATCATCACCATCATCATCATCATCATACTCCGCGTCGTGCCGGCCCATGCTGCCAGAACCCTTACCGTCCAGGAAGCTGAGGTGAGCCAAACAGGAAGTGGTCAAGAACTCCGACAGCTTCCCCGTCTGGATCCTGGAGAGGAGGAAGAGGAAGAGGAGGAGGAGGATTTTTTCATAAAAATATGCCCTGTGGAGTTTGCAAAGCCAAGTTTTCTTAAAAAGTTTGAATCCTGCATTGTGTACATCCATGTTCACTACTGTCTGTATATATTTCCATTTATATTCAATTTTATTACCTATTTCTCTGTTTTTTCTACTTTACATTCATTTGTTATTATTATTATGACTAATAGATGCTGGTGTTGTCTCTCTCTCTCTCTTTAAAGTTCACCTTGCTCCTCCGTAGTATCCATCCTGTAACTTCTTCAGTGTAGCCAAGACTGCAGGGTCCAGGTCTTTGTGGTCCTCAGCTGAAACACACACATATATAAAAGGACAAATGAAAAATATAAAAAGCAATTTAATTATCTTTTTGTGCCAGTAGACTCAATTGGAAAAGTCTCATTTTTAAAATTTAAAAAAAGGTTTCAGAAAGCAACATTTAATTTAAAATTTCCCCCTTCGTAATTCCACCCTGTTAGTATCAGAGTGAACATGCATGTGTGAACTCACTCAGCATAGTCTGTGAAATGGGAAAAGTGACGGTGGGTCGTCCAGTCATCCTCCACCTCGATGCCAGGTAGGCGATTTCTGTCCTCAGCATCTCCACGATCATTTTGTTGTCCAACGCAAGATAGAACTGCTGGTGGTCGATGAACTGGATGGTTTTTAGGGGGTGAGATGGAGGAATGATGATGAGAAAACACATCTTTGTACTTTTACTATATTTCATCAGGAAAATGTCAAAATGGACGCGTTTTCACGAGTTATGAAACCTGAGGTGTGAAGGAGAACATGGTGTTTCTGATGATGTAGAACTTGGAGGTTCCCAGCACTCCTATTCTCCTGTAGGGCCGTCCTGTCAGACCGAGCCTCGGGTTACGACCTGGGACAGAGTACTTGTTTAGATGTTAACCTTTTGACCTCACAGTCTCAGCTGAAAGTGTCTCAATTCTACCTTTTGTCCTCTCATGTGACTCGTATCTGGCGTTTTCTAAATGGCGTGGAGAGCAAAAGGCTGCATGAAGTTGCATTTTCTCTTATCTGACTCATGTTGGTGATTAATTAAGTCTTCAACAGCAAAATAAGTTTAAAAATATATCAGTGATGCATCCTGATAGAAAACTGCTGAAACTCTTCTTCCTTGATCTCATAACTTTAACTGATCGCTGCTCTGTGTCCAATGTCTGATTGAAAAAAAGCCATCAGTTTAACAGACAGATGAAGCCGGCAATGTTATGTATTTCATGTCTGAAAAGTGTTTATGTCCATGATATTGTGGTCATCAGGTGAACTTTTGGTGATTTTCATGTTCTAGAAATGAATTCCATGCTCTCCTGTGGGTTACTGATATTGTAATCATCCTTTTGAAAAAGGATGATTACAATATCAATAAAAACAAAAACAAAAAACACGTATCCTCTGAGTTTGTACCGAGTCTGGCATAGATGTGGCTGAGGACTCTGGAGGGCTGGACGTGGATGGGATGGATGTCAGCCACAGTCTCCACATCAATACCGTTCTTCATCAGCATCTCTTTAATCTGCTCAGTCTCTGCCAGAATTGACACTAAAAGAAAACCGAGAAAGTTTCAAGACACATTTAAAAACTCCACACTCTATTGAATATGAATTATCATCATATTTTTAGTGAATTTCTTTCTGCAAAGGGTAAAATAGCTGCTGAATCCCTGGACTTCAAACCTCTTGTGGTTGGTGGCTGAGAGACACATTTCACCAGGAGTTAATCCAGAATTTTCAACACTAATCGGACTGAAACATCTTGATCCCTAATCAAAAGTCCTTAGAACTCACCTTGTACGACTACATCAGGCTTGGGGATGGTGGAGAAACGTCGGTTAAGAGGGTCAATCTCTCCAGGGGCGAGAAAACCCTGAAAGATGGAGCAGATCTTTAAAAGTCAGAGCCTCAAAATCTACAAGACTTGGGTTTGGTGGATCTTAAAGTTAGATCTGTTCTACTTGAATATGCAATATGACGATATATATTGTGTGATGATAGAAAAACGTCTATCGGTTCATATTATGTTCTACCGTTTATTTCATTGTGTCACATTACACTCTTTACAGTGATATTTTTGTCATTTCGAGCCTGTCCATCTTTTGCGTGGATTACATTAATAAACTCTAACTGGCTTTTTACTCGTGAAGCTTTTATTGCACTTACAGTAACGTAACGAGTGTAGCTGTCGTCAACTCGCGTGCTTCACCTGGTTCACAGTCTCTCCTCTGCTCCGCTGTGCGTGCAGCACACACACACGCACGTTTATTTATGTTATTTACCTAATTTATATGTACTTGTTTCATTTCAGCTCAGTGTGAAAGTCTCCTGCGTTTTGCTGTCGTTTATGGTCGTTCTACTCTGCTCTGCTAAATGTGCTATATCATGATATGTATCATTATCTGGATATGAAATGACCTATCGGGATATGAGATTTTGGTCATATTGCACAGCCCTTGTTTCCTTAATCTTATGGGAATTGACTAACTCTATTATTACTCTTACTATTACTTCTTATTTTTTGTTTTTGCAAATTAAATGATGGCTCACCTCAGCCAGAAGGTTTCCCAGGACATACAGAGACTGTCCCCATTTCAGAGGACATTTTCCCATAGGAATCCTCTCCACAGAGTGAGGGTTATTATACTCCTCCTCCACCTGTTTGTTAACACATAAACAAAATAAAACAATGTTAAGGATAAAAATGAGAGTCGCAAAACACAGCAGAAACATGCCGATACAATACACAATCTCACAGCGATCAGCTGATTTTATAAAACTTAACCCAAAGCTGTTACCTTTTCTGGAGGGACACTGTAGAGCTCTGGGAACAGTCGTATCCCGTCTTTCTGCTTGATCAGGATACCTTCCAGAGCCTCCTGGTACTCCTGAACCTGGATGAGTTTGAAAAGGCAAACAGTGATGTTGTTGTACGTGCTTGTTCACAGAAACTTAATTCCACTGTTAAACTGGACATCGGAAAACACATTCAGGGGTAAATTACCTGCTCAGGACTGTTGGTAAAAATACCATCCAGTATGAGGTAGGTCCAGAACAGCGGCCACTCACACTCAATGTTCTCAAACAGCTTCAGCTCTGCAGACTCGTAATACAGACGGTTTGGATCCTGGAGAAACAGAGAAAAGAATACAGAGCCAGAATTAGAAAAATACAGCTATTTGCTTCTGGGTCCTTTTCTTAAATTATTTTAATCTGTGCGAGAGCGTAATATAATAACATAAATGTGATATTTTATTGATCCCTGCAGGGAAAGTTCTCTTTTATCCTCTATATGACAGTCAGATGCCATTTAAAAGTCAGCATATCTGAAATTGATAGGGATTCAGTGTCTTGCTCGAGAACATCTCTTACACCACAAAAAATAACATAAATATATAATCTATATGAACCTTTTCAATCGTCTTTCAGGGCCTGTCACTACACTGAAACTGCTTTAACCAGAGTGGTAAATTATCTTGTACTTGCTATGGATTCTGTGCTTTTATTACCAGATCTCAGTGCAGCCTTTGACACCATTAATCACTGTATTAGACAGACTAAATTGTAATTTTGGTGTCTCTGGCCTAGCTCTCTCTTGGCTTAAGTCCTACTTATCTGAAAGAACACAGTGTGTCTGCTATAATAATATTACATCAAATTCTGTGTGATGCGAGTCTCCTCTGTGTGCATGTGTAGTCTGTCCTGCCAGGTCTCCATGGTGATGGAGGTAGCGTGGTTTAGGTCCTATTCTGTTCTGGTGGCACCGCGAAGCTGCTTGGCGTCGCCTTCATCACATTCTTCATATATATTATAATATCCATTATAATTTTGTTATCTTGTTCAATGCTGTATTCTGTAATTTGTGTCCTATTCTGTACACACAACATCTATTGCACGTCTGTCCTTCTTCCATTTTCTTCCAAAATTCCCATTACGTAAGTGCTAAGTAACGCTGACCATGACGTACAGCTCAGACAGTCAGAGCAGCCACACTCAGCCCTGTGTGACCAGTAGTGTTGTCACAATACCAAAATTATGATTTTGATACGATGCCTGCCTAAATATCTTGATACCGATACTGAAATGATACCACGGCAAAAACCTAAAACATCAGGAAAGGTAATCGAATGAAATATTAGATGACAGAACATGGAACTAAAAATGTGTTGTTTTTTTATTAATTAAAAATAATTGACACTGTTTAAACTTGAAAAATAAGACAGAGAGACAGATAAAGGTGGCACCCACCTTAAGACAGGTCGCTTACCTCTTTTGGTGTTTTGTGTCCGTCTCTGAGAAATCTGCAGCAGCCATATCGACCCTGAACAGACACAGAGAGGAAGTCAGCAAGGACAAAAGTATCTTTAACTGGAAAAGACATCTGCACATTATCTGGTGCAGTGCTCAGTTGGTTCAGATAATATCTCTAAAAGGTGCTATGTTGTTGCCATTGGTAAATGGAGTCCCCCAGGGTTCAATTCTTGGGCCTCTATCATTCAATCTGCAACATAAGCTTCAATCTAACAACATAAGTGTTGAAACAATTAGCTGAAATGATCAATTGGTCGAAAAGACAGAAAATTAAATATACATTCTCTGGTATTCTCTTGAGAAAATAATCAAGAGGTTGATCAATGTCATGTTAATACATATTTTCCTGTTTTACTGTACATCTCTGCACCTGCAGTTTAGAGATGATCTCCTCCTTGGTCATGTTGACTATGTCTATGTCCTCAACAGCGAAGGCGGGGTAGGTGAGGATGGCCAGGATGCCGGCATCCACCTCTTTGGAGATGGATGCTCTGGGTAACATGGAGGTCAGGATGGACTGATGAGGAAGTGGGAAATGGTGGATAAATTAGAATCATAGGATGCTATACTTTTCAACATCATATATACTGTATGTATATACCTGGCAGTGCTGTATGTCATCAGCCAGGGCGTGGACCACAGATGCAGGTCCTCCTTTTGCTCCAAACAGGTTGAGCTCGTCCAACGCCTCCAGAGCTGCCTGGAGGAAACACAGCATCAGTATACTAAGGTGTAAGGTACACATTATAGAGGATTTATCCTGCTAGTCCGGGGACGGAACTGACAACCTTCCGCTCCCAAGCTTGCTTCTCTAACCTTTAGGCCACCACTGCCCATTTTATGTTTGAACAACAGATTTTACGATCAAATTTTACACACACACACAAAGTGGGGTCCAAAAGTCTGAGACCACTAGTCAAAATACTTCTATTTTGCATTTGTTTCTAATGTAATACAATATTTTTCATTGCAAATGATAATGTCAGTTTAAATATTTGAGTGAAAAGTTGAATCTTTGAAAAATGCACAAGTTTGTAGCATAGAATAGTGTGGTCTCATATTGTACAGTAAAGTATAAAAATAAGTGTATAGTAAAGTGTGGTGTAGTATAGCAGAGTATGATAGTGTAGTAAAGTAAAGTATAAATATAACACAGCACATTTAAATGCATAGTAAATCTATTTTGTCCAGTGCTGTTGTTATATATACACTAATAACTTCATGTAATAATGAAGAAGGGAACGTCCTGCAGTGGTGCCTGTTTCCAAAGTCTCAAATTAACCTCAGTGTGTGTGTGTGTGTGTGTGTGTGTGTGTGTGTGTGTGTGTACACTGAGTTGAGTACTTCGAGTACTGTGTTATTTTGGAGTGAGAAGCCATTCTGGGAAGACCAAAGAGAACCTGATACCTCCTGTACTCTGCCGGCCAAGGACAGCGCTCAGTCAGCCACAGCGAGTGTTATGTGAAAACTTCATAACTACAATTTTCACCAGGGATTTTGTTTGATGTTTCCTTCCAATTAAAAGGATTATCCTTATCCTTACCCTGCCAAAAAAACTATCCAATAAAATCAAAATATTCTCGTTTTGCTGAAAGAACACGACTTTGTACTTGAAAAGAGATTTCAATTAAAGGATTTTATCTGACTACAGGATTATATTTATCTATAGCGACACCAGGAAGCTCTGATGCTACCGTGTACACATTCAGCACTAAAACGAAGTCCTCCCATCTGATCCCGAGTCAGTTTGGAGAGTCTGGGTCGTCTAAATGTCAGTGTAAAGGCCGTCGGAGTGACTAGACACCTTCAACCGTGCCAGAGATATTTACTGGAGCACCTGTTCTGCCTCTGTGGAGGGAAGCTCTGCTCTCACTCAGCACTCAGGCTGGTTTCTCCTTCCTGTTCTCCCTCTGCTATCCTCACTCCAATAGGAGGAAGAAGGACAAGTGAGACTGTTAATATACATTGTATGCTTGCATGTTAGTGTGTATTAACCTTGGCTGTGCCTATAGAGCTGGCGTTAATCTCAGTGATGCCCTGATTGGTTTTGTCTCCTCTTTCCCACATCCCATAATCCTGCGAGGAACCAGAAAAGAAGAAGACAGCGTTAATATAATATCAATGCTTCCCCAAAACTCTTCAGAAAAGGGCTTCACAAACAATGACATACAAACTGAAAGACTGTAGGTGTTAATGATGAATGCACACTTACAGCCACTTTGTAAGCTGCCTCAATGTAGAACATGAGATTCTGAACAACGTCCACTTCATCTTGGGTGTAGACGATATGAAGACCTGCACACACACACAGTTAATTTATTGAGGCAAACATTAAAAAAGGTTTATTAAAACAATCTAATCAGGTCTAACAAACACCAGCAGTGGAATAAATGTCATAAAAGCAAACTTAAAGACTAGTGTTGAGCCGAATACTCAGATGAAACGAGTATCCAGTACAGATAATGTACTTTTTATGAGTATCATCTGAGTAAAATGTGTCAATATCCGTACTCCTAATAGGCCAGGCAGCCACACACGGAGCTCCTCACTTACACAGAGCCTATACAAAGTTCACTGCTGCTTGCCATTGTCACAGCCACTCTGTCCACAGCTCTCGACTCTCACTGCTTCTACACCGGTTACTCATGCATTTTACTTCATACTTCTGTAGTGACCAGCCATCAGAATTACATCACCGCCCACCTGTCAAGAGTTCATTCATGTTTCCCCACAGTTAACACCCACAATCTTCCAATAATCCAATCACAAACCCCCCCAAAAAGCCCGCGCAGTGTAAAAACAACCCCTGGAAAATCTATTAGTGTGTCTCAGAGCCGCCAGTGTTTTTGGTCAGTGGAGGAGAGATACACCAGCTTAACCCTCAGCATCAGATCGCGTTGTCAAATCCGCGTGATTGTAGCCAACTCGTGGAGAATCATACATAAGCCTTGTCTCTGGAGTCAGGAGGAGGAAAAATCCGGTGGATGTGTGTATTTCCCAGATGGATAATACACCTATTGTAAACTGAATTGAGTTGTGGTCTATTTGTGTTTGCAGTGCTGGTTTTTGGTGACGTATATTTTATTACTACTTGCTATTTGCTTTCATTGTTTTGGTTTAAGCAATTTTTCTATTTTATAATTATGTGCCAGACGTGACTCTTTAAAAGTGTCAAACCTGCTACACTTCTTAATACTGCATGTGTTGTGTTCATTGATTCACTGAAAAGTGCCTCAAGATTTAAGATGCAAAAATAGCTCTTTGTTGCATATTTAAAATTTCCTCCATACCAGATGCAGTCATCTGAGCGAGGAAGAGCAGGAACAGTGAGGTGGCGTCGACCTGTAGGTGACCCCACTGGTCGTCTCCGACAACAGTGGCGCAGGTCCTGGTGTTGTACTTGGCATGGAGCGAGTCTGAGGTGCTTTTGCTGTATTTAAACTTCTCCACCTTATCTAGCTGGGGGTGGAGAGAACAGAGAGACTTTTCAAAAGTCTTGAAGACAATGAACCTAACAAGATCTAAATAAACAATAAAATAAAGTATTCAACAAAGGAAATCCCAAGGAAACAAATACAAGAGAACAAAAACTTGGCATGACGCAGTGGTAACCAACATAGAAGCATTTTATATGATGATAACACATGAATAACAATATAAAAAAATTAAATATTCCAGATGTCTTGTGCATAATTTTATGCACATTTCCCTTAAATTATTTGGTATCTTTGGAAAATTTGGGTCCTTCACTAGAATTTAAAATAAAGTTTTGTGGGTTTGAACAATGTTTGGCTGGACAGCATGAGTTTATAATGACTGATGTGATGCAACACAAAGGTTATAATATGACATTTAAAAAGTAAACAAACTTGAGCCGGACCAGAGCCTAAAGCCTTGTAGGTTGGCAGAACTTTAACCTCGACTATATTCACTGCTGTAGCTGGGACTTTATCCAACTCCTGTGTTTACTTCTCATCCTGCTCTGTGTGTTTATGTGAGTGTAAGAGAAAGAGACGGGGTGGAAAAAAGAGAGACGCGGAGAGACATCACAAAGAGGAAAGTACAGCTCAAAGAGAGAAAGGTTGATAAGTGTAGGAAATAATTCTGAGACAACGTACCTGCCTCATAATGCACTGAAGGATTCCTCTCATTAGCTTTACCACACTCTAAAGAGACAGAGAGAGAGAGAGGGTTGACATTTTCAACACACTGCTCCTGGGAGCAGAAAGTCTAAACCAAATGGGGAACTTCATCAGCAGAGGGAAAGAACAACATAATCCAAACACACAGACAGGGTTTCTGCCAGTGTATTGCAAGGCCAGCAGCCTGCCGGGCCTGCATTGACCCCCCCGCTGGGCTTAAGCATCAGGGATTTAAAAAAAAGTATTTTAAGATGTTTTCTAAACTAAAATGTGCTATACAAATAGCGTAGCTCCTTTAAGGAATAGCCTAGTGAGTGTGCGGTCTAGAGAGAGAGAGAGAGAGCGAGAGCGAGAGCGAGAGCGAGAGCGAGAGAGAGAGAGAGAGAGAGAGAGAGAGAGAGCGCGTGTGTGATGGTGAGGCTGCAGCTACAGGAGCAACCCGCCTACCATCCGAGAGCAGGCTGAGCAGCTGCTCGCTAACAGCTACGTGTGTTTACAGCAGAGAGCAGGAGGGAGAACAGAGGTCTCACTCCGCTACTCTGTGTTGTGACCCCCCCCTGGCAGAAACCCTGACACACACACACACACACACACACACACACACGGACACACCTACCTGCTCCAGCTCGTAGGCCTTGGCCTTGTCTTCGTCCCTGTCAGCGTTCTTCCTGTAGGCGAGGCTGAGGGCCCACACAGACACGATGCTGTAAACGTTGTCTCTGACCCAGGCATCTGGCTGATCGCCGCTGGCTGGCAGAAGACCCGTTACTGGATCCTGATCAAAGGTCAGAGGTCAGTTGTTAGCAGAATCCAATGAGACACATTAGACAGTGTAAATTTGAGGTAAACTTCTGTGCATAATAAATTTTTGTTGGCTGTGCAGCTCAGAGGATAGAGTGTAATTAGAGCTAATTATTTAAGTTTTTTTTTTTTGGGTTAAAGCTGCTGAAAGTAGGTTCCAAATCTTAAGAACTGCTAATTAATTATAATGATTGAATAAGCACTGATCAATTTTAAAGTTTTAGTCATAATCTATTAATAGTTTAACACCCAAAAGCTCCATCAGGACTGTGTGGATACAGTTTGAGTCAGATTTCAGGGACAGCGGTCGGGTCAACATAAGCAAACATCCCACAACTGTCATGACATTTTGATTCAAAATGTTGCTCAACTCTGATTGGTGCACGGACGTATGTGACGTCATCTTTAAGTACATCCCCAACTGGGGCCTGCCAACTTTAAACCACAGAGAAGAGCTCAGACAGAAATCTCTCAGGTGAAATAACCAAAACTACTCAAACTTTGGCAGAAAATGTGTTCATGTAAGACGCCATCTTTCACAGAAAAAAAGCTTATTGAGAATTAAGTTTTCAGGGACTAAAATCTGATTACATGGACACATTTCACAGTGCAAACACTTATTTGTTCTTATTTGCATCCCACCCCTCCATTTTTCTGTTGATTTTGTGTTACACGAAGCATGATGACACCACATATCTGGGAATTTATTAGCTTATTTGATGAGCCAAACTACTTGAATTTTTTTATGTCTATCTACCAATTGTGCAATATGTTATCCATGTTATTAGCATGTGTTTATTTTGTTGGTAAAACTAATTTTTCCATTTTCTAAAAACAACATTTCCCATCATAAACCCTGTTGCTTCCCGTTGTAAAGAGGATGTTGCTATTTGTCTGACAACAACCTGTGACACGAGCAAAATTCAGAGCTGAAGCAATGCAGTTAGAGCTGAGGAACTGCAATAAAGATTCATCTTTTTATACAATTACAGATATATCCTGGCTGTACCTGTGCCTGAAAAGCCACTAAATATTCATTTTTTCTGATGTTTATAAGTTATAAATGCATTGACAGCTAACTGAGACACCATGGCAGTCAGCTCTTTCAACATCAAGTTAGGTTTCATCACTAATAGAAATAGAAATGTCACACAAAGTGGCTTCTGGGTAAGTTGCACAAGCAAGAGAGTCGACATGTAAGACCATACCAAGGCTGCAGCCTTTACTTCTTCATGTAAAAGTGAGTATAAGAAGTTGATTCATGTGTTTAGTCAGTAGTAGCTTGCAGCTACACATTGCAGCAGCTCTCTGGCTCAGACATATGTCACGCCCAAACCAATCACATTTACTGCCAATACATCTATCATTCCTTATCAAATGTATTATTGATGACTCTTGGGTTGCAGCTACAGCAAGTGGCTGCTTTCAGTGAGAAGACTTGCTGATTTGTGCAGTGATCCATCTGAGCAGTGAGCTGTATACAACTGCAGGCTGGCCAGCAGCCATCTGAGGCTGATTCAAAGCTGACTGAACACTCAGTTTGTCAATCAATCAATCAAGTTTATTTGTCACATGTAATCATATAATGTACAATCACAGTGACATGTAATCCTGCCAGTTCTTTCAATTTGTGCATTAAAAAGACTTTAAATAGAATAGGAATAGTAATAAATATATGTGTATGATTGGAGGGGGAGGGGTATCCATAATGATTCTTCTAACCTTATTCTTACAGCACCTTGTGTAAATGTCCTTTAGAAAGGGTGGAGCTCTGCCTATCGTATGTTCAGCCGAACAAACCACTCTTTGCAGGGCCTTGCGATGCTGTTCAGTGCCGTTTCCATACCAGGCAGTGATATCAGTGTTTCCCTCTACTTGGGCGGCTCATGCAGGTAGATTAAGACCCTCCCAGATAGATAAAATCTGTCTGAGTTGCATGCTGCAGTAACTGAGTGGGGACTAGTGGCATCTCTGTGCGCAGCAGCCTAACTAGCGTCTACCAATAGCCTGCATCTGAGGCGTTTAGGGGACATCTCTAAATTGTAGCATCTGCCGATAGTCTGCATGTGAGGCATTTAGGGGACATCTAAATTTCAGCTATGTAAAAGTGCATGAGTCTCTGCATGCGCATCAGTCACACGCCGCGCCACCCACAACCACAAGTAAATTCTCAACATGTGGGAAACACTGGATATTCCCCGTCAGGACGCTCTCGATGGTGCAGGAGTAGAAATTCCTCAGTATTTGAGGGGATACCCGGAATTTCCTCAAGCGTCGGAGGTGAAAAAGTGTCTGCCTTGCCTTTCTCAACACTGAGGTCAGGCCCTCGGTGATGTGGACACCAAGGTATTTGAAGCTGTTCACCCTCTCCACTGAGGACCCGTTGATATTAAGGGGGGTGTAATCCTTTTCCTGCTTCTTCCCAAAGTCCACTCTTTAGTGTTGATGATGTTCAGGAGTAGGTTGCTGTCCTGACACCAGCAGGTCACCCTTCAGGTAGACCTTTTCATTGTTATCTGTAATCAGGCCCACCACAAACTTGATGATGGCGGACTACATGATTGTGTGCGTACAGGGAGTACAGCAGGGGTCTCAAAACGCAGCCCTGGGGTGCTCCGGTGTTAAGGATGAGGGTAGGAGAGGTGTGTCCGCCTACCCTCACTACCTGGGGTCTGCCCGTTAGGAAGTCAAGGATCAACATGCACAGTGAGGTGTTTAATCCCAGGTCCTTGAGCTTTGTGACGAGCCTGGAGGGAGCTATGGTGTTAAACGCAATGAACAGTAATCTGTCATAGTTCTTAGACCTTGCCACATGCCTCTGGGATTGCCCTCCTAGAACTGTAGTTCCACTTTCTTCCTGTAGTCCGTTTTTGCTTCCTTCACTGCTCAACTTACATTGTAGGCTGCTGCTTTATAATTGTCCATGTTTCCAGACTGCAGCCTACAAGTGTTTATGGCATCCCGGATGGTTCTGGTAATCCATGGTTTCTGGTTGTGGAATGATTTAACTGTAGTTTTGGGTACAGTTGCTTCTGTGCTCCAGACTGTGTCATGTAGTGCAGACTGTAGGGTGGCCTCTGACTGGCCTGACCATTTCTTGACCTCTTGCGTCACTGGGGGCCTGTGTCGAAGTTTGTTCACATTGACCTCAGCAAGATGGCCGCATGGTTGCTCTTCCTGAACACAGGTAGCGCTTCTGCTCTGTAGCCGTTTTTGAATAGTGTGTAGCAGTGATCCAGAGTGTTTATTCCCCTTGTGGTGCAGTCAATATGTTAATGTTACATTTGAAAACCTCGACTGGCCAGGTAGCAGAGTTGGCAAGAGCAAAGTTTACAAAGCAGTGAGTTGAACATTTCTCTATACTGATGAGTGAGCCGGAGTTTTAGGATGAATAACACCTGCGAGTCACACCTGCTCTGATCCGGAGCCGTTTACTGGCAGGAGGAGTACTCAGAGTTTATTTTTTAAACTTTAAGTAGCAGCAATAGTGAGCGCTCTGTGGCTACTGGCTAGGAGGTTTATATCGGTTTATATATAGGAACGTCATCATGGTGAAACCTATGTCTGGTCACGTGGGAAAAAGTTTTTAGAAGGGCTTGGGAAAATGGCATTTTGACGGTAAAACATACGTACATATGGCCAAAATTTTAATTTTCAGATCTGAATACATATGGAACACTAATGTAAAGCTACAGAATGATATAAAAGCTACAGAATGATATAAAAACCTGCCCTTTAAAAATACAAATACTGGAAAGTAAAAATACTCCATTACAAGTAAAAATCCTTCATGACAAAATCCTACTTAAGTAAAAGTACATAAGTACTAGTATTAAAGTAACAATACTCATTTCGTCCTTCTGACTGATATACTATTATATATGTTGTAGCTGCTGGATGTGGAGCCAGTTTGAATTACTTCATATACAATTACCTAGTTGTTCCCAACCTAGGGGTCGGGCCCCTCCAAAGGGTCACCAGATAAATCTGAGGGGTCAGGAGATGATTAATGGGAGAGGAAAGAAGAAAAAAAACAAAAGTTCTGATATACAAATCTGTTTTCAGTTTTTGGGCTTTCTTTGATTTTTGGTGAAATATTTGATCACTTAAAAATGTATTGAAACGAAACCATATGAGAAGTTTAGATGAAAAAATCCCTATTTGGTGGAGCTGTTAACAACTCATAGACATCTGAAATGTGTTGTATTTTAAAAGCTTGTTATATTATCCACTGTGTCAAATCTTCATCTGAAAAGTAACTAAAGCTGTCAAATAAATGTAGTGGAGTGGAAGTATAAAGTAGCATAAAATGGGAACACTCAAGTACAAGTACCTACAAATTGTATTTAAGTACAGTACTTGAGTAAATGTACTTACTAGTTACTTCCCACCACTGGGCTTCATTGAATTTAATGAAGACACACACTTACACACAAGCAATGAGTGTTTGTAATTATGTGTGTATGTGCGTGTTATTTGAAACAGTGCTGATGCCTTGTGCAACATCTTGTTCTTCACCTAACTTGCTGCTGCATGCATGAAACATTTGAGTTTTCCCCCAGGACTAATGTTAGCAAACCTGCCAGCAGACATGAAACAGCAACTGTTTTTCGTTCACAAACTGCCTTTTTAGTTCATTAAACCGTTTAGTTCATTAAACAGGCGTGAACATACCAAAAGGACATATTTACACACTCACTTGGTGCCGCAGAATAGTTTGCTGCACTATCCGGGCATAGTTGTCCAGTTTAACGCCGGAGTTGCTCCTGCTTCTCATGGTGACAAGTCAACGGTTCAATTCAAGTATTCAAGGACACAAACTAGCTAAACCCTCGACAGTAAAGTCATTTTTCGGTCATTTTTCGGAAGTCCGAGAGGCCGAAAAGAGAATGACAGCTTTCACAGAGAACCAGGAAAGCTGCTGTCTAGCTGTCAATAGCGGCAAGCAACGAAAGTCCAGCAAGTGTAACTTGAAGCTAAGGTAAACGATATTTTTTCCCTAGGATGGCGAAGTCATGACCCGCCCTACTCTACCTCTGATTGGCTTACCCGCCCTAACCCCTAACCAATGTCATTCCCCATACCTAAACAGTCTCCGACCTAACCAACCCAACCGACGAAGGCAACGAGTACTAGCCAATCAGAGGCAGAGATGGGCGGGGCATGACTTCGCCGTCCTAGGAAAAAAATGGAGGTAAGCTAGTCACAGGAAGCTGGATGTAAGGAGAGGTTGCCTTCAAAATAAAAGAATGTCAGACAAGACGCTTAAGTGTGTCGCTCTGCAAAGTAAAGTCCTGGAAATTTACCTTTCTCTGGCAGTTGTTCAACATGTTGGTCCTACAGCTGACTGACAGTTTTTTTTAATGATTTAAACAATAACAACATTTGAATTAATTAATTAAACATGGAAAATATCTTAATTAATAAAAAAATACAGAATTTTGAGGTCTGACAGCAACTGGACTGCAAGCTTAAAAACTAAAATACTTTAGAAGAACGAGAAAAACTGCATATCCATTTACTGCACGTAATAAACATATTTTTTAACTTTACTTTCACTAAAATATTTGATTCATCCAGAGCGCTTACTGCGTTAATAAATATTTTATTTTGAATTTTATAACCGGAAATGCTATTCTTTGTTGTAAATAATTTGACACTTGTTTAACCCACTATGGAGTCCGCACAGTATGGCACAATCATCAGTTAAGGATGAAAGTAATACATCTAAATCGCACATTGTCAATGCATATTTAGAAAAAAGCTGCGAGCTTTTAAAATGACATGAAACGAGTAGAAATACTTCAACAGATGCTGTCAAATACAACCAGGAAGCAAACTGAGGCAAAACAAAAACCTTAGAAATCATCCAGACGACATCGTTTAAAGCGTATTAACTGTTTTATCAGTACAACATCAAGTGTTGTGGTTAAGTATTCAAGGTGGGAAGTGACTGAATGAATAGTATTTTATACTATTTGCATATTATGTCACTTTCAGTGACAGTGGTTGGCAGAAAGTAAGATGTTTTTGGCGCCCTCTAGCGAAATCAGGTTTCCCTTAAAATCTAAAAGTAAAAATACTGTTGTCTAAAAATACTCCATTACAAGTAAAAGCCCTGAATTCAAAAGTACAGTACATGAGTACAGAAGTATTATCAGCAGAATGTACTTAAAGTTTTAAAAGTGCTCATTATGCAGACTTGCTTCTTTTAGAGTGTTATTATCATATTATATTGTTTGTTTCTATCATTAAGAAATACACGTAAGAGCTTTTTAATATTGTAGTTCATCAATGTGGAGCCAATTTAGATACTTTGGGTAAATTAATAGGTATAGTAGTGTATTATTATGCAAGTTTTAAATAATAATAATAATAATAATAATAATAATAATAATAATAATAAATTACGTTCCACAACTGCCCTTGTTTAGGTGTTTCAGGGGACCCCTGTTTATCAGGTGTGTCCTGAACAAAATCTTAAATTCTTTTTGGGCAAATTCTGTAAAGCAGGTAAAATTTTAGTAAAAGAAATAACCACACATATAAACAAATAAGATGAATAAAGAAGATAGAAATGCCAGTAATAGAACAAACCATGGATATAAAACAGATGCAAAAAAGTGCAATCAAAAATACTAAAATGTATTACTCTAAATAAAATCACAATTAAAACTGTAATGACAATAAAATTAAATAAAAAAAAACATACCCCATAAAATAACAATATAACAAAGGGAATCACGAAAGAAAAGATTATTGAGCTTTACTAAAGAGAAAGGCGAAAAGACTACAAGAAATCCCAGAATGCTTCCTGCCTTGAATGTGTCCCTCTTTTAAAAATGTCCGCGTGAGGAACGTTGTGTGACCGTTATGTAGCTGCCTTCTGCCTTAACTGTTGTCAAAAGCGTCGAAATTCCCCTAATATTAAGCCAGATAAAATACAACAAAGGCATTTTTTATATTTTATATCACGTTTTTCTCTTAACTAAGCTGTAAAAAACAGCCGTTGCCTGATTTAAAAAAACAGCAAAAAACAACCGTTGGCCGACTTTACCGGAGGGACTGTTGACGGTGTAACACCAGACTTAAGAAGAAGAAGCCGCTCATCCTTTCTCCTCAGTGTAAATTTGTTTTTAGCTACACTCCCCCGTTAAATTATCTATATTTTATCCAACGTAAATGAGTTGCAGAGGAGACAGTGATGATGACAGCTGCAGTAAACGGAGAGTCGCGTACGTTTTTAGCCCGGAGTACATCGATACCTGCGACTCTTTATCCAAAGTGCCAAATCGGGTGAGTTGGATTGAATGAGGAGCATTTATTTATCAGCTCTGTTTGCTGTAACATACTTCATTGTTTAGACTACATTTTAATGAGTGGCTTTGTATTTTTACTCCATTTCCAGGCGAGTATGGTCCACTCACTGATAGAAGCCTATGGACTGCTCAAACATATGAGGTAAGTTTAGTGTTAATAGGCTAATGTTAGTTACATTAAAGGATATGTTCACAGCTTTTCAAGTGTGGCTTAGTGGCAAGTGTGCCGTGGAAGTATAGTAACAAAAGAGGAACTTTGGCACTAAAAAGACTGTAACGGTGAAAGATATCTACTTGATTTGACTCATTTGGACGGCTGAAGCTTCATATTAGCTTCAGATCAACTTTTAAATACATTTTTGCACAGAAGGAGGCTTGTAGATTTTAGCCTACATCACTGACATTCATTTGGGCACCTGACTGTTGTTTTAAGACAGACTTAAAAAGTTGTGAACCCGTCCTTTAAAAATATTTCAGGGTGCAGTAGATTACCTCCTACTTTTTCAAAACAGAATGTATGCAGACATAAATTACTTTCAGTCACATATAACCACACACTCATCAGAGTGTCTTAGTGAATAATTTGAAGTATAAAGAACAGAAAATAGTTAACAGCATTTCTTATGTCTAGTGTGTTATATAGTAACAATATAGAGGTCTTTACTTTTTACTATGCAGTATTATATAGGCTAGTGTTTTGATATCCGGTTTGGTTGTAATGTACATTTTCCTACTCTGCAGTTTTTTAAGCCACTTAAGACTGCTGGCTCTGTGTGCACTTAGTTGTTTCTGATTTTAACAAAAAAAGGCTATTTTTCTCACACAGAAGCATCATCAGATAATAGTCTCCCATTAACCAGCTGCAGTTCTTACATTCACATATTTATTTGCCGGCTCAGTGTACAAACCAGTGAAGTTACTCTGCCACTGCCTGTGCAACAAGTCATTGTGTAAGCAGCTTGCCTTGTACCAGAGTGGCAAAGAGAAGCTACACTGAAAAGCTGAAAAACGGGTTTTCAGCTAACGATCCTGCGTCAGTGTGAAGAGGCCTGCAGGACATCACCACCTACAGGAAACCCTCCTCCCACACTGCAGGGAACCTTCAACTAGCCGCTGGATCGCTGGAGCTGTGTGAAGCCCCCTCCAGCTGCAAATGCTCCACTATGATCCCTCTGAACGACTGCAGGCCCTGATGTCTGTGGTCAGTCCTTCGAAAGACTGGTGTTGACCCACCTGAAGGACATCACAGGCCCCCTGCTGGACTCCTGCAGTTTGCCTACTGGGCAAACAGGTCAGTGGATGATGCAGTCAACATGGGACTGCACTCAAAAAGGCCCTGCAGAAGATGTAATTCCTGCGCCAGCTCAGGAGCTGCTGATCCACTTTTACACTGCCGTCATAAAGTCTGTTCTCTGCACATACATCACTGTCTGGTTTGGATCGGCCACCAAACAGGAAAGGGAACAGACTACAATGGACAGTCAGGTCTGCAGAAAGGATTATCAGTGCTGACCTGCCCACCATCCAGCATCTGTACACCTCCAGAGTCAGGAAACAGGCAGGGAAAATCACTGCAGACCCCTCACACCCTGGACATAACCTGTTCCAACTTCTCCCCTCTGGGACGCGCTACAGAACACTGTGCACCAAAACCTCCAGACACAGGAACAGTTTGTTCCCACTCACCGTCACACTTATGAACAGTTAACTCACTGTGGCACTGTGCAGTAACCCTGGACACTATAATACCCACTGTACCTACAAGTTATATATATATTTATTTTAGTCTAAAATACAAAATGTGCAATACATTTGACTCACTACTGTATATCTGAACAGGCTGTATATACTGTACATATTAATATTTATCTAATCACTCTTGCACTCTTTACTTCTTTGCACTATTTGTATCCTGTTTACAGTTCACAGAAACAGTTTCACCTGTATAAAGTCATTCTTTGTGTATATTTCTGAAGTTTGTTGTGTTGTTATTCTGTGTAGCTACACTGTGAGCCACTAAACCGGAGTCAAATTCCTTTTATGTGTAAACATACATGGCCAATAAAGATGATTCTAATTAATATTTTTCCCCCTTTTCTCCAGCATGGTGAAACCCCGTGTGGCTACCATAGAGGAAATGGCCAAGTTCCACACAGACTCCTACCTGGAGCATCTTCACAAGATCAGCCAGGACGGAGACAATGACGACCCTCAGTCAGTCGACTACGGCCTGGGTGAGTAATGCCGGGAACAACATTTCCTGGCCAAAAGTCAGGCCAGTAGAGTGTCCACTTAAAACATACCTGCTTATGCCTGAATATTTTATATATTGAATCAAGTATGCATGTTTTTTTCCATTAACTGCAGTAGAATTCACATTACAAGGGAACAATTTCAAGAACATTTTCACGATTGCGAGAACAAGCAAAAGCAAAAAAGTGGCTCATTCAGATTTAATGTTTCTAAACCTTTTTATTAAATATAGAGGGATTTAAATAGACCATTAGTTAGTTATGGAAGACTTTAGAATTCACATGCAGTGTGTATTTATTGACACCAGAGGGAGCTATAACACCAGATACAAAGAGCTGATGTTACACAGAATGTACAGTGTAAGTTTTTAAACCACTTAAATGTAATTTTACCCCTTTTCTGAGGATGCAGGTTGCTTTCTCATTTCTCTGAATTAAAAATAGCATCTACATAACGACTTTATCATCTGTATACTTTGGCCAACACAGCGATGCAAACCAAACTCGACCCCAGCAGGGTGGGATGCTGTTAAAAAGATCCCTTGTTGTTTCTGGATGTCCAGTCGGCTCTCAGCTCAAACTTTGCATTTCTAACTTTAGACTCATCCACAAGTTCGCCCTTCTTGTTTTTATTTCCTACGTGTCTCCCTGCCTTCTTTTCCTTCGCCCCCTTCCACCCCTTGCTCTTCTTTATGTCCTCGACTCATCCCTCTGTCGCTTCCTCCTTTTGTCTTCTCCACACCTCTCTCTCTGGTCCATCCTTCCGTCTTGTTGCAAAAGCAAAGTGCTCCACCTTTTCCTGGATTCAGACCTTTTTCTCTCAGCCACTTCTGTCCTTTGTCTTGTCAATTTATCTTTTGTCACGCTGCATTGTTTCCCATCAATCACATCCATTCATCTCCCTCATTTCTGTCCTCCCTTCCTTCTTTCTTGTGTCGTGTCTTTTGTTTCAGCTCTCTGCCTCTCCTTTTTTCCATTTTTTTGTTTCCTTTTTCATTCATCTGTTCTGCTTTTTCCATTTCATCCCTTATTGTATTTTCTGCTTATCTCTCCTCACAGTCCATCAGTATTTTTGTCCCTTTCACAGGGGCTTTGAGGTTCAAGAAGTGAAGCCAGCAAAGAAAAAATGTCAAGTTTAAATCCAAATCAAAAATGCAGGAAAGAAATATATTTTTCACTGTTACTGCAGAAGTCTCCCTGATCATAACCTTTTAATTCCTATCAAAAGTGCAGTTTTTTTTGCAGTTGAACACTAAAACGTGGAAATAACCATTCACAGATACTGCCACTGAGTATATTTATTGGATTATTATATACGTTAGTGCTGAACCTTTCACTTCTTCAGACAAAATAAGCTATTTTAAGGCAGCTTTGTGGGCTTTGGCCTTTTTATAAGAATTGTTAAATAATTCTTTTCCTTGTCTTCTTCCAGGTTATGACTGTCCAGTGGTGGAGGGGATATTTGACTACGCAGCAGCAGTGGGAGGCGCTACACTGACAGGAGCCCAGTGCCTGCTTGACAAGACATGTGAAGTGGCCATCAACTGGGCAGGAGGGTGGCACCATGCCAAGAAGTAAGTAATTGTTTCTAGTAATGTTATCCATTCTGCTTTAATACTAATATTGTATTTTAATGTCTGGAAGTAGACAAGATGCTGGAATACAGTTTGACTTTAGTTGTGATGAGTTGAAACACTCTCATAGTACTTGTGTCGTCATAATTTTAAGTTAAATACAGCACCGTCTCCAATGTATTTCATCACCAAGTCCAGTTTATACAACTATAACTTAATAAATGGAGGCTGTGGGGCATAAAGTTAACTTATCATGTAATTATGTGGAGCTACATAAATGGATGCTTTTTTGTAAAAACATGAACTCTTAGGTAATCTGTCTTCATCAGTTGCACCGAATCACCTGATGAGGGCGCTGCTGGTAAAGAATCTCAGAATTTGACATCATATCACATTTTTATTTCTCTCTCTCTCTCCTCCAGGGACGAGGCGTCAGGTTTCTGTTACGTGAACGATGCCGTGTTGGGAATCCTCAAGCTGAGAGAGAAATATGAGCGAGTCCTGTATGTGGACGTCGACCTGCACCACGGAGACGGTACACAAATAAACAAAAAAACCCAAACAACAAGTAGGATCAAAATTGTAGTGACTTGTAGGGCAGCATGGCTCGCAGACACAGTTTACTTTGGAATGAGCTTCTGTTTTCATGAACATATCTCTTAAATAAGTCAGTGTTTGCTTCACACCTTCTTCTGTATTGATCTATTATGATTGTTTCTCTCCCTGCAGGTGTGGAGGACGCCTTCAGCTTCACGTCCAAAGTCATGACAGTCTCTCTCCACAAGTTTTCTCCTGGATTCTTCCCAGGTTAGTCACTGCAGATATTTAACACAAAATATGTTGTGATATGATGACATATATTATGGTACAGTGTAAGATAAGTGTGTGTGTATAGGTACAGGTGACCTGACAGACACTGGGCTGGGTAAAGGCCGCTGGTACGCCATCAACGTACCGCTGGAGGACGGCATCAAGGATGACCGATACTACCAGGTTTTTACCAGGTAAACACACACACACACACAAACAGAAGTATTAGGAAACCCCTTTACAACTTGGAGGCAAGTTTCAAATTTTTTTTCTTCAACGATCCCTGAGGAGAAATCCAATTTTCCCTTCCCTCTCCTGACCACATCCCCTCTGTAGAGATCAAAGGTCAGGTTCAGCTGCAGAGCAGCAGCCTCGGAGCTGGTGGAGTTTCAGCATCTTTCTCAAGGTTTCTTCAGCAGGGGGGTTCCTTCAAACAATGCAGTCCTGATCTTTAACTTAGGTAGCTGGAAGATTTTTCTCCCAGACTGAAGACTCAGAAAGTGCAGACGTGTTGCTTCTACAAGTGCAAATCACGACAGTTTGAAATTTTCAGTGTCTGTGCAGTGCTCATCAGAAAACCCCAAAGTGCACACTGCGGTTTTATCAGGTTTTCTGACATTAAGTTATAATCTATGATGATTTTGAAAGGACATTTACAAACTTGAATTTGAGTTGACCTTCGCTGCCATCTTATTAGTTACGCAAACCAGAAAATCTACACATGAGAAGAGGATAATAAGCCTGGGTAGAGCATGAAAACAGTCAATCAATCATCTCTGCAGAGTGTAATTGGTTGAGACACCAGCACTTAAACCAGCACAGTCAATCAAGCACTTAAACTAATATACTCCTGTTTCATACTAAATATCTCTTTGATAAAACAACATTTTTTCTAAATCAGCACTAAGAAACACTTGTTGGGAGTTTTCCCAACTAGTGGCTATTACAGGAACTGTATTTTAGTCATTAAAAATGCCAAACATCCAGGTCTAATGTGAGGATTTGATCCTTTTATGTGTCATATATGATAATAAATTAAATATGTTTGGATTTTGGACAATTTGAATAAGTCACATTGGCCTCTGATTCTGATTCACTATTTTCAGACATTTTATAGACAGTTAACGATAATTAATTGATAGTGTAAGCGAACGCAAATACTGACATCATCAGGGGATGACATGTTTCCTGCTCTCTTGTTCTGCAGTGTGATGCAGGAAGTACGGGCACAGTTCAACCCGGAGGCGGTGGTGATGCAGCTGGGTGCTGACACCATGGCGGGCGACCCCATGTGCTCCTTTAACATGACCCCAGTGGGGGTTGGCAAGTGTCTGCAGTACGTCCTGCAGTGGCAGCTACCTACACTGCTGCTGGGAGGAGGTGTGTATGCTCTGTGTGTGTGTGTTTATTTATCTGGCTGATGCTGCGTTTTGTTTTTGTGTGTGGCTGCATAGATGTATGTTCATGTGTTGGTGTGTCTGTCTACATACATGCACGCACACATGTACTTAGAATACATCCAATGAGAGGTAGATAATGTACCGTATGCTTTGTGTGTGTTTGCTTAAAGCCTCAGTGATTCACTCACTTGTGCACAGTTTCACACACAGACACACACACAGATCCATCATCCACACTCACCAGCACGCACACACGCACACACACACATCACGCTCTGTTCCAGACCCCTCAGCCTTTGGCCAGATGATAGCTACTAATTATACGACACAATGAAGCCATTTTACTCAACTACAATCCCACCTCTCTTCCTTTCTCTCCCTCCCTCTCTGTCCTACATACTTTCTCTCCGTTATATCCCCCTTTTTTTTATGTCATTCTCTTGATTCTACTGAAGTCCATCCTCTTCACCCTTCACTCGATCTCTTTCTCATTAGTCTTTTTTTGTGAGAGAACATTGGTAACTTTTCTGACTATGATTCATTTTTCGTTTGTTGTAATGAGTCAGTGACTTTTAATATGTCCACACTAAGCTGGTTAAAATTTAAAAACAGCTTTTCAGGCATCCCGGTGACCAAGTGGTTATGACATATACCATATAACAGCAATGTCCCCAGTTTGATTCCAGCTGAGGACCTTTTTTTTCATGTTTTCGCCCCTCGTGTCCTGTCTGTCTCTGTACTGTCAACTGTCTAATACAGGAAAAAATACCAAAAAAGTCTTTAAAAAGACTCAGCTGAGCTCAATAAGCTGTATTTATGTTCATAACGTCAGACTTTGTGATCATAAAATAGTGATTTGATCAACGTCTCGGTGGAGCAGCGCAGAAATTACTGCGATGGATCATAAAGTAGCATTTCTGACCATTAATCACTTTTTATACTTGACTGACACCAGAAATAGAAAAAAATATGTCAGTAATGAACAAATAAATTGTGAGTTATCTGTATTACGTTGTTAAGGAGAGCCAGAGAGACCAGAACAGAGGATTATCCAGCTGAGTTTGGCAGTATAACCATGTTTTTCATTGTGGAAGAAGATCGTTGTGAAAAACAAATGAAAATGCTAGTTAGTTTTTCGACATACAGTAAAAAAGTGTTCTTGTGTGGACTCAATGTCTTATTTCAGCTCTTTCACCTTTCTTCTCACCTCCTCTCTCACTTCATATCTGTGACTCTCACTAGTTAAAATGAAATAAAACGATATCAGACAGATTTAAAATAAACTTAAGGAGTTAATAACATTTGGGGTAGTTGGCTTCGCTCAGACACACTTCAGCAGGTTTGGATTTCAGGAACCATTAACGTCTGACATAGACGCAGGATGTAACCACAAAATAATGGACCTGTTCTCCCTGTCGCTCCCCTTCTCTCTCACCAGGAGGTTATAACCTGGCGAATACGGCTCGCTGCTGGACCTACCTGACGGCAGCCGTGCTGGGAAAGACTCTTTCCTCTGAGATACCGGACCACGAGGTATGACAACACACATATAGCCGCAGTCACACACTTTTGCATATTCCCACATGAACACAAACGCGCTCTTTCATTGTACTGTCGCACAAAAAACACACACACACACACATAAAAACACAAATACACCCCCTTGTGTTCACTGCCTGCTGAGTCACTCCATCTAATCAAAGATGGCTGCCTGCTTCTCAATAAAGGGGTTTGTCTCCAGGTGAGTCAGACTGTGTGTGTTTTTGTGTGTGTGTGTGTGTGTGTGTGTGTGAGAGAGAGAGAGAGAGAGAGAGAGAGAGAGAGAGAGAGAGAGAGAGAGGTAGTAGTGTTGACAATTCCTCTCTGCTTGCCTCATTAACACAGGCTCAGAAAAAAGGGGAATTTTTATACACCATACAGGAGTAATTAATTATCAAAGAGAGACTGAAAATTATAGATTGGTTCCAGATTGGTTGACTCTACTTTAAAGAAGTAATCCTTGAGTCATTTATTACCCAACATTTTTTGGTGTCAAGTTCATTTTGTTGCTGTTACTAATCAGTGAAATCAGCTGGTTTAATGTTTTTTTTTTTTTTGGAATTAACTTTGTGTTGCATGAAAGCATTTCAGCTCTCAGCCACCAAGTTCAAATTAACATCTAAAAGAAAAATCTAAAAGAGCCGAGTGTTGGTTGAGTCACTACTTTATGTCAGTCAGAGTGTTAGTGATGGACAGTATCGACTAAATTAATACTGACATAATCAAAAATTGTTTTTCGTGAGCTTTGGACTGTACATCACAACCTTCTTAAGCAAATTGAACTTGCTCAGGCATCATCACTTTGGTCACATGACAACAGATGGTTGTATGTGACCAACTGAGCAAGTTCCATTTGCAGGGCATAAAAGCTCTGGAAAAAATCTTACAGTTTATAAAGACAATTATATAATATTCTTTAAATCTGCAACGATTCATTGATCAACATAAAATTAATCGCGATATATTTTGATGATCAATTCATTCATTTCTTGTTCAAGCTTCTTAAATGTGAATATTTTCTGTTTTTTTAAGTCTTCTATGATAGTAAACTGATTATCTTTAGGTTACGTTCTGTTGGTCGGGACAAGACAGGAGATTTGAGGTCGCACCATTTTCTTTCTCTTGTTTTGTGATGTAAGATGTTCCCTTCAGGTCACCACACACCCTTCTGGACATTAACCTGATTTTCAAACACCACATGTAATCCTCTGGTTATTGTAAAAATCAGGTCACCGTGAGCCACGTATACACTTAACTGGAACATAATCTGGTTATTCACAGTAATCAGATAAACATACCTATGCTGAGTTGTGAGAGATTTCAGATTTAACTTTGTCCCCGTAATATATGTTTGTAAAAGTAAAGACGTGTGACTACTCATGCTCATCTTCTCATTATACTAACTGATAAATCAAATAGACCCAACCACTTTCCAAATAGAAATCAGTCGACCCATCTGCCTCTCTTGCTCTTATACACACACACACACACACACACACACACAATGAGTCTCTTTCTCCAGCAACTGATTTTGGACCTTGTCTTGGTCAAATGTAATGAATAGCTGTGAGTGCCTGAGTGTGTGTGTGCGCGCGTGTGTGTGTGTGTGTTCGTGTTCTGACTGTGATGAAGGTACCTCTTGTTTCTCCTTGCCAGTGTCCTATGGCCCTAAATAGCCTTTGACCTCATTAAGAAGCACTCACTGAAAACAAAGCAACTATCAGTGCGGGCAGCTGCCACAGATGATGAAGACGAGGAGACGCGCGCACACACACACACACACACACACACACTTTTTCTCCAACAAGCGCTTCAGAAATGAAAAATGTAAGAAACAGCAAGCCTAACTGGCTTTTCCTGACTCCAATATTGACTTCCAATTTAGTAAGTACTGTAATTTTATTTTAAAAGTATCTGCTTCTAAAGTGGTAGCACTATACAACTCCCTAGTGGTGTGTGTGTGTGTGTGTGTCTGTGTCTGTGTCTGTGTGTGTGTGTGTGTGTGTGTGTGTGTGTTCGTGGCTCTGTCTGTGCCCGTTGTGCTCGATAAGAGGGGCATTTATCCATGATGACCAAGCAAAGCTGAAGTTCCAGCGACACAGGGAACAAAAACTACCTTTGTGCCCCTCTGAGTGTCTGTGTGTATATATGTGTGTGTGTGTGTGTGTGTCCACCCCTTTGCTGTACTGTAGACAAAACCACATGAATACACACATTTATTACAGACAGATAATGCCTGTTTTATAACATTATTATATTTCAGTTATATGAAAAATCACCATTAGTTTAGGAAGTTGCACTAAGTTACGTGTTTTCCATTATGGAGGCTCAAGCACGCTAAAATAAATTTTGTTTTCATGATGCTGCTGCGATTCAAATGAGATAATAAACAATCATCTTCACTACTGCTAGAGACTTAAAAAAGTTTTAGTTTGTTTTATCTGCTCAAATCTTGCTAATATCAATCCAAACAAATTTGTGTTGGTTTGATTTCGTTTGAAATATTTTCTCAAAAGTGTTTATTTATAATGAAATCAATCTTATAGTTTTTTTTTTTTCTCAGCACCCAAGAGGGTAGATGTTGAATTTTTGGCATGTACAAACCCTGGACTAACTGATTAAAAACACAAACATCAGTCAGTGTTGGCCAGTCACATCAACAATAGTGCTGTAACATTCACTGATTACCAGACAAAATATTACACTGGAGATAACCCACACAATGGCCCTGCTTCTGTCACACTTATTATACTCCAATATCTTATAAAAACACAAGTAAAAGTGTCTTTTGTAGTTCAAACCAGGAATTGAGCCGCCAGGTCGAAAGTCATTAACCCTCCCCAATGACTTGTATTGTCCGTTAGCGGTTAGCTTATCCTGATTGACCCCTCATTGTGTGATAGCGGCGGAGCAAAATCTGCGTGTGACTCACAGGGCAACAATATGGGGCCTGCTAAGAATAGCCACAGAGGTCAAAGGTTAGTTAGTGAATTTGATTAGACATTAGGCATGGGGATTGTCCTTATAACCTACTTTGTTTTCAAAAGAAAATACAATTCATCTAACTTTTCCAAGGACATTTAATTGTATGATTTTACATGACTTTGATCTTCAAGTTCTATGTCATAAAGAGCTGGCACTGTAATACAGGGAATCTCAGAAATTAAGCTTTTTGTGTTGATGCGTTCCCTCAAATGTCCAAAACATTTTTGAGGAGATTGTCGTCCTGCCTAAAGTGTAATTGTATAATAAACAAGAGATGGGAATGATACCGTGACACTATTTAGAATGCTATTTGCATCTAAAACCTTTCTGTGAGTGAACCATGCAGTGGCATAACTTGACTTTTTCTGATGTCGTAAACCTTAACTTCCTGGTGACTAACTAATTTAACAAATTTTACTAATTTTACTAACTATTTGTGGCCATGGCTGCTGTGTACACCAACATCTTATACCATGTTTCATCAAGATTTTACAGGGACTAGAAGCTTTACATGATTAACAACAACCTCCTGTCAGCCAGGTGGCCCATTTATGTATATTATACCAATTTACAAAAAAAACTTGTTTTACTTTTCTAATACTTTTCTGATTCCACATGCTAAATAAATGCAAATAAACTCGGTAATGTAATTAACTTCTCATAAATGCATTCACCCAGTGGCATCTGTTAATCAACATCCTCTGATGTTCAACCTATCGGTTCTGGCAAAAACTGGCCCAGATTTTGTTTGCTTCTGAATCAGAGCAATGTCATTGTTTTGGCACATTTGACACCAAAACGTATCCACCTATTATTTTTAATCTGAGAAATTTATGTGATTTGGAATTTAACTCTAACTTGAGTTTTAGCCACAGTTAGCATGCTAATAAGCTGAGATGATAGTATTACATGCTGAATGTTGGCATATTCTTATGTTAACTGGTGATTTGTTAATTAGCTCATTTATAAATGTAACATATTAAATTTCAGCAGTTGAAATGTGAACCTTACCCATGTTAACAAGCTAACATTGTAAAAATCGCATTCTACACATTAGCATGTTAAAATGCTAACTGTTCACATGTAAATGAGCTAAATGTTACATTCTAAATGTTAGCGTGCTAAAATGGGAACCTTACCCATGTTAACAAGCTAACATTGTAAAAATCGCATTCTACACATTAGCATGTTAAAATGCTAACTGTTCACATGTAAATGAGCTAAATGTTACATTCTAAATGTTAGCGTGCTAAAATGGGAACCGTACCCATGTTAACAAGCTAACTGATCACATGTTAACGAGCTAACATTTCAAATATTATATCCTAAACATTAGCATGGAAATAGAGCTGAGTGAGCCAATATGCTAACTATTTAATAATCACTATAACTTTTCCAGATTATGATCATTATTATTATTATTAAGTTTGTTATTATGTTTATAGAGAAGTAACTGGTAAACAGTTTGCACTGTCCATTTGCCCTTTTTCAATAATTCAACCTGCACCACCCCAAACCCCTCCTCTTCTCTAATTCTGTTCTGTTTTCCCAGCAGCTGAATTCCTCCCAGCCGCGCTGCTCCGATTAAAAACAAACCACATATCCAAACTTCCTGCGGCTGCCCTGCTGCCTCAGCGGGCCAACACACACACACCATGTACTCACAATGTTGCTGGTGTGAGTCCAGCTCATATCCTTTGTCACACACTGTACCTTCCCCTCACTCTGTCGCTCTTCTCTTTCCTGTCTCCACGCTGCATGCCCTTAATGCACATATATGCTAAAAATATTCTCAAGCGGAAACTGGCACCTGGATTTCCTTGTTCGTATTTTAGCCATTTAGCTGACTGTCACATCCAGTCACATGTCAGGGTTACATTTAGGATATGCTTCCAGTTGGTAAAATAATCTGGATTTGTTGAGCTCAGAGTATAAAGAATCTCCAATATCAACTCTTTTATCTCCTCTGTCTTATTTTTACTAGCAAAGAGCAATGTACAGATGTTTATCTAAATATATCTGGCAAAGCTTCGATTTTGAGTCACAAAAAAGCTCAAAATCAAATATTGACATTTGAGTTTGAGCTTTTTTGTGACTCAAAATTGTTGAAAGCTTAACCAAAATAGATTTTGAAAGGGGTTGGATTGGACACTGGATTCAGATTTTGATTAGATGCTGTTTACCTCCAACGGCAAACCATTTCAACTGTCTAAAAGGCTTCAATTCCTAGACCTGCAACTTAAATAGTGAACATTAGCAGAGCTAAAATATGCCTCTGTGAAGATACGTGTCATTGTCTTTGCAGCAAAGAAGGGTTTTGTAATTAACCACAGCTCGCCAACGATAACATCCCATCCATCATATGTCGTCTACAGTTGAAGACAGTGAAGACTGGCGGAGCAGTGAAGGATATCTGGTAGCATCGGTGTTAAGCCAGAGAAAGCAACTGCAAAGCGTCTGCATCTGTGACCCCAGAGTGGTCACGTAAGATGTCTTGTCACCTCTGAGGTTATACAAATGGTGATTAAAGAACCGCTCGTTGATAGTTTGAGTGATTGCATACTTCAGCGTCTGGTAGCGCAGACATTTATCTGCCTTGTTCAATAGCTGGCGTTCCTTTCCTTCACCTCTAGTGGAAGCAACAGAATTAAAAAAAAAAAAACCAATGTGTTCGTCACAGACTCACACAGGAAGGGAGGACATTTCTGGTCCCAGATTGGCAGCAGGGAAGCGTCCCGCCTCTTTACTTCCCACTTCCTCTTTTCCTGTCTGCAGCCCTTTCCTGTCCTGCCCCTCGCTGCCGTCAGCGATGTGTCGGCTCCCAGAGTCACAGGCTCAATCACCGGAAACGTCACCGGGGAATAGTGTGTATGTGTTAAGACGTAGGGAAATTTTTGTCTGTTTACGAAAAAATGAAAAATGTGCAGTACCGAAGCTTATTTTATTCATACATTATGCTGACTCACTTCCATGCATTTGTTATTGAGTTTTGTGAGTTGAATTTATACGGCTGTAGATTATTTGACTGATAGTGATGATAGGGGAAAGTGGTCGGTGAATGTTGGGATTCACCAGCAATGAGCTGAAAGAGTTAGTTTCCTGTCCTGTTTCCCTTTAGAGGGTCATGTCTCTGTTGCAGTTGTCTTTTAAATGTCTGTTTGTGTTTCAAGTTCAAGGGCAGACTCCATCCTAGAAGAATGAATTTTGTTATCTTCATTTTTTTATTATCCTATAAGGCGAGGTGTTTTTATAAACCCACTTGAACTTTTTTTTTTTTTTTTTTTTTTCAACCAATTCAATCATTTCACTTCTTTCCTTTTCCTTAACAGTTATAACTGAGTTCACCTCCGGAAGGAAACAGTGATAGCAGACAGATTGATTAGAAACAAATTTTACACGTGTAACCATGTTAACTTTTCTAGCTGCGTTTCCTCTGCTGCGTTCATAAAATGAGCGTTTACTATACAATTACTTTTTTTGTATATATATATATATATATATATATATTATATATATATATTTTTTTTTTGGAGAATGTAAGACTTTTATGAGATTTATTATACAAATTCCAACATGGCGCAAAAGTACATGTGCACCTGCTCATTTGGGCTTGAATTTAAAACAAAACTCCTGGGTTTCCTATTTCAGGTTTATGTTCTAAAAACATATAAATACTAATTCTTAGGCACCATGCCTCAAAGGGAATTTTGAAAGAAGAATATAATAAATTGATTGATGGAGAGGTAGGGAGGGTGAGAGAGAGAGAGTCCAGATGCAGAGAGAGGAGAAGTGTACGTGTGTTATGTGACTGTGATTCGGGCATCGGCACCGTTTTTTTCTCCTTGTTGAAAACATTTATTAGATAGCAGCTTGATAGCAGACAGAGTCCATTTGTTTTCCGAGACGTTTTCCCCTCCGCTGTGCAGCTCGGCATCCTTCATAGGTGGAGATCCTGCTGATGGCTGTAAAAACAAACACGCTCACACACACACACACACTCAGCGGCTGACAGATGGATGCATGCACGCGAACACAAACTAAGCCCTTCTTACAGTAACATGTTCTGGCCTTTAAATCAAATGCAAGCTTACATATAAAAGTAACTGTCAAGTGTGGATGGACATACAGTATAAGTACTGCAGCTTTTACAAGTACTTCTAGTGCAACTTTCATTCCTGCTGCTATTAATATTGTTATTTCTACTGCCGCCACTACGTCTGTCACTACTACAGTATCACTACATCTATCACTACCATTTCTACCTTTGCTACAACTATTACTGTAATACAGTAATAGTAATGCTTACTGATATATACTAATAATATAAAACTACCACTACAACTAGTATAACAACTTCTGTTACTACAACTACTCTTAAGTATTGCCATACAACTACTGTTGCAGCTCAAGTACTGTTAGTGCTTTTACTGGTACTGATGCCACTTCTGCTATTACTTCATGTAAAGAGAACAGCACAATAGAGCTGAATAAAAAACAACAACATCAAAGCTTTGTTGTCCAGGGGCTAGAAAACCACAGTAACTAAACAAGGGCTGCAAGTAACCATTATTTATTTTCACCTGCCCATTTATTTTTCCGAGTAACTGTTTAGTCGATGAAATGCTAAAAACTAGTGAAAAATGGCATTCACAGTTTCTCAGAGCCCAAATTATTGTCTTCAGTTTGCTTGTTTTGTTTGACTAACAGTCCAAAGATAAGATATTTGATTTATTATATGATGAAAAAAATCTTCACATTTGAGAAACCAAAGAATGTTTCCCATTTTTGCTTAAAAAAATGACTGAAATGATTAACCGATTATCAAAATAGATGCAGATTAATTTCCTTTTGATTGACTAATCAACTAATCATTGCAGCTCTAAACTAACCACCACATTGAATACATCTACTGTACATACACAGGGGGTCTTTGATAATAATCTATACTGGTAACAGTGATAAAATGTTCCTTTTACTGCTGTTCCAAAACATAAACTACAGAACAAGACATCTAAAACACATACGCACACAGGCAGCTTTGTCGGCACCAAGACCAGTGTTTCTCATACAAACAGTGACTGATGAGGTCACTGAATGACTGGGCAGAGGGTCCATGTTAAGAACCGTGGTAAATAATCAGAGACCTTCCACTATTTATCTCTCTGAGTGTCTCTGCTAGAGACACTGGAGCCAGTCAGCTGTTTTTTTTTTCTGTCTCTTGACCTTGTGCAGGTGACGTAGATACGCTGCGTCACTGGATCATGCACGAAAGTCTCTTTTTAAAAAAAAAAAAAATCATTTATGGTTTTCTCAATCTCATGTGCTCGCTTCACAGCATAGCTCCTCTTTTCTCTGTTTTTATGGTCCGCGGAGTCTAAAAAGTATTGGAATATCATAAGAATATTACAGAAATATTATAGGAAAATGTATGTTTCTTTTAGCAGTGTGTGTGTGTGTGTCTCTTCCCCACGGTCATCCAAGCCAAACAAGCAGGCAGCAGGAGACTTGTGTGTATGATTGGTGTGTGTTTTTGTGTGTTGCTGGACAGCAGGAGACAGAGCACTGGGTTCATGGGAATACATTGAGGGTGTGTGTGTGTGTGTGTGTGTGTGTGTGTGTGTGTGTGTGTGTGTGTGTGTGTGTGTGTGTGTGTGTGTGTGTGTGTGTGTGTGTGTGTGTGTGTGTGTGTGTGTTAAGTAACTACTCTCATGTTGAGCTCAGTTGAGACCGGAGGTAAGACAGAAACTCATCGGAGCTAATTGGAAACAGACACACACACACATACAGTAGACGGGACTTTACCTACAAAATATCCGTGGACATTCACACAAAAACATATATACACACTTTTACCTTCATCTGTATTCACTACACAAACTAGCATTCTCTATCGCTGACACACACACACACACACACACACACACACGGCTATTAAACAAAGACAGAGTACTCTTTGTCTTTCAAGTAAACAAAAGTACACCCCTACTGCACATTGGCTCTGCTTTGTGTGTGTGTGTGCACATCTGCTCAGGCCTCTGTTAGTGTGTGTGTGTGTGTGTGAGTGAATGTCCATCTTTGCTTTGGCAACAGACCTTCTGAAGTCTTCTCTAATGACATCCATCTAATCCTCTAAAGAGCTTCAACCAAAAACAAGATATCCCTGTCTTTTAAAATGACCGTGGCATTACGTTAGAAATCATTACGGGATGTTTACTGACTCACGTCTTCGCCAACTGAAAGGAGCAGTCTGACATTGTGGGGGTAAACTGGCGCGTGGTGTCCAGTTGTTATTTATTATTACGTTATTATTTCAGCAACAGAGAATTAAGCTACAGCCATTGTGATAATAAATTAATCATTCAAATGCGAAACAGTTCAAGCCTCTCAAATATGAGCATTTGCTGGTTTTCTCTGTTTAAAGGGGACATAACATGCACATTTGCAGGTCTATATTTATATTCAGGAGCTCTACTGGAATATCTTTGCATGATTTACAGTTCAAAAAACTCATTTATCTTGAGGCTCTTTATGTAGCCCTCAGTGCAGCCTGTCTGAAACAGGCCGTTTTTGCTCCTGTCTCTTTAAGGCCCCCCTCTCGATGAGCTCACTCTGTTCTGATTGGTTAGCTCCGGAGGCTAACAAACAGCAGTAGTCGAATTTTGCTTCCTTTTCCCGTTCTTACATGTTCGAGCCTGACTTTGATTCGAAATAGGCGAGTGGACAACGTGAACAACCCATGGAACAATCTGAACAATCTGACATCATCACGAGAAGTAGCGGTAACTTTGCAAACGAAGCGTTTAAAGCAGGCTGAAGCCCCGTCTTTTGATGTGGAGGTGACATTTATACAAATGTTCACCACCTTGAACTTTGACTATGTTTAACATAGACATCCGACATTATAACAGTATATAAATGACAGGGAATCACAAAAAGCATGATGTGTCCCCTTCAACATCATTGTAAATTGAATATCTGACTGCTGGTCGAACAAAACAAGCAAGTTGAAGAAGTCACTTTGGGCTCTGGGAACGTGCGGTCTTTACATTTTATAGACTGAACAGTTTTAAAGATAAACTTATTCTATATGTAGTGCTGTACATAAGGAGGAATATGCATCTTTTGTTTTAGGCCTCAGTCACCTTGGCGTGCTCGGTGTGTTCTGCTGAGTCTTCAGAGTCCAACACTTTCACAACAGTGAACGCTGTGAACGCACTGACGCACTTGTGGTCAGACCTGGCCTCTGAGTTTGTTTTGCTGTCATGGCACTGAGTCACGGCCCGACTATGCTTTTTTTTTTTTCAGCCGACGTGCTCTGGTTTTAACTTCTCGTTGAACCCGCTCTCTGGATTTCCACCTGTTTTTTTATGTTGGCTGGTTTTGTTTCATGGAATTGGTCCGACAGCTAGTGAAATGCCAGGAGCCTTTGGTATTTGCTGAAATCATCATCAGACTTTTTTTGGTCATGTTGGTGGGGCCCAAGCTGTCTAGTGGAAGTTTGACTGATTTGTGGTTCCTTTCTTCTTTATTCTGCATCACATTTTTTATCTGCAGACTGTCTCATACATTTGATTGTGTTAATGCAACTCCTAGACAACACATTGAGTTAAAAAATATAAGGAACATGTGTCCATCTGAAGGTTTTTACTCAAAAACAATTCAAGTCAAGAAGGGGAGAAACCTATGAGTACTACTACTTTCACTTATAATATTAACATCACCGCTACAAGTACTACTTTAAATGAATTTAAATTATGCACAAAATGGGGAAAAAAGACTTGTTGGTTGAGGAGTCAAGACAGGTTTCCGGCTCGAGACAGAAAAGAGTCTTTGATGTTTTCCACTGCTTTGCATTTCTTTCTTTCTTTTTTTTTTAAAGAAATGATCCCTGAAATCCTGTGTAAATATTCATCACCAGTCAGTTTCACAATCCAATTCTTTAAAGTCCAAGCGAAGCCTGAAATTTTCCAGGAAAGCAGCTGCATTCTTTAAAAAAGAGACAACGAGGAGAAAGTGTACTTTGGCGCTCTGCTGCAGAGTCTGTGTGCAGATGTGAAGGATGAAAGTATGCCTGTGAATAAGAAAAAAAAAAAAGAAAAAAAGAAGAAGAAACGTCATTTTTAAAATCCACAAATTCAGAAGCTGTAATAATAATTGTTGTGACATGATCTTTGTGTGTGTTAGTTTTTCACAGAGTACGGACCCGACTACTCGCTGGAGATCAGCCCGAGCTGTCGACCTGACCGCAACGACACCAAACACCTGGACCAGGTCATCAGCACCATCAAAGGTGTGTGTTTGTGTTTGGGTGGATGCACAGGTGCATCTGTTTGTGTGTGTGTGTGTGTGTGTGTGTGTGTGTGGGGGGGGGGGGGGGTAGGGTGGGGGGGGGGGGTAGGGTGGGGGGTGGGGTAAACAGGTGTGCGTGTGTGCGTTTGCGTGTCTCCCTGAACCCTCACTCACCTACAGCCCTTTTGTCTCTGCATGGCTCTTTTCATGTGTGGTTTCATGTGTCTGTTCTTGTTTCTGTGCTTCTCTGTGTGGGATAGAAGTATGACTTGTTCTTCTTCTTTTGTTCCCCCCTCCTTGTGGCTCTTAACATCCTTTTGTTTGTGTGTGAATACACTGTCGACCCCATTGCGTTACCCGCAACCTCTCATTCAGAGTCTGGGTCGTGATACATGTGGGATTTTTCATTCTGCATCTCTCTTTTTCTATATATTCCTTTTTGTGTGTGTTTGTAGATTTATCTGTAAGTGTGTGTGTGTGTGTGTGTGTGTGTGTGTGTGTGTGTCTGCAGCTATGTGGTTAAGTCTAACGCCGGGCCTTTTGGTCTCGGCGCTGACAGCCCGCAGCACACAGGAGAGATCCTCCAGCAGGGTGAAACTTAGGCGAAGAGTTGAGCAGCGGGAGAGTTATTGTAAGGAGGGGAGGTCAGGAACTCGCTGAAACAGAAACGGCCGAGGAGTGTATCTAGGAGTTGAGTTCATTTTCCGAACATTAAGCTGTATATGGCCGAGATTTTGAGAGAAAAAGAAATCTGATTTTGATCATTTGGTGTCTCGTAAATGTCGATGATCCAGTGTGTAGAACTTTTCTTCCATCCGTCAGTAAAATGGTATATTTGACACAGCAGTTAGTGATTGAACGAAACGTGCTAAAAACAGTGCGGTTTCTGGGGAGGCTAGGGAGAATGAAATGAAGCCCGAATCTGGTCATGTCACCATGTTTTATGTTGAAATGTCGCGTTAAAAAAGATCATAATTTTTTACAGTTATATATTTAAGCACCACTGAAAGCTGCAGATGGATTTTGTTTCCTCCAAGCCACAAATGTCAAAACTGTCTTTGTCTTGAAAAACATCAAACATCATCACATAAAAGTTGTTCTCAGTTTCGTTTATTCTAAATTGAAGGCATTATTTTAGGGTTTTTTTAGGTATCCAGTGAGTTATTGTAACTTTTTCAAGTTCATCCAATACATTTTTGACTCAGCGCTTTCTGTCTGCATCACCCTGCTTCTTTAGTGACTGTAAATGAAGTGACTTGCTCAAGGGCACCACAGTGATACATGTCTTGGGGTGAGAGATCATTCTTTGACTGACTTTACTTGCTCGGATTCAAGCCGGCAACTTTCTAAAACAGCTTTCTACAGCAAAGTGCTCCACGACTAATACGAGAGGCGGTCAAGGGCTGTGAAAGTCACAGAGATATTAGACGAGAGCATAGGCTGTTATAGCCTACAGTAGGTGATGTTACACTGTCAGCTGCAGCAGAAAATGATACTGAGAGAACGCTGCAGAAAGGCCCTGAGACAGCTGTCAGAGCGAGAGAAGTTTCCTAGCAACTACTGAAATATATAAGTCGCTGCGCCAACATATGGCAATAAAAATCTAATCTAAAACCCTCTCAGTAACTTGGCAGCCATATGGTAAATAGAGTAGAAAATTTGCATTAAGTTTGTTTTAGTTATATATTTCATTTTAGTTGATTTCGGTGTTGTATTTAAACTCCAAATCCATTCAAATTACAGCATTATAATTCTACATCAATAAGTGTTTCTGGCCTTGTGAAGAAAGAAGAAGGAGACCCGTCTGTCCATGACTCATACGACAGGTCTGGACCGCTCGTAAAATTTGTTCGCACACAAGAGAAAATCAATGAATGCCACAAATTCTCTTAAATCTCGTAAAAATCGTTAAATCACTTCTACATGCCTCTTAATAACAAATCTTTTGCTTTGTACGAGTGGTTCTTGCATTAGGCCCGTTCTGTTGAACTTGGTGCACTTGTGACTGTGCCTGTGTACCTACAGAAGATTGTCAGCAGTAGCAGAGAAAACTCCTGTGTTAATATTTGTGTGGTGTTCTGTATGCTTTGAAAGCCTCGTATCATTGTAGCTCACCCTGTACTTATCTGAGCAGGTGGTAGGTTCCGGTTAGATGAGGCTGAGATGGTAAAATGCCATTAATTGGTGTGTAGTCTGTGGAAGGAAATGGTAGGTGGCAGCTTGCCATGAGGCTGCAGATTTTTTTTTTTTTTCTTTTGCTCCAGCTTAAGTTATTTTTGTTGAATTTCCCGGAGATTTTTGCCTGTTTGGCTGTGTTTCATTAATATATTTGTTGATAATTGATGATTTTAGATATGTTCCTGCCTGTTGACCTGCTTCCTCAACATCCCCTTTTAAAGTTTTCCAGTGCCAAACATCTGCTTTTTATATGGGGTGGCGGCACTACTCTCCATAGAGGACATTTTGACATGTCACAGTAGGAAAAGCGCACGTGTAAATAATAAAATGAATGATGAGTGAATTCCATTTAGCTGCTTTGGTTGTGCTGTTGTTGATGCTGGCTCACTGCAGCACTGTCATGGCATGCTGGGACACTTGAATAGAACAGAGCCATCATTAACGTTATTGGTAACACCTGTGCTTTTCCTACTATGACACGCCAACGTCTGCTGTCTCAACTCAGCTCTCAGCTCTGATTCCAACCCCTCAAAACTGATGAAGGCACGAACATGTGGCACAATTCGGTATTGCAGCAACACCACAGTACAACGTCTGACTAACACAGAAACAGACACTATCTGCACGCACAGTCATTTCTTAGGCGAGTAAAAACGGACTGCAAAACCGTGCCAACGGTTAGATTTGTGAAAATTTTGCTTGAACACACTTAGGCCTGTCAAAGCTAACATTTAACCACAGACTGTATAAAAAATAATAATGGACGTAGCCACTGTGACGTCACCTATTGGTTTGTGGAAGCCTCAAGTTTGGCATTTTGAGTATCTCCATCTTGGATTTTTGGAGCCAGAAGTTACCATATTTGGAGAGGGTGGAGCTAACCCTAACGCTAGCTGTTAGCACGGTGCATTTACAGTTTATGGTTAAGTGTGATAATGCTAATGCTAATTTTCACAACTGAAAACACACTGAAATAACGACGGCTGCACCTACGCTCTGTGAATCTGGGGTTACGCCATGGTTACGTTACCTAACCAACGTTGTCGCCATGGTAGTGACTTGTCAATCACAACGTAGCCTAAAGCATACCCTGCTTTATCATCAAATTTAAATTAAATGGAACCATAATTTACAAAATGAACATCATGCTGTATTGAAGAAGACTTGAAACTAGCGATTGAGACCATAAAGTCGTTAGGAAAATGTTTACTGAGGTAATAAATCAAGCGAGCAGTAGGGTCATTTTCTCATAGACTTCTATACAAACAAACTTGCCAGTTGAGTCGCCCCCTGCTGGCCATTAGAGAGAATGCAGGTTTAAGGCACTTCTCAGACCTGGAGCTACTCGCTTGTATTCACAACACAGACGGAAATTGAACAGTATACGTACAGTTTTCGTGAAAGCTCAGCTTTTACTATCCAAACTACAAGGTGGGACCAGTGTTTTTAAACATGTTGACTGGGGAAGATGTTTGAAAATGCTCAGTGTGAATGGAAAGCAAAACAGGAGGGAAGGAAAAATACATGTTCCCAAATTTTATCAACAAACGTCATGAATTCAAACAGAACAAATCATTTCACTGTTGCAAATGACAAAGATTCCTGTTGGATATAGGAGCGGTTTATCCAAACAGCATTAAGTTCAGCTTTGAAAAACTCCAGGTCACATCAAATCAGGGGAACAGGAGTTTATTTGCTGAAATTCAGTTGGTCTGTTGGCTCGCATTAAATCATCACAACCGGAGGGGTTGAAAGTATCGCTGGTTTCCAGTCATACGGCTTTTATTAGGGGCAACAGAGGGAACGGGTGGATGAACGGATGGATGGAGAGAATAAAAGGGAGGAGAAATGAATTACAGACAAGCCAAAGATGGAGAGAAACTGGGAAAATGTGCGTTTGGCCGCGTCCCATCTGCCTCTCCTCTCTTTTATCAGTTCCCTTGTTCTCTTTCCTTTGTTCAGATACTTTAATTTTGGAAAGAATTGCTGCTTTTTGAAGAACAAAAATTGAAAAATCTAATGTTTTTAAGTAAGTAGATTTACTGAATGTTTAGTTATTGGTCGGATGTATTTGATTTTAAGGGTTACAATCCTCACAATATGTTAAAAATCCTGCAGATGGACAGAGATGATCCCAAGCGGCTCTCCTGACTCATTTCTTACATTTTTAATTTTTCACCCTTTTATATGTGAATCATGGGGATTTTTGCCAGCTTCCCTTTTCCTTGCATCCACTTCTTTCTTCTTTTTCTTCAGTCCTAGTTTCAACCTGTCACATCTGTTTTATGTCCTCACTCACTCTTTCTTTCTTTTCTTTTCTTTTTTTCTCAGGCTTTCTGTCTCTTCTGTATACCAACTTCTGCACTGTGTCAAGTCTCATTTAGTCAGAAACAGCTTTTTTTTTTTTTACAAAGCAAGTTTTTTTTCACAAAGCGCTTTACCACATAACACACAGACACCAAAACCTCAACGAGAAGTGAGATTATTACAATTTTAAATTCTGGAGCAAAAGTGTGTGTGTGTGTTTTTATTTAATGTCTCTGTCTCTGATTAAATAAAGACCTACCTACATGTTTGCTAACTTAACTTATGCACACACACGAACGCAGAATAGGGACAGGCTATAACAGACACACACACACACACACACACACACACCTCCAGGCAAACATATCCACATGACATCATTCTGGGGTGGATAACTGTTTCTCTGGTTTGGAAACAAAGTTCTGCTTATAAACATTGGTTTCCCTGAGAAACTGGGCGAGCGAGCGTGTGTGTTTGCGTGTTTGCGTGTGCGTGCCCACATCTGCTTTGTCTGCTGGCATGAATGAACCGTAAAGATTTGAATCTTAAAGTGATAATCCCCAAAACCCTTTATTTTTCATTTTTGTTCAGCATATGTTGTGTCCCGCTCCCATATGTCAAGCTAACACAATACACACACTTACACAATATGTACTCTTGTTGACAGTGCACTATTTGGACAGTTAGTGCAATAGGGTAAAATAATTTTACCTCATTGTACCAGTAAAGTAGTTGAGAGGACACTTTTGCTGTTCTCAGATTAGCAAAAGTTAGCAAAAGGAAAGACCTGGAAAATCCTGTATGACTCTTGGTACTCGGGAGGTCACAGCATATGTTGCATCATCCCTAGTTGTACATTGGTACATTAGCATGCTAATGTTGGTGTTCAGCTTGTCAGGTTTGGCTCTAAATTGTAAGGAATGGCTCAACTTACTTCGTCAGCTTCCGCTGTACTTATGCTGCATGCATGTTTCACCTTATGTTGGTACTACTACAGTATCCGTCTAAAGCTTGGACACACTTACTCATTCAAGGGGTTTTCTTTATTTTTTATAATTTCCTACATTGTAGAACAATACTGAAGACATCAAAACTATGAAATAACAAATATGGAATTATGTAGTAAACAGAAAAAAGTGTTAAACAAACCGAAATATGTTTCATATTTTAGATTCCTCAAAGTAGCCACTGTTTGCCTTGATGACAGCTTTACACAGTATTGGCAGTACTTTAACTAGCTTCATGAGGTAGTCACCTGGAATGGTTTTCAACCAATTCGAACAGATGTGCCTCGTCAAAAGTTAATTGGTGGAATTTCTTTCCCTCTTAATGCGTTTAAGGCAGTGTTGAGCTGAGGTTGTGTTTGTATTCAGGAAATAGCCCCATTCCACTACTGTAGTAATCCATATTATGGCAGAACTGCTCAACTAAGTAATCTAAAATTTTAAACATATTTTGCTTTATTAACACTTTTTTTTCGTACCACATAATTCCATATGTGTTATTTTATAGTTTTGATGTCTTCAGTTTTAATCTACAATGTAGCATTTTAGTAACTTTTAGTGTGTTCATGTTCTGTAGTTGTTGCGTTAGCATGCTAATGTTAGCATGTTACGTGTTAGTTGAACTGAAGTGACATTTTTGACCTCCTAGTGGGTGGGATGTCTGCTCCAAATTTCATGGCCACAGTTTTAGAGACATTTCAATCTGGACCGAAGTGTCTGACATAAGTTACCATCTCTATAGCCACACTGCTAGCAGGGCTAAAAAGTCATTAAAGAGTCTTCATTAACCAGTCAGTTCATGTTATAATAATAAAAACAAACATGTTTGTTTCACAGGCATCAGAAATATGTTTTTACATCAACTGGTCAGTCAATAAATAGATTTTCAGTAAATATATGTGATAGGATGAACAAAAGACACACATTGTGACGTGCAAATATAAGACAGGTCAAAAATATAATAATATATTTGTGTCTTTTCTAATTTCCTTTTCAGGGAATTATTCAGTCTTTCCTATTTCTCTCTCAGACACGCACACTCAGGCTTGTTAAGCGGCTGTAATTAATTGAAATGTGATTTTTATTAGGTGATATCAGAGGCAGGAGCAGCTGTCCGACTGTTTGTGTATTCACAACTCCGTGTTTACGAGACTCTGGTAGCGTGATTTCCATGGGGACCTTTTATGTCTGTGTGTGCGCGCGTGTGTGTGTTCAGCTTCATCAGTGTGAAGTTAGCGTGTGTAAACTTCCAGCCTTTCTGTGCCACTGTATTTTATCTTTGTGTGTGTGTGTGTGTGTGTCAGGCTGGAAATATCACAGCATCTTTACATCCTGCTACTCTTGCTCATTAATCCTCCTCTGCGCTGACAAGGAGCTTGTCTTGTCTCACACACACACACACACACAAAATAAAATAATACATATTCACACAAAAGATATACATCCAGGACACAAAACAAGGCACATTCACATGAGAAATATGTGCACTTTCAAACTCGAACAAAAGAATTGGTGAAAAAAATCTCAGCAAAGAAATATACATGCACAGTATAAAACCCACCCACAGATGCTGTGATAGATCAACATTTGCAGGTAATAAATATCTGAGCCCCCCGTGGACGCTCGTCACCTTACCAGAATTTACTGTCTCCATCTGGAAAGCAGAGAGGAGCAGCAGAGGGATGGAGAGAGGGAGAGAAATGAGAGGGAAAGAGAGGCAGTCTGCAGCTTTTTTCATTATCAATATTGTTCAAATAATCGTCTAATCTGTAAAATGTAATCACAGTCCCCTAGAGTCGAAGTTCACGTCTTCAAATTGCTTGTTTTTGTCTAACCAACTGTCCAAAACTTAAAGATTGTTTGATTGGTTTCCAAAAAAAGCAGCAAATCCTCATATTTGAGAAGCTGCAACCACCGACTTGCATTTTTTTCTTGATAAATCACTTATATGTGTGACTTTCTATCAATTAATCGACTGTCTCAGCACTAAAAAAAAGAGACAGAGAGAGTGAGGCAAATTTCCCGTTAGCTATCTTTCAGTCAGTGCTGCTGCGAGTCTGTTTTCCAGTGCAGTTTTCCAGTTTTTTGCACACATCATGATTTTTATAGAGACTTCTACCCTTGTCACAGTAGAGACATTTTGCAGTGTTTGCAGCCGTTGCCCCAGAGACTCAGTCAGCAACTATCTGTTCTTCGTTGCCTTTGGTGGTCTTTAAAGTTCATGTATGAAATGATAATGATTGTCAGAACCCTACTGAAGCTGGAACATGCTGCTGGCAAGTACTCAGCCCAGTATGACTCACTTGTTTAACCCTCTTTGTAATTGTGATTTAGAATAATTGCTGTCTGCATTTTCTGGTGCACATACAGACAACATTATGCGGGATGATGTGGCATGGGGAAGTCTCAAAAATTGATGTATGTGTGCTCCAGGGTTACCAGAAAACATTATGGAGCGGTTGTAGTTAAGCTGACTTAAAAAAAAAAAGAATAAATTAGGATTTGATTAAATACAATTCATCCACATATTTGTGTTTAGGAGGAAAGTAAACACGCAAACAGGAAAACAAATTGGTGTAGAGAGAATTTAGTGTCACAAAAACTTACCAAGTACAATATTTTAGTTTAACTGCATAACTCGCCTCAGTTTTCCACCAACCTGCGTCAGTTGTTACGCTTTTATATACAGTGGTACAATTGAGAGTGTATGAAAAATAGTTGTGCAAGAAGCCAACAAAATGCTAAAAGTAGAAGATAAATGGTTTGAAACGTCCAGTTTCACCTTCTGTAGGATACAAATAGAGAGCGAGAGACAGAATGACCCTGAAAACACATAGAAGAATGAAATCAGTTTGTTGTTTTTTTTCCAGTGTGATAAAGCTGCTGTTGTTGTTGTTGTCGTCGCTGCAGGCAGAACATGACAGGAGTCCACTGACAGCTCCACAATAGCCAACAAACAGGACATCCTCCCTCACTGCGTCAGGGCAATTACTCATCCACTGAGCATGTGTGTGTGTGCGCGTGTGTGTGTGCGGGTGTGTGTGTGTGTGTGTGTGCGCAACATGTTTATTTTTCTCAATCAGGCAATTTAACATAACAATAGACAAACAAAGCAGCATTGTTTGCAGCGTAACATATAAAGTAAACGGATGACTAGACTTTATAATGCAGCTATTGTGTCAAAACCGAGTGTGTGTGTGTGTGTCTGTGTGTGTGTGTGTGTGTGTGTGTGAGAGAGAGAGAGACATGGAAACCAATCCGTGTCTTCATGCAAATTAACCTGCTGTGTTGCTTAACGTTGTCATTTCCATATCAATTCCCTTTTTTGCATGCTTGTATTTCCTCGGGATCGACAGGGCTTACCTCGGCCAGATGTTATTTTGCATTTTCATTGGCACAAATGTGTGTGTGTGTGCGTGTTTCTCCTCCATACTGCTTCCATCTTTGGTTTGGTTTCTCCCAGTGTCTCATATGTGTACTTAGCCTCGTTTTGTATCCCACTTGATGTGATGAATTTGACCCTTTTCCTCGTCCGTCCTCCCTGTTTGTGTGTAAATGTGTGTGTCCGGATGTATGTGTGTGTTCACCCATGTACCCCCACCACCACACCACCACCACCCCCCTCTCATTTCTCTCTTTCTCTTGTTTACAGGGAATTTAAAGAATGTGGTTTAGGAGCAGGCAGCCTCAGCCTCCTCCACACACACACACATACCCACACATACACCATGTTTCCAAACCTGGTCGACGCTCGGCTGCTTTAATGAAGACAATATGGAACGGACCCCTTCGGCCCTGAGGCACGGAGCGAACGAGTGTGGGATGAAGGGAGGGAAAAGAGAGCGAGAGAGGGTTTTGGAAAACATTAGCTGAGTGTTTCCAGGGGAAAAGAGTTTAATAAGCGGAGGGGGGTGATGTGGTTGCTGTACAATGTTCACTGTTTTTAATCCTTTGTTTTTTTGAGAAGGTATGTGCGTTTGTGTGAATGAGAGAGTCTACGGTGTGTTCAGTGTGGGTATGTTAAACTGAATTGCAACAGGTTTTTACAGTCAGTGTCTTTGGTATTTTATCAAACGATGTGTTTGTGTGTGTCCTATCAGTCGGACATTTTAAACTAAATGGAAAAACAGATTTTTCTGGTGTCGGGTTTCACTTTCACCGCAGTGCTGCTGTGATTTTACCCCTTTGAGAGCAGATAAGCACTAAAACAGGCAAAAAACTGAAACTGAAACTCCCCTCAGCAAGGTTCCCAAAATGCCTTGTTATACTGATCTGGAAGATCTAGAAAAGTATGTGAAATGAATTGCCCAAGTCTTGAGAATACTTGGAAAGTTTTACAAATAAACGGTCTGGAAAAGTTTGGAAAATAGCTGGTTACAGATTTTAGAAGTTTATTTTCTCCGCCACATTGTTGTGACCCCTGGGCAAAAATCTGCAAATTAAACATCTGGATAGAGTTTGGTATTTTAACCGGAAAAAATGCAGGGAAAGTTAAAACATTTTTTTTTTCCATAGACACACAATAAGATTACATGAACATTAAGAAGGTTTTACATAGAAACAGCAGTCCCACACTGGTCTGGCATTTTTTTTTCAGGTCAATGAACAAATATGGCTACTGCTTGATGATGAACTTCCACTTCCACTACAGTTTATCACTTTAAACATTGACTGAATTCTTGGGAGTCTGTGGGAAAAGTGGAACTCCAAAATGGAAAAAGTATAGTAACCCAGTCTGCAGTCTACACAGTTCTTCTGTTTAAAAAAAATAAACAAACATGATCTCCACTCTAGTTGCCTTTAAAAACAGCCATAATGTTCCCAGATATGCTACAGTCTGTAAAGGTATAGGAAATACATAAATTATGAGTTCTAAACGTCAGTTAGCAAACAGTTGCAATCTTTTTGTAGGTTGTAAACGATTCTGAAAATAAATGCAAAGTGCATCTGATTATTTCCAACGTCTGGAGAAGTTTGGAAAACAGAACAGATCTTGTTTTATCCCCAGCTGTAGTGTTTGCGATGTGGCTGAGTCACAATGCACAGCTTTAACCGCTGCATATCAGACTAAACAGTGACCCAAAAATCTTCAAATCCTCTAATGCAGTGGTTCTCAAAGTGGGGTCTGGGAACCCCAGGGGTCCTTGAGGGTTCCAGGGGGTTCCCAGGAAAAAGGGGTATAATTTGTTTTCACTATAATTCCATCCATAAGTAACACAATGACAGAATGTGTGACTATTTTGGTCACGAGTTTCATACACTTATGTAATAAAACATATAAAAGCAAAAATCTTCTCAGATGGGGGTTTAATTTGTGTCAGCATTAAATGCCATGAAGAAGTCAGACCTCACCAAGTTTATTCACAGAAATGTTTGAATAATGAACTGAACCATTTCCAAATTTTCCAAATTTGGGATTGCACTACTAATTGGAAAGATTGCATTGATCAGTCTCAGTGTAAAGGGTCTAATTATTTAGAAACAAGATCCACTGACTTGCTTTTTTAGGTGCTTTCAACTGTATATTGTGGTTTTTCTTAAAGGACCATTTTGCCAACCTTATCTCTAGCTATCCGAATTAGGAATTAGTGTGAAAAACATCTGCAGTTGTTGCTGATGTTCTCTGTGTTTCTGGGGCACAGCTGCAAAATCTGTTGTTCTTCTGGCACCAGCGCCGTCATTTAATGTGTACAGTGATGTAGTTGGGGGCAAGGAAGAACTACAGGCTATTTCAGCTTGGATGTCTAGTCTCTGGCTCTGGGTATCCAGGGGGGTGTGCTCTAGATGCCGCTCAAAAACAAAAAAAACTTCCTTGTTCTCTTCACTTGTATTACAAACCAGCTATGTTTTACAGTGAAATGGCATCCCAAAATATGAGTGCAGAGGATATTATGGAAGAGGATACATTTTACAGTGTTTTGGCTGACTCAGATATTCAGCTGTTTTTATTCGAGCCAAAGTGGGTTTGGGGGTTGGGCGTTTTTCGGTCAATATAGCACGCACTGAGAAATGTATTGCTTCAATTGACTACATTTACCATCAACACTGATTGGACATCCACATAAAACGTGGCGAAATTTCCCTTTCTTCAATACTACTTCGGACTGTGAAATGTGGATGAAAAATCTCTAGAAAAGCTAGTTAGTGGACCTTGAATAAAGACTTTTTCTTCAAATTATCTTGCTTGTAGGGGGTCTGCCCATTGGTCCGAAGGCCCATTATTCCGAAACCCCAATAGTTCGAAAAATGTCCCATTGGACAGAAAGCCCATTAGTCCGACGTCCTGTTATCCTGAAAACAAACACCTTTAGCTCCAAAGGCCCGTTGCTCGGAAAATACACTCAGGAGTTGTTGGAGTTCAGTGACTGCCGGCCCTGTCCATGGTGCTGAATTGGGGGGGGTGGGGGGGTTGTTGATGTATGGACTTTTGGGTTAGGGTTAGAGTTGCACTAAAATGCAAGCATTTTGTAAATGGTATGTTTGCATTTGCACTTCACAATACACTAAGATATTAAGGGCAAAAAAACTGCAGGGAGAGTGTATTTTGGGAGCAACGGGCCTGTTTTCGGGTTAACGGGCCATTGGACGAATGGCATGGCACTGTTTGTAGTAACTAAAAACATTTTCAGGCATTAAAGGTGCTGTAAGCGATATATTTTTGTTAAAATAAGTGTTAAATAGCTCTACATTCCTACAGCCATCAGTGATATAGAGTCAGTTACATGGGTCTCCCAGTCCCTCCGCTCTGCAGTAAACAGTAAATACATTCTCTGGTATCCCGTTCCCACTTTATCCAATCAAGAACTCCACAAAGAGGCGGTCGTCTCTGCGCATTCACAGGCAGGCAGAAGAATTTCAGTGTGACTGACCATGGCTGAACGGGCGAAGCTACCGATCCCGGCGCTCCCAGGAACGGCTCACACAACAAAATACACCAAAGTGCTGCAGGGCTGCCGAAGAGCCGCTGAGCCAGCGGGGAGGTCTGGGGGAGGAGTAACCGGACACCGACTCACAGAGGGGCTACTGGCCGGTCAGAGCGCAGCAGAGTGCTGTGTGTTCATGCGGTGACGTGGGGAGGAGGGAGGGGAGTGCTATGCCGATATCACTTACAGCCCCTTTAAAATCCATTATTAGTTATTTCTGAATATTCAGGATTCAATATTTTTTTTTCAATTTTTTTATTTTATTTTTCTTGCAAATTAAAAATAGCATGAAAACTAAAAGAATATCCTGCCTTATCTTGTATCTTTAACAAGCTGCTGACTGAAAAAAACACTAAGTAAGCTAAGTAAGTTAAGTCGTTTTAAACGTAACTTCTCTAACAATGTTTAATTCCCTTCCAGTATACAGTGTGTGTCTATATGTGACAACAATTTTCACAATTTTCTTCGTCATTTGACCGAAATCTTAAAATCAACTGCAGATAGATGTGGTAGAAATATTTTAGAATAAGATTCATTTCTCCATTTCTTTGAGAATTGAATGTCATGTGTGTTTTTTTTTTTTCATGTTTATGCATTTGTTATCCGGAATGACTTTTTAAAAAACTCTTGGGACGTTTTGTTGTTCATACCACGGGCGTTTGTTGAAATAAAAGACAGGAGAGCATGTTGTTGTCATGTGTCTTTGCAGTGTTTTAAGTGTTGATTTATGCAGTGTGGGCTGGTTAATAGAGGCTTTAATGGGGAGTGTTTGAAAGAGGAACCACAAATGTCTGGCAGTTTCCTTTAGAGGTGATGTTCCTTAAATTAATGGCCTGGAAATTCACACCAAATGTAGGAGTCACCAGTCAAAGCTGGCATGTGCTGAACAGAAGTGAACTGAGTGTGTGTGTGTGTGTGTGTGTGTGAGAGTGAGGATTCCCTGTGATCTTTATGAACACTGCTGCGGTCACCTCGGCGGTTTGAGCCCAATGTAGCCGAAGCAAATGAAACTCATTACACCGTTTACGAGTTCGGAAAAGGAGAGACGATTGAAATTGTATCTCATAAACTTGGTGGAGGGTGGGGGTTTACGCGGTACCGTGCAGGGGCTGTAAACATGAGAAACGTGAGAGACTTGTGTGTGTTTATGTAGTTTTCTTTTCTCCACGGAGTCAAATTAGAAAAACTCTGAGGCCCCCCGAGAGGATTCAGGGCACCGCTGGAATCCCTGGGTTGCATTTTCACAAAAAGCAAAAGCTCAGATCAGGTTCCGTCGTGACCCATGCAACCTTTTTTTGGGGGGAAGAAATTGGGTCTTTTAGTTATTTACGGTTGGAAATGTAGCCAAGCAAAACTGAAAGTACCGAAAAGTACCAAAAAGCATCAAAAGCGACGGAGCTCTTTGGCTCATGTCGCCAATGTTTTGTTGTTGTATGCGTGTGTATTCTAACACCAAAACTTTCTCATGTCATCAGTCTCGCATCCAACACTGGACCAACATTATTATGTCTCAGCCTAGTATCTCTAGGACATATTGGACATGCCTCACAATTTATGACCAATTCCAACGTTCAGTGCCAATGCAGGAGGTCGTTTGTCCTTTACGAACTCCTTACAAGGAGTTCGTGTCCTTCGACAGACCTGTAAGTTTTAAAACTTTGACTTAACGTAGAAAAATTTCAAACATAATTCGGGTTTTGCATTTACATTTTTCAACGTCCAATTCCACCAACGTTCAGTGCCCCTGCAGGAGGTCATTTCTCCTTTACGGACTCCTTGTGAGACCTTTCAGAGACGTGTCATTTTTAAAACTTCCAGGTCACAATTACGACTGGGAATTTTTAATTTTTTTTTGAAAGCTCCAATATATCCAACTTTGCATTTAATAATACAGAAGTGCCTGAAAACCAAACAAACATGGATTCCTCACATCAGCCGAAGCAACCATGTGGCACCCACATTTAATTGATATAGTGTCATATTGTCAGTGTGTTTTAATCATTACACGGCCAACTCTGTAATCATTTGCTAACCGTCTTGATGACATGAACGCTCGCAAGTTGTTAAAATGGGACTCTTTTCCATCCTCTACCATCTGTGACATGAACTCAGCATCAGCTCGACAAACAATGGCAGCTGATGACCATCTGAACCAAATGTCATTTCAGTTTATTTCAACTACATTTAAACGAAAACAATTCATTTAAAAAAATCCTTTTTCCAGTTATTATTCTGCCAGAGTTCTGTGATAAAACACCTGTAACAGCTGTTCATATGAGTTAAAAATTAATGTTAAACATTATCTAAAATCTAAACATTTTATGATTTCTAATATACATTTTTCATTATTGTAACTGTGGTGTTGAGTCTGCCCAATTATACTGATGAAACTGAAGCCTATATGTAAAAAATTGGGCTACTTTTATGACGATTGAGGCCTTGATTGGGCTACTTTCTGTCAGTCCTACCTGGAAACACTGTTTCCGTCCCATCTGATGGCCAGAAAAGTACGTAAGTAAAGATAACAACAACATCATAAACTCTTTTTGGGAACAACTGGCCCAAGTCTATATACAGCACAGTTTGTGTTACATAACGTTTGTCCACTCTGTTGGAGCATGGAATTCAAATCACCAAGGGACAAGATTATGGAGTTTTTCTGGCATTTTAAAATCCCACATAAACCAGCTGTGTGATGTAACATACTCTGTAAAGGAAAAACGATCTTCCACATTATGGTGCAGACAGACGTTCCCTGCCAGTATTGAGCTGTAATTTGTTTTTGGCACACATTTCCTTCCTCTAGACACTTGCAGATTTGTTTTTTCCGATGATGATGAAAATGGAAGGCAGTGCTGGAATCTATGGAGTAAGGTTTTGGATCAAATGCTTAGTTTTGCTCAATCAGAGAGTTGATGAGTTGTAAGGTCGGTCATACGGCTCTATCCAGGGCTTTTGTTTTACTAAGATGCTCCATCAGTTTTATTAAACCTCTTCATGATACTTGAAAAAGGGCTTTATTCCTTCTCAGTGATGCCCAGTCAGTTCATTAAACAAAACAGGTTAACCGCAAAGTGTTCCAGGGCAAGAACTGTCACAATTTGGCCGAACAAGTGATTCCATTGTGATCATTTACTAGATTTCCTCCTGTTCTGGTTTGTATTGAACACACCTTTACTGCTCCATGGAAAAAAAAAAAAAGTTTCCCAACGTCTTTTATGCAAATCAGCCCCTGGGCCCCTCCACAGCTCTGCTTGTGCTTTGAATAGAGTATCAGTTGACCCTCGCTGTTGATTAGTTTAGATAAACCCAAAGGCTTGTCCTTCCTCTTCCTCTGTTTTGCTTTGGTTCCTGTTGGTTAAAGAGTTTGCCAGTTGCAATGCTCATTTGCATCCGTGCTGTAAAGCCTGTTTACATTTGGAAGAATTTCCAAAACACTGCAGATTGTATTGTAGCTTAGCACCTTTTCATGCTCTAAGTTTCCAAAATGAACCAAAACTTGACTTCTTATTGTGACTGAGCCTGCTGACAGTTTGACCAACACGCAATAATTATTTGTCTGCTAATGCCGGCCTTACACCAAACAGCTTTGCTAGAGTTGCGGCGCGCTCCCGCCATCTCAGCCGTTTGGTTTGTTCACACGTCTTTACGTTCCGATAAAATCAAACATGTTTAATGTTATCAGAGGTTTTTAGTCTTGGCTCATGCAAATAGTGAGGTTCAATGAACATTGTCAACAACCAATAGATGCTCTCTCTAACACCAAACAGACAACATCAAACTAGGTAGATAGAAAACATGGCGGGGACTCCGGGGAGGTGCATCCTTGCTGTCCCTGTTCTCTCAGCCGGGGCCGTGTCCACATTCTGTGTCTTTTTTTTTTTTCTTTTTGGCTGGTTTTTGCAGAACAAACCACTGCCCACACAAGGGCAGCTGTGGCCAAAAGCTGCTTCTGTTTCTGCTCCATTCATTGTTCAACAGTTTTTCCTTCTTGTAAATTTCCACCAGGAGCAGGATGGGAAATAATCTCAAAAGGAATAGTCTTGCAAATAGTGACCCTGCAACATCCCCAGTCTGCAAAATTATGACACATTGTCTTGTAGATGCGAGAGGGTGTCAGACTTTAGTCTTTTCAAAGTCTTCTAGTGTACGGTAGGCAAAAAATGGAAATCACAAACGGTTTGTTTGATTTGCATAACGTCTCCCCCCCCTGAGGGAACAAAGCGATGGGGGCCTCCGTCTATACGTCCTCCTCATCAACATGTGAAGTGTCTGCGGTCAATGGCGGAGGGGATTTACTCGCACAATAAAGACAGATGCCACCTTTTATCTGCTTAACGGAAGAGGGACTGAGCACGTGGCACTTGACCACGCGGATGCATGTTGTTGGCGCGTAATGACGTCCTCCTCCCACAGACTATTGAGATGAATGGTGAATACTGAGTGGACTTGTTCTTTTTTAGCAGGACGTGGGGGAGGGACAGAGGGGTTTTTTTTTGGATGAATTGGTAGAGGTTCCCCCCAACGACACTTTTGGTGATTTTTCTTTTCCCAAACAGCCTTTGTTTGTCCTTTATGAATAAATTAAGCTAAATCGACCCAGAGGAGACGTGAATCTGGTCTTCAGCAGATCTGGTGTGGAGTTTGAGCCACTCCAGATGACAGACTTTTAAACATTTAAACAGCCCAACAGGCCTATCCTGTGACCACTGAGGGAAAACAGTCACTGACAAGCTCTGTCGCTTGATATTTAGTAGGAAGTGTATTTTAAAATTGCTTTAATAACACAAGAGCAGGGTGAATCTGTTAAAGATTAATTTGATTTATTGCGTAGAGGGACATTGAATTGTTACAGTAGGAAAGAACAGAGATGCAGTTTGGAAATGAGTAAAAAGTACAAACGCATGTGAAAAAAAGTACTAAATTATGTTTTAATTCTGCGACATGCTTCAGTTTCATGCACAACAATTTGCAAATGTGTCATGCTTTTTCTTGTTTTCTTGTATTATTTGTTTTTATAGTAGTTTTTAGTGCCTCCACACTGTTGAATCTGTGCTTTAATGTGTTTGTGTACATTTTTATGACATAATAAAACCAAACTAAATCATATATATGACCAAAATTGCACTCAATAAAAGGACAATAAACCTAAAACCTATAAACAGACATTTTTATGATGGGGTTCAACTGGCTGCAAATATTTTAAAAGTGGGTGATATTGATAATCTGCTTCTGATAATGGATTCTCTGTCTGCAGAAACTTTCTGTCCTGCTAAATCATCAAAGAAACCTGTTAAATTTCAAACGACCTGACATGATCAATCACTCAGTGCACATGAAGACATCTCTACAAGCCAGAACATGTAATTATGCAAATCATTCACAGACCAGTGAGCTCTCCCTCTCTCTCTCTCTCTCTCTCTCTCTCCCTCTCTCTCGCTCTCTCTCTCGCTCTCTCTGGGTGAGTGACACAGACAAAGACAGAGTGGTCTGAAATGCTCCATTTGATTCCTGATGGTGTTCCCTTCAGAATGAGCAACATCTGCCCTGAAGAGCGGCGGCTCCCAAACTCCGGAGGCCGGAGTCTTCCAGATACGGAGCTGGACTGGAGGGACGCTCGTCGTCTGCTGCACTTATGGGTCGAGTTTTGACGGCCCTGTGTACCAACGCAGGTGTTTCCACTTATTCTGGCTAATTAGGCTGCTGCTCAGGTTGAGATTGGCCAGAGCTTCACTCCAAGTGTGTGAGGTCACCAAACTACATTAACCAATATTAAAAAACAAGTAGAAACACCTGTGTGATCTATCAAGGATGTGCCGCAGCCTTTCAGTAAAGCCCACATACAGAACAGTGATATGCTGCCGGATAATTCTGCAAATCCTCAGATTATGTTCATTGAGGACATTTTCTTTAGTATTCAGTGCCAACACTATTTAAAATAAATACTTTATATGATACCTATCTGCATATGACGGCTACAATATGATTGTGAGGCAACTAAAACGTGGATACTGTTAGGAAAACATCACTATCGTGGTTAAAAAGCATTAAAAAGCACAAACATTTAATTGTTAGGTCACCACCACCTCGGGCCACTTCCAGCTTGTTTGCTGTGGGTGTTTTAACGCACGTAAGCATTAGCAAGCATCGTGTAAATTAGTGCAAGACTGTGCAAGAATCCCACAAAAAGCAACAAAGATCTTTTCCTTCACAGACGCGGATGGTGAAGACCAAACTCCTTGTTACGCATCTACATCACTTTTTCTTTGGCAAATCGTTACGGCGCTTCCCTGTGAAGTACACCCTCATTTGCAAGTTTATAGCCTTTTTCTTGCATCTCGGGCCAAACCCTCGCCATCTTCTATCCCACAGTGCATTGAGGAGCCATTTACTCGTATATCTTCTAACACTGCACCTCGGGAGTATTCACATGCGACCTCCACACATCTTACTGAACGTTGGCACTGGACGCTGGCATCGCACAATTGTGTCCTGCAGAATGATCCAATATGACAATAATGTACAACTTACAACAAGCAACCATTGAGGACACAGAGGTTATATAGATGTTTTAGGAGGTTTTGCAACTTATAATGATCAGAGACAACATAGAAATTTAGGCCTCATCTCCAGTATATAAATATATTTGGTATAGTTGAAAGAAAATTGCACATTTTAATAAGTTAACTGTGTATAATACTATATAAAACTGCTTTCTTTGCCTCCATACATTCATTTTTACATTCAAGACCTTTTGTCACCTTTTAAGATGTGCGTATAAATGATCATACAGTACATCTGTAAGGCTACAGGTCAGACATTTTCCTAACCAAATCAGGCAAAAAAAGGCTTGCTTTAGGATTTATGACCTCCGTATTTCTAAAAATCCTGGCTAAGAATCTAAAAACATGATGGGTACAAAGTGTACAACCTCTTAAAATATAAAATTATAATGTCAAGTAAACTCCAAAGAAAGCAGCTATGTATAAATTATATTCCTGTCATACTTGGATTAAGTTTCATGTTTCCAAGTTTCCAAGTCTCTTTGGCTGTACCCACTGATGTTTGCCTCAATCAATAAAATTATCCAACGATCCAGATCCTCTGGAAGTCCAGTTCCTTGTTTTTGGATGGCAGCCTGCCCGGACACACATACATACACACACACACACACACCAGGCTGGTCAGTGTGCACAGAGAGAGAGAGAGAGAGAGAGGCAGAGAGGCACAGAGGCACAAACTGCTTTTTATTCAGTAACAAGCTCATTGAGGAGCTGACAAACCCTCCAGAGTCTCTGCAGTCAGTCAGTCAGTCAGTGTGTCGCTCTGTCAACATTTCTACGGACTGATTCTTTAAAAATAACACCAGCAACACTTTACTGGTTATTATTTCCACCACCACAACTCTGGACTCTCGGGACTTGACTGTTTAAATCTACTTTGAGTTTTCTGCTGCTCTCCTCTTGTCAGGCTGCACTGGGCTTTTCTCACAGGTTGGTCCATTTTTGTCATTTTCCACAGATTCTGTTTTGCACTGTCTGACACTGTGACAGGATACTTGTCGGTGTGTGTTTTGTGCTGTGAGTCTGTCCGGTGAAAGTTTTTTTTTTAACAGGCTCCTCTCTTTGCCTCAGTCTTCCTCCTCGAGTGTTTACATAACATTTTAAACGAGGTCAAGCAGTTTCTGCCTCAAGCTGAAGGGTTTTGCTGTGAAACCTCATGTGGAATTGACGTTTTGATGCTTTTTTACACACACCTAATTCTATCTTTATAGTAGAAATGAATGCCAGATATTGCAGAAGCTATGAAAATGTGTGTTTCATGGGTAAAAGAGCATTTAATTCAGAAAATCTAATGTTTTTGTTCATGTTTGCAATTTGCATTTTTAGTGATTCCTGCTTCTATTTACCTCTAAATCAATGGAAATGTGACTCTGCAACTCTACTACTTTTACAAGATTATTAATTGGAGTTTTGAAAAGTAATTGGAGTCTTTTCCACCTTTCAAAACAGCAACTTCTTCCAAGATACGACTGACAAAACCTTAGGGAACAAGCTTTTTTTTCCCCCGCACCCTTAAATTGGCTTCTCATTAACTGTCTTGCCGATGGAATTGGAGGCAATTAAAACAAGTAGTGAATGCATCACGCTGGGGCAGCATATGGTGTGCGTGTGTGCACGCGTCTGTGTGTGTGTGTGTGTGTGTGTGTGTAAGGGACAGAGACAGACTGACGTTTCAATTTGCTCGTCACGCTTTAATTGTGTAATTGAAACCTCCCTGTTGTGTGTGTGTGTGTGTGTGTGTGTGTGTGTGTGTGTGTGTGTGTGCACGCTGCCTATTGACAAATCACAAAAACATTCCTTAAATATTTATGATTTTCCTACAGTTTGTTAGTTTACTGATATTTCTGTAATATCACCATTTTTGTGTGTTTCTAGTCAGTTTCTAGTAAACTTATTGTGCTTTTCTGAAATTACATCACCTTTTTTTTTTTTTAGAAAACAATCTAACCACTAGGTCCATTTAGTAGCTGCTCTGAATCTTTCTATCGTACCACATGATCTTCTTCAGCTTGTCATGGAACTGTAGATGTTAAATTAAAACATTTAAAACACTTTGAGGATTTGAACATTTAACACTTAAATGTCCGTGTTGGCATCAAAGCTGAGGTGAGTAAGATTATGTGATAATGATTGAAAGCTGCAACAATGATTATTTTCATTATCGCTTAATCTGTCGTTTATTTTCTTGGTTAATCGATTAGTTGTTTGGCCCATAAAATGTCAGAAAATGGTGAAAAATGTTAATCACTGTTTCCCAAAGAGACTCAAATCTCCTGTTTTGTCCACAAGACCTCAAGATTTTTCACTTTACTGTCATAGAAGACTACAGAAACCAGAAAATATTCACATTTGAGAAGCTGGAATCAGAGAATTTTGACTTTTTTTTTCTTAAAAAAATGACTCCAAATGCTTAATCGATTATCAAAATAGTTGACGATTAATTTAATATTTGGCAACTAATCGATTAATCGACTAATCGTTGCCGCTCTACTTGAGAGCAGCTACTACATGGACCTTGTGTCCTCAACAGCTGTTTCCATAAATGAACTTCAAACCTCAGCTTTAAGCTTTAGTTTTGCACTTAAGTTCCTATAACATTTCCTATATGTCTTCCTGTAAGAAGACATGTAAGCTTATAAAACCCTGAGTGAGTTGACTTTATTAGTCAGATATCGAACATGTGTCTGTAAAATTACAGCAAACTACTGGCAGCTGTAGTTGACAGCATTTTACCTTTTTTTACAGTGTCACTACACTGCTGCTGTAAAAAATATTACAGTATTCTGCTGCAGAATGAGGTTTACAGGTTGATACTGTAGCTACACCTGCAGTAATATACTGTATTTTTACAGTGTTGCTAATCTACATGATCAGTTTCTTACTGTAAATGTTACAGTAAACTGAAAAGTTTTCTTCTTATTCATATTAATAAAAACAACTATAAATTGCAGACATGCTGTAAATAACAATGTGTCTTCAGTCTTAATGGTCCAGTAATGAGCTCAGTTTTACATTTAAAAACACAAAATTCTTAACCTCAAGCGCAAAAGACGATGAGACAAGATAGTTTTATGGAATGGAGCATTTATTCAGAAGCTCTTAAATATGCCAAATATATTCAAGTATGCGTGTTTGATAAAATAATTCTCAAGGTTTACGCCCTTTCATCTGTTAATTATAATATCCTGAGCTGCCAGCAAAATTTGGTCATGAGTCTGAGCAGCAACTCCTTTGCAAACTACTGTTTAAAATATATATATAAAAGCAGAAATAAACAGATTGCAGGATAACACAATGTGTGATGCCTTCAAATGTCCTCTGTTATAATTGGCAGAAGTTTGGCACCCAGGCTCACAGCCCACTGAGTGAGAAAGAAACGAGTGAAAATTGAGCACAGAGTGAGAGAAAGAGAAATGAGACAACTGAATGGCACAGAAAAACATTTTAAACAAGGATACCAAACTTCCCTTTATGAAGTGACGTGAAGTTATTTGAAGAGTGGTGACGAAGATTCACTGTAAGCTTGTTTGTCTTCTTAGGAATTGTTTTCCCTGGCTGGCCTCTGTCCCCCTCTCAGGGTTAATCACAATGAAGTGGTGAAAACAAATCACCTATTGTGTCTATATAGTCCCAGGTTCCAGTACAGCTTGGCAACAGTGTATTTGCAGCAACCTAGCTACAGCTTAGAAACACACTTGGGTCGTGCTAAGATAACCAATATAATCACTCTGTCTTTTGGGGCTCAGTGCCAGACATATCTTAATCAACTTGGCTACATATTTGAATAAACTTCAGTTGTTTTGTGCTTTAGATAGTAGGCTGTTATTAATTATGAAATGCAAGTGTGATAAACAAGGTGTAGGTATAGACCAGGCCGGACTAACGTTAGCATTCACTGATGTGTAGTTCAAGAGAAAACAGCCATCCAATAATAATCTTTAAACTAGACGTGTAAGCAGCAGTGAAAATGATGTTTAAGTCAGTAAATCAGTAATTCACTACCTGTAAATGCTCTCTTGTGCTTGCTAGGTTTATACCAGTTTAATGTTAGCAAAAATTAAACGTAATTGGGTAACCAGATGCACAAATTCAGTTAGATTTTCTCAGTATGATGTTACTGACCTTATGGTTTGATTCCACAAAGGAGGATGAACGATGATTATATGATGTCGATGGTTGCATGTGGCTTCTGTCCCTCCATTACTGTGGCAGCGAAAATGAAAATACTGTATTTTACTGTTAAATCTTCCAGTAGCCTGCTGTTAATGTCTGTTCTTGGTTTTGGCTCCAAAGAGCATCAAAATTTACAGTATTTTACCATATTTAGAAAGAACAGTACCTTACTGTTAGAATTTGGCTGTATTTTTACAGCGTGTGTCGTAAGAGTTTAGTTTAGTTACAGTTTAGTTTCTGATATTGTACCCCCCCCCCATATAGCAGCTGCAGGTGTATATTAGGGTAATTATTGACTAATCTATCAAGAAATGTTTTGATTAAATATCACAAAATACTGGAAAAAGCTCATCACAAGCTCCCAGAACCCAAGGTGACGTCTTCAAATGTCTTGTTTGGTTTGACCAACAGCCCAAAACCCCAAAACTGTTCAGTTTACAATCATATAAAATCCTATAAAGCAGCAAATCTTCACGTCTGAGAAGCTGCGACCAGCAAAAGTTTGGCTTTTTTGCTCTATAAACGATGAATAATGAATGATCGTTTCATCTCATCGCTCATCTGAAGTGATCTTGATGCACTTGCATTTCATAAACCTCTTACTCTCTTGTTCCCAGTGCTGAAATGATCAGTCAATTTATCGATTAGTTGATAAACATATAGTTGATTAATCAATCTTAATGCCAATTTTTAACCAAAACTCACCAAAACATTCACCGTTTCAGCTTCTCAAACAGGAATTTTTGCTTCTTTTCTCTGTTTCTATCATTATAAATTGAATATTTTTGGGTTTTGGACTTCTGGTTGAACAAAAGAAGCAATTTGAAGACATCATCCTGGGCTCTGGGAACTTATGATGAGCAGTTTTCCAGTATTCCTATGATATACACACGAAGACCAGGTTGTTTAAGGACTGCTATATTGTTTTCTGTTAGAGCTACTAATCTGGCAGCGAGAGCAGACTTTCATTGCTGATAATTAAAATTAATGTGGCCAAGACTGCAGCCCAGACTGTTAATGAAATCATTTACAGGGAAACAAAGCCAGGGCCGATTCCACAATCTCATAAAACTGGTGGAAGAACACAATGAGTCAGGTCAGCTGTGAACAGGAAAAAACATTGGCTCTCCTCCAGCAGTTTCACACAGCATCCTTCCTAACTCCCGTCACACCGCCCTCCTGCTCTCTGGGAGGAGAGGAGCCAACAACTTGGGTATTTTTGACTCCGGTCCATCCTCCTTTCAGAGACAAACAGTATAGGCGTCAGGTTTATGCTTTTATGAGCTACAGGGAGTCCGCCAATCTCATTCTCCCCCAAAATAAACAAGCTGTTATGTGTTGACTTCCTTCAGGCATTTTCACGTCTCCTGTGTTCTTATAAACATCAAGTTTAGAGGCTGAAATTCACAACTGGAACACTTTATTTAGGGGACAAACACTGCATAAAACTATAGACACTAACTTGTGTGGACAACCTGGTTTGATCGTTTAGATTTTCTTAGAAATATGAAATTTCACTCCAAGGTGCGCTCCACTGTACACTGGCTTTTTTTTATAGCAAGGTTCCCAAGTTTATGTGGTTTTGTCATCTTAAAATCACCAAAATGACACGTGCACCACTGGAAAAATCATGACACATGCTCTTTAAAAAGAAACACCTCAACCTCCACCACCACAAAATGAAAACAAACAGTGATACCTTTTGGTGCTGCACGGGGCCTCAGAAAGGCAGCCATGGATGAGTGTTTAGAAAAATTTAAACTTATAATACCCATAATGTAGCATCAGTAAACCCTAAGATCCTGATTGATTTAAACTAAATGAAACCAGTTGCTTTTTTGGACTTCACTCTTAGAGGAGGACTTCACTGAAATTATGCCTTTTGACTGTGAAATACTCATAAAACACTCTCAACAACAATTTTGCTAAATGCACAACTTGGCTTTGCATTATCACCTTTTTAAAGCTCTGAAGATCCAAAACAGTACTTCTTTTGATGCTTTACTTGGAGAAATATGAACATGTTTTTCTACTAAACTTTTGTTTTTCATTTAACAAAAGAAGCTAAACTTCTCAAATGTTATATGTTCTGTAAATATTAGCAGCTGTAGAAAAACATTTCCTAAATGAGAGTCTACAACTGGCAACATTTTTTGATTTAAAACAGAAACTATTTGTTCAAAGAAGAAGTAAACAATTGGGTACAAGTCTGATCAGACCTGCAGTGCGAGCTTTTCAATACTAAGTGCGTCTGACACATTTCAGTTGGTACCAAATAAGTACTGGAGCTTGATACCCAGCCCTAATAAACAGTGGAGAGTTAATAGTGTCTTTGGTACATTTTAACACATATTTTTCCTTTGACTCAGGGTTTCCATTGTAATTTGTGAACACAACCTTTCAGGACTACAGGAGGAGAGCAGGTGATCCTCAACAGACAGAATCTCATTATTCAGTATTCCTCTGAAGGGGACATATTATGCTTTTTGTGATTTTTCTGTTATTTATATACAGTTATAATGTTGGTTGTCTATGTTAAACCTGCTCTGAGCGCTTCGTTTGGACTGTTATCTCTACTTCGTGATGACATCAGATTGTTCACGTTATCCACTTGCATTTTGTGGATCGAATTTGGGCTCAAATGTCTATTTGATAAGCTTATTGTTTCGAGTAAAGAACGAGAAAAAGAAGCGAAATCCGACTGCTACTGTTTGTTTACATCGCCTCTGGAGGTGGCCAATCAGAACAGAGTGGGCTCATCGGGAGGGGGGTCTTAAAGAGACAGGAGCTAAAACGGCCTGTTTCAGACAGAGGCTGAACTGAGGGGCTGCATAAAGAGCCAGTATAAGATAAATAATGAGTTTATTAAACTGTCAATCATGCAAAGATATTCCAGTAGAGCCCCCGAATATAAATATAGAGCTGGAAATGTGCATGTTATGTCCTCTTTAAGTTTAAATTGGCCACTTCTAATGGGTGGAAAAGTGTTTTTACCCGTCACAAGAGTTTAATTTGGGCAAATTGGATGCATCTGATTTAGTAGGGAAGGGAAACTTGTCAATTTCAGCTGTTTTTTCATTGATTTAAGCTGATTTGCCCTCTAAATTGTTTCCTAATGCACCTTTTAAAATGTTTATATGTAGTGTTTCTGATTTAAAAAAAAAAAAAAAAAAAAAAAAAAAAAGTTCTCCTCCTCTGTGCTCGAGAAAAGAATGCTTGCATTTAGGACCGTGTGTGTTTTTTATATTTTGTTTGTGTCTCTTGGACTCAATGTGCTGGAAAGCTGTTGAGCAGAGACACCATGTGCAGCCTGGCCCTGACAGTAATCAGTCGATGAATAATGAACACACACACAGACCTGCCATTGACAGCTGTTTGGTATCTTTGTGTGTGTGTGTTAACTCTATCAGTCGAGTGCAGCTGCATGCCTGCCTGTAGCAATTATGTTCTTGCTAAATAAGAGCCAGCGTTAGGAGGAGGGGCTGCGTGTGAGCGAGAGAGAGACAGGGAAGGGGCAGAGGATCGGTACATATTATTAAGCGATTAACTTACTCAAAGGATGGCCGCATGATGTGTGTGTGTGTGTGTGTGTGTGTGTTTCTGCACACATGCTGTTTGAACCGTGTGTAATATAAACCAGCTAGGGGACTTTAACATGAGCCTCTAGGAGTCTTTCTGCAAGAGGGTTTCAATCGCGCACACACTAAACTCGCCCTTTTTTACCTTCCGCACACACATCTCAATGACATTTTCTTGCTGTCAAGCTAACACACACACACACACACACACACACACACACTAAGACATAGACTTTGTTCTCAGGGCCCATATGTATTTATCCTGCCATTTGACCCAATCACTCTTTGAGATCCTCAAAGACTCTGTTGTATTGTGAAGTCTATACACACACACACATATATAGACCTATAAACATTCACTAACCCCATTGGTACCCACAGGCCTTCTCCCTACGGCCTTTTCATGGTTAATTTGCTGCTCAATAGGTCAAGAGGAAAAGCAGACATACATACACACGAATACACACACACACACACACACACACAGTCTCGAAACAAGTCATGTGGACGTCCAGGCACCAGGGTCGGCTCGTCATACGTTTCCCAGACAGATCTGACTGCAGTGATTTAATGGGTCATAAGAACATGAGTAAAGCCGCCCTTAAGTCAACAACGCCTTTGTTGTTGTGGTCTGAAGCGGCCTCGTGTTTGTCAGGAAATACTATCAAATGACCACTTAAGTTATTTGTCATCCGTTTTTCAGTGTTCAGATGTTCTACACGGGCTGCAAGTAATTTATTTTTTCATGCTTAAGCGTGTGTTGCCTAAAGATATGGCTCTTTAGCCAGTAGTTCAACATTTGGAGTTTATTTATTTTCTTTCTGAGATCTAGTTAAGAACATTGATGATACCGCTCCCATATCTGTGAATTACAACAAAATATCTACACCAGTCTCATCCTCGCTTGTTCAATTGTGGCCATTTTTCTGTTGCTATTTTACATAAATGTAGTAGTGTAGGAAAATGACGGCCCCATTCTTAATCTTGACGGGAAAAGCAGCCAATAAAACATAACACCAGACCTCTTTCAATTGCATAACAAATCGGAGATGTGGCTGCTGATTCAAAGGTCTGGAACCAGGCTAAGCTAACCTAACAAGCTAACTAAATCTGCCTACCATTGCCTCTAAAGTTCAGTGTTAGCACGTTTTATCTTGTTTGTTGAATCTGTACTCTATAAATGGCATTTCTGGTTATAGTGTGGGTTGCCCAACAAGACTCCAGGAAGTCACTGCCCCCGGCCAACCCTCTGTAAGACCAAACTTTGTTGTTTTTATACATAATGAGCTGCAGAGGTGCTGGACTTGTTTACCCATGCTTTCAGTCTTTATGTTAAGTTAAGCTAACCATCTCCTGGTTGTAGCTTCACATTTAACAGACAGATGTGAAAATGGTGTCCTCTCATCTGACTCTCAGCAAGAAAATGAATAAGCTTATTTCCCAAAATGTTGAACTATTCCCTTAATGTAATTATTAACATGCATTAATATCAGGTTAGGAAAATGTGCCTTTATTCTACCTGACAATAAGCTTGGTGTCATTTTGGTGGTCATACTATGAAAAATCTGAACAACTTAAAGTAACCCAGCAACCAAATGTAGAAGGAAAGTCCCTGCTACCAAACAACAGAAATATTAAGCAAATATTATGCTTCAGTAACTCTGCTATCATAATGTGATACCTGGTTGCTCCTTGGATCTCCTGCATCACTGTTGTTGCCATAACGACATGCTGCATTTTCACAAGTGGTAGCAGAGTGGAAACACGCACAAAAAAACAAGTTAATTGATCAGTTGATTCACACCTGCATGTGATGTATCTAGCTGGAGCTGCTCGTCATCAGACAAAAGGCAGCAGAAAACCAGCAGCACTAAAAGTCAACAGCTGCACTGAGAGAGGAAAAACTCCAGCTTGAAATGTCACATAGAGGTGTTAATAAAGTCATACACACTGTGAGCAGCTACTGTTTTGCATGTGAGCTGCCAAGAAAACGTTCAAAGGTGGATACATATTACAGATAAAAAAAAAAAAAAAAAAAAGGCAGAGCAAGTGATTCAACTGTGCTAAGCTAAGCTAACCTGCTGATAGCTTTATATTTAACAGAGAAACATAAGAGTGGTACCAATCTTCTTGTCTAGCAATCAGCATAAAAGTGAATAAGTGTATTTCCGAAAAGGGATGGTGCTTTCCTGTGAAAACTGGCTATGAAAAACATTTTTCCAGATAACCCAACAGTGTTTTCTATAGTTTGTTAACTTGAGAAGCGGGAGTTTTCTTCCCAGCCCATAAAGGAATACTTAATTCCTTTGTTAAATTTACATTTTGTCATTTAGCAGATGCTATCCGAAGCTACTTACAAGCAAAGCATATGTTTTTAAATGTCTTATTTTGTCTGAACAACAGTCCAGAACCCAAAGATATTCAGTTTATTATCATGTATGACAAAGAAAAGCATTAAATCGTCACATATGAGAAGCTAAAAGAAGCAAATTTTTTGGCATATTTGCTTAAAAAAGCAAATAATTTTCTGACAATTGACTAATCGGTTAAATGACTAATCGTTTCAGCTGAGAGGAGCCCACACCACAATAAAAACAATATACTGACATTGATCTTGAAGTTATAAAAATATAAACTTTGCATATTTTTTTGTTTAATGATGCTCTGCGGGTTTGGATTCAGCAGCTGTTGGTTTACATTGAATAATGTCACATTCTTTGGAGGTATCTCTTACAATAACGTTCTATCTTTAATGACATCTAGCCTCAATGATGTCACCGGCCATTGAAGCAGGAAGCAGCTTATCTCTTCCTCCTTATGTCCCAGTTTGATGACATTGCATAACATCTCTCCTCTCTCCCCGGTTTTTCTCCTCCTCCCGTAGGCTCTGGGTTTTCCTGGTGATGACCTCACTGCTGTTCCCTGGCAACGCCCACGCTGCGATGAAGGACCTCTCTTCTTCTTCCTCTCCTCTCACCTCCCTGCTCCACTACCCTTCTTCCAAAACCTCCGTCGTGCCCTTCTCTCCTTCCTCTGGTGCCGCCTCCTCGCCTGGGTCGCCCCTGACGTCGGCGCCGCTCTCCAAACCTCAACCTTTCTGCCTCCAGACGGGGCCGCATCTCATCGCCAGCATGCAGCTTCAGAAGCTCAACTCGCATTACCAGAACCTCGCCGGTGCTTCTGCAGGACACCCGACGCCTGGTGGTGCTCAAAGGGGTTTCGGTACCTCGCCTCTGGGCGCTGGAAACCAGATCCTGGGGCCCTCTGGAGGTCTTGGAGGAGGTGGAATGGGTGTCGGCATTAGCATGGGGAACCAGGGCTCTGGCGCAAGTGGAATTATCGACTTCGACCCGGTAGACGAGGAGGTTCTCATGTCTCTGGTGGTGGAGCTGGGTTTGGACCGAGCCAACGAGCTGCCTGAACTCTGGCTGGGTCAAAACGAGTTTGACTTCATGTCAGACGTGCCGGCCGGTTGCTGACCTACAAGAAGAAAAAAATACCCAAATGCAGCGGAATCGATTGACAAAGAGAGAGAAAACTTTCTCTCCCCTGTTTTGTTTTTCTCTTTCCCTACCTTTCTTGGTTGATAAAATGAGGAAACAGACGAGACACTGAGTGATCGAGAGACAGAGATATTAGAGGTGTACTCTTGTTTATCTTTGGCTTTCATACTCTCTACGGGCAAAGAGACTCATCAAAGAAAAAGCTTGCTTTTGATTTTTTTTCTTTTTATAATGGAGTTGTACTCTTGCAGAGAGAGAGAGCATGAAATCTTTAGTTTTTCATTTAATTCAGTCTGTGCTTTTGTTTTGCCTCCTTCTGCATTGATTTTTATTTTTCCTTTCATGTAAAGAGGAAAAATAGAAGCATGAGTATGAACAGAAACAAGGAGTCATGGCTGTGGGACGGTCTCCTCTTTCTTCCATCACTCCATCATGCTGGCTTTATGAAAACAAGTTGATTGACACATGAGGGGTCGACAAAGACCTCTTGGAAGCAAAGATGACAAAGACACACCTGTTGGACTTCTGTGTCCTCCGTGCCGTCCTCTCTCGATCAAGTGAGCGCTCAAGGAAAATGAAAATGGGATACATGCCTTTATGGGAGATTTGCGAATGACAAATACTACATTTCCTGTTTTCTTAATGGACAATATTAGACTGGTCTCACGGGAAAGAGTCTCCTGTCTCTTGGCTTCACAAAGAAACTGATTGTCTGAGAAATGGTTATCTCAATGTACTTCTCTTTCTTTCTTTTTTGGTTTGAATTTAGTTCACCCAGTCGTATTCATAGAACATGTTATTTAAGACAGTGGCTGATATCCATCAGGACTCTCAGACAAGGAGTGCTTCTATAATCGGTTCTACTTTTCTGAACATAATGAATTAGATCAAGGGATGTGGAATCTTTTGGAGCCTTTTAGACCTGAATGGAGTAAATTGTGTCTTGCTCTGGAGCAAAGCCTCATTAAAGCGATCGAGACCTTTTGGTCATGTGAGTCGCCACTACATGTACAGTAGGCTAACAGCGTGTTTTGTTTTCTGACCTACAGTGTAAGAAAGACTGACCTGGGTGGTGAAGTCAAACTGGTGTCTGTGATCCTGGATCAGCACAGACTGAACCATCTTTAGCCACAATACAAGGTTCTGTAAACACTTGTGGACATAAACCGAATGGGAAGAGCAGATAAACTCACGTTGCCATCTGCTTTTTTGTTTTTCCTGTTCTGCCACCTTGATGTTTGTGTCAAAACACAGTTCTTTCAGCCCCGACAGACCTTATTATCATCACCACACTTCCATGTTACTGATAAGGAAGCTTTGTCGGTTTTGTCATTATAAGGTTTGTAAGACACTGTTTGCACACCTTGCAGGGCAGCCTTTGACCTAAACACACACTGTTGTTAGTTTTCAATGTGTCAAGATGGCGGTTCAATCCAGCAGTTCAAATCGGACCAAAGTGGTTGGACGTTAAACCCTACGGACACGATCAACTCATAGAGGTTACTGCTAACAAGTTAGCATCATTAACTACCAGCTTCAGTTCATTCTTACTGCTTTACTGACTCTTGAAGGCAGAGATGATATGTTGAAGTTAACACCTTGAAAATGCTGGCTACTATAACAACCGTACTGTGGTTTTGCTTTGACAGTGCCCACTTTGTGCTTGCTAATAGCTTATCTGCTATGATTTTGGCTACTGTAGAAGCTAGCTTTGGCTACGTATCGGTAGCAAGCTGAAACCCCTTACAAAAAAAGCACAAGTAAAATTCATGTTTTCATATATTTTGTGCCACATATTTGAAATAGATAATGAACAATCTCCTAAAACTGAAATACACCTTATTCGCTGTGTTGAGTGTGATAAGATGATTGATACCACTCTCATGACAGTGCTTTTGGTAGGCTACAGAGTTGAATCTGTGTACTGATTAGCAAGTAGTGAAAACAACAAGACAACAGATAACTACATTATCAGACCAATCTTATTGGTTGCCTGACAGTCGCTGCCTTATTTTAAATGCCTTACTTGCATACAGCTCACCCTCCACTGGACCTCCATGATGGTACCAGATGTGGTTGCCACAAATTATATCAGACTTTGCCATCTTTAATGGGAATATTATCTGTTTTTAGTTTATACCATCCATCTAACAGGTGTTGTTTCTTGCTGCTGCAGACTTTAGTGGTTGAAAAAATTCCCAGAGGAGGTTAAAATTGACACCTGACCCACCTACAGGAGCTTTACTGTGCTGTGTTCTGGATACAGTAAAGATGCGGGCTCTGACCTATATCTGTTGTGGTAAGAAGAGACAGACTGTGCAGCGGGAACAAAGGCCTTTCACCCCAACCCAGCGTGGGCACTGTGGCTTTTACTGGACCACACACACACAAAATAACACACACCTGTAGGTATATGGACAAGAGGTTGCAACAACACACCTGCATGTGCATTTGCGTTCTTACAAACGCATACGGGCTAAAAGAAAACCCAGCACACACACACAAACACACACACACACACACACACAGGAGCATGCGGATGGTGTTACAGCAGGGAAATGAGAGTAGCAGCCATGAAACAAGCACTTGTTCAGTTACACACAGACTTCACAGGGCATCGAGGTTGTTGAGGTGTGTGCGTGAAAAGAGATAGTGAAAAAGAGTCTGAGTGAGAGTGAGTGACTGTACGCACGTCTAAAAATGCAAGTGTGTGTTTATGTGTGTGTGCGTGAGGATAAATCTATAATCAGCAGGTAATCTGTCAACATGAAGACCACTGAAGGTGGACTAAACACATGCTGGGCCTCGTTAATTTATTTAGATATAGACAGGTCAGCTTACACACACACTCCAGAACAAGTGCACACACCTTTTTTTTGATGTTGATTAGGGTCTCAGTTACAGTCAATGAGCTCCAACTTTCTTTCTTTCTTTCTTTAATGAAATACGAGAAGCAGCGATTAATGAAAACCCGATTTCTTTCTAAAGGATTTGCCTGATATTCTACTTCACTGACTTTTTTTTTTTTTCCCCCTGCGAAATAAATGAATAAAGATGCTTCTCATCACTCCTAAACCCAACAGACAGACACGCTGATTCTTCTCTTCCTCTGTCTCATCGCCTAAGTGGGTCAAAATAACATTCCAGTATCTTCAGATCGAACAGTCTTGTGTTTGTTTCCATCTGGTCAACACTGTTTTAAAGCTCCCCCTTTTGCGTGTATGTGTTGTTTTGCGGTCCGGCCTTAATCCCAGCTGAGTGAATGTTATTTTTGCTGTGTGAACCAGAGGGACTACCCCCTCCCCGCACCCTCTCTCCTCTCCTCCCCTGAGAAGTTGCCTGGTGGAGATGTTTGAATTGTCTGAGGGCTTTCATTTCCTCTTTTTCCTTGACCCCAATATTGCAGATTAACCCCGGCAGAGACCTTTTGAACCAAAATATGCCTCGGCTCGCAACTATCTGGTTTCTAATGACGAAAACTTAGATCCGTGCAAAATATTTCTGCCTTAATCTGCTTGGAAAACCACACGGGTTAAGGTTGGTTTCGCATGTTTTAGCTGAAACTGCAAATCACCTGAACTTGTGCAGTGTGTCATAAGTTTTTGGGCCATCTTCCAATGCATCCATAGCTTTCAGTTCATCCCATTACTCTGTAAAAGTCATTAGGTTTGGCAAAGTAATATTTTTAATCATATGGTAATGCAGTTACAAGGGCAGACTCCTCCTTGGTGCGTTCAAGGATGCTCGGACTAGATGGGCAGAAAATTCATCAGCAAAAATTTTGATAGTTGATTAATCATTAAAGTTATGTTTCAAGCAAATATACCAAAAATTCACTGGTTCCAGGCTCTCAAATAGGAAGATTACCTACTTTTGTCTATCTTATATGATAGTAAATTGATTATCTTCAGATTTTGAAACAATTTGAAGACGTCATATGAGACTGTTGGACATTTTTCACTATTTTATAGACCAAACAAACCAAGACCAAACATTTTACAGTGAGGGTTGTGCAATTTGTTACAAGTTAGGTTGGTTTAGTTGGTAAGTGCTGATTCGTTTGACACACAAAACTACACACTGAAAAGTACTTTTTAACATAATTTTTGCAAATTAAGCATATGAATCCACATATTAACCAACTTTTTTCTCAATTTATCTTGATATTAGTACAAATTGCACCAAATGTTTTTCAAAATGAACAGTTACATACCTGCAAATTACCAGAAAATTAGCATAAAGTTAAGGAACCTGTAAAATAAAGTGTTAAGTAAACCAAGCAGGATTCATGTTTTCTGTCCTTTAAATGTAAAGGAATTGTCAAAGGTTCAGCTTTTCAGGAACAAATGCTTGTTTTCACAATTACATTCAAAAGAACTTCTTTTTGTGTTTTTGGATGTTGGGATGTGTTTTTCCTCCAGAACCATGTAAACCTTCATGGTCACTACATCTAATGAAGTGGATTTACAATTTCCACATTGCAGCAGTGATTTGTTACACACTCGGCCACCGCCTCTGGGCCTCGGGGTCATGAAAAATGTTCCAACACATCACGGCCTGTGAAAACCTTCCACACAAGTCGTGATATATCTGTTAAAAGGTGGCTGTTACAAGGTTTCCTCTCCACAGTAATGAAAATGTTCAGCCTCTCTGCTCTGCCAGGTCTGCTAATGAATCACTTGTTTAGCTGAAGTAGACTTTGCACTGATTTATTCCTTTTCATCGTATTTACCTTCGGACCTGTAGATGAAAGTCTCATTTTGTTGTTGCAGTTTCTTTCCTTTTTGGTGTTTTTTTTTTTCTATTGATGAAATGAATATTATTCAAAGATGATTTTTAAAGCACTTTTGCTCACCGGCTCTCACTTGTACATCTATATGAATATTGTAAATGACTGAGATCATATTGAAAAATGCTTGTATTTTTGTTACGGCTCTTGAGTTTTGGGGGAAAATAAAGAAAGTGATAACGGAGCAGGAGTGAATGTTTGTCATTAAAACATCAAACAAGCACCAAACACAGATTTAACACACACTTGTTCTTTTTAAAATCAATGTTTAACTAAGATACATGCAGCATGCAAACAATATAGAACAATATCGCTTCCAGTAAAGGATTAGTACACAGAAAAATATATACTGCATGTTTTAAACAAAGATAATTAATAGCTAAATAATTTTATAAACAGTTTAGACTATTCACGTTGTATTCAGCTCACATAAAAGTGACAAATTGTAGTATAATATAACATAGTATGGTGATCTGTATTACATAAAGAGTCATAACAGTTATTCTTGTTCCAGTGCTGTTAGAAAACTTAAAAAACATTTGCAAATCTATTAATTTAATAAAGACTTCTGTGTGTCCCATATTGTCAGTGTTATTGTACAAGGCTTCCATCTGCTGGCCTGTGATGGTAAGTGCACAGACTGACAAACTGGATTTAGAAGAACATAATGAGATAATTCTTTATTTCATGGGTCTGTTATTTCCTAATAATTTAATTTTTTTTGGGAAGCTTCCTGGAAAGACCGACAGTATGTGGCACTAATTACAGACACAACTCTGAGACTGTTCACTTGGTGAATTTACTTTGTTGTGTTGAGCTTAAAACCAGTTCTTGATTTCCCACAGGAGCTTTCTTTGAAAGAGCTGCTCCATTTAAAACCCTTTTCTTTCTTCATATTTTCTGTCTTTCTATCCAATAAAGTTATCACAGTCTCATAGAAGTGTCAGACTCACAGTAACACAGGAACACAGTATGATGCTGCCATCTGGTGGTGATGTTACACAGTGAGACAGCTGCACAGCTTTATTTAGCATTAGCACAAATACTGTGTAGTGCAGTTTTCTTCTTTACTGACTTCACTGATCCATGAAATGACTTGCTTGGAGTATTGGCAAGTCTTTACTGTGGGTTCAAATTTTTACAATATATAAAGAAAATCTATATTGTGTATATATTGACATAGGAGTTTTTCTGTTACTGCTGACAATCACAATCTTCTATAGATATATAGATATATAGATATATAGATATATAGATATATATGGATATAGGTACACCGGCACGGACACAAGTGCACCAAGTTCAACAGAATGTCATTTACAGAACAGTGTTACTTATCTTCCCACATCTTAACAGCGCCCAGTCCCTCGCTGCTGAGAGACGCTAATGATGAAGATGAATGAACAGATTAACAGAAACATTTGACTGAAATGATTCAAGGGAAAATGGTGATCTGCAACCTTTTCACAGTCTCTTAAAGGGTGAGAAAAGATGGTATTTGTATTGCCAAATATACAAATGCTGTGTTTTAGAAAAAAAAACACCACATTAAGGAGTTGTAAGATGATTCACAAAAAAGAAAAAAACTGCTACATATGTTTTTGTGTGGTTATTTTTACTCTCTCCTGGTGAATTACTGGATATTTTGACTATTTCAGTTAGTTATTCAGATTAAACAATGTGGCCAGAGTTGACTTCCAAGTTAAGTTGAGTTTCATAAATGGGTTACAAGCCAAACAAACTTTGAGCCACTGGTCTAAACTACAGATAACCAAAGGAACAGAAAAGGGAGCTAATTAATAAGGACGACCTGTTAGAAGTACATAGAGGAAAAAGCCAAATGTTTTAATGGACAATGTCAGGTTTTCTGGATTTTACTAGGTAGTAAAGGCACTTAAAAAGATGAATTTGGCCACAATGTGTGTAAAACAAACACAAAAACCCAACTTAAGCCACACAGACTTATTTCATTACTGCCATCAGCTGGACTTTATTACGCTCGACATCTGTATTAAACAGCACTGTAGCCTTTAGACAGCCAGTTCAAACAACTGTCACCTCTCCTTATTTCTTTCACCTTTGTAATTTGAGTCCAGAAATGTGTCTTTAATCCTCAATTAAAACTTCCTGGGCCGGTGCAACAGTATTTTTTTAAAAAAAGAAGTGGGTCAGGAAATTAAAGTTGAGAAAAACGTAGATGGGTTCCCAACTTGCTGCTGGCTACAGGCCACATTGCTGAGCTCCTGCAGGTCTTTGCACGATGTAAAATGGGCTGAATACAATGTAGGACAGTGGGCTGATTCTGCTGGAAATACCCTGCAACACTGTCCTGAAGATTTATGTTTCAAGGAAAGAAAATAAGAAATATAAAGTGGGTTACCAGAGATAAATGTGTGAATATACACACGGGAGTATTTTTATGAGGTATAAACAGAGTCCAGGTTTGTCCGGGGCTTTGGGATTCATCCCTGCAGCCTGAGGGGAGCAGAGATGCCTTTAAAGGGAGACGGCATGTGTGCACCAGTTGGTACCATTTGGCAGAAGAAGACTCGGACCCAGGAGGATTTTTTATCTCCATAAGTGTAAACAGGACTCTGCCTGCGACACTGGCATTTCCTGACCAGGACACTCAGAAACACGCACACAGAGTGACACACAGAGACGTTTATGGAGTCCACATAGAGTCTGATAGATTTGAGATATAATTTGAGATCCCTTTTACTTTTCATGCAGCTGATTTATCGAGAAAATAATCGACAGATTAATCAATAATGAAAATAATCATTAGTTGCAGCCCTAAACAAATGAATGATGTTAGAAAGATTAAGATTACAGATAGTGATAGTAGAGATAGTACAGTTTAAATGTAGTATTTTGTTGTTCTCCTAATGTCTCACATGGTTTAATTTCAATAAATGTTCAAATGATCCAATATTTCAGCAAAAATCAAAGATTAGAGAAAAAGTCCAAAAACCAAAAACAGATTTGTGTATCAGAACTTTGTTTTTTCTTCTTTCCTCTCCCATTAATCATCTCACGACCCCTCAGATTTATCTGCTGACCCTTTGGAGGGGCCTGACCCCTAGGTTGGGAACAACTGTACTAAACTAGCTAACTGTATATAAAGTAGTTGAAACTAGCTCCACCTCCAGCAGCTACAACAGTAACATGCTGCTTACACACTGATGCTTCAGTATTAATAATCTAATGATGTCATATATAATAATATATCAGTCAGAGGGACCAAACCACTACTTTTACTGCAATACTTTAAAAGAAAACAAAAATCCCAAATGACAGAAAAGAACCATTACATATCGTATAATATAAAATATAGTATTTTTGATGTAAAGTCGTATATGCACATAATTACTATTTTGCACCATAACTATCACTACGCAGAAGGTAAAAATACTATATACAAATATAAACAAACATGTTTGATAATCGGTGGCGAGTGGATTCAAAATTTTTCGCGACTTTCAGCACTTTTGTCCCTCCCAGCCTGCCGTAGACGGCCTTATCATTGAACACCGGAAGACAAGAAGTCCTTTCCCCCGCAGACTCCAACATGGTGAGCAGTTTCTCCTCACGATTCCTCTCCGAAATAATCATCAAACATCACTTTTTGCGTTTGTTTCATCACACACGTACATGTCGTAGTTTATTAAACCACATCTCATGAGATGATCGAGGTCTAAATTGTAGTAAAAAGCAGCGATGATTTGTTTTTATTGAAGGTTTTAACGGAGCTTCAGGTTTTTTTTAATCAGCCGCGGCTTGTTAGCCCAATGTGGCTAACAGTGTTAGCCGCACATTTAACTGTTGTTCATTTAATGGAAAACTACAATTACTAAATTAATGTACGCGCGACCTTAGGTGATTTTTAGGTACAATTTAGATAATACTGTCACTCACAGTTAGTTCATTTTTAAATATTAGTGTAATGGGAGCTAATGTATGTAGGCCGCAGCCGGCTGTACTAGTTAGCAGTCGTTCCCGAGCACACCCTCTCTTCAGCGGGGTTTCTTACTCTGTCCACCCCGCTAACGCAGCCAGTAATCGCCGGGTGTTTGTCCAGTTGTTGACCGGCCTTGTCGTCTCTCCTCCAGGCAAGAGGACCGAAGAAGCACCTGAAGCGCGTCGCAGCGCCGAAGCACTGGATGCTTGACAAGCTCACCGGAGTTTTCGTAAGTACTTTTACCTCTCTACCACATATAGCTTCAATTTATGTGTATTTTGGAGTCGCCTCTGCTTTGAAGTGTTAATTTTGATATATTTGTATTATGGTAGTCTTGTAACTATAAGGTTGATAGCATAGTGGGATGAATGGATGCACCAAAGGGAGGCATCGTTCCTACAACAACTAATGTGACCATGTGTGTTTTATCATGCCTGAAATTCTCCCTAAATCTGCCTAATGAGTTTTTAGGAACTTAATTGTCACTATGTGGACTATTACCACAGCTTTTAAAACAATTTAAGCTAAATTGTTAAGTCAGACATTAAGTGTAGCATCAGTAACCATCTTGATGTACATGCAGGTGTAGAAATCATTGTTAAATAGAGGCTGCAGTAGGTTGTTAGAGAGACAGAAGGTGTTTTGATTTTACTAATCTACTTTTATTAGGCAGGAACAGCTTGCTGCTGTCAGATCACCCGACTCAGCTTGGCTCATCTAACATATGTGTGCATGTTGAGCAGAAAAATAGTCTTTTTAAGCAGTATGAAGGTCATTTCATGTGGCCCTGGGTCTGGTCATGCTGTTAGAGCAAGCAAAACATCTGTTTAGCTAAACTTAAAAGAGGTTCACAATTTTTCAAGCCTTAAGCATTAGTCAGCAGCCCAAATGAACATTGAAACAGCTTTTTCTTGCTGTAATCATTCCCCCTGTTCATACTGATCATTAGAAGATCCCTTCATAATGCACCTACAATGTAAGTGATGGGGGACAAAATCCACAGTCCTCCTTCTGTGCAAACATGTATTTAAAAGTTTAGCTGAAGCTCATATGAAGCTTCAGCCGTCCAAATGAGTGAAATGAAGTAGATATCCTTCAATGTTGGCAGATATCCACTTGATATGACTAACTCAGACTGCTGAAGCCTCATATAATCACTTACATTGAAAGTGCATTTGAAGGGAATCCTAAAAGCCAGTATGAGAAGGAGGAAAACCTTTCAAGGTTCATTTGGGCATCTGACTGTTTTTAAGACACTTGGAAAAATTGTGAACCTAAACTTTAAGTCTCCTCTCAGATCTCTGTAGCAAATATCTGAGAACAAGTTACATATAATGTATATAACAACTAGATAACTCAGTCACAAGTATTAGGCAAAGTTTTAAAGTGTCAGAAGAATAAGTGCCTCAAACCTCAAGTTGTGCTGCTGTTCATTTCAGTATTAATGTGGGTCGTATCTGTAACTAGTCGTACTCGGTACAGAGTTGGTACAGACAACTTTAATGCCTAAATATGTTCTATGGTCTGGTGTCATGGTTATTTTAAGTACTTTTGGGGGGAATTTAAAGCATTTATCATAGACAGCAGACAGGGAACGAGGGTGAGACGGATTCATGGTCGGCATCTGAACCTCTAAGTTACAGGGAGCTCTAGTGTCATTATTAGCTGATAATGAACCAGCAGTAGATGCTAATAGATCCACAAATCTGCTTTTGGCATGTTTTTTTCACACCTCCAGCTGACCAACTCTCATCCAACATTACAGAATAGTCTTTTGAAATTATCAAAACATTTGAAATTAATACTCACTTTGCTATTAATTTGCGTGTACGGGCTTTAAGGGACAGAATATTTTAACTGATGATGGATTTTGGTGACTTCCAAACATGGATGTGAATAGCTGAGTCAAAAGTTTAGATAATGCTATTAAGTTGGACCTAAACATTGTGGTCCTTAATGTAAAAAACTTTTTTTTTAATCCAGGTCTAGTCATTAGTTTAATGGATCATGCACAGCCATAGATGGATAATAAATCACATTTGGTTGAAAATGATGAACAGGTCCTGATGAGGCTCGTCCTCAGCTATCTTCTGCTAAATGTTCACTTAAATAAAACATGTAGAAATGCATAATAATCTTGAAACATCTCTTTTCTTCTCCCTCTCAGGCTCCTCGTCCTTCCACCGGTCCCCACAAGCTGAGGGAGTGCCTGCCCCTCATCATCTTCCTGAGGAACCGCCTCAAGTACGCCCTGACTGGAGATGAGGTGAAGAAGATCTGCATGCAGAGGTTCATCAAGATCGACGGCAAGGTCCGCACCGACGTCACCTACCCTGCTGGATTTATGGGTGAGTTTGAGTGGAGGGGCGTGCTTCTGGGGACAGTTGGGAATCCTGGAAGTTGAACAAACACTTATCACAGTTTTCAATGCAGCTCAGCGCTTTTGAAAGATCGATCAGGGTCGTGTTAAAGACATTTTTTTATTCACAATCTGTATTGGATGAGTCCTGAGTTTGCTTTCTCTGCAGTGCTAATAGATTTCACAGGTTGTTAGATTAAGTGGATACTAAAAGAATAGAGAAATTTACTACCAGTAAATTGCTGTTGTTTTTTTGGATGTGTAGGATTTCATGTCCGAGTCTTAATTCCTGCCTCTGTGGGTAACGAGGCAGCCAAGGGAGCAATGATGAATATGTGGTTTTGATCAGTAATGAGCTGAAACTACACAACCAATTCCTCTAAGAAGTTCTGAGCTCCAGCTACAACATTTCTAAGTCACAGTCAGAATATTTACAACCGGCTCTCAAACAGGGTGAGTGATGTGAAATGGGAGCAGTGTTGGTGTTTAAGTAATTTGATAGACTAAGTTTTGGTTGACATTTTCTTTGAAGAAAATGCTCCCGTCAAAGTTTGAAAACCATTTTCTTTAAAAAGTGAGTTTGGTGAGCAGCAGGTTCAGTCTTCATATTAGACTTCTTTCCTTTCTTCACTCTTTGGTTGTCGGATCTGAAACGATCCTCCTGTTGGATGTAACAAAAGGTCAGACTGTTACTTCAGTCACGTTGGGTTTGATGGAATTTGAAAAGCCGTCATTGGACAAAATGGACAGAGGCAAATCGTTGAGTTAGGCTTAAGCCAGTATTTATGTTTTAGTGGGATGTTAATGTTATTTTGGACACATCACAGGACAGATGGGACAACATCAGCTGCCCCATTTAGCTGGATTAGAAATTAGATTGGGAACCAGAAACAAACATCTCCTCCTCTGTAAAGGCATTTATTCAGTGCTGCTTGTTTAATATGGACGAGATGAACAGACTGCTGCTTTGAATTTCTTTACATTGTAGGACTTTGTGTTGCCTCCTTTTGCTTCATGATGCTCCCTTTATTAGTCAAAAAATCTGAAACTTTTCAAACTTACAGTGCATTTTGTATGAATACTCACTAATACGAGTTTAATCCCTTCACCTTTCTCTCCACAATTTATAAATTTGTCGGCGATGGCAACAAAACAAGTGTCGCCGAGCAGAACGGCTGCAACTGAGGAGTAAATATTTTTGTCAAGTCTCACAGTCACACCTCAACGAAACTGTGACCTGTCAGTTTTCTCTCCACCTAGACGCCAGCCAACAGCCTCACATGGAGGTGCGGCGTTTTAATTTCCAAATCAAGGGGAAGCCTTGGCAGCCCGACGATCGTAGCCTATTTATATTACATGCACACTAAACACCCGTCACTCTCGACCAGTAGAAGAACAATTTCTACTGCAGTAAAAGTGATGCTAATTGTTTAAAATGCTTCTTGGACTTAATGTACTAAAGTACTTATGTTTTTGAAACAGGAGATGGCAATTTGGAAGCAACTCTTTATTTCAGAGTAACCTGCATAGAGTACAGAGTGTTTTTAATTGTGTAGAGAGCTTTGGCATGTTGGGGGGATGAATTTCTATCTAAAAAAAAAAAAAATACCATGAAAGATGCTGAACTCCTGGTCTTGTAAAGTCATTGTAAATGGGGAAAAGTAGCTGAATATGTGCAGACAGTCTTGTAGTCAGAAAGTTGGATGTTTATCAACTAATTGTCCATCTTAAAATTGAGAAAGATGTGACATGACGCTCTTGGCAATTTCTGCAGTTTTTTTTTTTTTTAACTCCAAGAAGGTGTGTTGGTGGATGGAGAGAGAATCTGATCAAAGTCTCCCCTAAAAATGAGATTTGCTGTGACTAGTGTTGGTAAAAATTTGCATAGTATTGAGACAGTGTAGGTTGAGATGAACGGACAACTTTTCTATAGAGGCTGGAGTTTATTCACAAGTGTCTGATTCTGAGTGTGGTAGGTGTTTAGTTTTTAAAGGGAAGATGGGAGTAAATTAGTGTTGGTCCATAGTGAAGGGTTGCTTTTTACCTCACAAACACTTCAGATTAGGAAGAATAGTAAATCTTTAATATTTTGTCATGTTTTGATCAGAGATTGGAGTGTTGAGGGCCCAAAGTTGTGGTTATTCAGCTGAAAAATTGGTGCATTAAAAGCACTCTGGGACTCATTCATATTTTTCTGGCTGTCTGTACATAAACAGAGGTCATTAAAATCTGATGTGTAACTACCACTTAAACATGGAATGCAAACATGCTTTGGATGCTAAAGACTGTTTGTTTACTCAGATGTGATCAGCATCGAGAAGACCGGCGAGCACTTCCGTCTGATCTACGATGTGAAGGGACGTTTCACCGTCCACCGCATCACCGCCGAGGAGGCCAAGGTAAGAGCCGGGTTTTTATTTTTCGTCTAGGGGTTTGTAGTCTGGTTTGAGTTATCGGTGATCAATCTTTCTTTTCAACTGTATCAATTTACCTAGTTCGGCTGTTGGAGTGCAGTGTTTGACGGAGTACCTTCCCCGCTGCTAAGTGTTCATTAGTGAAGAGACACAAGACACAATACGTTCATTATAAGAAGTCAAAAGTTGAGTTCTGACCATTAATGTTAGTAATTGCAAGTTCTTGCTACGTGACTCAGAGCCTTAGTTTGTCATCCTGGCTGGAGTTTCAGCACCGAGACGAATCTTCCCTGAGTTAATGGTGTAATCACCATGTGAGATTAGTTTTAAGGATTTGGTCTTTGCCTCTTGCCAAATGTGTAATGACTGATGGTATTTCAAACTGGTTTTATTTCCAAAAATGTGGATAGAGGTGTGTGTGTGTGTGTGAGATAAATTGTCAGCAGACGGTCTTGGTAGAGTTCATAGTTTTACCTTGAGATGCAAAACACAGTTTTGAAAGCTGCAACTGTCAGTTTGTAAAAGATGTGTGGTGAGGATGGTTATAATTTGGCTCCTAAGTAAAGCCGTTATTCAGTGAATTCATTTGTTTTCAGTCGTGCAGTCTAAGTTTTTCTTGCACATTTCCTAACGTCAGTCTCCTCCTCGTCCTGCAGTACAAGCTGTGCAAGGTGAAGAAGATCATCATCGGCACCAAGGGGATCCCCCACCTGGTGACCCACGACGCCCGCACCATCCGCTACCCCGACCCCCTCATCAAGGTCAACGACACCATCCGCATCGACCTGGACACCGGCAAGATCACAGACTTCATCAAGTTTGATACCGGTAGGTTCATGTCACTGCGGGAACTGGCTTTGTGACGCTACAGATCCGTCGTTTTAACGTACTGTTTGACGCACTGATCTGACTTTTCACTCTCTGCTCCCTCCAGGTAACCTGTGCATGGTGACTGGTGGTGCTAACTTGGGGCGTATCGGTGTCATCACCAACAGGGAGCGTCACCCTGGCTCCTTCGACGTGGTGCACGTCAAGGATAGCACAGGCAACAGCTTCGCTACCAGGCTCTCCAACATCTTCGTCATTGGCAAGGTGAAGATTTTAGAAATATTCTCACAACCGCTGTCGTGTTTTAGGGTCTGACACTGACTGAAAGGCAATCTGTGGTCACTAGTGCAACTAAACTGTCCATAGAGGGCAGGCTGTGGTGTTGCATCATACCTGTAGGGAAAAAAATCACCTAAAACTGAATATTGTTGCAGTTGAGACTTTTTATACAGCTTGAATAGAATAAATATGATTTTTAGAAGTGAGATTTGGAGCAATGATGACTGTGTGGTTTTGATCAGTAATGAAAATACACTACCAAATCCTCTAAGAAGTTCTGAGCTCCTTTACTTAGAGATTCTTAGACTTTTAAAAGTTTATTTCTTAAAAAAAATTATTTTTTAAACCTTTTCTCTAGTAGACTTTTCCTAGTCAGGAATTTCTACGGTTGTGTGCAGGTTAATTGAACAAAAGATCAAAGTTTACACTAACTGTCACTTTCTGTTTATAAAATATCCAGAAATAGTGGAAAATGTCCATCTCCGTTTCATAAAGCCAGAGGTGATGTCTTCAAATTGCTTGATTGTCCGACTAACAGCCACAAACCTTAAAATATTCAATTCAATATCATATAAGACAAAGAAAAGCAAATCTTACAAAGTGAGAAGCTGGAAATAGAGAATTTTTGAGAATATTTGCTTTAAAAATGAATATATATTGTATAGTATGACACTGGGACACGCTCAGTGTACCTGAGGTCTGTCATTAAAGTCTCAGCTGTCTCTGGTGTTGTTGACCTTGGCAGAGACTCATCACCCTCACGGAAAGATGAACTGTAAAAACCTTCATAAATCGTATTCTGTCCCATCAATTTAAGCACATTTAATGATTATGAGGAGTCGGCAGTAAAAAAGTTGCACACTTGTCTCCGCTGCCTGACATTTATTTGGCCGCTAACGTGACCGGAGCTGTCAGCGGCACAGTCGCCTCTCTGCCGCCTGACATTTATCCGACGGCTTCGGCGGCGCGCTTTTCTTCACCTCGCTGACGGCTCCGTGCTGAAGTGTCAGCGGTCAGATGAATGTTAGCACAAGTGTTGATTCCTTTTTATACTGTGGAGTTAAACTGGCTGCACGTTAAAATGAAACTGTAAAGACGAGTAATGTCGTCTAAAAGAATTATTCTCTAAAAGAATTGGATATTTATAAAACTTGTGAATCTTGTTTTGCACCCTCTGATCAATCTTAACCGTTCGCTCTTCCCTCCCCTCCGTCTCCAGGGTAACAAGCCGTGGGTGTCCCTGCCCAGAGGAAAGGGAATCCGTCTGACCATCGCCGAGGAGAGAGACAAGAGGCTGGCCGCCAAGCAGGGCAGCAGCTAAACTGGCCACAAACAGGACAGCCTGACCCCGGGTTTTCAAATAAACTGTTATTTACAAAAACTTTGCTTGTCCCTGATCTTTATTTCACTGCTGGTTGGTAGCAAAGTTCATGGGAAATTGAATTCTGGTTTATTTCAACCTGGTGTATTTCCTATAAATGTGGCTATTCATGTAAAAATGTTTGGAAAGCTGCAGGAAGTCTGTCGTTCTGAGCGAGTCCTCGTTTCGAGTCTGTAGAACAAAGCTGGTGAGTGCAAAGTTAGCTTGACCCACCGAGCCGCAATAGTCACATTTATGGGAAATACGCCAGGTTGAAATAAAATATTTAAGGGTCTTAAAATCTGAAAACAGTCTGGCAAGAATTGACCCTTTTACCATTTTAGGCTTAATTTGACTCAAAAGCCTGTCAGTTAAAATACAAAGTCACTGAAGGACTTTTACAGTTTACCTAAATTAACCAGTTTAAAATACAACTGACATGTTTTCTTGCTATAATCACGTCCCGTGTCGTCCTTAATGATGCTAAACCATGTGTAGAGAATTCATTAAAAACCTTAACTTTAAGAGCTCCAGCTTTTGCCTTTATTAAAATGTACCTTAATTATATAATGCATTAAAATCAAATGTTTCTTTCCCAAATAGAGATTTTCCCTCGTCAATAATGTCCAATTAAACCTCCAGAAATGATTGATTGAAATTGAGCTTTATGACAGTATTAATAAGGTGAACTGTGCCTTTAATTCTCCTCTAAACACTAAGTTTGTGTGAGGTCTCCAGCTGGTAACGTGACTCACAACTTAACCTGCTGATACTAACTGAACCTCCATCTTTCACCTGGAGGCATCCTCCCTCCCTCCCTCTGTCTTTCTAATCCCTCCATCCTCTCCGCTCTCTTTCTAGCCCATCATGCATCCATCTGTTTTCACTCCTAATCCCTCTCCTGCCTCTTTTCCTTTCTCTCTATCCCTATCATTTTGCCACATTCCTTTTTTTTTCTCCCATCTCTCCTTCCTTCCTGGTTTCCACCTGTCCTTTACTACCCCTCCTTAATTCTAATCCTTTTTTCCTCTCTGAATCTTTCTTCCTCTTTTTTCCTGCTCTCCACCCCAGTTTCTTCTTTTCTACCTCCCTGTTTTTCCTTCCTTTACACCATTTCCCATCTTTCCTCACCTCCTTCTCTTCCCTATGTTGACTCCTTCCATCCTTCCCTAAATATTCTCCATCTTTCCTCACCTCTTCTCTGTTTTGCCATCTTCCACCTTACATCCTTCTCCAGTTTTCATCCTTCTTTCTTCCTCCCTCCATTCTTATTTTGGATTTTGCTTCCATCCTCTTCAACCTTTCTCACCTCCTTCTTTCCTTCCATACCTAAAGTTTTCATTTTTTCTCTCCTCTCAATCCTTCCTTCCTCTCCCTTTTTTCCTACCCTCCAATCATCCAGTTTCCATCTTTCTTTCTCCATACATCCCTCCTCTCTCCCTCACCTCTTTTCTTCCCTACATTGATCCCTACTTTCCTTCCCTAAATATTTCAGTGTTATTCCTTCTTACCTTTTTTATTTTTCCTACTTTTCATCCTTCCCTAAACAATTCTTGTCTTTCTTGCTCTCTTCCATCTTTCTTTGCATCAATTCCCACCCGGCCCTCCCTCTTTCATCTCTTCCTTCTCTAAATAGTTTCTATCTTTCCTCCAGCCTTCCTCACATCCCTCCATAATCCCTCATCCTTTCTTCCTTCCTTCTTTCCTACATACATCTTTCACTTCATCCCTTTATCCTCAGCTCTAGGTGTCCCCCCCCCTCTCTCTCTCTCGCCTCCTCCATCCTTCCTTCTCTGTGTTCTGACTTCAGTACCAGTCCATATGGTGACTGCTGGGATCCAGCCTGCTCTGCGCCGCAGAAACCTGGCCTGGCACACACCACCTCAGTGTGTGTGTGTGTGTGAGATCTATCCTCTTCTGGCCTTCAGATTCACCTGCGAGTGTGTGTGTGTGTGTGTTGTGAGTTAAAGAGCAAGAGATCAACATTGCCCTTCTCCCCCGTGACTCCCCTTTGAAACCCCGCCTCTACAACACATGACACATACCATAACGGCACACACAGCAGGAGTGTGTGTGTGTGTGTGTGTGTGTGTGTGTGTGTGTAGAGAGGGAAATGGCTCGCTCCCATGACCGTCTGCTCTCTGACACACTGTACAGTACAGTAATCCATCATCGTTGGCAGGGAGTAGTGAGGACAGCGTGTGAGGACAGTCAACCTGCTGTATTTTAGAAAAAGGAAAAAATCAGGTTCAGCATTTAATATCTGTAAAATACACGAGTTACTGCGTGAGTTCATTTAAAGGAAAAAGAATCACGTGGTCTTATGAGGCTGCTTATGTTGCCTAACTAATTTTTGATGATTCAGACCAACGACTACTTGGACTGTTTGCTATAAACAAATATTTGTAATGGTGTCTCCGTAGTGTTTGGTGACGTAATCGTATTTGACTTTTTGCACATTACTCCATTTAATGCTGATATGGATGCTTTTGTTTGGGTACTGACTCTTCCCCTCAGTTTTTAAACTATTTTATTTTATTTTTATTTTTATTAACATTATTATTTCTTTATTATATTCATTTTTTAAAGTCTTTTATTCTTAGTAATTATTAGTGTAAGTTTGTGTGGTGGTTAGGCAGGTGGGGACAGGGGAGGGTGGTCCTGTTTGTTGAGAACTTCAGGTGATGTACATTGACAGATCTGTCTATCGATCGATCTTTGTCTGTTTGTGGTTCAATGTACATTCACCAATAAAGTGTAGAAACTAGAAAAATAGAGAAACTTAGGTTGTTAACCACTATTCGGGCAAAAAATGTAAAGTTTGGCCAGAGGATGGTGCTTGAAGATAGACATCTTACTTTAGCCTGTCCTGTGTCTGGTGGCCATTGTAGGTCTTTCTTCATTTAACATGTAACATTTAACATGTTAACACGCTAACGTTAGCATCATAGACTGTAGTTATTGCTTTATATACAGTCTGGTTAGCAGGTGTAAGTAAGCATGTTGTCAAGCTGATGTTTAAATGAATACTTGCAATTTTTCCCCAATTCCCGCAATTTTACTGCAAAAAGAGCCCACAAAACATTGCAAATTGTATTGCAGTCTTTGAGAAAAGCTGCTGCAAAATCAAACATTTTGGCCGCAATAAGTACAAAAATGCACACGCCTGGGTAACTGCTGAGATCTGGGAACATTTCAAATTGCTAATATAAAGTCAGACGGGGAAAGAAACACAAGATCACATTGATAAGCTGAGAAAACCCACTTCCTGGTTCAACTCTGACCTACTGTGCTCGCCGTCATTTTGCACACTCAAAAGTTGCACGTTTTAATGAATCCAGCGATGTGACGATAAAACCTGACCTTGACTTGACTCGAGGCAGCACTGTAAACAGATTTGTTTTCTGAGGTAATGCAACAAAATGAAATGACAGATTTGAAACACTTCTAGGGTTTGTGGTTTAGTAACAAATCAAATGTGGCAGCATTGTCCCCGTTTTTTTTTTTTTTTTTTTTACAGGCCTGGGACCAGTTCTTGTAAACAAATACACACACACACACGCACACACACACACAGTCTTTGAAAATTTGAAATATGAGATTCGCCAGACGCATGCTTTGCTCCGGTCCTGCTCTGCATCCCCTTGTGAGCAGAGCAACAATACCTTTGATTCTCACACACACACTCACACTCACTCACAGTCACACAGAGGCTTTGAAGTGCGTTTGGCTGGATGGTGAGAAAAGCAAAAGAAAAACACGCTGCAGAGGAAATATGGAGAAAAACATCCTCTCAAAGAACAGAAAACTAATATGTTCAATTACATTACAGAGGATTAAACACAGAGTAGGAAAGCTGTTCAGACTGATGTTAAAACAGAGAAACAACAGAGATTCAATCACCGTAATGCATCTACTTAATGCGTTTACTGTATCCTGCGTCAGGTCTGGACACATTAAATAGGCTTTTTTTTTACATGGTGGATGAACTCAATGTCTGCTTATCACGACCTGATCGATAATCTTCGGCTGTTTTAAGCTTTTGAAGAACTTTGGTCTGCAGTATACTCCATAGTTACTGTATTATTGGAAATTGCGCACTTATTGTTTGTTTGTGGTTTTTCTGATGCACCTGTGCTCCTACTGACTTTAGTGATCTCCTGACTTTTCCTCTTGCACCATAATGAGGTTGAAATTTTTGTTTTTTTTGTGAAATGTCTCGACAATTATTGGCTGGATCGCCATGAAATTTGGTACAGACATTCACGTCCCCTGCAGGGTGAATTGTAATCACTTTGGTGATCCCTTAACTTTTTTTCCAAGTACCATCACTACATCTAGTTTTTAATTTGTCCAGTACGTTGCTTTATGACCAATACCTGCAAAGCTAATGACATTCCCATCAGGTTTAGCTGTACTTTGTGTTTAGTGCCAATTAGCAAATGGACCAGTTCCACAAAAGCGATTTGCAAGCACTACATGCAAATCACAAATGATTGTCACTAACAAATTGCAGATAAATTTGTGCATCCTTTGGGGAAAAACAAAAAATAATGGATGTAGCCACTGCGACATCACCCATTGGTGTGTGGTCTTCCGTTTTGTTTCCTCGAGTTTACATTTTGACCGTCGCCATTTTTGATTTTTTGGAGCCATAATTGGACGAAAGGGTGGAGCTGCCCCTGGCTGCTAGCTGCTAGATTGGTTAGCACGGTGGATTTAAAGTCTATGGTTAACTGTGATAAAGCTATTGCTAATTTTTGCTAGCGAAAAACAGGCTTAAAACCATTAAAACAAAATGTACTTACCGGAAAAAACTGAACATCCGACTCCTTAGAGGTTTTTTTAGTACAACCAAACGCTGAACAAGACTTTTTTAGGCGACCAAAATGTTACAATTAACTTTAATGAACTGAAAACACACTGAAATAGCGACGGCTACACCTGTACTCTGTGAATCTGGGGTTACGCCATGGTTACGTTACCCAACCAATGTTGTCGCTGTGTTGTCGCAATTTCATGTCATTTATTGGCTTACAAATACGTTGATATTGATATATATCTGCAATGAGCTAATACTGGCCCATACTTTATACCAATTTATCTGTCAGGCTCTACTAAAAATGTACTTAATTAGACTTTAACCTGATTAAATGAAGGATAAGTACGTACTCTGATAAACAGATGCAGTTCTGATGCTGCTGACAGTATGAACATCATCTACAGCATATGAGTCACTCTGGATTGGAGCGTCAGTCAAACTCTGGATGTGGGACAAACCGGTTCTGCTGATTAGGTGACGATGGGCCGCACCGTTAAATGCAGCTATAGGAAAAGTCAGACAGAGACAGAAGAACGTAGTAGAAGTATAATGGAGGTACAGAAAAGTGGGCTGAGCTGCTAAAACAATGAACTCAGTCATCGGAGGTGGGGGAGGAGGGAGGGAGTGAGGGGGTGAGGACAGCTGTTTCTAATCAATTGCTTCCATGTGATTGACTGCCTGACTGACTGCCGGCTGACTGGCCGACCGGCTCGTTGACAGTTGAGGTCGCGGGCCGAAGGCGGGCTTTTGACGACTATCTTTAACTCCGGTTAATTCGATGACTAGCTGGTCGGTTAATTGACTAAATGACACGTTGGTTGTCATGGCAGCTGATTGGCTACGTAGCAGGATATTGATTTGATTAGTGGGATGCTGTGGTAACTGTACGGATGATGTAATGCGGCCTCTCCCTTCCTCTTCTTCTCTCTTTCTTCAATCTCTTGCATAGTTTATATCAACATCATTTCTACTGCACACACACACACTCACACACACATGCACACACACGATCCCTCTCTTCTGTCTCTCATAAGTTTTTCTCATGTTGATGTTTTCAATTGTGTCAATAAAAGGCAGTTTATGTTCAAATTCCTTTTCTTTCTCTCTCCATCCCCCTCTCCATAAGACAGACACAGACTGCATGAACAAAAACATTTAGGTAGGCCAAGTTCACGTCTGGGAGGGGTTGCTAAAGGGGGCCCGGGGGGCGCTCTGAGGACCAGATGTGCTTTTTTTGGGGAGGAGGGAGGGAGGGAGGGAGGAGGGGTCCGTTCACGAGTCTCAATGGCAGAGGAAAGGAAGGGAGAAGAGAGGAGCAGGGAGTTTTCACAGGGCTCCAGAGAAAGTGGAGAGTCCTGGAAAGTGTTGTAGAGACGTGACGCTGAAACGTCACCGACATACTCTCCTATTGTACACTGCACCCCGCCATCTGTGCAGTTGGCGGCGTTCAGTGTCCAATAGGAGAGTATGTCCGTGTTTTGACAAAGAAAGGGACGACTGAAATGAAATATGGTGAGGATTAACCCCTAAATTCTTGCTCACCAAAATGATCACACTATCACATACTGGATCCCTGATGTTATACAGATATTAAGTGTTCAATCACTTTTTTCAAAAGCAGATAAATCTGAGAGATTATAAGCAATTAACAAGATAGGAAAGAGAAGAACAGACGCATTTCTGCTGCACAGAATTCTAGTTTTAGTTTTCTCCAGCTTTTATCAAAATGTTTTTCTTTTTGAACTTTGGATGTTTTACCTCTTGAGGCCTCTGAAAATTGACAATCTGAGAAGATAAAATCACTAAAAATCACTCAGACACGTACAGTCTGTGACAAGGGGTCACTAGCGGAAACTACTTCATTTCAATGGGCCATAAACCAAAAAGGTTGGGAACGTCTGTACGACTGTAATACTGATAAAGTGTCAGTTCCAACATGAATGTTGCAAACAGCTGATAGTGAGAAGGGTCAAGGGTCAGAGCTGTTAAAAACTCCTGATTGTGCAAAACACAAAAAACAAAAGAGAGAGGAGGTTGATCAGATATTGTTTGTAGCAGGTGGTTCGATTCCTCATCAATATCTGATGGGTATTGTTTGAAAGAGCCACGGAAACATAAATACAGATGTGGAGGTCCGCCTCACAGCCAATCAGTAACAATGTCTTGACATGTGATCAATATATGCACCCTGAAGATGCGACTACACATTGCTGAGATGCATCGTTTCCACTAATTGCATTGAAATCTAGTAGGTTTTTTTAGCTGTGCTAGCTAGCCTGGAAATAAGCATATTTACTTTAACATATCATTCTTTAGATTTTTGTCTGACTCTGCTGATCTCCTGACTTTTCCTCTAGTGCCATGATGAGGTTTACATTTTTGTTTTTTAGTTTTTTAATCTCTATTGGATGGATCGCTATGAAATTTGGTGCAGATGTTCATGTTCCACTCAGGATGAATTGTAATCACTTCAAGGATCCCTTAACTTTTCTTCTAGTACTAACTTGTGGTAAACCTCATACCAGCTAAACAATCACAGGCCAGTTCAATCACAAATTGCAGATACATTTGTGCATCCTTCAGTGCTCCTGCATGCCCATGCATGGGTCGCAAGTATTGAGTTTCTTTCGATTAGTTGGTTAGAACGTGTCAAAATGGACACGAGAGGAGATGATCTCATGTTGCAAGTCGCAGCTTTCATGTTGCAAATTTGGTGAAAATGGCCGCTGCATGTTTGACATTTGCATTTGTGATTAGCTCGAAGCATCGATGTACAACACAGCCTCACGTGGCTGTTGACTCAACTCCTGTTGATCAAGCGCTTTGAGTTCATTACAAACATCAAACTGTTTCCTGTTGCAAAGGAGGAGGATCAATACAGATCTTTTAAAAAGCTGAACCAAAGCCAAATGGTTTGACTTTGACTCTTTTCATGCAGTTTGCATGAAAAGAGTGTTGAGAAATATCAGTTTATGCAAGTTTCTTCTGCACTTGCAGTCATAAAACTGTCAATTTGTCCGTCTGTGTCTGTCAAGGACGCTCATGTTGCTATCATGTGAGTAAAAGGTCTTCAAAACACTGTTGGAGGACGTATTTTTAATTTGTTTCAGGTGTTACATTTTTCTAATTTAATTTTGGAATTAAAGTCTTCGATTCATTCGTCATTTCTCATGAGAGGAGGTGAACCGGGGACAGACTACAGTTAGATTTACAGCCGAGGAGATGTGAGGAGCTGGCTGGGGAAAGCAGTTGTGAAACAAGAGGAGTAAAAAAGTCCCAGAGAGGAAGGATAGAGCTGAAGTCCCCTCCACGTCTCCACCCTTCCCCTCCGAGTCCAGGGGACCACGTCATGTGCCTGAGAGGATCCTGCAGTGATTTGATTTCTTAAAGTGACACTCTGACCACAGTTGTCGTCTTATTTTTCTTCTGTGTGCACTTGTTGTCACACTGCGGGAAGGAAAAGGAATCCACTCTGAGAAGTCGGTTATGTTGGTTGACCAGAGACGTTTGGCTGGGATCAGGGTTGTGTTCAGGCGCTCCCCCCAAAAAGCAGGAAAACAGAAAGCTCCCTTTACAGGTGGAATGTTTGAAGTCTTCAATATAACAGCAAGCACGATCTTGTGACTGTGTTATGTAATATATCTGATGAGTAGCCTCTGTGGACTCTCTGAGCTTGTCACATCTCTGCGAAACTCATGGCACGCCAAAACAACGACACTAGTGAAAACTTCAGCTAATAGGGGTTAGCTTGCGGTTTTGCGAACCGCAGCTTGAATTTAACAGGAAAATTAGCTAAGTGACTGGCTTGTTATCTGCTTATCCAGGGTCCAGTAGGTCTCGAGACAAGTGGGCTCTGATCTCGGTCATGAACTGTTTTGTGTTGGTCGTTAAGTCTTTAACTACTTTAAAATGAATTAAATCAGATTGGATTTAAAATGATCTATTTTTAGCATTAATTTCTGGTGTTTTACCAAGCAAAGCAGGTGTTTTCCTTTCTCAGCTGTACCTGTAATACCTACTGCAGCCCAAATTTTGATTTATAAAAATGGACTTGACTTGAAAGAGATCTTGTTAGCTTCAGTTAGCCAAATTTACTGTCTCCCTGCAGACTCTTGGAATCCATTTATTCTTTTTTTCCCCCCATTTTGAAATCTCCAGCCTGATAAATAGTTGTTTATTTCAGGCTGACATCTTGGTAAACATACCTTGGCTGTACTTCCTTTCCACCTTGCTATTATGAATCCTACCTGGGTGGCAGTGCTATGATTAGCCTGGCATGGCTCATTTGAAGTCTGGGTTTGGTGTGGTTTTAAAGGGGAACTCCACTGATTTGACATATCAACGTCTGTTTACAAAGCTTGGGGAGTATTTTAAGTTTGAAAATGAAAAAAATGTGGAGTTAGAAAGAAGTGAGGTTACTAAACCTCTGTAGCTAGCTTCAGTAGCTGCTACTAGCAACCAACCACACCTGAATCTGTATAATCAATTAAAACAACTTCATTTCATCTGATGCTTATAAACTTTCTGATAAGTTGTTTGGTCTTTAAAATGAAAAAAGTCCCATCAAAGTCTTCAGATTGCTTGTCCAAAATGTAAAGATTCAGCTTGATTAATTTTCTGTTGATCAGTCAGTCAGTGTCTCACCGTAAGGTGGCTGTAAATTCAAAATGGCCACAACTGTAACAAAGTCTACTGTATAACAGTCTCGGGTTTGTGATCCTGTCTCCGCCATCTGGAAATTTGCCTGGAGTGAAGGACCTGTATTCAGTTTATAGATCAAGCGGGAGAGAAGGAGAGAAGAGAGACTACAGCGCTCCATGTCGTCATTTTAGCTCTCACTCAGGAATTTCTGTCCCCTGGTTCTTCCTTTCCTCATTTCCAGACCCACTTGTTTAAGCTGACCTCGTTTTTTTTTTTTTTTCCCACCACACAGCTTCTACTGACATGTTTGATTGTGCTGTTGAACTCTCTGTAGTTCAGGTTCAAGTTCAGATACGTTTATTTGCATTCACGGGTTATTGATAAAAAAGCCAGTGTGATGCCGGACAATAAATACAGATATACTTAAAAAGGTTGATTAATCTCTAACAAAAATACTGCACGTGGCCAAAAGTATGTGGACAAATGAACATTATACCCAGGTGCTCTTCAGAGAGATTCAGGAAGTCCTTTATAGCTGCTGCGGTGAACATTATCGCTGACTGTCACTGCTGATGATGACGATGATGATCTCATGTTGATGACTAGGATGCTGGTTATACTGAGGATGGTGTCCATGAATATGTTTATATCATATATAACCACTAACATATATTTTCCTATTGTCCTCCCTGTTGTCTGTCCTGTATGTGCACTCAGTGGCTCTCTTCTCCTCCTCCTCCTCCTCCTCCTACTCCTCATCTCTTCTTCTCCTCTTCCTCCTCCAGCCAGGTTTCCTTCTCAGGAAACACCAGACTGTTGCACCCTGCGTCGCTGCGTCAAGCCGGAGAGAATAAGACCTGCTGCTGGGGGTGAGTGAAAGCTTTATAATAAAAGCACACAGTGAGGAAAAATATCACGACTCCAAAATCACTCATAAAAATGGCACCAAAACATTTTTATACATTTCTGTAATTATGTTTAGTAATATTACTGTTTATTATTTAAAAAAAATGTTACAAGACTGTGATAGGTCTACTCATGACTCCAGGAAATCATACATTTATACACTTAAAGCATATAAAAACACTTAGAAGAGGGCAAATAGTGGATAACTTAATAAAGAAAAGTAAATCTTAACAGTTTCATCTATTTTTATATGCTTGCTTATGTTTGCTTTACTGAGGCCAACGTGGTTAAAGTGACATGAAGTTTCAGCCTTACATAGTCTATTAGAGTAGAGAAATCTTTCTTATTCCCACTGGGACAATTCATTTAGCAGCAAACAGTAAAAAAAACCCATAAAAAACCTAAAACACATACAGCTAAAGGACAGACAGTTCCAGTACTATAACCACAACATACAAAAATGCCTATTAGACATAACAGTAACCAACACAATATCACAGTTAATCAGTTCTGATCCACCTCCGGTTACAAGTACAAACTTTGGAGAGCCTCTGGGACAAAAGAGTGACCATATCTATTCCTGCTACATCCTTTATACGCCCAGAGAGAAGGAGGGAAAACTCAGAATAAAGAGGATGTAGAGGGTCCTGAAGAATATCCTGAGCTTTCATGTCATTTCAGAGCTCATCCTCACAATTTTAGCCTGTGTTTCATTAACTCTACTGTGTTTTTTGCACTTTAATGGTTTGGATTACTGAGGTTAGGGCTACGATTTTGAAAGTTATCACCGGATGTCATGTGTGTTACACTCTGCTTGGGTTGACAGCAATCCTCTCAGCAGCTGAGACTCCTCTACGCCGTAAAAAAGGGAAAAGCTCGCAGTCAAAAACAATGAGGGCGCACGACGCGCAACTCGCTCCAAGCCTCTCCAACAGCAGCGGAGTTTTTCCTCCCCGAGGATTCATAGCATGCGTCTGTGCGCCAGCGGGAGGGAGAAGGATCACAGGAATATAACTTGACGTATCTGCGGAGTTTGTTATTTTTCTTTTGCAGGGGGAGTAAAGGAATCATGCCTTTTTGCAAACGGACGATACTTCCGAAAGATGTGTGCAAGCCCGACGGCAGGAGGCTGCGGGAGGCTGCGCGCCCGCGGCAGGCGGAGATTTTCGGGGACTTGGTGGACGTGTGCGGCTTCACCTTGTGCTCGGTGCTCCGGCAGCTCTCGGATCTGTCCCGGCACTCGGTGAGCATCCTGGAGGAGCTGGAGGGAGAGCTGGTGTCCGTCTGCCACCGGTCCGGCGCGCTGGAGGGCAGAGTGGTCCGGCTGCAGAGGCACGTCGCGGAGCTGGTCAGCAAACCTCCACCGAGAAGTAAGAGGAAATTAAAAACCACTGAGAAAAAACCCCCCCACCTGGAGTCACTTTACACAGCTCGCAGTTGCAGAAGCAGAGTTGAAGCAGATTTTTAGTCTGGTGCGAGTCAGCCACGGGTGTCAAACTTTAGGAAATGAGCTCAAATTAATTTTTTTCTGGAGGGATTTGTGGTTAATTGCTGCCTTTATCACCATCTTCATGAGTCACTATGACTGCAAACAGAGTGGTCATCTCTTCCCTGTGCGTCTTAAGGTTTATTCAGGGTGTGAGTAAGTGAGATAAGTTTATTATTGGAGGGTTTGTTATTGTCAGCTGGAGAGAGGAGAGAGTGGTGTCCTGCGTTCAGTTGCTGCAGGAAATATTAGAATTTTGGCACATGAACACTTTGAATTCAGGAAAGTGAAAGTGGGAATTTAATTGCCTCAGTTTGCCTCACTTTGGCAATTACCTCAGTTAATTGCCAAAGTGAGGCATAAGCATGTTAATAACTGTTGTAAGAATGATGCAAGATAGTATTTCTTCTCTGTGTTACAGTTTCAAACTATAAAATGGCACAGCAGCAAACACATGCAACACCTTGCACCTTTTCTGACCAGTTTTTATTGTCACAGTGACCTTCTGTGGTTTTGGTTCTTGGGCATGCAGGTTTACAAGATGCTCCTGAAGGCATCACATTGTGGGTGTGGAGAGTGGAATGTGGACTAGGTGTAATTGCAGAGATGTGAGTGTTGTGGAGTTTTGTTTGTCTACCTGTCACTTTGTCCCTGTCCCCTTCCTCACTGCTCCAACTCCTCCTCATGTGTTTCTTTACTCCCTGCTGACATGATGGCTCAGTTTTGGAGTTGAGGCGAGGTGCGGCAGGTCAAGGCATGTTTAGATTCAAGGTGATGCTCTTGTCACTCACTTGGAACTTAAAGTCTCCCTCGAGGCCACTCAAAAGTGCGTTTTGCTCATTGTTACTTCACTTGTTTGAGCGTCGCTGTGCAAAAGGCTGTTTTCACAGGGAAAGTTTCTCTGTGCTCACCTTAAATCTGAGTTTAAGGCGTGTACCTACCAGCGTGATTTGTGACATCACAACTAGTTTGGAGCCAGTCGTAGTCCAGTATGTTACTTACACAAATGTGATGTGCAAACTTGAACCATCCAGTGCAAATACACTGAGAATTGACTTTTCTGTGAGGTAAAAACATCTTGTGTCCAGCAGGAAAAAGGGAAAAAGAAGAATTTTGAAAATATTTCGAGTATATTGTGTCTCAAAACATCTTTGGAGGGAGTCTTTAAGTTAGGAAAGTTTCAGATGACTGTAAGGGTCATTTTCACATCTCAGAGGACTAGCTTTTTGATTTACATTAGAGTGTATGTTTATTTATTTAAAAACTACAGATTCCCACAAGCTTTTTATTCATCAGGTGCTTTTCAAAGCTATTTTTTTTCAATTTCGAAGCCTTTTTAAAGCCTTGTTGTACTTTTCCTCATTATCTTAAAAACTTTTCAAGCCTGTGCGTTGAGAGAAACATCCATTGAATCAGACACTCAATGCCTTTATTCAAACGTATGAGCACATACAGTGTAGCTGAGCTCTATACTTCGACATCAGCGTCACAAGGACGCATATCCGTCTTTACCTGACGACCGCTCTGAAGCAGGGAAGCTGCAGTGGAGATGCATGATGGGAAGTTTGCACTGTGGCCGCTTTCAACTGCTTTTACTCTGCAAACTTTGCACAAAATGATCGCAGGTGGTTTTCTCTTTGTTTGTGTTACAGCTCAAGATTGAGCAAATGAATAAGGCGAGCCGACTGTGAACACGAGTTTTACGAGGCCGTCAGCAGTTTGTGTGTGCGCGCACGTTTTTCTTACCTCCTGGGGACCTTTTCTGGTATAAACACCAACCTAGTCGGGACCAGCAGTCCTCACGGGGACCAAAGCCTGATGAGGCAGAACGTCATTTCTGAGGTCATGGTTGAGGTTAGGGTTATGGTTTGTGTTAGGCTGTCCACAATGAATGGAAGTCAATGCAATGTCCTAACAAGGATAGCTGGGCAAACTGTGTGTGTGTGTGTGTGTGTGTGTGAGCACGTACAGTATGATAAGAGAAAGTCCCTCTAAACGCAGCCCAGATGTAGAGCTGGAAAGAGGAGAGGAAGATAGATAAAACAAAACACAGCTCGCCTTTTAGTTTACTTTTCCGAGAGGAACTCACCCATGTGTCGGCCTGAGTGTGTGTGTGTGTGTGTGTGCAATCTCACTCTTCTTTCTCTCTCCTTTCTAAATTCTGTGTGGGCTCTTGGCGGCAGCGTACTGTATCACTAGCATGTGGGCAGAAGAAGCACACGGCTAAATAATCAATAGAGCCGGCCCGGGCCTTCGTCTCTCATCATCACCCTCTACCATCTCTCTCTCTCTCTCTGTCTTTCTTACCTCCTACTGTCTCAACAAGGATGGAAAACACTGATCTACCTTTTACCAAAATAATCACAAGGCATAAACATTTGGGTTTTCCTCCTTTGCAGAGCTTTGTTTCGCATGTTCAACCACTTTCCTCTAAAATTTCTGCAGAGCACATAGCTTAACTTAACTCTCCTCTGCATATCATTCTCCACACTCACACCCTCCCGTTGATAGATATTTAAAGATTTTACTTGTTGAATGAATCAAACAGGGAGCTGAAGGGGTTATAATGTTGCCGGAAAAGCGTACAGTAAGATAAATATGATTTAACCACCTATAAGCCAATTTAACTTGGTGGAAAAAACACAAGCATGTGCATGAATATCTAAAGAAGCTGAATTATTTTATATATATTCCTACACTGTGATGTTCTATATGTTGCCTCAAGGCAAAGTTGTGCAGTTATTTAGCTATTTAGGGCAATATCATGCACAATAATAGAGATAATTTATAGTTTAATAGTGTGAAAGGATGAACCTGGTCAATGTTTTTGCTATAATGCTCACTGGTAATAATGGACACAGGCACATTTTATGGTTTAATGGGGTGAAAAGCACCTGATCAAGACGTTGGCGTCTCTTATAGGGCTGCAAATAATGATTATTTTTATAATCGATGTCACAATATCTTAGAGCACACAAGACAAAGTCTAAAACCCAAAAATATTCAAATAACTGTAACGTAAGACCAAGAAAAGCGGCAAATTCTCATATTTAAGAAGCTGGAACCATCAAATATTTGGCATTTTTGCTTAAATTAAATTTTTCCATTGATACACTATCAGAAGATTCAAGTTTTCCAAAAAATATGCCAAGTGATACCTGTAAATCAAACAGTGTGGATGGTTCGTGTTTCTGTAGGCGGTGCTCTTTTCTTTATTTACCTTTTCTAACAGCTCAGCTCTTCTTTTATTTATTACAAACAAACTGAAGAGGTGAGATACAATGTTTTTATTGTGTCACAGGATTTTTTTCATTAATCTTTCTTGACTTGTTGCTTGTCAGCTCCTTCTAAAGTGAAATGAGTCAAAATAAATTCAAGGATTTGTTGGGTTTAAGCATGAAAACTACACTGTTAAAGTTTTTGATCATACTGATGGTTTAAAACTAAGTTCACATTCTTTTCCTTCATTCGTGGACAAATAAAAAGTTTTGTGGATATGTGCTTTTCCTCCAATAACAACCGCTGACAATCCCCCCCTCCACCTGCCAAAAAGGAAAAGTGAAACTCGGTCAGAGTTGCGTAAGGCTACGGTGGAACACATGTTCCAGGCCTGGATGAGGGGATTTTTTCCACCACGAGCTCAGAGTTTGTTCAGGAGTCGGATCTCCTGAGCTGCTTCCAGGGCCTCGACACGCTGAAGCGCCGGAGGGATCAGGGCTGGTTTCCTCCGCCCGGGGTGGAGGGGAAGAGCTGCACTGACACGGAGGAAGAGGAAGTCAGAGCTTAATAGCATGACGGTGTGTGTGTCCTCTTTCCACTGGAAGTTGTCAGTCAGAGGGGCTTGAACTTGAGGAGTTTGCCCTCTGCAACACCTCCTCTGTTCTCATTTGGGTTTATTTCCTGACATTTTCCCTCAGCTGACGTTGACCCTAAGTGGGGCACGAATATCCCAAGTATGTGACTGGGAACCAAAGTTCAGTGTTTTCTTTCTCTGTTTAATTCTCTGGGAAACCACATTCTTCCTTTGACCCAAAACTGATTTTACAGGCTGGTTTTGCTGCAGTTTGTTGCAACAAAATGTTCCCCGCTCGGTCCCAGCAGAGGCAGGGTCGAAGCCTAGTTGGAGGTGGAGGGTTCGTTTTTAAAAGGGGCGAATCCGCAGGGGATCGCATCTGCTCGCCGTGGTTTGAGATCATGAAACGCACTTCGCTTCCAAGTCCCAGTCAGTGATGTCAAAGCAGGTGCATCGCCTTTAGCAGCTGCGGCAAAACACCTTCTGTGACATCACTGACAGGGGCCTGATGTGCAACATGCTTAAGTTTGTGCACCTGGAGAGCACTGCAACCCCTTTCTGCTCCAATCATAATATCATTGAATTAACTTTAATAGGTTTTAATGACAGCAGCAGTCTTTGCATGACTTAACCACATCACATGTAGGTGATTTCATTTAGAGTAAATAACAAAAACATCATCCACATGCACACATACCATACAGTTTTTGACCATTTTGAACCGCTCCAAAGGAAAAATCTTCCCCAGTGTATATTTGGTCTACGACTAATGATAACAGGCAGCATCTTACTAATTGTTTAATCCATGAAATGTCAAGAATAATTTAAAAAATGTCCATCACAAGTTCCTGGAGCCAAAGGTGATGATTTAAAATGTTTTTTTTTTCTCCTAAAAACAGTAAAATCTCAAAGACATTAAAATTGCAACAATATTAAACATATAAAGAGAGCAAATTAGGATTGAAACTAACAATTATTTTCATTTTTGATTTGATCATTTTGTCAATAAAATGTTAGAAAATGTTGAAAAATGCCCTTTATAATTTTGTAGAGCTTCAAATGTCTTGTTTTGTCTGACAAACAGTCCAAAATCCCCAAATATTCAGTTTACAATGATATATGACAATGAAATCCTCACATTTGAGACGATGGAAGCAATAAACGATTGGCATTTTTGCTTGTTAAATCCCTTTCTAAAATTGTTTCCAGTGTTTGTTTTTGTTTAATTTTTCTGTTGAGCAGTCAGCAAATCTTGGCAGGAATCAAAGCAACGCAGCTACATTGGAGTTTGAGAGCATAAAAATGTTTCAGCATCATCTAAAATGGCCTTTTAATGGCCTGTACACACTGAATGGAAAAATGTAAACATCCATACGGGTCACTTGAGGCATCAAAACCCAATCGAGACAGCTGTGTTCTGGTTGTTGGGTCGTCTGTTGAAAAATTGAGACGAGTTCGGAGCAGGACATTTATGGCAGATTGACACACAAATTAGCGCCTTTTTCTGCAAGTTTGGCCGCTTATAACAACTGGTGTGTTTCGAAAAAATGCTTGTTTTGGCCTTCGGTGTAGAGCTGTGGTTTGGAGAGCAAGAGCAAAGACTTCGCTGTAGAGCTGCCGTTTTTGCATCAGCGTTCATCAATCATACAGGGAGAAATCCATCATTTCATCTGTGAGTGGGCACAGGGACCGAACTCTGTACCAGCATCCACCCCTAAAGACAACAATCCAGCGCTGACAGAATAATGAGTGTATGACATGAAAAACTGCCTGAATCTCACCTGAATAAAAGTTAATGTCAGTTCTCTGGAGGTCATTCTGGTAAATGCTGTAAATCATGAACTGAAATAGAAGTAGACAAAAGCAGGGTGAAGTAGTAAAGCACAACACTTGTGGGGGTTGTAGTACTAATTGGTGGCACTATACTGTACAAGCTAGTAAAGTAAAGATAAAAGTCAAAATGTATTCTTTACCAAACTGCTGTCAACTGTTAAAAAGGTGGAGTAATGTTTACATCAGGAGCACAATGTTGGTGACTACGTCCCTTTAGGAGTACAGGGACATGCGTGCTTGGTATTGTGCTGTACAGTTGCTGTCACTGGCATTGAGGCAAAAGTGTCTTCAAACCGAACAAAAGACTATTAGATCGCTAATAGATGCAAAGATGTGACGAGAAAACGTTTCATCTTGAGCAAAAAATGTGTGCAGATTCGGTGGCTTCATGAATCTACTTCATAAATGTTCAGAGACGAGACGACAAAGGAGGGAAATAACAGAAAGAACCGGACTCTCTGGTGAGTTCGGAGGAACACTCCCACAGTTGACACAAGGTGAAAATTAGCTTCATTTTCTGTCTGAATACACCTTTAAACCTGCATTTACTGAATTTTTGGCTACTTGCGGGCAAGTTGTGAACTGACTATCATCACCTTTTAAGTTGATAAGTTCAACTAGTTAACAAACAGTTGCTTATTTCCACATCCAGCAGTTACGGAGCAACATTATACTTCATGAGTCGTGTTTCTGTCCACCTGGTGAATCTAAGTCCAATATTCACTCTGTTTTTGCTCTCTACCAACTCCTGAGGGTAATACCTGTCAACCAAAAGATACTGATTATAGCTGCTTTAAGTTGTTGACTTTGGCAGCATCTGTGAAAAGTTTTCCAGGTATCAGTATGGTTTATGAGCATACTTATGTGTGGGACAGCTATCTTCCTCTTAGTGAAGGTTGTATCATATGTTAAAGGTGCAGTGTGTAGAATTTAGTGGCATCTAGCAGAAAGGACTTTGCAGAAATGGAATATAATGTTCATAAGTATGTTTTAATTAGTGTTTAATCACCTGAAAATAAGAATCGTTGTCTTTTTGTTACCTTAGAATGAGCCCTTTATATCTACATAGGGAGCAGGTCCTCTTTCCTGGAGCTCGCCATGTTGCACCGCCATGTTTCTACAGTAGCCCAGAACGGACAAACCAAACACTCGCTCCAGAGAGGACCTTTTGCTTTTTTCACGAGTTTCGAGGCCACCGTAGGTTCTCCTACGTGCTTGGAAGGGGAGGGGGAGGGGTATTCAGTTGATTGCAATCTGTAACTTCACCGCTAGATGCCACTAAATCCTACACACTGGTCCTTTAACTTGTTCACATGTGACAGCATATTATAATTCAGTTTTTTGAATAACAGTGTTGTTGGTTACCAGTTCGATGCGTCTTTACCTGAATGTTGCACAGGATGAAATGTCACTCTGACGGTCACTCTGACAGTGTTTTTATTACAGAGTTAGTTTGAGTGTAAGTTTCTATGGTGCAACTGACCAAAGGGGCGAGTTTAGTGTGAAACTAACGAGATAAAACTGAGCAGTTAGTGTTTTTACACTCAAACTTGCGATAAAACTTAAGTTCGACTGGAATGCATTAAACATGACACACTAATAAATAAGAATATCTGTTTTTTTTCTTCCTCGGTTGTTGGTAGTGATCACTTGTTGCTTTCTTTCTACTTTTAAACTACTGATTTACTTCCAAATCCTGTTATGAAACTCAAATGGTTGATGAGGAGATGAGAAACAGGCTTTAAATCTCCTCTCTTTCTCTTACTAATTCCCTTCCTCCCTCTCTCCCCTCCCGCGTTCCCACGGGTGGACGTCAACCTCATGACTCAGTGTCCCTCCCTGTTGGCCCCTCTGTAATTCCCCCTCTCTCCTCCTTTCTTACTTCTTTTCCTTTCCTCTTTATCCTCCAACACTTCTCTGCATGCTTTTGACAAACAGTGACATGCACCAAGCAAAAAAAAAAAAAAAGCAGCTTTGGAAACTTGGTTTGAATTGATTTTTACAGCTATATTCAGGTTCTAACCCCATAAAACGATGCATTCAGTGGCGATGGATGACTTTGGACACCTCGGCGCTCATTTAGTAGATGCTCTGTATTCTCACAGCTTTTTTTTTTTTCTTTTTTAATCACTGATGCAGGCCGTGCATTGAATCAACATCTTTTCAGTGTCAAAATGTTCACTGGCCTCCCCCCTCTCCTCCTCCTCTTCCTCCTCCTCCCCCACCATCTCTCCTACAGGCGGTGATTCAGAGGGCAGCGGCAGCACTCGCGAAAAACTTCCCGCCACCACTCCACCACACAGTGCATGAGAAAGACTTTTGTGTGTGTGTTTTTTTTATCAATCTGGTTTAGTTTTTAGTGAAATTTAATATTTGGAAGAATTGCCAGAAGTGAATCTCATTTGCAGATTTTTAGAAACCAAGTTGAATTAGTCATTAAAACAATAACACTTTCCTGAAATAAGAAGTCTTTAAAACTGTTCCCGTTAAAGAGATTTAACAGGGAATAGATTTAGTTTCACTCCATGTTCACTTTGATGGCTGTTTGCATTGTTCAGTTACCTGATGAATCACCACCAAGGTTTGGTAAGGATCAAAAGCAGCTGTAGCCCGTTTAACAAAAGCTCTTGAACGTTTTGTGTGTCAATCGTGCACTGATACCGATATTCTTGGATGACGAATAAAACAGCCGCTACTATCAGTCAATCTGAAAATGTGCATTAGAATCAATTCATTTTAAGGATTTCCCAAAATGCAACCAATGTCAGTTTTGATCTGTTACACACGACAACACGATTTTCTCAGTTTTTGAATGCCTTTCTCTTTAGCATCCATTCTTTTCAGTTCAGTCGTTTCATATTTAACAAAGACAGCAACAAAGACAGTGTCACCCAGTGCAGCTTTTGGACAACAACAAAGGTCTACATCTAAGATATATCAAACATACACACACTTTTACTTGTAAATAGGATCAGTTCACTGTTGGTTTGGCTCTGCACTTGAGATTTGCTGACAATAAGAAAAATAAAGAAAATCGCCAGCTGTATCTTTAAGTTCGATGGAGAAAACTAGATAAATGGATTTAGGTGTGTAAACCCTTTGTTGTGCTTTGACTTTTGGACCCCTTCTTTGTTTTTAGTTGAGCGCAATGTTTTTTTTTTACTTCTACTAAGGCCAGCGAGAAAACCATAGTGAATGTACTACATTTAATGTTTCTGTTGGAGCTGGAAGTGTTTTCACTGGAGATTGTGGGCATTTTTTATATGTGTGTGTGTGTGTGTGTGTGTGCCTGGTTTTCTCTGTGTGTGAGTATCATTAGTTCCTAGAAACTAGGATTAGGTGGAGGTGGAGCTCTGGGGCCCGTAGTGGTTTTTGTGGTCATTAATTACTGAAAGAGGGAGAGAGAAAAAGAGAGAAAGTGAAGTGTGTGTGTACAAATGAGAAAATTAACCAAAAAAAAAAGAGAAGAAAGAGAAAGAGCTGTTGTACTCTAGAAAATTAGAGTGAGTTGTAGTTTCAGGTAAAAGAGAAACTAACAACTTCCTGCCTTGGCCGAGAGCCTGGTCACTCACACACACACACACACACACACACACACACATACACATACACACTCATTCTTCGTCTCTCACAGCCAAAGGGATAAAAACTTTTCTCCCTTTATTTTAATCATTTCCCTCCCTCTACTGCCCTTTTTTTTTTTTTTTGGTCAGACGCGTTTCCACGGCAACCATCCACCCCGTGTGTGTGTGTGTGTGTGTGTTTTTATGTCTTGTCTCCCAATGTCTCTCGCCCTCCTGCAGTCCTGCTGTGAACTTCATGTTGTATTTCTTTTTCTAATATCAGCACCGATTTGTCAAACGGCATGAAGGCGGCGGCTTGTGAAAATAGTCGAGGCTGCTGTTACACACACACACACACACACACACACACACACACTGCAGATACACCCATAAAAACACTTTGCTGAGCATGTAGTCTTATAGTCGTCCCACGGGGAGCGCTGTGTGGGAATATGGACAGGAATGTTCATACAAGGGTGGAAGGATGGGAAGAAGAAAAGGTGGAAGGAAAAGAAGGAGGAAAACTGGAGAAACTGAGGAGAGGAGGGCGAGAGGGAGCAAAAGGGGAGACTGAGGAAAAGGAAGGAGGAGAGATAAGAGAAGAAGAGGGAGATGGAGGAAGGATGGGAAGATCAAAATGAGGAGAGATAGACAACTGCTAAAGAGACAGTTATATAATTTTCCTTCATCTGATGTATCAGTTTGTCACTTAATGTGCGTCCAAAAATAAGTTTAGTTTAATTCACAATGAAGAAAAGCAGAAAATCTTATTTTTATACTGTTATGATGTCGCCCTGTTTCAGACAGAGGCTGAACTGAGGGGCTGCGTAAAGGGTCAGTACAAGATAAATAAGGATTTTTTTTTAAAGCTGTGAATCATGCAAAGATATTCCAGCAGAGCTCCAGAATATAAATATAGAGCTGTAAATGTGCATGATACGTTCCCTTTAAGGTCAACTACTGGAGGAAACTACAACACACTCGCACATCAATACTATCACTACATCTTCCCTCGTGTGTGTAGTCTCACTTACTGTGTTTACATGCTGCTGCCATCATGGAGTCTGCATCTGCTCTTTGAACAGTGTGCCACCATTGAGACTCTTTCACACACAGTCAAAACCTTGTCTGGACCCTCAAATAGACCAAACATCATTAAAAAAAAAAGCAGATTTTTCATTTTCTTGTCAGTTTTTGCTGTAATGGTGCCTGTTCATACAGTGCCATCACTCATTTTTTTGCTTTTTTCACTTTTCTCCCTCCCTCCTGATTTTCTCTTCCCCTCTTTTTCTCCTTTTTCTCATTCCTCTGTGATAAAAATCTGCTCCCTGTGAGATAATATAAACACTGTCCCCATGCCTTGTCCTCATGTTAGCACTACAGAGAGCGAGAGACGGACTGTGTGTGTGTGTGTGTGTGTGTATGCGCGGCAGAAAACAAGTCTTACAAGCATCACAAACTGGAACGTCGCCCATATAAAAACACTTGTAGGAAAAGCTGCCGGACCCAGAGGAGAGAGGAGAAAGTGCTGTTCTGTTCATGTACAATATATCATTACACACGCTGGGCCTCTTCCTGCATTATATCACTGCTGTTACTCAATCTCTTCGACTGCTGCGGTATTTGTTATTTCTAACAGGGTGGAGAAATTGGAAGATTTGTGACAATCCATCAATCTTGGTTTTGTGCCGATTGGCGATCGGATCGTATATCGACGTTTGGTTTTTTCCTACGCTGATATTGAGGTGATTTAAACTAACTTACTATCAGAAACATTGACTGTATATAAAGATGGACGTCATGACAGCGCCCCAAAGGTGAAGCCAAAACATCTGGATCGCCCCCTGGTGGCGGCCTGCAGTATAGGTCATAAGTGCCGCTTCCTCCATGTTAGTGGATGGGACATTAGCCAAACCTTTCTGTAGTTTTAGGTAGTTCTTATCAAGCTGATGTTTGTCCAAGTGCTAATTTTTCTGATAAGGTTGTTTTTAATTAGTTATTTGACGACATAAGAAGGGGGTGTGGCGTCATGATTGACAGCTGTGACAGCTGCTCTGAGACCTCCGTCAGCTAGCTAGCTTACTGGGTACACAGAGTGGTGCACACTTGCGCTAACGTTAGCTACCGTTAGCTGCTGATGAGCAGGTGAGCGAGATGTCAATCACAGCTGTCAATCAACGCCCACATGGCAGACATCAAAGTCGACAGTAAGTCTTCAAATCTAATTAATGGAGCAATAATTTCCAGAATGACCACCAGCTCACTTATTAGAGGCTCTGAATTTAGCGATTGAGACCATAATGACTTGTTGAAAAAAAATGATTGACTTAGTATTTCTAGAGAGAAGTTGATGCTTTTTAATGGGACTCAGTTGGAGCTTCTAGCGGCCGTCAGTAACGTTGCTTTTTAAGGTACTTCTGCAGTGGCTCCATCTTCTCAAGTGCTTTTCTTTGTCATACATGATAGTAAACTGAAAATCTTTTGGTTTTGGACTGTTGGTTGGTTGAAGGTTGGTTTGAAGACTTGAGGCTGTGGGAAACTATAACAGGCATTTTCAGAGATTACTGACATTTATACAAAACAATTAATGGAAAAAAATAATCATCAGCTTAATTGATACTGAAAGTAATTGTTAGTTGCAGCCCTAATTTTATTTTCATTCGACGTTCTGTGGAGTCCTCTTTAAGCAACAAAGGCCGATTTAGTAGAACGAGTCTCCTGATGATCAACACTGGTTTCTTTAAACCATCAAGTCATTAATGAAGTAGTTTTAGTTGCCAAAGCGTAGTCAGACATTAACCATAGAGGTGACAGATCAGAAATCACTCACGAGTTTGAACTTTTTATAGTGGTAGTTTTGAAAAGAGAAGATATTTTGTAACTTAGGCATGAATATTCATCCATTCATTAACATTTAACGTGTCAAAAACTCCATATACACCTGTAAAAGGTTGGGTGGTTACCTGTGTTTGTGTTTTTTTTTTTTTTTTTAAGCTTTAAATTTGATCGTCGTCCTGGGTATGAGTGAGTTAACAGACATGCATCATGTGTGCGTGTGTTCGCAGTGCAAGCTGGTTTTATCAATGTGTTTCTGTCCAGAGCTTTTTCTCTCAGGGCCGTAATGGACAAAAGGCTGGCTGTCAACACCAAAACGCTTAATGTCGGCCAAGGCATGCTGTAATGGTGGACGCAATCACTTCCAGATGACGGACAGTGGAGTGTGTGTGTGTGTGTGTGTGTGTGTGTGTGTGTGTGTGTGTGTGTGTGTAGCCAGGGCTTGAATTAGACAATGAGAGAGAGGGGAATAGGGGGAATATTAATTCATTGTGGAGGGACTTACCTGGCTAAGATGCAGGAATGAAGAGAGAGTAAAGTGTGTTAGCATCAACAGCAGGGTAGGAAAGGACACAAGCAAGGAAAGGAGACAAGGAAGCAGGAAAACAACACTGTAAAAACTGCATTTTTTTTGTTAATTTGGGGAACTCAACAATATACAGTGCTGAAAATTGAGAGCTTAAGTGAAGAACTCCTCTTCTTGGGGTATGATGTCATATCTATTTAGCATGAACACAATTCACATTTTAACAAATATCATCATGTTTCATAACATTCAGTTATTTATTTTATGTTTAATAACCAAACACATTAACTCATTCTTGACTGTATCATTACTTTTGTTTAAATGTAAACGTGGTTTAGACTTAAACATGGAAACCAACATTAAAACAGACGTCAACCATTTGATTTAGTTGAAAAACACTTCAGTTATTGAGATATTCAGGCTTTAACACAGATTTCAGGAATACAAATATTTCTCTGCAAGATGTAGAAAATTAAACCACATTTACATTAATGAAACATTTTTGAAACTATTTTGGTAGAGTTGAAATCAAAAGGTAGCTGAGCAGAAAACATTTTGCCTTAATTACTATAAAGTTGACATTTTGCTGGTGTTTGCACAGGATTAATTAACTGGAAATGCTCTAAATTTAAATCAAATTACGCCTTTAATGAAAAAAGATTTTACATATGAAAAACTACAAAAATCCAGAATGAGAATGTTTAACTTCTTCAGTAGCTTTTATTTACAGGTTTTCACTGCTTCAATCACACATTTTCCTTTAAAACTTGCACAAAAAATCTAAGCAACAGCTTTATTTATCTGAAATTTAGGTTAGAATACAAAATCCAGCACCTGACCTCGTTACATTTTAGCTCAATAGTGACATCCTCTGACTGAGACCAAGCGTTTAAAATAAAGGTTTTTAAGATTACAGATTGGTCTGTTGGTTTAGGAGAGTTTAGGAGAGGAGACGAGATCTGGCTGCGTTCAGTGCTGAAAAAAAATATCTCAAGTATTTATTGGCAGGGCGTGGTGGTGAGTGAGCTTCGAGGAGGGATATAACAACAGAACACACAGTTCTGACACTGAACACATGGACCTGGACACCCTGATGAGATGTGTGTGTGTGTGTGTGTGTGTGTGTGTGTGTGTGTGTGTGTGCCTCCTGCTTCCAGTCCATTACCTGGCAGGAATGAGGCTCTGCGGTTTGGACATGGTGTGAATAAACAGTAAACACGTCTGCGTGTTTGTAAACAACTCACAAACCTGCGATGTCTTCTTTTAACACCCTGATTTTTTGTTTGTTTGTTTGTTTGGTGTTTATGAGTCATGTTAGCGCTCTCATCTGACTAAACTGCTAATTCATTTCACGTCATTCCTTCGGCCTGATATTGTGTTCGTGCTCGCTGATTTGTGGTTTGGAGGCGGGGTTGTTTTGTTTTGTTTTGCCGTAACCAATATGTATTGCGTGATTAATAATTTTTAACAGAGAAGCTGTGTTAGCGTTTGTGACGAGCAGTTAACGTTTCTCACAACGACGGAAAAAATGAAGGAGTTGAAGGAGTTTTTATGTCAGTAATATTGTGATCAGATTACACAATATTTGAAGACGGTAATGTTCCTCAAATTAGTGCATAAAACAAAGATAAATATATAAATGGCTAATTCTCCACACTGTTTACCTTGATGAGCCTGATGTGGATGGAAACATGCATTCATTTGCTTTTTCTTTTGCAAATTTCTTCAGCAAACTGGGTTAAAATTTCCGCTACGTTTGGATGAAAACTTGGCTAATGTTCCACTTGACGGCACCAACAACAAATGTTAATCGTGGTTTTATGAATGAAAGTGAACTTTGAGCCATCTGTTGTCACTCGGCGGTGAAGGTGGGCTGTACCATGTGTGTGCAGAAGGTGTAGTCGCGCCAACAGGTGTGATGAATTTGGTGTAATGCTTCGGGTCCGAGGGTGAAATGGTGACAGGTTCACTGAAATGAAATAAAACATCATTCCTCTTTTGCTTTGCTCCACATTTTCACATTTTCAGTTCGTTTTAGTTCTACACTAGTTGCTGTTTTGTAGCAAATTTTTTTTGCTATATTTTAGGCGTCCCCCATTCTTAATCCCGCCCACAAAGCTCTGATTGGTCGCTTGTTTCTCACAGCTGTCAATGAGCACAACAGCAGATCTCACCGGGGTGACCTGACATCCTGATTTTTGTGGGACAGTCCAAAGTTTTGAAGGCAGAAGAGATAAATGTCCTGCACATTTGTTTGCCGAGGAGTCAGTAATTATTCACATGTTGTACAAACATCTGCTTTCTCTGCTCCCAATGTCTCCTCTGACAACCAGTCAGCAGAGACGGGGTTTCTATGGTTACGGGGACTCACACACTGCATCCATGCAGCAGTGTGTGACATTCTTATTAACAAGACTTTGCTCTGTAACTGTGTTTTATGCGGCTCGCCCTCACAAGACAAGCAAGGTCGAAAATTCAGCCGGCAAAAACGACCTATAGTTACGTTTACGCCATAGCGGCCGTCGTAATTATGACCTGAAGTGATGCAGATCAGATGACGTCAATATAAACTGACAAACTTTCTTATTAGGAGGTGGCAGGCTGGGTGGATGACAGATTTTCAAAAACCGTAACTTCGATTGTAGTGGTGTTTACTGTTGCCTTGACGATGAAGGTTACGTAACTTTAGAGTGATCATTTTAACCCAAAACAAGATCTTTCCCTAAACCTAACCAAGTATTTTTTGTGCCAGACCTTAAGAACAGCGTTGTCACACCATAAAACATTATTTTTTATGATTACTGCCGATATATGCGGCATATTCAAAAAACGCAGTGCAGGTACAATCGACCTATGTGGTCGTTTCATTATGAGGATGTGTTGGTTTTATGAGCTCAGGTTGGTATTATTGGTATAAAAAAGAGTCTTCTTTAGTCGTGTGGGGCTTATTAGTCTATATTTACATGTGTGTGTGTGTGTTGCTGCATGTCCTCTATCTGCCCTCTGTGTTCATTAGTGCCCTGTGTGAAGCAGGCACTCTGCCCTGTCACACACTCAGCAGCTTATTTACTTGTTTTGTTACACTGCAGACGGTCCTGCATGAATGTCAGCAACTCTTATTCTGCACTCGAAAGATACTGAATGGTATGGTGGGAAATTTCACTTGACTAACATTTAAAGTCAATTTCTACATGAGTTTTCTAGTTATGTTATTGATCTTAAAGCCTTGATGTCAGTTTATGGTTGTAAAAAATGCATCTATATGTTTGGCATTCTTTAGTACAATTTTCAAGACATACACGCTCCATCGTCCATGTTTATTGTTTGTTCATCATCTTCTTCCACACAAACACAACAATATGGAAATCATGATTTTATTTTTATCTGTTATGATAACATTGTACTCACCAAAATAACCGCTGGGATCTATGAACATGGAGACGTCGCTACTTCAAAGTCTGATGAGGCAAGAAATGAAAAGAAAAACAGGCGGAAAACAAGGTTTATAATGCAAAATTTATAATTAGGATTATCTAAGCCACTTTTTTGAGTGGTAAAACCGAAATTAAGTTCACCACAATGTCAGTAATAATCCCTCATTGCACAGGAAAAACGTGTGTGTCCACAACTACGACATGTACGGTGAGTCAGAGATGAATCTGAGTAATAATTTCACTGTCTTTGTTTTCTCTTCCAAATAAGTTTGGCCAACCTTGTTTCCTGCCTGTTTTGGACTTCTTTTTATTGATCTTACATTGTTCCCAGATCTCAGCAATTAACTTTATTGGTACAATGTTGTAACTGATAGGATTGATAGCCAACACTTTGAAAATAAGAGCCAAGTTGTAACCAGAGTTATTTTTAAATATCCCCTCCAGACATTTATTAAGGCATATAAAAATACTTTGGAGCAATAATGTGTCTCTGATATGGTTAATCCACAAAAATAGTGTAATTACCACTTTAAAATCCTTAAACTGGCATCTACTCCTTCTCCCTCATTAAAAAATATGCAAATACAGCTGGATACAAGCTGCTGCTTAGTTCACTGTAAAGTCCAGTCAGTGTTCAGGTTTCCACATCGCACTTGTGTCAGCTGCACATTGGCTCCAAACTAGTTGTGATGTCACAAATCAGGCTCATAGGCCCATAAAAATCAGATTTTTAAAGAGCACACTCTCAGCAGACAGACTCTGCACATACATCTTTCTGCACAGTGAAGCTCAAACATCCAACTGAAGGAACAAGAAGAAAAAAACATATTACTGAGTGCTGAGGGCTTTAAAAACTGCTCTCCAAGACTATAATCTTGACTTGTGATCGTCATCATGCTCCACACTCAAAAAGCTTTGGTCCATTTTGTTGATTGCTAATCAAACTAGGCAAAGAAAATTACACTTTAAACACGATTACAGCTAATAAGAGCTACATAAACACACACCAGAACTTGTTAAGTAAGATAAAAGTGTGACAAAAGCTATTGATAGCAGGAATAAATAGAAATGCTGACTTCACGGCATACAGCATAAAAATCAATGATGCACGTAGGTGTGTGTGTGTGTGTGTGTGTGTGTGTGTGTGTGTGTGTGTGTGTGTGTGTGTGTGTGCGTGTAGCATCTGTTGCTTTGTGTATTGCTTTTTGTTTGTGTGTGTGTATTAATCTCTGCTGGACTGCTGTGTGTGTGTGTTTGTGTGGGCAGGGCTGACGCAGCAGAACTAACTGCAGCGTGGCGAGCGAGCGAGAGAGGAGGGGCGCACACACACACACACACACACACACATATATACACACACACACATATATTTATACTCATATACCAATCCTGCACAAAACACACACACACAGCGTTCGGACATTGACGTGACATTTGAAATGACACGGCGCGTGCAGACATGTGGAAAGATCACACACAAAGTAGGATTCGGTTATCATGTTAAGTGTCACTGTTTGCTAGTTGTAGCGCTAGAAAGAGACCACGTGAGAGAGAGAGAGGGGGGAGAGAAAGTATAATCAAAGGGGTGAGGACAGAAAGAGAGAGAGAGAGAGGGAGAGAGAGAGGGAGGACATCAGGAGCAAAAAAGGAAAAAGGAGGAGAACAGGGGAGTGAGGCGAGAGGACGAACAAGTGGACAGATTGACGGATAGAAAGGAGAAAATCAACTTAGATAGATAGATAGATAGATAAGGAAGGAGTGATGCGTTGGAAAAGGAGGCGATCGCCAGCACAGGGGAGGACGGGTGACGATGAGGATGAGGAGAAGAGCTCAGACACCTCCTTCAGAGTGCATTTCTTCAGAGGTAGAGTGTGTGTGTGTGTGTGTGTGTGTGTGTGCCTTCTCGATTTTGCCGCATTTGTCTCGTCATCTCGAGTGTTGTCAACTGACCGTCGATACTGCTTGTTGCTCCAGGTGTGTGTGTGTGTGTGTGTGTGTGTGTGTGTGTGTGTGTGTGTGTGTGTGAAGGGAATCCTAAAGAAGACGAGAGTGTTGGGATGATGGGATGTGAGACGTATTTAAACATTAAACTATAAATGTAGTTGTGAAGTAATACATGATGACTGTCAGTTATTGAGGGCAGGATGAAAGTGGTGTTTGGGAGCTTCTTTCTTACACCTGTAGGGCTGAGCAGTGTGCAGCGTACTGTCACTCTGCACTGTCATTATCTTGTAAAATCAGATTACGTGTTTTATCTTCAGTTTAAGGATTCTGTGCTTCTCTTTTTGTTGAGAAATGTCAGTTTTTGGTCTCAGAAATCTTTTTATGATGACTTTAAAATGTGTCATATTAAAAAAACCAGACTGACATCTTGAAAATAGAAGCTTTTTAACTGACTTGAATGCTTCTTTTGACTAAAATGAATCTGCAGCACACGAGTAGAAGCTTTCTTTGAATGATTGATCAGGTTCAGACTCTTCACAACATCATAACTTTGCACATTTTCAGCTGTATAATAAAATATCAGCGGATTTTGTTATGACAGTAATAAACAACGATGCGTTTGTTGTATTTAGTTACATAGAAAAAAAGATTTTTTCTTTTTGGTTTGTCTTTTTCTCCTGTGTCTATATTTTTTATTGTTGTTTTGTATATTTCACAAAGTAAGGTGTGGACAAACGCTTTTGTTTTGGGTACAGAAACTCAGAAGTATGAAATTAAAAAACAATTCAGAGTATTGTTCAGAGTAAAGGCACTTACCATATAAATAGCTGCTTCCTGTACATGGTGTTTTTAGGGCCAGTCCCATGATCATAGTAACAGTTTTAAGCATGTAGCATGTTTACAGTGTTTACTGTTATCATACTTACAGGAAATGAAACGAGGTGTCACCTTCAAACCATAAATTCAATAGTATGTTCAAATTGAAAATATCTCAGAAAGCTAGTTAAAAAGTGTCTCCAGAGCAAAGTCAGGAAAAAGGCGGCACCCCCTAGTTAAAAAACAGAAAAACTCATGTATTGGTCTTTTAGACGTGTTTCAACATAAAGCATGTGCGACACCAATGAGCTCTCTCTTTATAAAAATTAAATTCCAGTAGTTCATTACCTTATTATTTGTTTTTGGGGTCGTGCTGGAGCCGGAGCACCTTTTCTGTACGTCAACTGCTGCATTGTATTCGCAAATATCTGGGTCTTAAGTTTGCTAAATGTTCGACTTGCCGTTAGTTGCTCGGCGGATAGTTTACAGAGGGGTTATTAGAGTTCGGCGGTGTCTCATGATGCTGGAAATTAAGTTGATGGAGCGGTGAGACTGAACTTTTAGTGATTTTTCCAGTTCTTTAGAAATCAATTGATAAATTGTACTGAAGAGTAACAATTAATAAAATAATATAAAAGCTTTTGTTAAAGTTCAAGAGGTCTTTGCTTCTGTCTTTGGTAATTTCTATCTTTCCAGTCAGTTGGAGAAAGCATCTTGAAATCAGAGTAGCATCACCTGCCTTTAACCAGAAACTCCTGCTGTGCTTTTTATATAAATACTTGCTGTTTGTGTTTAGAAAGCCTTTTATTAGTTTTACTTATAGCTGTCAAAATACTACATTTATATGTTTTTTCCCCAGTAAGAATACACCACGCAACTAAAAGCTGCTTTGCATTTTACAAATTTACACACATTCACACTTGGATGCAGCCCAGCACCTCATTTATTACCTCATGTTTGGTTGAATAATTCATAAACTTTTGTTGGTTTACACATACAGCGATACTGTTGGATAAATATTCACAGACGCTTTAGAGCTCTTTGTTCCTGATAAAGCTTTCATGTCAAATATGCCACAAAATATCAGATCAGATATTTGGATGAAGAGGGAGAGGTTTTGGTTTTTTATCTGGAAATGCTTCTCAATCAAACGATCAGTTTAATTTAGATTGTGGTTTTGTAGAAATCCCAAACTGTGCATTTAGTCGGATATTTGGCTTAGCAAAGATAAACAAGATTTTGGCTCAAATTAACGGGACTAATATACTGTATATTTACTTGTTTCTGCTTTCAAAAATCACAACTGTACCTCAGAAGTACCTCTTATGGATAAACTTTGTGAATCTCTTGGAAGTTAAAGTCAAAGACCAAATTAACAAGAGAATCCTGCAAGACCGGTAACGCTGTAAACTTTACACGTAGAGCCAAGATAAACAGATGTCTTTCATATGTGGCTGCTTGACTCACCCGAAACAAACGAGCTTAGAGGCAGCTGAAGAGGACTCGTGTTCAAATTGGGAAACAAGTCTGTGCGGACACATTACCCAAACCACAAACCTCCGCCGATCACTGCAGCCCAGAACGGTGACACAAACACACACGAATGCTGGTTTGAATCATTTTGCTATCAAACATCTGGTGCTTTTATTATTCAGTCATTTTCCCCATCTTCCAAGTTTGTTGTACATCTTATTTTACTGGTTGTTTATTTTATCTGGCTGTGGTCAGACACTGAACTTCCCTGGCAGCTTTGGATGCTGGAAATTGAATTAAAGGTGCAGTATGCGAGTGTATATCCACTGGCAGCGATGCATTTATAGTCTTTTCTCAAGTTTGCCGGTGAGCCTCGGCCTTCGTAACAAATCAGAGAAGCTCAAAGTCAGGTGCCTCTTGGATTTTTCTAGTTAACAAAGTTAGATTTACATTCATGGTTTGTAATGAAAACACACATTTTTTTGGACCAATTGCAGCTAGCATAGTTTTCCTCCATGTTCTTCTTCTCTGCCTTTTCTGGTGCATTAAACTTTAAATTAATGCATTAGCTTGAAACAACGTGTATCAAACAAAAAACACTGAAAAACATTGTTTTATAGCACTACTAGTGGGGAAAAAACCCACAAGGTACTTTTTAATTGTCCAAATTGACAAAAGCGTTGTTGCTATGTCAATTTGTTAGCTAGCATTAGCCCGTCAAATGTCTCATCTTGCATATTGTAGCTTAGCTTAGTTGCTGTGGTTACCGTTTAAGACTTCCTTGATCTAAAGACTTTTCTTAATCTCTTATGAAAAATATATTTATATCCCCTGACCATAACATTATCTAGAGAGATAAAGTCCTGCTCAGCTGTGTGAATGGGAAATAAAACAAGCTGGGGTTTGTTCATGCCAACCAGCCTTGGGCTAAAGAAGGGTCTGCTGACAGCAGGGCTTGACATGGCGCTCAGACAGACTGCTCCTGGAAAGTTTATACCTAGAAATGTTTGTTGTCTTGAAGGAAATTCCCTAAAATATTTCAAAAGAAAAATAAAAGGAAAAGAGCCTGACTCATCAACTTTCCATCTGTCTCTCTGTTGCATCTTTTGTGTGTCAGACGAGAACGCCTCCCAAAGAACAGTCTCACAGGCTGACATTTAGATGTGCCCGAAAGTTTTAAATGAGCTTATTTGTCCTCCAGAGACTCTGCTGTTGGGGAGCCTGAATGGATGGGGAAGCAAGATGTTCTCACAGGATTTGGATCCATTGTGCTTTTTGTAAGGCTTAGCTTGACCCCAGTGTGGTGACCAATGCAGTGATTCTTAATTGGAGGTCAAGTTCAATGTGTGTCTAAAAATGAACACAAGTTCTCATAATTTGCTGTTGCAGCAGTGTAGACATTTGAATTGAAAGCATGGTGCATTTACAGTCTATGGTTAACTGGCGAAAAACAGGCTTAAAACCATTAAAACAAAATGTACTTACTGGAAAAATCGAACATTTGACTCCTTAGAGGGTCTTTTAGTAAAACCAAACGCTAAACAAAACTTTTTTTAGGTGACCAAAATGTTACAACTAACTTTCATGAACTGAAAACACAGTGAAGTAAAGACGGCTGCGGCTAAGTCTATACTCTGTGAATCTGGGGTTACAAAATGAACATCATGCTGTATTGAAGAAGACTTAAAACTAGTGATTGAGACCATAAACTCATTAGGATTAAGTGTTTACTGAGGTAATAAATAAAGTGAGAAGTAGGGTCATTTTCTCATGGACTTCTATACAAACGGACTTCTTTTTGCAACCAGTGGAGGCGCCCCCTTCTGGCCTTTAGAGAGAATGCAGGTTTAAGTCCCTTCCGCATTGGTTTCACTTTTCAGACCCGGATTCTCCCATAATTTTGGTTTGGATTTTTTTCTATGTGAAAAGAGACTGAACCAACGGGAAAACAAAGCAAACGAACTACAGGTTGAAAACGTCCTTTTGTTAAACTTAGAGTGACACAACTGTACACTATGATCATACAGGGACTTTATTTGATTGAAGGTCGCCAATTAAATATCCAAAAAGGATGTGGATACAAGTTTAGAAAATGAGTATTGTTTTCTCACATACTTCACATTCTGATTCAAATGGAGCTTAAATACCAGCCTGTACTTGTCTGATTAAGCTGCGTTATAGCGTAAAGACCTTAAAGCATTAGCTTAGCACTTTATTCATGTTGCTGGTAAACCTATACAGAAGATTTCCTGATTTTTCGTAAGCTGGATAATGGGAGAAAATTGCCTTGTTCACGCACACATGCACACACAGACGGGGGGTGGGGAGCTGGAGGCAGTGGAGTAGAAGGAAAGAAGACTGACATTTAGACTGTTGGCAGAATATTTTGGTATCAGAGAGTCACATTTTACCCTTCTGATAAAAACCAAACACTGAAATAGGAGCTTTTGGGAGTCATTTTTAAAATATATTTGCATCTGTGCAGACAAGACTCCTTCTTGAAGTTTATATATCGCTCATTAACTCCCCTGTTGTCATGTGACAGCGGTGGGATTGTTGCTGGAGGAATAACTAGCTGCGCCTCCTGGGACTTTACACCAAACACACACACTCATACAAAACCTCCAATTAGCGCTGATTTTATTCATCCACTGAGTCGGTTTTGACTCAAACATAAAAGTTTATTCAGCCATAAAAAGGTAAACCTCACAGCAGATGGGTGAAGAAGAAGAAGTAGGAGAGGTGTAATGGGATTTAAAAGAGCCTTGTTACAGTGCAGATGAGGTTTCACTGCATTCATTTATGTCAGAGATTTTTTAATATTATCACAGCAACTTTTTTTTATTGTCGGTAAGAAAAAATAAGTAATTCGAAAACAAGTTTTGATTCTTGTAACTTCCAATAGGCATTTATCTTATAATATCATATTAATTTTAATAGTATGTTTATCTGTATGATGGATGTTTGTGTGTGTTTTGCCTTATATGTACATGTGTGTAATTTGTTCTCAGTATCTCTTGCAAACAGTTTGATCTCAGTGAGACTTCCTTTATATATAAATACAACTTAAAGCCCCTACGTGTAGAGTTCATTGGCGCCCCCTCGTGGCAAAAAAGACACCCAAAGAGTCAACCAGGGGACACTGTGATGAAAGGGCTGAAAGCACCACATAGATGATATAATCATATAAAAGCATATTATATAACTGATACCTTACCAACCTCTGGGTTTAGCCAAGCATGTGCATCGCTTTGCAAATGTTTGTCGCTACTGGCTGCGTAGTGAAAGCAGAACATCAGCAGTGCAGCAGCGGCGGCTATAGTTACTTGTATAAAAACGGAAAAAAAAAAAAAAAAAGACTGGAATAAAAAGACGCTTTGAGTCTCAGCCACGTCTGAGTCAGACAAAAGCCTGTGTAGACAGCTGTATTGATTTCAATAGGAGCTTATCTGTGGCTGTGACTGTTTGGTCACAGTTCATTTATGAGCTCGCTTGACTCATTTTTAGAGTGATAAAAAGACTCCTTGGAACAAACTAAAGGTGGGAATCACTTTGCTGATGTAGTTTGCTCGACACTCTTTCAAGGCCACACTGGATTCATGCTTTGTTTTACCTGCTTTTTCGAATAATTTTGATGTTTTGACTCAAAACAACATAACAGCTCTTGGAGAATATCTATACATAAGCAATTCTAGGACAGGAAGTGTTTCTAAGTTAAAGAATTTGTGTGTTTACGTCAGAGCAGATTAGTTTGTGCGAGTTTGTTTTGCTGCAGAGAAAGTAACTGTACGTCTGGTTTACTGTCGTCTGACTGCTAGTTAAATTTCCTCTTCCGCCCCGCAGGCAGAAAACTTTTATGTTTTTCCCCAGCAGAGCTTCTTTCTCCTTTCAGCTGTCAGATTCATCTTGTTCATCAAACTGTCACTCTCCCTGTGCTCGTCCCCAACTCTTGCTCGTTTTTTTTTTCTCTCTCTGGCTGTTTCTTGTTTCACCCCTCTCTCGCCTCCTCCCTCTCTCTGTCTCATTCTGCAGATTGTTGAGTGATGACAGAAACCAATTAGTGATCGACAAGACAGGGAGAGGACAGAGGGCAGACAGAGAGTAGATGAAAGGCGAAAAGACAGGAAAAAAAAAACAGCGAATTAGTGGAACAAAGGAGGAAGGAGAGGGCAGAGAGAGGTGCGTGAAGACAGAGAAGATGGGAGTGATGCACGGAGAGGAAATGAGATAGAAAGAGAAAGGACAGAGTGTGGAAACGAGAAGAAAGATGGATGTGTGGACTGTCCCATAATTTTGCCCCCCTCATGTATGTTAATACGTTGGACAAAATATTAGGAACACTTTTCAATATAATGCACTCCAGTACACCAGCACCACCCACTACGACCTCGATAACAAACATAAAGTAGAATTATCACCTTTCTGACAATGTCAAGAAAAACTGAAAATTGTTTGTAAAAGTAGAATAATTGGCACAGCTGTTCCTAATAAAGTGCTCGGAAAGTGTATAATATGTTTATGAAGCTTAAAGTCTTGGATTGAAATGACAAAAATGAGAAAACATGAAAAAAAAAAACAGGAATAAAAGGGAAAACAAAAGGAAAGAGAGACCCTGGCAATGACTTAGGTAGGTTAGAGAGATTTAAAGGAGGAGTGGAAATGATAGAAACAACAAAAGAAGAACCAGAGAAAATTAGAAGAAGAGAGAGAGAGAGAGAGGGGGAAATGGTCAGAGGAAGAGAAAAAGGGAAAAGGAGGTCTGGCCAAGAAGATGGAAAACATTGAAAAGGAGAGAGAAAAAAATAAAATGTAATACAACTGGACTGAAGGAAAGTTGTGTAAGAAAGAAGGAGGAGAAGAGAAATAAAAAAGAATGAGAGATATGAATTGTGAGTGGGTGTATGAGACAAGAAATGAAAGAGTGTTACTGTATTAGGATGCCCTCTGTGAAGGAATGCGTCATTCATCAGCTTCTCTATTAGCCAGTGAGTGTGTGTGTGTGTGTGTGTGTGTGTGTGTGTGTGTGTGTGTCCATATTAGGTAGCTGCTTCAGGCCACCAGTGTAGATTTAAAGTGGGCGTTTCGGTGTGGAAAATGTGTGTGCGCCCTGTGTTTATGTGTACAAAACATACTGTATTACATTTACTTTAATACATTTACTTTGAGTGAGCTTGTTGAGTGTGTGTATGGTTTGTTTGTATACAATTCGTACTTTTGGCTCTTGGGACAGGTTTGGGGAATGTTGCCATTCTGGAAGTTACCTCCTGTGTGTGTGTGTGTGTGTGTGTGTGTGACTAATACTACCAGAATGGATGACAATGACAGACTTGTTTCTTGTTTATGCGCGCTGCCTGACAGTGCAGTTTTTTTTTTTTCTGCAGCGAGTTTGGCACAAAGTCGACTCACAATGAAGGTCATTCAAGGTTTAATATTCAAAAAAGTTTTTACTGTTTATTCATTTATGTTTAAGTTATCTCTACAGTTGCCTCAAGTGCGATGTTGAGAGAAGATGTATTTAAAAGCGCTGTCATATTAAAGGAGGATTATTTGATTTTTTTTTGGCCACTTGGTTGCTGCGGAACCAGCTGTAAACACGACATATTTACACATCCAGCAGACACGAAGCAACATTATCATTCATTCATGTGTCATGTTTCTGGCCAGCTGACAAATATAAAACAGCTGCAAGAGTGAACCAAAAACAGTAAAGTTGGAGGCCAGAAAAAAAAAAAAAGGAATAATAAAGCTATAAAGCTCCGTAGTGGCCCTTTCACATTACACACAGCCATTTGACCCATTGCTCACATAAAAACATTGATTAGAGCAGCTTTTAAAGGTGCCCTGTGGAGTTTTCTTATAAATAAACAAGTTATGTTTACATTCACTGTTACTCACCAACACTCACTGTGTGTATCACCATGTTTACTGGTTTGCCGTCTTCTTCTTCTCCGCCTTTGTTGTGTTTGAGAAATGTCCCCCCCTCATCCTAAATCGATACTAGAGTCCTTCCTTGTTTTATGAATGAAGCGGTACACAAGTTGAAGCAGCTGCAGTGATGGTCATCCCTGCAAAGCCTGCCTCCAAAGGTCCTGTACTAACCCCCCGAGCAGGGACTTTTTTGGAGATAAAACAGTCTCCCTTTAACTTTATTTAAACCTAGCAAAACAGGGATAGCGCTACTTGAGATCAAAAACTCCCCGGGGAACCTTTAACTTTTGATTTGTTGTCCCAAACAAAGAAAACAGATTAGCTGCAATAATTAATACACTCTTTATAGGATATCTGCAGACTCAAAACTCAAAACTAAAATCACTGAATCAAATGACTGTTTAGTGAGTTTTTTAGCCTCTTTTAGCTCATGTTTGCACGTTTATTTTTTGCCGTTTTTCTATGGCATGTTACTGTTTTGTTCCTGCCGGTTTTTGCTAATTTAGCTCCACCTGCTGGCCATTTGGTATAGTGACAACAGACTAATGTTTCTTCCTGTTGCAGCTTGGATTCGCCATCCTACTTTCCATGGCTCTAATTTTCACACTTTTTATTTAAGAGTCTCAACATCACATCGTGAGACTTATATGGAGATGTTTATCTTACTGGATATTTAAGGAGTTTCAGCGAGACCACTCTCATCACCTGCACCAAACAGCAGGCAAAGTTGATGAAGAAACATAACAACTAAAGAAGTATTTTTCTCAGGAATTTAATGAAACCAAAACAGAACTAAAAGGAGAGCAAATATTGGGCTTTCATTCGTCAGGCAGACATAAACATGACTCCAAATTCATGCTAAAGTTGCTCTTAGTCTCTGTGATGTGTAAATAGGCAACTGCTGTTTAAAATGTTAGCAACTTTATAAATTCATAATAAAGCAGGGTTGTGTAAATCTGTCTGGTTGTTTTCAATAAATGCAGGTTAATAAGGAATAAATTGCAACAGAATCACACAAATAAACTGTCAGAATCACAAATCTGACCCTGGAACAGACGTGATGGGTGGTTGAGGTGTTTTCTGAGCTCAGTGGACGGACATCATTTTGTTTTCTGTCTCGTAACGCCGTCAGCTTGTCGACACCTCTGTTCTGTAGGAGAATCTGCCGTTCGGGGCGCTGTGATGTTTTTACCCGACGCTTTCTGTTGCGGCTCCACGTTGTGACGTGAAAACACTCAGCTGAGAATCCGTCGAGGTTTGGATTTGATGGGGAATGATTTGTTTGGCTCAGATGAATGAATTCAGTAATTTGACGTCTTTTTTTTCTTTCCTTACTTTCATCTATCTTTCATTTTGTTTTTACACACCTTATTTCCCCCCTGCGTCTTCAACTTAATCCCTAATATTCCTCCCCCCTCTCCTCCCCTTCCTCCCAATCTTTTAATTTTCTTGCCGATACTTTTTCTTTCTTTCCTTCCTTTTCTCTCCTTACTTTGATCACAAATGTTTTACAGTATATCCTTTCTTTCTTTTCCCCTTCCTTCCTACCTTTCTTCTTCGCCTACTACCTATTTAATCCCTTTCTTCTATGTTAATTCCTTTTTTTCTTCCTCTCCTCCTTCCTTCCATCTTTCTACAGGTGCTACTCTCTCTTGCTCTTTTCTTTACATTTATTTACTTCCTTCTCTCCATCTATCCTACTTTTTCTTCATCATACTTTTCTCCTTCTTTCTGTCTAGACAGGCTCAGCAGTACATATTCTGTAATCAGCCTCACATGCTTCTCGGCTCTCACAGGGCTGCTGCTGTCACACACACGCGAGACTGTGTGTGTGTGTGTGTGTGTGTGTGTGTGTGTGTGTGTGTGTGTGTGTTTGTTTGTGTGTGAGAGACTGAATATGTATGAATGTGTGTATGCGTGCCTCCTTCCAGCTTTAGTTTTTGATCTAAGTGCCAGTCCATTTCACATGCAAATGATTTAAAGTGTGTCTCTTCTTCTCTTTCTCTCCTCTGTCTTCCCTCGCTCCGTCCAGCTGCAGCGTGAACGAAAGAGAGGCCGTCTTTATGTTTAGGAAGACCGTAGCGTCACCAAACCCTCGAAAAACTGGGCCACAAGGTTTTCAAAACTGAGTCGGATCTAATATATCTAGAAACCTTCACTGGAAATGTTTCTCTCCAAGTGAAACATCCTTAAACTGCACTGAAGTCACAGGGGGGGGGTCAGGGTGGATGCTGGGGAATGCGTTGAGGTGTACGTTCCTAAAGCACCTGGGCAGGGCTGCAACTAACGATTATTTTCATTATTATTGAATAATTGGCAGATTATTTTCTAGATTCATCGATTAATCGTTTTGTCTATAAAATGTCAGAAAATAGTGAAAACACCTGTTACAATTTCCCAGAGTAAGTCTTTAAATGTCTTGTTTTCTTTGAAAAACTGTCCAAAACCCAAAGATATTCAGTTTTCTATCATGTATGACAAAGAAAACACATCTGAGAAGCTAAAACAGAGCAAATGTTTGGCACATTTGCTGAAAAAAATGACAATTATTCGATCAATCGACTAATTGACTAATTGTTGCAGCATTACACTTATGGCAGGTTAGGGAAAGACAGTGGCGATGGTTAAATAGTGAACCTGATTGACACATTTAGTGTTAAAACTTGAACTCCTTCATAGAGTCATAACCTGCTCAATTCTTAACACAGACTGGAATCACAGTGACTTAAAGTGATGCAGTAACTCTGATGTCCACTGAGGATAAATGACCATACATCCACTCAGAAATCAAGAAAAAAGACCTCATGACCTCAGATCAAGCTCATATTTGTCATGTTTAGAGGTTTTTTTTAAACAGGATGACTTTTCATTGTGCAAATTCACCAAAATATAAAGAAATACAAGCTAAACACTATGAGAAACCAGGTGAAGGTCACACCAGTCACCGACTCCATGGCAACATTATGCTTCCTAACATTATAAGATTACAATGTCAGGAAGAACTATTACAACAAAACACTTCCCACTTTACTTCCAACTTTAAAGCTGGAAGTATAATGTTGTAATACTTAAAAACACCTTGAACATGTTACAGATTACTTACAGAAGATAAGATTTGTGCATGCACATTTAAAATGACTGATTACAGGACATCTGACTTTAACTAGATTTTTTATATTTCTTAGAAATGTTATTGGCTATTTATCTGTTTTTGAGACCCCCCAAACTCAAAATGTTGTTGTTTCTGCCTCTTTTGGGGGAGCTAAGCTAGCTAAAATACTCAGAGACTCCAAATTACTACCAGTCTGCTGTGGCCAGTGCACTGTACTTCACTGTAGTCTGCTGCGGGAGCACGGCGACACTAACAGACTTAATAAACAGATTAAGGCTCTGTTATTGGCTGCAAACCAGACACCTTTGAAGTTGTGGTGGAGAGGAGGACACTGAACAAACTGTTATCCATTATGGATAATCCTGACCACCCTCTCCACCACCTACTGGACAGACAGCAGAGTTTTTCTCTAACAGACTGGTTCAGCTTCACTGTCACAAGGACCGATACAGGAAATCTCTCCTGTCCAAAGCAATAACTCTCTACAACACCTCACCTCAGTCTGACAGTTATAGTTTCTGTCTCAACCAAACTCCACTTTGCTCCTTCAGTAATACTCCGACTCTACCTCATTGCATTTTTAAAACTTGTCTAATAAATAATAGCTTACAACTATCAATGTGGTTCAAAATGGCATCAAATTAAATCCAGTTATATCTTGTGTCTCACAGTAAAGAGTCCATGTGTGTGTTTGTGGTTTATTTTGATCAGTTTTGAAGTTAGTTTCAGTCTCCAGTGATTCAGTTTTCTAAACTAAACTGTGTTGCCAAGCAGTACCAGCCCAAATGCAGGTTGCTGATTGGCTGAGCGTGGCGACTGTTGCCTGACAACTCTTTTTATCAGGAAGTGGTGGGAAGCTCTGGAGCCTCGGGGGGATTTGAAACCAAAAGAATTGGCGCTGCACCTGACAAACCCCCCAAAACAAAGCGATGTAGTCCTCCATTCTGTTCTGTTTTTTTCTTCCTCACGTGTCTCTTCTCCTCTTCTCATTATCAGCCCTGATATCTCTCTATTTTTTTCTTCTTACTGTGTCACTCTCTCCCTCTATTCATCACTTTATCTCCTCTCTGCATCTTTCTCTTTGTTATTTCTAACAAAACTCTTGAGTGAGGATGAAACAAATTTAATTGATTCAAGATCCAGGGACGTGTTGTTAAATACCAAGGTGACTAAGTATGGTCCACTTAAACATATTTTATCCCCTGATCCTCAAATGACAGGTAACTGGCTGATTTTTTTTCCTAACCAGAGCTTATGTCCTGGTTTTAGTTTTTGGAGGAATTATACTTTTACAGCATTCAAAGACTGAATCATGAGCGTTTTTTAATTAAAAAATGTCCAACTTGTGGTACCCAGTGTTAGTATGAGATCAGATTTTTCTGCAAACAAAAATGTCTACCATCAGAATAATTAGATGCTGTATTTAATTGTGTAATCAGATTTTGGCTTAAACCTGCATTAACTGACCACCTGGGGGCAGCAGAAAGTAGTGAACACAACACTGACACATTAACACCTTTTAAGTTGATATGTTGAACTTGTTAGCAAACAGCTGCTTATTTCCACACTCAGCAGTTACGGAGCAACATTATCATTAATTTGGAGTCGAGTTTCTGTCCACCTGGTGAATATAAGTCCAATATTCACTCTCTTTTAGCTGTTTTTGCTCTCTACCAACTCCTGAGGGAAATATCTGGCTCTTTAGCTGCTAAATGCTCCACTATGTTCACCAGCTAGTCGACAGCTAACTGTGTCTGTTTCCTGTTTGGTGCTGAGCAGGTAGTGTACAGTGGGGTTTTAGAGCTTTTTCCTGAAACAGCTGCCTGCTGAAAACAAAGTTATGAGCGCTGAGAGTGAACCAAAACAGTAAAGTTGCAGCCGGACAGCTAAACAATGAGCTGAAACTGGCTATAAAGCTCCATAAAGCTGAGGGGAGCTGCAGAGGGGCTGATAATTCTCTGTAGGTTCATCATACGAGCCACGACCAACACATTACACACTATCATTTGATGCATTATTATTATAAAAACTATTGATTATAGCTGCTTTAAAAAAGTCTAATTTTGGACAAACCTGTTTCTGCGTGCTCAAATCTGGATGTGGAAAAAGACGACTACTTTTGTCTTTATTTTTTCCTTTTCATTGTGCTCTTTCCTCCCTTTTTATAGCCCTCTCCCACTTTTTCTCCCTGTCTCTCTCTTCTCCTAAAAATTTTCCTCGCTCTCTTCCCTCATTTCCTCCTTTATTCATCTCTATCTCACTCTTTCCCTTTCTCTCCCTCTCTTCATACCAAGAAGGAACCGTATCATATCAAGGGTCAAGGGTCAGTTGACAGTGGACTTTTAGACGCTTTTATGAGCTCACTCTGAAAGCTCTCCGCTGTTCGGCACCCTCACAGTTTGTACAGTAGACTTATGTTCAAACAACACATTACAAAGTCCTGGATAGTTTGTGGATTTGATAAAAGTAGAATGAATGTCTTTCAAATTATTTTTTGTGAAAATGTACTAAATGTAACATTACTCTTTCATCCTGCAGGAGGAAATCCATTTCAGAGATTTTTTTTATTGCTAACAGCATCTGATTAAAATGTTTTCTCTATGAATTGTTGACTTTTATGAAAAAAAACGAGGCATTTAATCAAAAACATGTCAATTCCAACTCTTTGGGCCTCATGCAAAAACACTTTTATATCTCCTCATAAACCTCTTTTCCTTTTTTTCTGTGAGGTTTTCTCGTCAAGTCAGATTCACCAAACTCTCATAACTGCAAAAACTTGCTCGTAAATCACTCGTTTCAACTTGATGAATGTTTCCTGTTAATGAGGAGGTGTGTGTTAATGAGGTTTGATCATTAGCATAATTGCTTCTGTATCTCTGCTCCATGTTCTCAAGTTTCATTCACAAAAAGAGTCAAAAGAAGACTTTCGCACAAAAAGTGCTGCTTTCAGAAGTCAAACACATTTAGTAGACATATTAGACAACAATATAAGGAGCAATTAGAAAATATGAATACAGCTGCCAAAGATGTGTCATCAGAGCAGCGACGTGCTGTGACAGAAACAAAGAGGGAATGAATGATACTAAAGAAACGTCTTGCTAAAGCAAAGCGAACCACCTTCGTTGAACCTCGCAGTAGTTATTTATTTTTGTTGATTTTGAAACTTCAGATTTATTCAGATAAGTCAAACGAGTGTTTCTCTACATGACTGGTACAACAGGTCTGGACCATTTGTGAATTTTGTTTGTACCCGAGAGAAAATTCTGAGTACAGCGACACTGGTGAATGCACAAAAATGTCTGGCCTGACTATCAGGAGCAAGTTAGAGTTCAGTGTCTCGCTCAAGGACACTTCGGCACATTGACAGGAAGAGCCGGGGATCGAACCGCCAACCTTGCGGTTAGTAGATGACCTGCTCTACCTCCCGAGCCTAAGAAGAAATATGAGCGATTCTTGCGTGAAGCCCATTGAGTTCTGCCAAAAAAAAGACCTTGAAAGTCTGATGAAGTGGGACATCTGAAGTTGTTTAGTGTGTGTGTGCTCATACAGAACAGAGTTTGGTTAAATGTAGTCCAGAAAAACAGAGCTGAGAAATGTGTTTTGGCTTCTTTTCCTTTGGTTTTATACTCTACTGCAAACTGTTGTTGTAATTCTGTTTGGGATTAAAGTTGGATAACGAGCCGTGTGTCAACAACAAGTAAAACGCTTTTTGTGAGATAAAGTTTTTTTGGTTGACTCTGGAGCTTTCAAGTGCATCAGATGATGTTCATCAACAAATGTAGATGCTCAAATTTCCACTTTTTTTATAAAGTTCATTCTTTCTTTTTTCAATTTTCTCTGCATTTAAGTACATTTTAGTTCATCTGTCAGCTCAATAGGCACAATTGAAAAGTCACAGAAAATACAGATATGTCAAATATTTAAGTTTTATTAAAGTGAAATGTTCCAGGCAAGGTTTCACTTCTTTTCACGACCACTAGGCGGCAGTAGCGCTCAGTTATTGGTGCAAACCTGACACTTTATCACAGTTTCCTTACTGGAGTGTGTGTGTGTGTGTGTGTGTGTGAGAGAGAGAGAGAGAGAGAGCTTCTATGTTGCAGTTGTTTTCCTCCCATAACTTGTTTACTTCTGACCTCTGCATCATCTCTCTAATCCTCTTCTTCCTCTCCTCTCTCTCCCTCTCTTTCTTTTTCATCCCCTGCTCGGCACTTTTATGAAGGCTCTCCTCTCAGGCTGTGATATACATTTCAAAATCTTTTTTTTTTTTTTGACTTGCCATGCAGAATCTGAATGCTTCCATTGACGAAAAAAAAAAAAAAGTTTCAACTCTGCCTTTGTGATTCTCCAGCAAAGCACTAATACCGCCAAGCCTCTACACATTGACGTACAATGGTCACCCGTGTCGAGGCTGGTTAATATTGGCTCCTAATACTTTCATGAATCCCATCGGCTTATACAAAGTGAGCTGCTGAAGCTAAATTGTGCTAACAGGGCAGGTGTGTAGCCAAGTAACATTAAACTTACTGAAATATTGTGACAATAATCCGACTCAGTGCGAGTCCCGGAGCCGGGGAGAGCAGCAGGTGAGCCAACTGTCAATCACAGCTGTCAATCAACACCCACACGGCGACATCAAAGCTAATATAAGTCCTCAAATCTTATTAAGGGAGCAATAATTTCCACCAGCTCACTTATTAGAGGGCCCAAATTTAGCGATTGAGACCATAATGACACATTGAAAAAAAAAAAAGATTGACAGTATTTCTGGAGAGAAGTTGAGGCTTTTTGAATGAGAGTCAGTTGGAGCATCCAGCAGCTGTCGGTGGCACTTTAAGGTATTTCCACATTGGCTTCAGCCTCGAGCTGTGGTAGTTGCTGCTCGGTTACTTGTAGTAGCACTTGAAACACAAAGTTTAGGATTTGGACTTGACTTGAGACTTACTCGTGACTTGCAAAACAGCGACGTTCTCCTGCCTCTGTTTCAAGCTGACAGACTTCTTTTTTATGCTACATAAGACACATGCAAATTTGCATTCAGGAAAATACCCTGAAAAACGTTTTTCATCCTGAAATCACATCTTCTTCTTGAAATCGCACCAAAACCACACACTGTGAACGTGTTTGGATGAGGTGAGCGTAAAGCCACCTGTTGGTTTCTGACATGTTGTTTTGAAGCTGGCGATGGCACTTTCACTTAACTTTAACTCCAGTTTTCTCTCTCCAACAATATCTGTATAAACAGTATTTATAATATCTGGAAAGCTGTGAGGAATCCAAAAGTTTTAGATTGCAGTTTTTTCTCGACTAACATCGGGAGCAATTTCAGGCGATATGAAGGACAGAAAACAGAAAGTCTGAGGGACAAAAATGAGATAAATAGACATACAGATGTCCTCACAGAGAGGAGTTGGTCTCTTCCTTCCTTCTTTCCACTCCTTTTAGGGATTACAGTCTGCCAGCTCTGTGGCTTCATTATCTGCTGTGGGATGGAGCTTTGGAAGACAACACACTCACACAGTCAGGAGTGTGTGTTGCGTTAGCTTCAGAGCATGCGTCTGAAAGTGTGTCTGTAATGTGTGTGTGTGTGTGTGTGTGTGTGTGTGTGTGTGTTTGCAGGCTGAGATTCCAGTGATGGTGTTCTGTATATGTAGTTTCCCTACTAAATGTGTGTGTGTGTGTGTGTGTGTGTGTGTGTGTGTGTGTGTGTGTGTGTGTGTGTGTGTGTGTGTGTGTGTCCTCCAGGCAGAAAAAGTGTTTACAGGGAGAAGAGGATAATGAAGGAGAGAGGGAGGCTGTGACTTAGAGAGAGAGAGGAGGGGAATTATGAGAGGCTCCCAGCAGGAGAGGACGCCATAAAGTGGAATAAAAACTAAATAGAATAAAATAAAAGATATGAAAAGTTATGAAAACCCGGAGGTAGGAAGAGTAAAACAAGGGAGGAAAGAAGGATGGAAGTACCGCTGTCTGCACTTTATTCTTGCACATATACAACACACACACTATTTTTATGCCTCCGCGCCGGTGACAGCCGTGGCCGGAGGCATAATGTTTTCAGGTTTTCCGTCCGTCCGTCCCTTTCTCTTTTGAATGCGATATCTCAGGAACGCCTGGAGGGAAGGTCATCACATCTGGCACAAATGTCTGATGAACTGACTAGAATTTGGTGGTCAAAGGTCAAAGTCACTGTGACCTCACTAAACACGTTTTTCGCCATAACTCAAGAATTAATACGCTAATTATGGCAAAGTTTCACAGTCTCTAAGTGAAGACAGCACGTTTCTCACTTATTATTCACTGGAATCATACATGTCAATATATTGATAACTTCCATTTGACCAAAAAAATTATTAAGAGAAATGATCTGTGAGAATGAAGGAGGTAGGAAAGTAAGAAAAGAATAAAGGAGAAAAGTAAGAAAGGAATCGAGAGACATAAGGAGGAAAAGAGGGATGGAAAATTGGGAAGGAAAAAACTTGGATATGGAAGATAGGAAGGAAGGAAAGAAGGCAAATAGAGAGAAAAGAAAGGAAACACAATAAGGAGATATAGAAAAAAAGGAGGAGAAGAAGAAAACGAGGTAATTGGTAATAAGAAAGACAAACTTCAGCCAAAATTGTGTCAGCTTGACAAAAAGAAAAAAAAACATGAAAGAAAAATAGTAAACTAGAACTGTATTTGGATTAATTGGCTCAAACTTCAGCATAGTTAGGTTACACTGACATTACTGAATTACACTTATCAGCTGGGATCATCAGTAACTCTGTGTGATCTTCATGACCACCATTAATCCACCCAGCAGAGAGGAAACAGAGAGGTATTATTCCCCCAAACCTCCATTTTGCTCTTTTTTTTTATTCCTTTCTTTTCTCTATACAACTTTTTCCCAAGTTCATGTTTCAGCTCTCTTACCTTTATCTGCTGTGTGTGTGTGTGTGCGTGTGTGTGTGTGTGTGTGTGTGTGTGTGTGTGTGTGAGATTGATGCCACCAGTTTTCATTTACTATATAAGATGAAGGGAAAATAGCGCCGTTGACTGTATAAAGATGAAGAGTTGCACAATTTTACAATAAACAAAGTCTTTCTGTGAAGGCACATAAAATGCTTCCAGTGAGGAGAAAAATGGGAGGAAAATCCAAATGAGCTGCTGTGCACCAGAGTCTGTCTGAATACGCTGCTACAGAAGTGCTGGCTCTCTAAAATATACATTAATTTACACTCGGAAGGGACACATTGACGTATAGGAGCCCTCTTTTTACAAGTGAGTGCAGTTTAAGTCATAAATACAGACTACATAAATAAAATAAAATAAATAAATAAATGAAAACGGTTAAAAAGGGTGAAAGACGATAAAATATCCAGCAATATAACATGAATATAGTCATAATAAGAATACAAGCATCAGTGTATTATTCAAGAGCAATACTACTAAAACATATACAACTAATACAACCAAAGCAGCTTTTCAAATGCATTTTTTTTTACAATAAGTTGATTATTTAGCCTATAAAATGTTTGAAAATGGCAAAAAATGACATCACACTTTACCAAGATGATGTCTTCAGACAGCTTTCTATGTCAAAAAATGAAAAAATATTCTATTAGTTTTGTCTACCACACTCATATCAAAACACCATATTCATAATGCACAAATGTCAGATGTAAAGTGTGTTTTAAGGAGACGCTGGATTCATCGTCTGCTCTCTCCCGCCTCCTCGTCTGTCTTCCTCTGATGAGAAGAAAACAAACAGCCCTCTTCTTTCATCTCTACGTCGTTCCTCGCCTCTGGTCACGTCTGAGCCGCTCGTATATACAGAAGCTGCTATAATGGCCTGTTAACTTGTATCCCCCCCCCCCTCCCCACCACCACCACCACCACTACCTCTTCTCTCATCTGTTTCTACTTAAACATGTCAGATCTTATTTTTCTCCAGTTTCTGTCTTCTGGAGGAAGATGGGGGGCCGAATGGCTTATTGTTGTCACACTGAGAGGAGTCACCGACCGAACGGACGGACGGACGGCGGCAACTGCGGTTGCATCTAAAATTCTGCGATGGAGTTGGATGTGAAATAGCTGGTTTTAATGAGTTTGTGGATGTGTGTGAGAGAGAATCTGAAGTTAAAGGAGGATTTGAGGACTTATTTACTGTCTCTTTTCTCCTTCTTTCCTTCTCCACTCCACCCCTCCCTCCATCACCTCCAGCCTCCTTAATCTGCTCATAATGTTGTCAGGAAATGGCTCCTGCGACGGGAGAAAGACAGCGAGAGCGAGTCTATTCTTCTTTTAACTTAATAATGTCATATTAAACCAGGTGGGGTATTATCTGACCCTGTCTGGAGACTGCGAGAAGCCGCCAGTGCTGCAAAGGAAAGACACGTTCTCAGAGGACAAAGACGGATAGACTGAGGGGAGGTTAGAAAGAGAAAAATAAACAAATAGAAAAAATACAATAAGTGGTTATTTTTCAGGAGTTGAAGGAGTCTCAACTTCTGCTGTATTGCGACAATAGTCCGAAACAGTGCGAGTCCCGGAGCCGGGGAGAGCCAACTGTCAATCACAGCTTTCAATCAACACCCACACGGCAGACATCAAAGCAAATATAAGTCTTTAAATCTTATTAATGGAGCAATAATTTCCAATATGACCACCAGCACACTTATTAGAAGACCTGAATTTAGTGATTGAGACCATAATGACTCGTTGAAAAAGATGATTCTAGAGAGAAGTTGCTTTTTGAATGAGAGTCAATTGGAGCCAGCATGACAGAGGCGGTCTTGGGGTGAGCTGACCGGGGGTCGTTGCTGATGATCAGTAGTTAAAAACAACGTCTGTATGAACAATTTGTCTTGGTTATATATTTAAACTCTCCCGGGTCACTGCGCGGCCAAGCAGGCTGCCATTTAACATGCGAGGTAAAGCAATTTTCCACCAATCACACAATCTAAAGGCGCATCCATCCAGACTCCATTCATAAATCCCAGGTTTAAGGGGACTCAGCTGTAGGCAAAACGTTGTTTCCTGCCGCAACATGATTTAAGGTGTTTTCTGTGTTTGTCAGGTACTGCTGCTCCATTCTGCTGACACATAATCAGACTAACATACCCTGATTTTCTCTCAGCTTCTCTGCATCTCCAGCATGAACAAAATACTAAAGTTCACGTGCAGTTAGTGAGATCTGTGGCGTCATCATGTGTGACAACTTCCGGTGTGTTTATCCTGATTATCATATTGTCATATGTTGGCATATTTTCAGCATCACCTACTCAAAACTTGTTCCTACGGGCTGCGGCAACATTGCACTCAATCACAACTACTAAATGTTATCATAACTGTTGACCGTGACTTTTGAGTCACATGATGTACAGCTTGAATTAGACAGAAAAGTCAACACTTTCAAATGGAGATTGATTCCCAAAAGTGAGCTACTTTCATACCAACAGTGCTCGGATTGAATTTGCTCTGCTGCTCTGGTTAACTTTGGCTTTCGCTGCGGTCATGCTCGTAAAACAAAATCAGATTTATTTTTTGACTCGAGAAAGGGAGAGCGGAGGAGGAAAGATGTAAGAGGCAAAATGACAGAAGCTATTTAATAATGTCAGAGAGGAGTGATGTGGGGATATACAGAGAGAGCAGGGAGTTAAGGTCACGCTGGAGCGACAGAGAAGAGAGGGAGCAGGCGTCCTCCTCCTTCAGACCTCTCCGTCCCTCCGGGGAGCAGAAAAAGTCTGGCTTGAGTTAGCCATGCAGAAGCAAAAGAGGGACACACACACACACACACACACACAAAGTCAATCCATCACTCCCCTCCCACCCAAACACTCGTCCTCCTTGCCTCCCTTTTTCCCTCCATTTGGTATCTGAAGGGAAAGACGGTGCATTTACTGTCCTTCTCTTTCTCTCTATCCAACTGTTTTGGAAGTGCTCTTTTTGTTGTTGTTTGTTTGTATTTGTCTGCAGGACGTTGGAGGTGGACTGCACTCAGGTATGTAGGAGGATGAGGGAGTGAGGAGGGAGGTTATGTCTTTGCATTACAACCCTCTCTCTTCTGTTTGTCTCTTTAACTGCTTACATGAATCTCTGCGCTGTTTAGTTTGTTCACTACCTGTAAACTGCAAAGGCACTTTAGATGGATACTATTTTAGTATTTCCACCTTGACTTAAAATAACCTCGTTGAAGGATTAAGATTTGGAGCCAAGACTGTTTAACAATGACATGAACAGTCAATGCAATTTCTACAAATATGTTTTTAATCCTGTGTCTTTATTGAGATGGTGTTCTCTCCAGCAGCGTTTTCTGAACTGACACCTCTACGTTTAAGTTCTGGTTACATTTTGGCGACTAAAACTACGTACTACTTACTAAAATTACTTACCCTTTGTTGGCCTAACCATCCACCCAAGTGTATTAATTACATTGGGTGGGGTTTGAGAAATGTTTGCATGCTTACTGAGGACTCGGGTTGTGCTGGGGTCAGTTTTGGTTGGTCGAGCTTTGGGTCAGGCTAGGAATCAGATTCAGGTTAGGGCCAAGGTCGAGTTTAGAGTGTTTTTAGTGTTTTTATTCTGGTTAAATTGGACTTGGGTGCAGAACAAAAGAACCGTACCGAGTGGTCCCAAATGAAATCTGGAGCAGTTTGTTTGCAGTGGAAACTTACTCTGCAAGTTTGAACTAAATGGCTTCCGTAGCCGGGTGCGCTTTGCATGCTGGGATGCAGATGAGCAAAATCAACAGTTGCGAGCAGTTAGCTGGAGAATGAATCGAGATCCGACCTGGACTTGTTATGACTTCTTCTGTGTTGACCTTCTTACTGTGTTTATGTTCTCGTTCTTGCCTCAGACACAACTAACCGATGAGCGGAGTGAATGTTTTCATGTGACTTTTAGTGATGTGTTTTGGTTCGCTTGTGTTTTTTTTCTGTGTGAAAAGAAAGTAAATCATTACCAACTCATCTATTGATTCAGACCAGAGCAAACGAGCTATAGGTTTGAAAACGCACATATATACACACATTGCACGTGTGTATAAAAAGAGAATTTTCACTTTTGTTCAACCCTGGTGAGCTACTAACTCAACTACACATTTTTTTATTTTTAACCCCTTTTCTTTTGTTTGTTGCACTTCACTTCTTGTGTGGTGGAGTTTTTCTCCAACAGCGAGTGTCTCAGCAACAAATGTAAAGACTTTTATAATTTTAGTATAGATTGAAACACTGTTATGTAACATCAGTCAGAAACAGAGAAGAGCAAAACAGAGCTTTATTGATATGGAAATAAGACACACACGGTATGTTCAGTCTACCCATCAAACACACAGATTTGTCAAACATCTTTTACACTGCTGTAAAAATTTTGCATGGTTGTACAACACAGCTTGGTAAAAAAAAAAAAAAAAAATGAGTGTGTGTCTTTGTAAGTCAGTGTGTGTGTGTGCATGTGTGAGAAAAGTGGGTGTGTATTTCACAATGACGGCTGTTTGGAGCTAAACCAGGAATCCCAGATGAGAGTGGTGTCAGATCTCGCTCTCTGTAAGTGATCTAAAAGTTCAGGAGACTGTTTCATCTTTCTGGCTCTCCCTGACAAAGTCGAAAATCTTTCTGCTGAAGTAAAAGCATCTGATCAGAATCACCTTATTCACAGAGAAGAATAACATCAGGTAAAGAGACTGCTGCATGGAGACATATCAACAAACTACACTTAATGATGTACATACAGATGCAAGCAGGAACTCTCGTACAGTACACAGATATATGAGACAGCTTCAGGTGATGTTGTACATCATCTGGTGGCCATATTAGAGATTCTGAGACACTTTTTTCCAAAGCAAATACTTGCATTCAACCTCAATAGGAACAGCTTGAGGCCATCAAAAAAAAATGAAGTGCATCCCTCCCAAAAAACCCAACCAAAAGCATGTTCAGTGCTACAGTACAAGTGTGTCCATAGGTGCAAACATTGCATTGGAAGTAAAGTTTTAAAGTTTAAATATGTTTTTGTTGTTGCAAAATTTACATATATACAAGCCGACAACCGTGAAACAGAAGACATTTTTGGGAGGAAATATGCTGTGCAGCTAGCAGCCACATGTTAGCATTTATGTGTTGTTTTGCTAAGTAAGTTGGTCAGCTAACACTGCTAACTCAGCTGTAGAATTGACATTATAACAACAAAAGCACACACAAAATGCTTTTATAAGACATTTGTATATTGTAAGAATATTTTCTCATTGACCAAAAATCCAACAAGAAGGTATTTTTTAGTTATTAAGACACGTTTTTTTTTTTTTTTTTTTGCCATAACAAGATGTCTGTTACCAGAGAAGGTTTTGAAATAAGGTAATTCTCTACCTCCTGCAAGTGTTGACAGATTTGTGACACAAGAATAAAGCCTTTCTTTCTTCTTACATGTGATATGACCATGACTGAGCATACCTTACTGAGTACTGCTTCAGTGTCTATATCACAACAGTAAGTGTGTAATTCCACAGGTGCTTTGCTGTTTTAAAGTGACGTTAAGCTTTATTTGTCTGTCTGTAACTCCCACAGTTCTGTAGCTTTAGCAGTCCTGTTATTTTACTCCCTACGGTGGGTTGACTTGATAAAAGTCACATGTTGAGCTCATAATCATGATGTCACTTGTGCACAACATGCGATTTAGCCTGCTGCTTCTTTATGACGCCCCATTCTTTCATTTTTTCGGTTCTTGAAGGTATTTTGTTATTTAATGTGTAGATTTATGTCCCATCAGTGTGTCTCGCTACCTCCCAAAGAGATTAGAGGCCAATTTCACAGCCAAGGATTAAGCTTCATCCCTGACTAAACTCATTTTTTTCCCCCAATGGAAACCTCCATTGAGACAGAAAATTACTCTCAGACTTGTAGCACCATTTATGTCTGTAATATCACCGCCTCAACACTCCTTCATAAGTTTGACAATCACTAATTATCCTACAGCTTTCCCTGCAGCAGTTTCATTATGTAGTTGCAAAGTTTTAAGTGTTCATAATCTGCTGAAGTGCTTATGTCTTGTTGAAAAATGAAACATGGGAGAAGAAAGATTTTTTAAAATGCAAAAATTCTGATTTTTAACCAATTTTATTCTAATTTTGTATGTACAGCATCAGATGCACACAAAATGTATAAATATTAAATAGAATACATTTAAAATGAAGTATAAAAGTAGATGGTTGCTGTTTTCCCAAATGAATATGTCGTGTTTTGGAAGTCTATATTTCTTTCAGTGCCAGAGTTCAGTCAAGAACTTCTTGTCCCTGGTGTCTGACCACAGCGTGTCCAGCAGTATTAGGTTATCTGCTCTCGAGGGATTAACCGATTTTCTCTGGTCTGGAGGAATGTGTGAGAGCCCTACAGCCCTGGCAGAGTGAAAAGCAGATCAGAGTACGCTTGCCCCGCACGAGGAGCCAGAGCCAGGGACTTAACAGTGAGGGTGTTTACATTAATGCACATTAATATTCAGGATTCAGCTGCAACCTGGCTCTGGTCTTATTCTGGATTTGGTGTATACTGTACAGAATCAAAATAAGACTCTTGTAAGAAGAAGGGGGGCCTTTTTTTGTTTTTAGGTTGTATCAAATGAATGTAGCGCATCTGTTTATAGCGAAATTTTGGCTTCCTTTTTTCTGACCAACGTTAGTGCTCTTTATCCAGTGCTCTACAAGTTTGATGACGCTAGCGTTAAACATAAGTATCAAGTATTTCACAGCTTTTTGGGGATTTAGGGCCCCATCTTTAGGCTTTAGACTGGGTCAAAAAATGCAGCCTCAACATTGATTTCAATGAGACCAAACTGTGCAACATCACGGCAATAAATTGGGTTGGCCAACTGAATATGTGCAAGTACCAATACAAGTCAGAAAACTTTATACTTTTAACTTTATAGTGTTAATTTAATACAAGCTAGCGTTAGAATATGGTCCTTGTTTTAGTAACTGTATTTTGTTTCTTACCTACCTCATGTTTGTGCTTATCTCATTATTTTGTGATTTATGTGACTTAAGTACCGTAACACCAAAATTTCCTGGTGGGATTAAAAAACTACTCATTCTACCTATTTACCTTTCTACCCAACTAGTTTAAGTGCTTTCTCAAAGAACTATGAATGGCTTAGAGTTTATTTTTGTCCGATAAGCCTTTAAACTCGACTTTCAGGTTCATATTTCAGTTTCTCACTGTTACCCAGAGCAACACAACTACACTAAGGCAGCCCCTAAACTCAGGCAGACACTGTACGGACCCCAACTAAGTTTGAATCAGCCCGAATTTCTGCCAGATTAAAAGATGCATTTTAAACTATAGTTGTTTTGATATTATTGGAGTAACTGATTGACTGATTTGAATTTGATCTTAGGTGCAGAACAGACTACATTGTCTACATCTTCCAGACATCTGTGGCTCCATATTTTTGGTTTTTCTATTTTTACTTCAAGTTCATAGAATTACACAAATTGATATTGCCTTCCTCTCTTTGTTTTAAACCCTGCAATTGTCTTGTTTGAATAAATTTCATTGGACTGTTGAAAACCGACCTCGGTTCTGTGCTTTTCAGTGTGTACGCCAACGCTGTGGCTGCTCAAATGATCCATACAGTGTGAGCATAAAGGTTGCAGGTTCTAGCCGTGCAAAAAGGCAGATTTGATGTGTAGTGTAAGTATCTGTCGAGCTCTAGTGTTTTCCCAGAACATAGTCTTACAGGTGTTGCCACAGTTAGCAAGCAGGAGGCTAGTTTGTCTGGTATCTTCTGAAAAGCTCCTTGTATTGGTTTAATGTTAATGTAAATAATCTAGAAAGACTTTTAATTCGACGAAAACTCTTGAATTCCACAGAGATCGATGCAGATTTGGCCTCAGTTTCCTCTTCCAGCCTGGTCTGATTACTCATCGCAGTAAAATGCCTTTAACAAATTATACCAAGTGTTCTGTGGTTTCCCACGCTTCTTCTCATCTGTGCCTATGATGATATCATCAAAACAGCAGCGGTGGATCTCAAAGTGATGACATCATATGTTGTTATTGCAGCTGGGGCTGTTCATGACTTGGGGGGGGGGTGGTCTCTGGGCTGTATTTTAAAAGGTTCCACTCAGATGGATTATGTGCACTTTAAAGTGATGTGACAGAGTTGGTGAAAGCTTTACAAAATTTAGTTTTGGTGAGTTTTTCAGTGGGAAGTTCACACACTGAAGCCAAACTGATGCTCAGATTAGATTTCAAACAAATCTGGATTCTCAATCTGGATTCCTCAAAGCGTAACTGAAGTGTTTTGATCCGTATTACTACTAATGGGAGCATCAGGTTCTGCAAGAAAACCTTGTTCAGCCTAAAACATCCTTCTTTTGAACCAAATCTGACTTTAAGATATATGCTTGTCAATAAAAAATCTTTCTGTAATTTCTGCATTCCAGTTTCAACCAGAAACAGCAGTAATGACTTGAGGTTTCCTTACAAAATGAGCTGTAGATCCTTTGTGAAAAAGGCCTGTTATTGCAACGTCTCAAATGGCTTTAACCCTGAAATTATCTGTCCATGCCGCGGCTTAAGGAAAACCATGAGAAAGACTCAGTTCCAATCCACTATTGATATTTGGAGAATTAAAAATCACTCCTAAAGTTCGCCTTTCAGCACAAATGAAAGATTTGGTTGGTAGAAGTGTTTTCTTTTTGCCAACCAAATAATTTCTGTAACATTGTTCCATATTTAACATTCATTTCGAATGAATGGCTATCACTCTTTTTCAACTGTTATAAAGCTCATTTTGCAACTAAATCCCTCATATAAACAAAAACGAGCTGGTACGCTCTAGGATCTCTGTTTCCAGACGTGGCCACAGACTTGGCCTTGTCGTGTCTTGGCACAAATTTCTGCGCTTTCCCGATGCATTCGTATTGTTCTTTGGCTTTGAGCGGAGCTAAATGTTTAACCACCAACCAACAACACTGATTATTATTTGATTAAGGGACTACGGGGTACGACAGCAGGCGGCAAATGAAATTAAAGAGCATAATAGAGCAGAACTAAATACCAAAACACTGGGTAGGCCTAATCCTCTCTCAGTACAACAAGGAGGAGGAGGAATATGGAGTGTGTGTGTGGGTTTGTGTGGGACTAAATGTGTGTGTTGTCGTGCTTTTATACTTATGGCAATCAAAAGGCCACAAAAAGACAGAGAGCTCATGAAAACCCTTTAAAGTGAGGCTGTTTTGCCGTTGTTCACCTTATCAAATGTGTGGCTAGATGTTAAGAACTGAGTGTAGGAATAAATTTAGTTGTCCACTGGTGGGATGATCCTTCAAATGCAGGGTTTGAGTTGAACTGTTCAAGCCCACAGGACTTTATTTTCCTTTGTCCCTACAATCCCAAGATTGCCAAAACAACAACATCAAATATTTCAGGCTGAATTACAGTGAATTTTTTAAAGATTAACCACAGACATTTGGATTTTTATGATTTGATACCTACTTATTAACTATGAACTGAAATTACAGTATCTTGGCATTATCACTGCAAACATGCAATGACTTTTATAAGACATTAAAATGGGTAAATACCACATTGCAGTAAAGTAATTATTGTAATTTTTCTATAAACTTTGAAGCCAATTAAGGGGAAATTCAGTGATCATGCAGATTTCTCGGAAACTTCTCTTGCATCACAAGTATACTCACATAAGAGGGAAACCAACACACATTAATACATTAAACATAGACAGCTGCAGAACATTTTTATTGTATTACATTGCTTAGAGTTCAGTGTCATATGTACATTACACCACAAAGCTTCAGGCAAGCTTCAAGGTTTTTAAAAGTTAAGTTGCATGTTCTGGCTAACTGTACATTGTTTTTGGCCTACTGTAAGAAAATTTACATATCTAGCAGTTTAAATTGAGACATGAACCACTTCTGTTGCCTCTTAGTTTAACCTGAAACCATCTATTAGATCAGAAAAGCTGATATTAGCCAAATAAAACATGCAACAGATCTGGTACTACCAGCTGAAGTCAGCATTAATGCAGACTGAAATCCTGAGTCAAGCGTCTGGCCTGCAGTCTTTGAGCATATTGGTAACAATCTGGACTGTCTACTGTGGCTTTACTCAGAACAGGATGACAGTTGTAGCAAGCAGGGATCTGTTGTTGCATAACAGTCTGTATTATAGATTGGAAAAATAATAATAGTTTATTTTCTCTGACTGACCCCAATCTCAAAATAACCTCAAAAATAAATCTGCTGTTGGACATTGATGCAGATGTAATCTATATGCAGATGAGGTGAAATGTCCAGGTGTTTATAGGGAGTGACTTAAAAGTTACCTCCTATAAAAAAAATAGGGATGGATAGTGAATTAAGGATTAAAGTTGAAATATGTTTACTGCTCAAATAGCACAACTGATTTTCAGTTACACCGTCTGGGGAATACAAACATGCTGTGTTACCCATTGTAGTCGCAGGTGATGTAGTCCTACATTGTCATGCACAATAAATGTTCTTAAAAGATCAAACTGGGAGTTTTGCATGTTTTAGCCCGCTACAGAAATAACATCTATGGTTGGCCCTTTTCCAAAATAGATGTCTCACCTCTCCATAGCTACAGTATTGGCGGCTCTTGCACTTTCATATGGTATTAAAAAATCCCCCTTTGCTGAGACTGCTTAAGCACTTTTGTGTTTCACTTTCAATTTAGCCACTGTTATCTGGAGCAGAGACCTGTCCAAAAGGGACTTTTTTATACAGTCTGACATCTGCGATGTCATGTGACTGTCAGCTACCAATCAGCAATATTTTAATCCAGCCCAAACGCCCAGTATCCTTTCTACAACAGATTAAATGGACTCTCCATTCATTTTTCACATGAACATCAGTTTATTTGCCATACTGTGGGGAAGTCTGTCTGCCAACTTTACGGTGCAGTTCCAGTTTTCTGAAATACCCCTATGATGTTTGTCTGCTGGATGGTCTCTGCAAGACAACTTTCACTGCATATTCAAATTAATAGAAACCACTGAAAGCCTGAGAGGAACGACAGTAGTAATCTAAAAAAATGAATCGCTGTAGAAAATTGCAATAACTGCAGTAATGTGCTGTGCACTCAAACAGCTACTGCAGGGTTCTTTAAGCCACGTTTTAATGCAGTGTGAAGGCAAACAAAGCGCATCAAGTGTCTTTATGTGTTGATATGTAGTGTGCTGTTGTTGCATCAGTGTTGCCTTCAGGTTGTCACTACTTTGGGCAGATGAGGGAAAGCTGAACAACAAAGAAAGTTATTTCTTATTAAAGTTTTGTGCATCATGATGCTGGCTTGTTTGTGTATTCCCAAACTGCCTCTCCTCCACTCTTCCTTCTATCTAGATTTCTTCTCTGCTTTTATCATTTGCTGTCCTTTTCTGCCACTGGATGTGGATGCGAACGTGCCAGGCTGACACGGATGATTGACGGATGAATAAACACTTCTAATCTGGGTGTGAAGGAAAGAGAGGCAAGTGTAAAAATAAAAAAAGGGGAAAAGGGGCTAGGGGGATGAAGTCGGGAGGGTGGGTGGCAGATGAAAGGAGGATGAGAGGGAGAGAAGAGGAAAAACAAGGGAAAATGAGGAGCTGAAATAAAAGAAAGGGAGGAGGCAAAGCGAGAAAGAGAGGGAGAAATATGGAGCAACTGCCCCATGTGGTCCTCCTCACCCTGCAGAAATCCTTACCCCGTGTTCCCCCCTCCACACACACACACACACACACACACACACACCATCACCACGACCACATTACAGTCCCAAACCAGAGTTATATAACTAGATTGGGTTCTGAGCCAGACATTTCCTTATGTAACCCCACTCACACACCAGAGTGACAACATCAAAATTTCTTTTACTTTTGGTAACAATTTAAGGTTTTCCCCCTTAATTTCTGTGGGAAAAAAAGTTAAAAAATCTCTAATTTACCAAACCATATCATCAGTAGCCATGAAGAATTTGACCTCGGCTAATCATTGTGGGATTTGGCTAAAGCTGCGAAATGGTAACTTTGCTCAGTAGCAGCACCGCATGTCATAAACGGGTATTCTGTGGATGTCATTACCCAGATTTCAAGCGGCAAGATGATAGTTACATCAGGTATGTCAGGAGATTTCATGACAGCCACGATATCTGCCACTTGGTGAAAAGTACTGCAGAGGTGTCAGCAATAGACTGTATGTAGGGATGGATGTAGAGAGGTTTGCATTGGAGCCAGTTTGAAGCCCAGAGTTGCTGTTTATGGTCGGCGCCATCTTTTTCGTTTGGAGCCAGGACCTTCCAAATAAAGATGTGGGGTGTTACCTTTCTGGAAACACGCCCCGCTACCTACCAGACTGAAGCTAATGCTAGCTTACTGGGAACACAGAGCGGTGCTCACTTGTGCTAACGTTAGCTACTTTAGCTAAATTGTGCTAACAGGGCAGGTACCGTAATCAAGTAACATTAAAATTACTGAAATATTGTGACAATAGTCCGATTCAGTGTGAGTCCCGGAGCCGGGGAGAGCAGCAGGTGAGCCAACTTTTAATCACAGCTGTCAATCAACACCCACAGGCAGACATCAGAGCTACTAAACCTTATTAAACCTTGTTAACAGAGCAGTAATTTCCAAAATGACCATGAGCACACTTCTTAAAGATCCTGAATTTAGCGACTGAGAAAATAATGACTTGTTGAAATTATTATTGACTGTTATTGACAAACTATTGAATTATTGACTCCTGCTGATGCATGATGATTCAAAAAGTTAGGAAAGCAGCTCTGCACTGCTATTTACTGAGGTGAAGATAATCCAACGTAAATTTGTCAAACCACACAGTTAGGCCGCATCCTGGAAGTCTTTTTTTCCCTGAAATCCAACACATACTGTCTGAAAAGCACAAATCTCACCTTTATGTGGCTTGTTCAAGTATGTCTTTGAGTGCCGCCTCTTTTTCTCCTCATTTTTCTCTAAATGTCAAGCAGAAATGGGCTCATTAATGCCCCTTGAAGGCAATGTGGCGATAGTCATAGTGGGCATAAATTAAACCATTTTCAGCCTCACTTAAAATGAAACAGTCTTGAACACGCTGCACAAAGATGAAATTTATTTTTTTTTTTGAGTATTTTAAATATGTTTCAGTTTTGCAAGAAAAAAGGCTTCAGGGAAGGGGACTAAGTGGCAAATGTATGTCTGGTTAACTTCCTGAACCAGTACTGTTTCCCAAGGAGTAGATGAGGCGGTCCCAAACTGGGCAAAATCCAGTACAACAGTGGTCTTCCACGTTTGGAATATATATTGATGAATATATATATTTTACTCAAACAGATTTTGCATTCATTTTGTTATTCTTACTGTGACGTTATTGGCTATTTGAGGACCTCACTGGCTAATTCAGGGTGGTTTATCACATACATTTTCGAAGCTAGAATGCACATTTTTTTTTATACTTTTGTCAATTTAAGGCTGCTGCGTGTATCACATGTATGTAGATCGTATTGCATGATTTGATGTAATATAATCATGTTAAAATGTTCCATCAGTGAAAAGCTGTGTTGTGGTTCTGAGATAAAGGATTTGTCTGGGTCAAACTGTGGTGAGCAGAGGAGTATTTATATGTTTTAATGCCTCCCACATTTCCTTATCAAACTCCTAACCAGTAATCTGGCTCTGTGGGGGGCGGATTAGCAGATTAACAGCTCCCCCCTTACAGTGCACATACATACACACACACACACATGCACATGTATTCATGCAAACTTGCTTACAGGCATTAATAGAATCTTAAGACTGCAGGTGACAGTAATCGACTGCCTCATTCACCCTGTTAGAATAAGCAGATAAAGAGGAACATGTTGGGACAATATGTTCCTCTTTGGCTAATAAGTGTTGACCCACCACAGTGGGCACAGGATGAAATAGAGACCCACCCAAAGTCATGTCAACTGAAATACACTGGGACCAACCCAGTCTCCTGATAATGATGTTATACTGTAAATACATTTTAATGTCGCCCTGATTACGTTTCTTAATAAGAAGACATTCACAAAATATTCATATTGAACATATAGTCAATGCAAAACATCCATGTATTTCAGGATGGGGCTCAGTACATGTCCCTGTGGTGTTCCAGTCCTCAGAGTTATAGTGAAGGACAGGTAGGGGCCCAGTCTCAGTCAAAAGTTTTGACTGGTACTGTATAAGCATGCCATGCAAATATAATGTGTTCATAGTGGCTGTGGCTCAGGAGGCGGAGCAGGTCGTCCACTAATTGGAAGATCGGCGGTTTGATCCCTGGCTCCTCCGGTCCACATGTCGAAGTGTCCTTGGGGAAGATACTGAACCCCAAATTGCGCCCGAAAGCTGCGCTATCGGTGTGTGAGTGTTTGTGTGAATGGGTGAATGTTGGCATGTAGTGTAAAGCGCTTTGAGTGGTCGGAAGACTAGAAAGCCGCTATATAAATGCAGCCCACTTACCATTTAAAGGTTCATCCAAGTCTGACACTGTAGAGCTGATAATAGCTGTAGTATACACTTTCCCTTGAGTCCTTGAGTTTCTTTGTTAATTTTGTAAAGTCTGTGGTTATTATGGGAGTTAGTATGGCAGCATTAAGAGTGTATATCACAGATATAATGTGTCTGTTTCATACAATATTCTGTCTCTTTGCGGCTTTGAGAATCTTTTGTTCTCGTTAGCATTCTCTTGGTGGTTTTATGTCTTTCTCTTTCTCTTGAGCAGGGCCATTATCACCAGGGGACCTCAAACAAGTTGCTCTACTTGAGGGAACTGTTGATGATTTCAACAGCTTACAGCTCTGCCATCTTTAAGTTTGTAAAAATTAGTGAAGACAGGGATCCCATGGGGATGCTGCTCCTGCGAGAATCAAATTCTCAGCAATTTTCTTCAGCAATTTTCTTTATATGGTGATTGTTTTCCTTCTTCTCCCAGAGATGGGATTTCCCTCTTGTTCCTATCATTAGAAGTGAGTCTTCCATAGAGAATCCATAATTGTTGATGATGTTACTCAAAAATGCTGTCTAATGCTAGGCGTAAACTACATAATATCAGCCTGATAATGTGTCTAGTTGGTTGCTAATTTTATCTAGTGTAGGATGTTATTGTAGAAGAAATTGTTTGCCTTTTCTTGCCCTCTTACCTTGTGTTTTGTGACGTTGACTATTGCTCTCACATATATATTCTGTGCACTCACACACTCACCCTATTTCTATTGACCGGGACGGAAAAAGACAGACCAAAGACTGATGACGAACGGTTCCAGGCTCGCTTTCATTCATAAGGTGTTAAAACTGTCACTGTCAGGTGGAGCAGCAAGGTTGGTGCAGCAGGAACCTCCATCCATCTGTATATACAGTAGTGCGGTTTGTCTCAGTCAGTTTGTCAATGTCTTGCCTTGCCCTTTTCCCACATTTTCTCTTTCCTCGCACGCACACACACTTCAAACATCCCTCAGGTCGGGTGTATCTTCCGTATCTTAGTTCTGTCCTCACCTCAGTCCTTGTTGTGTTGTAGCCTCAGTGTTTGGGGTCGATACTATCTGCAGTATTTGGCCTTTGGTCACCGGACAAATGGACAATTCAGGGCACTTTGTGGATTATGTTGCACACACACACACACACCTACAAATGCTACTATCACACATACACACATTGTGTTTTTTAAAAGATATTTGAATACAAGTAATGTAAGAAAGCAGAAAGCATATTTTTATACCTACAGATTGAAGGATGAAAGTTGCACACAAATAGACACACACATGCGTGCGCACACACACACACACACACACACAAAGGCAGGATTAAGGGCTGAGGATGGTTTTAAGGATGTGGTGGTAGACATTTATGTCAGCCTGTGTGTGTGAGTGAGTGTGTGTGTGAGTGTGTGTGTGTGTCTAAGGCAATCCCTGCGGTGGATCACAGTGTAATCTCAGTGATTCCCCTGGCTCGCTCTCTGGGGACATTAACACACACACACACAGAGATGCACACGCACTTTTGTGTATCAGAGTGTAATCTGAGTTCGTCCTGTCGGAGTCCTCACTCAGCGGGAATCATTAAAGAGCGGTTAATTACCCATAATCCACCCTGGGCCAGATGTCTGCTCTGTTGGAATGGCCAGAATTGATGGTGTGTGTGCGTTTGTGTTTTTGTGTGTCAATATTTGCCACCATTTGTGGCAATCCCCTCTTCCTTTCCCTCATATTTTCATCCCTACACTCATGTTTCTTTTCTTCATTCTTTCCTCCCTTTAATTTATCCTTTTCATCCCACTTTCTTCTTCGCTTTTTTTCCTCTCCTCTTTTCTTTCATTTTTTTTTGTAGAGCTTGTAACACAACTGAGTCAGTGTTGCTCCACCTCTCCCTTTTTGTTTTCCCTCTTTCTCTCTCTGTTTCTCTGCCCACAAATCTGTCCATCCCTCCCTCTTTATCTCCCTCCACCCTTCCCTCTTTCTCCCTCACTTTGGATCATACTCGCTGCGTCAGTAGTACCCGGAGGGACTCGGAGTTGACTTGCTGCAGTCATCACAAAACAAACTTTCGCAGTGCAAACCCGCTGTATGACCTCACTGTAAGTTACTGTAACACTCTCTGTCACTGTGTGTATTCGTGTGTGTGTGTGTGTGTTCATGCATGCAACATGTTTCACTTTGAGTCTTGTATGTAGCATTGAGAGTACTGAAGTGTCTGCTGATGCCAAACAATACTGTTGCAGACTTTGAGCGTTGATAACTGGTTACTTGGTAGTAATACATTTTTATGGCTTTATGGTTATTTTACAGCTTTAAATGTTAACTTGTTTCTTGCATATGGGTTTATTATTATTATTTTACAAGGTACAGTTCTAACTGGGTCAACTGGTTTTCAGGTCACCTGGTCACAGAGGAAACTGTCAATTACTTTAATCGTTCAAATTGAGGGTATTTTGTAGTACTTTTGCTGCTCTCTTAGACTGTGTAACTGTATCTGAGGAGGATTTTTATGTTGTTTTTAAAACCAGATTTGGTGTAAAATGAGTGATATATCTAATATAAAATAATAAGTGTATGGGAGATTTGTTTTGCATTACTTTTCAGGGAATAACAGCTCAGCTTGCGCAATAAGTTCAGATAATATCGTCTAAACAGCAATTGACAAAACACCACATGGTACATTTAGTGGCTGGAGCTTTAGATCATATCAAGACTGTCCTCCAAAGAAAAAGGTTAAAAGTAGTTTTTGTTTTTCAACTGTGATTTGTGACGCTGTCGTTCTGGAGTGCATGGGCCAACGACAGATTTTGTCATTTGATTTGGAGGACTTGTTGATCGTATCACACGATTTTCCCCAGCAGATGGATGGTCAAAAGCTCCAGGACAGGTGCTGCAGTAAATAGACCTTGAGGTGCGATTGTTTTGTCAAAATAGAAGAGTCATTGAACGTTAACTGTATTTGTTAGTTTTGATGTGTTTCACACTTGATACTTCATCCTCCTGCTGCTCTATTCTGATATTAAAACACACAAATACTTATTTTTGAATCACTTTTTATTACTTTTAGACCTACGTCTGACCGTTAGGGTGCAGCCTGATGAAGAACTAAATGATCAGATTTCCCTTCTCACAGCCATCGTCTGAATGGCGAGGCTGTAGCTGAAGATGCTGAGGTTATGTCGTCCATATTTTTACAGAGGATCTCTAGATCACAAACTTTTTTAGGGCTGATTCCAGTATTTTTAAAACAGATATTATTCAACAGGGATTCAGTATATTTCCACCAGTACTTTGTTCCTGATCTCATGGAGAGGGCTTTGAAACATCGTGTACTGTAGACTGAACCCTTTATTTTACAGGTCTGTGATTTTGTAGATTTCGTGGGACAGTTTTTTGTGCATACAGCCTGAAAAATAAGGCTTTGATGTTTAAAATCTGCAATCTGCAACAATTTCGTGCGAAAATATCCTGTATTTTCAACCTAAATCTTAAATAAGGCTGCAATTAGAAAAGTGTCCAATCCACTTTAACTGACGCACTAAGGATTCGTTGAAAATTAAGGACAAAATTCAAATCCTGTGGAAGCTGGATTAACCAACTTTGGCTGAACCATCTCTGTGTCCCCGACAGCTGAAGAAATGTAGTTCACAGTCGTCTTGTTGGAAGATTTCGAGGAGATGAAGTCGTCAAAATTCAGACAGCTACCTCAACATGTGATGTTTCCCTTATGCAACTTTTAACACTTGGAGGTGTACAGCATGAGAAAAAAAAATCAAAGGTTTTATATATTTCAACTTTTCACACCTCAGCATGGGGTCTACTTTCAAAAGGTTGCTGTCCTTGAATAAACTCACCTCAAGTTAGAACCTTGTAACAGCTGAACTGGAAAAAAAAGTGAGCTCCTCCAATCAGAATAAGGTTTTGGATCAAACTTGTTGTATTGGAAACCTAAAACTATGTTTAATTTACTTGGAAGAATCACTCTCTTCTCCTAAACCAGATTTGAAGTTCTTCAGAAGAAAGAAGCAAGTTAAACACATTAATAGTCCTTCTGCGCAGCTGATACGCACAAAAGAAAAAAAAAACAGTTTGAACTGGACGAACAGGTAATTCATTTTTGTTGTAATTTTTCTTTCCTTGTAGTGGCTCTTTGAAGGCACATTGAACAGACCATGACGGAGCTAAACAAATCTTCTAATACTGTTGTTAAGGAGAAAGAAAGGCAGGGAGACCTGTTGTTTGTCTTGTTTTGATCCCTTGTTTCTCTCAAAGCAACCTCTTGCTTATTATAAAAAGGTTTGGCTTGGCACGCTCGGCGTTGTTTGCGTGTTAGTTCAAGGCCGGGCCACGTTCACGAGAACTAGATAAGAGGACAGTAAATATTATGGGTGCTTGGGTGAGATTTGGACGGTGAAAGAGAAAAGCAAGTCGGATACCTTATCAACCTCAGGTGAACTTGTGTGAGAACCCTGAAGCTAAGTTGAAGAGAAAGAGACGTTTTCCCATCATTCTCGTGCAAATACGACATGAGAAAGAAGGTGAGAGGCAGAGAGAGAAAGGAAACAAGAGTGGGGATGTAAAGTTTTCTCTCACAGCGAAAGAGGTGGAGATAAAAGCGGCTACAGACAGAAAGGCTGAAATAGTAGAAAGAAGACAAAGTGGTTCAAAGAAAGAAAGAAAGAGAATGTGTGATAAAAACGAGCTGTCAGCACAAGGCAGAACCTTAAACAGACAGACAGAGAGAAAACTTCCCCATTATTCACAGTGATAGCTGACAAGATGAAGCCACTTGTGTGAAATCGATGCCGTCGACTTAACGAGATGTTCTGAAAATGGCAAATCAGCAAGAAAGGGAACGGCTCGCTCACTTAAAAGCGTACTGTTCCCCCCCTCCGGGCCTTGACGCCGTTACGTAAGCGGCGGGATCGAATACAGGCAAAAGCTAAAAGCGATCTTTGTGGGAGGAACAGGGATGAACCTGGATTAGTGATGGTTTAGGGATATTTGTAATAAAGGGAATCTCAGCAGATTTCACTGCTCAAATATGTTTCTCATATGCCAGGGAACATTAACTGCTGTTTCTCATAACAAAAGGAGAAAACAAGCGGGAAGATGTTGTTTCAGTTTAAAATCTGTGTTCAGTCTCTTGTGACAGCAGCCGTCTGCCTGCCGACGTGTCCTAGAGCAAGGCACAGGATGCCTACCCACCTTTTTTCTGCTGTTTTCGACTGTCCTCCATGTTGAAGTAGATAAGGGAAAATGCTTTGTTTTTAGCCATGCTAGCAGGGCTGGAAATGTCGGTCGTACAGTCAGTCCACCACTGAAAGACTCAAATATCTATCAGATGGATTTCCATGAGATTTTGTAGACATTCATGGTCCTCAGAGGATGAAAACTACTGACTTTGGTGATCCCCTGACTTTTCCTCTCGTTCCACCATGAGGTTGACATTTATGGTTAACAACTAGCATTCCCATCAGCCTCAATTGTATTTGCGTTTAGTGCTAATTAGAAAATGTTAGCAGGTTAACATAGTAAACTAAGATGGTGAAAACGGTAAACATTACATCTGCTAAACATCAGTATGTTAGCATCGTCATTGCGAGCATGTTAGCATGCTGACGTAGTGCCTACTGTAAGTACAGCCTCACAGAGCTGCTGGCATGGCTGCAGACTTTTAAGGTGTGTTCAGACAGAACATGAAACAAATTTTTGACAGCTGGACCGTTTGTGTTTATTTGCCCCAAACAGCCAAAATACCAGCTGTGCGTTAGCTGTAAGCTAGGTAGCAACAGAGCGTTTCTGTGTGTTTGTGTTCAGTTCAGCTTCTACCTGAACTCAGAACTCACCAGAAACTCTGCTTCTTTTATGTTATTTCCCTCCAGTCTCTCTTCTTTTCCCTCTCGTCTCTGTACCTTTATGAAGCAGATCCATAAAGTCCAGAGATACAAGCAACTTTTTCACTGAAGTTGAAATATTTTCAACTCGCTCTGACCTGTATTCATGTCTATTTCGTGCCACCCGGATGAATTCATATCTATGTATGTAATCAAACTGCATCTAAAATTAGCTTTATGTTCTATCCGAACACACAGTTATTCTTGTTTAAGCAGAAAGGCAGCTTCTCAAATGTGCTGCCTTTATCTGTTTTATTTCAAATTAAATATCTTTTGGTTTAGGTGATGGGCATTTTTTTTTTTTTTTTTTTACAATTTTCTGACATTTTATAGACTAAACAATTAATCAAGAAAATAATCTTAAGATGAATGGATAACAAAAACAACTGACAGTCGTGGCCCTAGATGGAGGCTTTTAAAGCAAACTTATCATAATAAAGTCAGTTCTCAACCCTGTAAAGAGAAGGGGGGAAAAACAGAGAAGATATCATCTATCCTATGACGCACCCTTGAAACATGATGCGTTTCATTAGAAAAAAAAAATGCTGTAATGATGTTAGAATAATAATAAGAAGAATGTACTGAAATGTTTTTTGGGGGAAGCGAGATGAGCTGTGAAGTCATTTTTCTTCCTCTGCTGTGTTACCGCTTCTCTGCAGAACGAGTAAACATCCCAACGAAACCACACCGGAGTCCGCTCTTCCTCCTCCTGGAAGAAAACAGAAGGAAGTCATTGTGCAGGAATCTCATCTTCATTTCCTCATTTTTGATGATATCAGTGTTGGGTTTTATTTAGATTTGTTGGCGTCGGCGCGGAAAGTAAAACCTTCTGAACTCATGAAATTTCACATTAGGATATCTCTTTACAAGTGCACTTTTCTCCAGGCGAGCAAACACAAAGAGATGCAAAATATGTTGTAGTTCATGATAAGATAACACTTTATTTATCATATCTTATCTCAAATAAGTGTAACAAACAACATATTTTGCTTTGGGCATGTTCATGCTCACTCGCCTGAAATGAACTTAACAAACACTTAATTTTCAGAGAGATAAGGGATGATCTCATGTCTAAATAAGGAATAATCTGTGGAGATTTTGTGTGTGGCCAAGCTTTTCATTTTGCACTCACTATATATAGATTTTGGAAAAATATCAGGCAATGTTTGACAAAAACAATGATTCTGGTTATATAGGGCAAAGTCTTAAAGTAAGTGCCAACGTGAATATCAGACCATCATTTGCTAAATTTCACACCATCACTAAAAATACAGTGATATTTTTTCCCCAGACTGATATTTTCAGTACATTCAGCACCTTTTTCTATCAGCTGTTTATTAGGATGTGTGATGCAGTGAAGAGGAGGAGGAGGAGGAGGAGGAGGAGGAGAGGTGGCAGAGCAGAGGAGGACAGATAAGGCAGATTTATGATGGCAGCAGGTTCACTCCCATTGTAACTGATTAATAAAAGGGCACAGAGACACTGTATGTGTGAAGAATTATTGTAACATTTAGGTTAAAACATTGAATTTACTTAAGGTGGACTGAGAAAAGGGTCACAGAGAAAATTATAAATGTAAGAGAGAAGTAAATGGCACAAAAAGGGAAAAAAAAACAAGTAGGAGACTATAAACGAAGTCAGACAAATATAATGGACTGAGAGAAAGATGGAGAGATGAGGAGGTGAAGAGCTTTTGGGATATGAAAGGAGAAGACAGGAGGAGAGCAGATAAGGACAAGGATGGCCTCCGGTGCTCTCTACTATCTGTTCCTGCCAAATGGACGTGACTTATGCTTGTGTGTGTGCGTGTAGTAGTAGTCAGGTTTAGTTTATGGTTGATGGCAACCTGTTTTCTGTTTGTTGTGCGTGCTTAGGTTGAATAAAGCATTGAATGATTTTTCCTCCCATCATCTTATTTGACGTGGCGTGGCTCGTAGGGATCAGCTCCTCTCGGCCTTTAATGTGTGCTTTCTAATGTGCTTTTTGATGTGGCTGCCTACACGTACATTAGTGCAACAGAAAGTGCTTTCCTAAGAGAATAGTAATTATATTTTGTGTAAAGTTGAGCTAGCCATGCTGTTTGTCTAATTTTGAGAGCGATATTAGAAAATATAAATGTCATGACTGGCCCCAAAGAGTACAAATGATCTATTAACGCGACTTTTAAACAGTGACAGCTGTTAGTAGCAGTTGTTAGCTGAGTTGAAGCTGCACCCCTTTAAGAGCAGTGTGTGGGTGTCTGTGTGACCTTGGGTAACCTCTGCAGCTGTTGGTGACTCCATGCATTAGAAACTGGCTTCGGCAATACATGAAACAGCTGCGAGAGTGTGTGTGTCACATGTGGTTAACTAGACAGATGTGTTGACTAGATACAGAGCGGGAAGACAGTAAGGGAGGAATCCTCACGTCTCCTCTCCTCATTGTATATTCTCCCTGTTCCTCTCTTTCACTCTTTCACCCTCTCAATCTCATTCCCTGTGCTGCACACTTCGCTTTCAATTTCTCTCTTTCTGCCTGAACCACCCAGCCTCCCTTTTCTTCATTTATTCATTTCTCTGGCTTGTCAGTCCACCTTTCTCTTTTCCTTCTTTCTCTTTCCACCTTTCCGAAATCTCCCTCTATCTTTCTCCCTCCCACGCTTCCTTCCTCCCGCGCTATACGGCCAAACGTATGCAGACAGCTAAATATTACATCTATATGTGATCGCTTAACATCTCATGCCAAAGCTGTGGTGGTTTTGTTGCAGTTGGTGGTCCAGTTCATCCTAAAGGTTCCATGAAATGATAAGGGTTGGGGGGGTCGATCCCCATGCTCCTCCTGGCCGCACATTGAAGTGTCTTTGGGCACGATACTGAACCCCAAATTGCTCCCGATGGCCAGGCCAGCATCTTGCACGGTAGCTTGCGGCCATTGGTGTGTGAGTGTGTGTGTGTGAATGGGTGAATGAGTGACAAAAGTGTTATATAAATGCAGCTGTTTACCATTTACCTGCAATATTCTGCTATACGGATGATCAAATACTGGAATAGTTGTCTGATTTTGATGTGTTTATGTTAGCTACCTTTGTCTCAAAAGCCTGTAAAGGAGGAAAAATGTATTATTTTATTAGTATTTACCTTGATTACATAGTGAATGATTTTGTCAGTGGTTTGTATGTTTTGTTGTAGACAGCAAAGGTTTGTAATCTAATTTGTGAAAACTATTTGAATTTTTTGTGGTACTGTCTGAAAAAGTGTGTGTAGCATTCTGGATCTGGCTCACATGAACATTGATTTATTCATTCATGTCCTTAATTGAAACTGAGGCTTCTAGCTCAGCCCCTCAAAAGTACATGTCCACATACTTTTGGCCATACAGTGTACCACCTCTGTTTTCCAGTCACATAGCTGATAGTGAGCCAATTTCTCTCCATCCCATACCCCTCCCCTTTTTTCCTATTTCTCGCTCTACCTCCTTCACTCCATCCCTCGATCTCCCTCTCTCATGGTCTCTGGCTCCTGATTGGCTCCTTCCCGCCTGGCTCTTTATGAATTGAACAGCAGCGGCTAGATGTGACTGGCCGAGAGCTAATCAACACAACGAATGTTCTCTCTCTCTCTCTCTCCATCTCTCTCTCTCTCTCTCACACACACATGCTCACCGGCAACAGCCAAACCTTTCACTGAAAATGTGTAGAGGTGCTCATACACACTCTTTTCCTCCCTCGCTCTCTCACACACACTGACGCACACACACACGCGACACACAGCCTGCTTTGTCAACAGCTCACGTAGTGCGCCGCACTCAGGCGAGCTCTCTCTCTCACTCACACACACACACACACTCTCTCTTCTTCTGTCACTCTCTCTTGTTCACCCTCACCCGCAATCACATGCCGAGCTTCACACACACACGCACACACATGCAGTCACACACTCCGGGATGCAGGCGGCTTCAGTGATACTGTGACGCTTCCTCCGTCTCTCTCTCACACACACACACACCTCTCGGTTGTTGCTCTTCTTGCACACTCGCATGCTTTAACACACACATATACCTCGTCGTCAGTCAGTCAGTCAGTCAGTCAGTCAGTCAGTCAGTGTGTGTCTGTGTTGGTGGAATGAGGCGGTGATGTTTTGGGACAGGAAGAATAATATGGGCAATTCCCAACGGCGGCCCAAAGGAAGGCACAGACCCAAATCGGCAACAGGTACTTTATTTTTCTATCTATTCCATCCATGTCAGTGCTTTCATGCCTCCATCCGCTCATTCATGCACTCATTTGTTTGTAGATCTGGCCATCATTCGCACACATGCACATGTTAGCCGGCAAGTCTCCATTTATTCACCCGTCTCATCTATCTGTCAAATTATCTGTCTGGTATTGGTTTTCCACCCATTCGTCTTTTGATTTCTCCATCCTACCATCAAAAATGTGTGAGAGTCAACGTGTATCACGTCCAAAGGTCTTTTCACCCATCCATCCACACTACACACACATGCTGGCAAGCCTCCTCCTTACTTCCATATATCTATCTGTTGATCTGTCTGTCTAACGTTGGTCTTCCGAAGCTTCTCTGCATCCATTTATCTCCAAATTTCTCCATCCGTCCATCCATTATGTCTCTCATTCAGGTGTCTCACGTCCATGCATCACTCGTTTCACCCATTCATTCTTTTCTTCCTTGGCAAGCCTCTATACATTCACAGATACATCCTTTTATCTAACTGTTGATCTTACTTGTTCATTCTTCTGTCCATTTATCTCCCAGTTTTTCCATCTCTTCATCCAAAATGCCCCATATTCACATCCCTCTTTTTTTACCAGCCATCCATCCATCCATCCATCTTTTCCTCCAGTCATCCTTTCCTTCATGTTGGTTGCCATGATTGAATGAACTGGGTCAATTGGTCTTTTGCCTCTTGGCGTGTGAGAGAGAGACTGTATGTGTGTGTGTGTATGTGTGTGTGTGTCCAGTACAGTTTTTGCTGCTCTGGAAGTGTGTATGTGTGCAAATATTAAGGTTTTATGTTTCTCACTGCAGTCTTGCACGTGTGTGTATTTGTAAGTTTGTGTGTGTGTGTGCGTGCACTGCTTCGTCCTGCACGGCTGGATGGGATTACTAGTGGGGCTCTTTAATTATCTCTGTGGGCGAGCGAGCGAGGTAGAGATGGTGTGCGAGAGAGGGAGCGAGAGAGAGAGAGAGAGAGAAGAAGGGAAACGAGAGAGAAGCAGAGATGACAGCCCTTGTAAATCTGCCCTCTCACTCGCTTCCTCGTCGGACGATGAAGGAGGAGAAGAGGGAGAGGAGGAGGAAGGAGAGGGGGCAGAGGGAGGTGAGGAAGGGGATGAAGCAGAAAGAGAGAAGAGGAGGGAGAAAGGAAGAGAGAAAATAAGAGGAGGATGAATAAATGGGCGATTTCTGGGGAGCTGGAGATGAACGACAGGCGTGATGATGAAGGACTGGAGGGGTGGGGGTGGTTTGAGAGGGGGTGAGAGGAAGAGGGCGATGTTGCATAAAAAAAAAAAAAAAACGCACATGCGATGTGTTTATGTCATGCTGCAGAGCTGCACAGTGCACACAATGCCAGCCCAGAGTAAACACACCCATATGCTCATTCTCTGTCTCTGTCCACACACACTAAGTGCATATCCCCAGGATAGACACAGTGTGTCTGCAAATGTGTGTGTTTGTGTGTGTGCGTGCAGTGCAGTGCAGTACGTATGTATGTAAGCTTTAACACAAACCGACAGACAACCCTCCTGCTCGCACCTGTGGTGGTGCAATAATCAGCACAAGACGCTTCCTGATACGTTTGACCTTGACTTTAATCAGCAACCGACACATCTTTATCGCCTTCAGACAACAGTGGCGGTCACATTACTGTCACCAGGCGCTGCGTTATATACCAGAGCGTGTGATTTACTGTGATTACAGGTGTGATGATGATACGGTCAGGGACAAGAGGTGTAATTGATGCTTAATGGGTAGAAGGAGGCAGTGCGAGGAGACCGTCCTCGCCTGAAAAACGACAGCTTTGGTCATTTAGTGAAACGCTTAAAACCACCTGTGTTTACGTTTTTCTGCCAAATCACCTGCAGGATGACTGCAGTCCTTCCCGAACCTTAACTACGTATAATAAAGAATGTGTTATGTAGTTGAAAGCTCGGGAATAAGCTAGTAAGTGCGCCTTGAGTTGGGATTGTTTTGTCAAACTGCTATTTCCAAGTTACGAAGGCGTAACTTTTAAGCCGACAAGACGTCCTAAAGGTGCTTTGGATGAGCTCACATGTCAAATGAGCCATCTCCATGACAACTGAGCAAACTCAAGACCATGTGATATGGGTGAAAGCTCTGGAAAAAGCCTGAGTTGGGATTGTTTTGTCAAACAAGCACAGTAGTAGTAGTACTACGATCTAGTATAGTAAGTATTTCAGATCAGAAAACAGCAGTAAGACGAGGAAACATCTGTTTTAAATCTGTGAATTCCTTTACATACATACATATATATACATATACATATGTTTAGTCACCGTTGTTGGTGCCTGCGTCCTCGTTGCTGTGGTGACATCACTCGTCAGCACGTTGGTTTTGTGGCTTCTTCCTTTGATTTTCTGTTGGAATTGAATGTTTAATTTCATCTTTCTTCCTTTTTTCTTCTTCTGGTTATTTTCTTTTGATGTTTTATTCTGTTTATCCCGAGCAAATTGAAAACATGAAATACATCTCTTCTTACAAAAAAGATTTTTTCATGTCAAAGACCTACTGAGTAAATATACAAAAGGTTCAGGTGCTCCAAGAGGAGATTTATACTTTTTTTTCTACTTTCTTTCTTTCCCTCTAATCATCTGATCATTCAGGTGACCTCCCCTACATCACTTTGTATTTTTCATTCTTTCTTTTGTTCTTTCTTCTTTCTTTCTGTTGTTCTTTCTCTCTTTTGTTTGTTTTTTCCTGCTGTCGGTCTTTCTTTCATTCGTCTGTCTGATCTTGTTATTCCTCATACCTTCTCTCCGTTCTCTCCACCCTACACGCACATTTTATTTCCGTGTCTAATGTCAGGATAACACTGCACAGTATCAGCCTAGAAATGGATTGATCTAACAGATGTGGGGCGTCAGAGATGAAAAATAAAAGATAGACAATCTGATGTTTTCTCTCATGCGTTTTGTCTTATGCAGTGTTTCACAGCAGCAGACAAATTCTGCTTCTAGGACACCTCACAGGGGGAGAAAGACTCATCATTTAAAACATTTCTTGACTTAACTCGCCTACAGTAGTTTGACACCATCTGCGCCATGTTTGTTGGCATTCCTGATCCCTGAAGTGTGTCTCTGTACGTAATGCAGGTTGTGAGAGAGTGCGAGATATGATTGGTCCAGCGTGTAATCTGACACCACGATGACCTAATCTGAAAAAGTGACCATCTTGAAAGACGAGAGTTTGTTGTCTGATCCTGACATTTCTCTTTCTCTTTTCTTCATATCCTCACTTCATAGTTCATCTTTTTTTTCTTTTCCTTTCCATCATTTCCATCATTTCTCCTGCTCTGCTTTTCAGTTTTTTTTTCTTCTCTTACCCCCTCTCACCTTCTGTTTCAACTTTTTTCTGTCTTTTGTCACATGCATTTGGCTGTTTCCAGGGCGCTCACACTTTTGCAAATTAAACACACACCCCAAAAATACACACAGTAACTGTAGGTTTTCTATATGATGCATCTTTCTGTGCTTGTGCTGCTATGCAACCGTTGCCATAGTGATCACCTGATAACACTCTTCCTTTGTTCTAGTTTCTGTGTTCAAAAATACAAAAAAATATTATTTTTTTCTCTACTTTACTTCTACATTTGTTCTTTTTTCATTCACTTGCTCATGCATGACCGACCCACACACACACACACAACAAACGTGTTCATTCATATATTTTCAGATCGATGATGTCATTTTCAGCACAGCAGCACCCTGCAGCAAGAGAGAGACATAGGAAGAGATAGAAGGAAAGAGAAGGGGTGTGCGTTGAGATAATTGGACGGAGGCGAAGAGGAGGGTTTAGAGAAAGCGATTGAGAGATCTGAGGCAAGATACGAGATGGGAAAAAGTGTAGAGAGAGATGAGGGATGCGGGACGATAACGAGCGGGGAAGAGCAGGTGTGAAGAGAGAGAGAGAGAGAATGCAGAGTATCAGAGAGAGAGAGATGCTGAAAAACAGACAAAGAAAGCAGAAGAGGAGAGAAGAAGAAGAAGTAGAGGAGGAGGAAAAGGGTGAGACAGGAAACAGCGCCTGGGAGTGTGTGGCCCATGGCTGCTGTTACCATGGCAACCGTACAGGTGTTAAAGCAGGTCAATTGAATGCTGGTCGGCACGCTGCCAGTGACCAACAGCCACGTGTGTGAGTGTGTGTGTGTGTCTGCGGGTGCATCCACTGGTTTGTTCATTCATTAACAACAGAGTGTGTGTGTGTGTGTGTGTGTGTGTCGCCTACTGATCTGCATGTGCGTTAATTGCTGACCAGGTCTGACGTGTGAAGGGTGTGTCTCGAGTGAAAACTGTGTGAGTGCGTGATTGATGACGTAAAGTGACCACAGCAGCAGGAGTAGGAGCAGCAGCAGGAGTAGGAGCAGCAGCAGCAGGAGTAGGAGCAGCAGCAGGAGTAGGAGCAGCAGCAGGAGTAGGAGCAGGAGTTGCAATCCAGCGTGTTTCAAACTGAAAATGTCATGAAATTGCCAACAAGACACTGGAGAGAGATTCTGTCCTTTATGAGTGAAAGTAATGCTTATGTACTGTAGAGACAATACACACGCTGGACTCAACTACCAGCAGCAATCTCACATAATTATTATTGCCTTACCAGTTAGATGAACCTTGCCTTTTCTGAATGATGTCCAGATTAATGTGGCTGGTAAACTCTGAAAGTCTGTCCCAGCTGAATTTTATCAGCAGTCCAAACAGTTATAATCCAGAACTGAACTTTGTACAGTTGTTAAGCTCTTTAAGAGTTGTGGAGGCAGGTTGGAGGTTTTTATCTGTTGTCACAATGAGGTCATGTTTCCGTAATGCAACGGCCTTCCCCGAATCATTTGAAGTCATCATTAGATTTGAAGAAGTTCCCCTTTTGCAAGTTTTTGCTTTATTTCATCCATTACTGACTGCTAGCTGGCCGGGTTAATGCTAATGCGTTGGCTACACTCGCTTCCAAGTTTCCAACCTGCAGCACATCGATGCAGACGATTGGCAGAGAGTCAGTGACAAAAGGAGAAATAATTTTCTTATTAAATTACATTTGAGTCCCCCTTTAAGAAGTCTTGATTGCAACTCTTCTTATCTCCTATAAAATGCATATTTTATTGTATTAAGAGCTGTTATTAGCTGTTATCCTTCTTGCTCATCAAAGTTAATGGTGTGTTGCTACAATAGAAGAGAGAACAATTAAGAGCAGATGCCTTAAAATTGAAGTTTTGATGACTTCAACTTGAGTAGTGAACTACGCAGCATGCTTGGCATTCAAATGGACTAAACTGTGAGAAATCTTTTGCTACAAAAATTAATTTCACCTTGTTGCCCTTTAAAAAATACTGATTTTTTTCTCTTTATTTGGCATTTTAACATCATGTTTAATAAAAAGAAAAGAGTGAACAACAGAAAACTGAGAGAAATGTGAAAAACTCTGTAATAGCATGTTAACATTTATATTATCAAAGTTTCTCAGCTGCTCCTTGAGGCTATTAAAAGCCAGGACTTACTGTGAAGATTATGACCAGAATGGATTTGCTTTAAACATTTACTAACAGCAGTAACAACTGCTCTAAACCTTCATAAACTATTATTTCAAAGTGTCTGTAACATAGAGGTTACAAGTTCAATGCTGCCAGCAGTCTTCTTGTTTGAATCCATGAATTCAAACTTTTCTGTATAATGACGCTGAACCAGTACTGGCTCATTCAGTGGGAAAGCTGTTTGGAGATGAACTTGTGTGTATGTGTGTGTGTGTGTGTGAAAAAAGAGGAAAATCAATCGTCACGAGGCACAGTAAAGCTCTAGGGGGTTACAAATTGGCTAAACATCAATAACTGCAAACAAATGTTGGCTAATTTCCAGAAAATACCTTCAAAACTCTAATCCATAGTCGCCCATTTCCTCTCTTTGTTTTAGCTTCCACAGCTCAGAGTAGCTGGATTTGTAATTATATTACTGTAACCTTAAAATATGTATTATTACTTTCTTTTAGTTGCATAGCAACACTCTCTGCCTGCAGTGAAGCATCTACTGTGTTTCTCTGGTGTCTCAAAGGTCTCAGAAATGCATGTGACCAGGTGAGACATTTTTAATCTTAATTCATCCCAGGAAGACTTGCTGCACAGCCGCTCTTCTCCTCCCGGACTGTTAAATCCGGTTTCATAGGAGCCTCTTAGTGCAGCCGCAGTCTTAATGGTGAGTGAGCAGCTTCTCTGCCGCTGTCAGGAGTTTAGTGCTTTGCTGAGAGGAACCTCAGCTGTTGTATTTAAAAGTGGAGAGAGCATTAATCATTCTCTCTCTCTGTGGTGGAGATCTGCGAACTCAGCGCCCTCACACTCTCAGGCCGGCTTCTAAAACACTTAGGCTGCCGTGACTTTCAGATATCAGGTATTAATAACATCTGTCATTGACTTTCTTGCCTTAATTCTTCCTTTGTCTGCTCTTTCGTCTGCAGAGGACTGGAAATTTTGTTGTGTAGGCTCTTTCTGTTGTGTCTTGATTGCTTGCAGAGATGCTCACTAATCTTATTGATTTCAGTAATGTTCTTCCAACTTTAATTACATTGAAAATTTGGGTGTGTATCTGTGTCTGTAATATTATCCAGCTCTTTGTTTTTCTTTCAGTAATTTCAAAATGTTCATTTTCTTCCAAATTTGAAAACTACAAAACACTTTTCTGATGTCACGGTTGAAAGCTCTTTCATATTTGGGATGATTATGTTTTAAAATTGAAAGTCTATCAACCGTAGCACGCCCTGTACACAAAGCTGCACACACACACACACACACACACATGCACACACTCCCATACAGTATACACACATAAACACACAATGTGCGAGTGCTGTTGGTCACTTGTCACCTCCAGCTTTTTCAGGAAGTAACTGTTGAGGAGAGGAAGGAAAGGAGTCAGGCTGCACCGACAATATACAGTACATGACGGAGGAGAGGAAAGGGAGCAGAAAAATTTGGATGTATTGTAGATACTTTTATATTGGTTGCATTTAATATTTCAATACTGTGTTGCTGAACAGGATCACAGTGGTGCAGAGTCCCCCAACAGGTACCAATGGCAGCATTTCTTCTGGACAACTCATCATTGATCCATATTTGTGGAGGAAGCTCAAGCTCCGACAGTAGCTACAGACACTGAATGTGATAGATAGATAGATAGATAGATAGATAGATAGATACCACAGATGTTTAGGAATAGCTTCACAAAGCAAATTAAATGTCAACCTTATTACAACTGTTGCTCTACTTGTAAACAAATGACGCACAAGAATGAATCACACCCAGTATCATAGAAAAAAATGTTTTAGGACCAAATCCACCTAAATACTGCAAAGTAAAAGGTTATTCCTGGTCATGGAAACACACTAGTTTGACCTAAACATGTAAGATGGTTTTCAAACTAATATAATATACTGTATGCTGCAGCATACATGGAATGAATTAAGTCCTACGTGGACGCAGGACTCTGGCACCAGAGACTGAGGTTTACAGTTGTGTGTGCACTCAGGTTTAGGCAACAAAAAGTTACGGTTAGTGAGAGATCGTGGTTTCAGTCAAATGTTAATAAACAGGTTGTGCTTCAAGTGATGGTGGGTTTTTTTCTGTATCAAACCAAGACCATGATCTTTCCGTAAACTTAACCAATGCTGCCAGTGTCTAAACATAACCATAAAAAGTTTAATATTGCTGTAGTTACTACTAGCAGAGATCAGATATTTTGGTGGAAACAACTATGAACTATGTTGAACGTTTCACTCTGACATTCAAAAATGACATTTTTGCAACTTGCCCAATATGTTAATTAACAACATTTTCTCATTAATGTGTAATTTAGACAGAAATTACGTACCAGCAGGTCAAAATGTGATGTTAATTTGTTGGTTATTAGCAAATACCTGCAAATGTCATTCCCATCAGCGGCAGCTGTAATTTAGGTTTAGTATTAATTATTATGAACACAGTATCTGCTGAACACCAGGATGTAAACACTGTCATTGTTAGCACGCTGAGTTTTTCACTTCAACACAACAAAACAGCATATAACAGGGGTTCAGATCCAGCTGTGTAACTCCTTTGCATCATTCACTGAGTTGACAGCTCACATTTGTTCAAATTGACATATATAAATGAATTCACGCTGCTTTTGTTGAACCAATGTGGCAATTTTTCCATCTTGTTGGACAATAAAGTTATACTTACAGCACACAAACATGAGAAAAGCTTCAATGGCTTCATATTGTTTCATCAGCATCTGATTAGCATGTCCTCCGCCGGCACAATCAAATACAGTAAATTAACAATTAATGGACTAAATAACATTTTCTCATTATGTTGACTGAAAACTGATTATAGGCAAGTATTTTTAACATCTGTTGGCAAGGTTTGCACATGGCAACTACAGTATGGTTAAGGTTAGGGAAGAATAATGAAGTTTTAAAAAAAGGCAATTAGATTATCAAGGGACATGAACTAAGATGCTACATACTGTAAAGGACAAAACACTGCCTGCATTGGCGCTGAACACTGGCATTGGACATAAATCGTGCACTGCAGAATCATCCAATATGAAAGTAATTAGTAGAGCTAGTGATCTACTGCCAACACATGAATAATTTTACTGTTTTTCACTCTCATCACTTAGCGGGTACATTTACCACCTGGCCGATCTCTTAAAAACTTTGCAAATTCCTTAAAGGTGAGACCTGGAGAGGAGAGAAGGGAAGGAGGAGGAAGGAAGGAAGGAAGGAAGAGAGAAAAAAAAACACCCAACATCAGTTTCCTCCCTTTCTCTCCTCTCACACCATGTGAGAAAAATACAATCTCCCTGCACAGTCTCCCTCTTTTTCTTTCTTTCTCCCCCCCTCTCCCTTTATATCTTTCCCCCTTCTCTCATTCTTGCACGCTGACACGCTCACAGCCACAGCCTCTGACTGAATGAGTCACTGGGTTTACCTCAGTCGGCAGCTGGCCTCTCCTCCTCTCCTCCTCCTCCTCCTCCTCCTCTTTCCCCTCTCCACTTTTCTATTACATGTGTGTGACAGTTTATGCGCCGGTGAGAGTTCAGGAATACAGACATGGAATTTTTCTGGGCCAGAACAGGTAAGAGACACTGGAAATATTTCATTTCTGGGAGTTTGGAAATGAGGGGATCACGTGGAAGAGAATGAGGGGTTGAGAGAAGTTCGGAGCAGGGAGCAGAGTGGTACTGAAACGAGGAGGACAAGTTCTTCCCACGATAAGAACAACTCAGGAATTTTACACTTGACATTAGTGAGGGTAACATGACCATATTAGCCGTGTAGCATGTGTTTATGTTTGCATTGTGTCTGTGTGCTAACATGCAGCGCTTTTTTTTTTGAGGCTGTGGCTTCTGGCATTTTGAGGCAAATTTGGTGCCAAAACTTTGTCAAAACTTTGTTTTTGAGCATCACACCTTGCAGGAGCGTTACACAGTAGCTGCTGTGTGTGAATGTGTGTGTGAGTTTGAGGTCTGGCGTGCAACTTTTCACAGTTTTGCAGAGGCAGGAGCATCATATTACCTGGTGGTGCTTGTTGTTTGAGAAGGAAAACAGCTGAATACTATATTAGATCACTTTAAAAAGATAAATCTACCCCCTTTGTTTCCCCTTAAGCCTAAGGTTGGAAAAATAATGTTATTCTACACTGTCTGACAGGATCTTGCATGTATTTTGTATCAACTTGTTCCTAAATTGAAGGAAAATATGGATGTGCTGCATCATTCAGGAACTGCATCAAATGGAAATACAATCAATATCTTGTGCATCATTTTACACACATTTGTCCAAGTTTCTGCCTGACACATTTGGAAACTTTGGAATCTCCACTCTGCTTGATTGCAGACTTACATAAGAGAAACAGACTAGTGTGTGTGTCCGTGTGTGTGCTCGTGTGTTCGTGTGTCATCACCTCTGAAAGGCTCTTTGTGTGTCCACAAGCCCAAATTTTACACTTTGTCCGACTTTTTCACCCTGAAAAAAAGTCTTTGCACGTGTCTGTTAAGGAGCCACAAGGTCAGCTGAGGTCATCTGTGTGTGTGTTGCTTCATAACCACACACGCGCGCACGCACATTGGTTTGACTGTGTTGCTGAGCGTGCATTTTGGCTCTTGGCTTGGTCACAGTGTGGTTTAGTACTTGGCTACAATGGTTTCCAATAGAGCAATTATTGTAATATCCAACACACACACACACACACACACACACAGCTGAGGCTTTGCTTTCCACAGTTTTACACTCTAGTATGGAAAAATGATGCAAGGCATGAACACACACAGTCACATGCTAGTAGCACACATACATACAGTATTTCACATGCTTATACATCATGCTCAGTAGCATGATAGCACACACACACATACATATGCTTCTCTCATTATCTCATTCTCTCGTCTCTCTCTTTGTCTCTCTCCCTCCGCCGCCCAATTTAATGTGAAAATGAAAGGGAATGAAATCAAGTCTCATTGAATTTTTATGCAGATGGGTTGCTAAATGCGGCGCCTCGATTGTCAGATCGGCCCAGGCTGCGACACGTGATGGATAGAGTGATGGGAGAGCCCGTGGAGTGAGACGAGGGGTGGGGAATGAAAAGAGGTGAGGAAGAGGAAGAGGGAAAGGGTTTGGTGGGAAGGAGAGAGGAGTGAAAATCTGTTTGTAATGATGTTGCTTTAAAGCTGGGGTAGGTAGTGTTCTGTCCTGAGCCCCTCCCAGCAGACGAGCACGGGCATATGCACGCGCCTCATACGTGCACGCAACACAACAGTGTTTACTACACACACACAACTTCCTCTCAAGGCACAACAGCCTTCGATAAACAGTAAACGGTAAACAGGACCACCTCTCACCTGTTTGAAGTCTGGGAGTGTCCCATCTCCCTGCTTGCAATTCGAGTGATATCGTGTTTCACTTCTTGGAGTTCACTTCCATTCAAAGTCTCTCGCTCCGGCGTTGCTGATAAGATCGTCGCACGTTGCTTTTCGTGCTGCTTTCTGTTGATATTCCCGTCTTTTTCTTCTCTCCTTCTGCAATTCATGCAGTCCCGTCACTTCCCATCTCTTGGTATCCCGCTGCTCGCCTGGCCTCCAGTGCGTGCAGGTAGGCAGGTAGTTTACAGGCAGGTAGCCCGTCCGACGAATGAAATGATTGGACGGACTCATTACAGGCCTGCACCAGCCACATATACTGGATTTTTTTTTTTTTATTGTCACAGCATTTGATTTATTGATTGCTTATTTATGATCAGTTATACTTTGTGGCTATAATGTCAGAGTTTTAATCACTGTACATCATGCAGCAGCCATCTTATCTTTGTTTTGTATCTGTATACAGACTTCGTAGGAGAGTGACATAAAGAAACAAGGATAACTTTTCTTACTATATATACATTTTTTATGCATTTATAAATTTATAAATTCACAAGTACATTTCATACTTGAGAGACCCGAGCTGCTTTGGCAAAAACAGTCAAGAAAAGAGTATGTCAGCAGTGAGTGAGATGCTTATCAAATAGATGTCCAACACATGAGATCTAAAAAAGTCATTTTTGAAAAATGCATACTGTATTAATAAAGAAACTTATGCATTTTTTCTCTGTTAATATAAGTGACATTTCCATTCTTCAAGAAGCTTTTTGGTGTATTTGTTGTTTATATAATTTGGATCACCACCAAAGAAACAACAACTCACATTGAGAGCATATCAGAACAGCATGTAACCTGAAATTCAGTTATAGAAATACATGTTAAAACGGTTTTGAATAGCTTCCAAAATACATTTCTATATTTGTAATAGATTGAAAATATGTGCGTAAAGCTCGTACACGCAGGTGTTTTCACTCATGTTGCCTGCTTGATTGACAGCTCCCTCACCATCCTTTTCGTGACAAAATATGGGACAAAAAACAGTTATCAGCTTTTTAAAAAAATGTTATCTTTTTTTTTAATTTACACTGTTATCAGTGTTATTAGATTTTAGTGATGTTATTATCAGCAGCTCCACCCAACTTCAACCTGACTCGAGGTCTAATCAGTGACTGAAAACACGAGTGTGGCTGTGCATCATTAAATAATATTGTAGTGAAACGTGTGCTGATGTGAAAGCAGTTTAACCTCGAGATTTATTCTTTCATTCCGTCATGTTTGCGTTACTTTCATCTTTTGAGGCTGGCAGCAGCACCAAGGTTGTATTTTGTGAATGCTGCTTCTACAAGTTTTGTGTGTAGAGGTCACAGACATTTGTTAGACATTTTACCCAACTGTGAATAGAAGCGTGGGGGGAAAAAATCTACAATGCTGCTTTTGTTTTAGTTTGAACAAACTACAGCAACGTTTCTCCACTGCAGAACAAAGCAAAGAAGATGGAGAGTGGAGTTAGAGGACAAGTCAGAGAGGAGGACAAAGCCTTAGTTTAAGGTTAGAGAAGAAACAATAGAAAGAAAGAGCAGGTGATTTGTTCGGAGATAACAAGGTGGACGGTGGGCAGGTGCAATAAATTTCGGTAGAAAGTCCGAACAGCGGCAGATCTGTCCTCTCTTTCTCCTTCAAACCAACGCATGAGCCTGATATTTATACATTCCTGGTGATTTGCCTGTAATGTTTACATACTGGACTGTGTGTAAGCTGAACTGTGTGCTGGTGAATTTAAATTAAATGAGTGTGTAAATGATGGCTTTGACCTGTGTGTGACTTCCCCTCGAGTATTCTGGCTCCATATATAAGCTGCTGTGCATGCATGTGTGAGAGCAAATGTGTGTATGTGTTTTTTTGGGTTTTTTTTCTTGCTCACATCAACCACATCATTCATTTTGTCATTAATAAACCCTGTAGATAGATATGAAGACACAGTGCACAGAAAATTAAAGGAGTAGTTTGACATTTTGGGAATTACGCTTATTCGCTTTCAGAAAATCTGCACTTAGTATGAAGCTAGAACCAGGAGGTGTTTAGCTTAGCTTAGCATAAAGACTGGAACCAGAGAGCCAGGCTACCTGTTCCCTCTACGTCCAGTTTTTAAGCTAAGCTAGGCTAAACAACTCATTGCTATAGCTCTGTACTTAAAGGGGAATTCCAGTTTATTTCAGCCTGATAAATGTGGCCATGTGTCTCTTTGGGTCATGCTAATTTGCCCCTGATGTGCAGTTAGCCATAATAGCTGCTAAAGGTGGCTAGTTTTTGTGTCAGTCTGACTCGAAGACAAACATTTGAAAGGATTCATGTACAAATCATGCTTATTTGGAAAGATGTAGGAGGCTAGCACAGCCACATTTATGGGAAATATATCAGGTTGAAATAAACCAGAATTTCCCTTTAACACACAGACATGAGAGTGATATCAATCTTCTCATGTAACTCTCAGACTGTTGCTTAATTTCTTTGATATAAATTGTATGAATGTGCTAATTGTTTACTTCCATAAGAGTAAAGAAGGCTGTAACTGAAATGATTAATTGATTAATAGAAAATTCACCAACAACAAGATTAATAATTGATTAATCATTGAAGCAAATACTCTCTGGTTACAGCTTCTCTAGATTATCTCTATATATTATATCTTAAAATGTATTTTAGATTTATCATTGTATATATTGTATTTGTTGTTTAAAGGACAAATCAGTGACTTTTTAATGTAAATAAATGTCTGTTTTGCTATAAATCAGTAAATCAACTCATAGCTTGATGGACCATTTGCTGTTCTGCATACTTGATGTGTAGGATCTCTTTCTTTAGAAAAATCTTCTGCCAAACAAGACGTGATGCATATTTAATAGTTTCAGGTTGTTTCACATTTATGTCATGTTAACTAAGTCAAATTTATTCCTGAAGCGGCTTTAACGAAATTGTTCTGTTGCAGGTTGAGCGTTGTGTTTTGTCTGTGCTGTTTGCGTTTATTAGAGCTGTCTGTCTAGTGAACAGGATGGGAACAGGAAATAGATAGAGTGCTGTTTCCTTTCAGATTCTCCTCTGAGACAATGGCTCCTGGAAGTAATCTTACCAAGACAGCACAGTCCCTTAGGGCCAGCGTTCGTGTGTGTGTGCGTTGGCCGATGATGTCATGGGAGGTGGTCTGTGCAACATCAACCGACCGAGAAGTCCAGGCACATACATACACTGACACAGTGTGGGAATAAGCCTGAATGAGAAGAAAACACGTTCTTTACGAACAGTGTGGTGGATGTGAGCGCAGTGGGAGCTGGTATCGGTCACCGTGTGCCGCTGGGGTTTGTAGTTTCTTGTCAGACAAGGTTAACTTTGTCAAAGCAGCCTCAAACTACAGGAAGCGGTGCCAAAACAACTCTGAGGGCCTGGCAGCTGGTGATAAGATGCCTCTGGGGATTGTAGTCCGTTCTGACAGATGAGGCCAACTGTCAAAGTCAGCCAGACAGGAAGTGCAGCCATTCAATGCTCTCGATCTGTAGCTCCAGTAGAAACAATATAATAATTTATTTGGCAACTACGGTAAAGTTTGACTGCAAATCTTGACTCGTGACATCAGTGTATGGCATATTGAGGATTAGTTTTGCAGTGGAACGGGCTGTAACCACAACACTGACATATTGTCACCATATAAAGTTAATATGTTGAACATGTATGCAAACAAGCTGCCTATTAAGCATTTATTTGGAGTCGTGTGTCTATGTATAAAATATACATACTCCACCAACTCCTGAAGGAAATATCTGACTCTAAATTCTCCTCCATCGGCTAGAAGCTGGTTTGGTGCTGGGAAAATGGTGTAAACTGGACTGGACTGATGAGAGTAGTAAGAGTGAACAGAAACAGTAATGCTGCAGGCTGTAAAACTAAAACAATGAGCTAAAAAGATGCTTAAATGCTCCGTAGAGCTGAGGGAAAGTGCAGATTTGGTGAATATTCTCTGTGGGTTCACCGCTACGAGCAACCTCTCCACATAACACAGTGATTTGATCCATTGTCAACATAAAAAATAATGATTATGATTATCAGGAACATCCTGATTGCTCTGTTATGTAACATGTGGCTTTGCTTTCTCTTATGTCGGCTGTCTCATAAAGGCCAACAAAAATATTAATAATTTTACTTGAATTTTATATTAACAGTGTACTTTTCCAACAGATTACCATCTAAAATAGCTCACACAGCACCTTGTTTTTGCTGCATTTTCACCTATCAGCATAATGATTAATTACATGTCTCCTTTGTGTTTTGGTTTTTTTTTTTGCTGTCCACATCTGTTATCCAGCTATTCGCCACGTTTGGAATAAACGGTTAGAAAAAAAAAAAAAACTGCATCTCTGATCTGATGGAAAGTTTATTAAAACCTAAAAGTCAGACTAAACACAAAAAAGCCAACAGTGTAAACACTCCCACCATTGTTCTGTAAAAGGACAAACTGTAGTTGTAATAAACACCTTTAAGTGTCACACAAAAAATGATGCTAAAAATATGAGTGTATTGTGCAAATTAAGGGGCAGTATTACTAGTTTGCTGCATAGCAGGAGGCAAAAAAACAACACAAAACACTAATGTCTCTTCCTGTTATGTTAAAGCAGTGCGACTAGTCATCTGCGCCAGTGGTTGCAGTTTGCAGCATGAAATATTGAAAGCATCAGAAGTGTTGTTCAGCATAAAATGTTAAAGCGACAACATGTGTTGACGTGTTAGCAAGCGAAGACAAAGCTTACACGTACTGTACGACTTGGCGGGGCTGGTCGCTGTGTGCGGAGACTGTCCGCTGCATAAAGTGTTTCCTTGTTTTGTCTCGTTGCATTTAGGAGAAACAGCCTCAGTGGGCATCTGCTGAACTCACGCTTTCTCCTCTCGATCTAATTTTCTGTCTTTTTAAAGTTTTATGCGAAAAACTTGTGCTGCTTGAGTTTGTGCAGATGTTTCCGATTGGATGGGATTTGACAGCTGTTTTTGCGTGTATATGTGCGTGTACGGTACACCTTGAACCATCTGTGTCCCAGTGTATACAGCAGCAGGGCATGTGTAATCGCTACAGGGTCAGTGTGTGTGTGTGTGTGTGTGTGTGTGTGAGGTAAAGTGATAAAGGAAGATTGATGGACTACAGCAGGACGAGTGCGCGCTGACCTCCGCACATGGGGTCAAAAGGCCATGGAGATTCTTTTTGTTTTGGCGGAGGAAACACCGTGTGTGTGTGTGTGTGTGTGTGTGTGTGTGTGTGTGTGTGTGTGTGTGTGTGTGTGTGTGTGTGTGTGTGTGTGTGTGTGTGTGTGTGTGTGTGTGTGTGTGTGTGTGTGTGTGGGTGAGGAATGGTTTGCAGAGACGAGCCATTGACCTTGGAAGGCCTGTGACATCACTTCCTGTCCGTTTTGCCGCAGTCTTTTTCCTCTGAGGCGAGAGAAGGGACACATACACATAAGCTCTCCCTCTGTTTCTCATGTAGCCACACACACACACGCGCACACATGCGCGCACACACACACACACACACAAACTTCCTGACCTCTGGCAGAAGTTGCTGAGTCAGTCAGCCCTGTGATATCTGCAGTTTGTGTGTGTTATCAATCACTGTGATAAATAATCAGTGACTCTGTGTGTGTGTGTGTGTGTGTGTGTGTGTGCAGTGTGTTTGGTGTCTGAATTTACAGTTGCAGTCAGTAACGTGACACACAGTCCATCATAACAGTTTATACATGAGTTAGTGGAGTGTGTTAAAGTTACAGAGCTGCCTGAGTGAGAACTTCGATGAACTCAGAGGTCAGCACATACAGTAACTCTGCTGTTTACCATTAACTCCACCATGAATTTTTCATATCAGGAGGTCTGAGGGTGAAAGGGCTATAAGTAACATTTTCTGCAAAAGTGTGTTACGTTTAAGGCTGGAAACACAATAACTACTGAAGAAAAAAATACTAAAATGGAAAACCTGGATTACCTTTGGGGTTAAAATGGTGCAAAATTATTTATAAGTAAAAAAAAAGTGGAAAAAAGTTGATTATAAACTTTACTATGAGAGATGACGTAAATATAAGAAGACAGTATATTTTGAACATAAAACTTTGTGTATATAAACTATATATACGCAGGCTGATGTGCTGATGTATGTGTTGGGCCCTCTTCCATTTCTGTGCTCTAAAGCAATCCAGCAAATTTCCCTCCAAATGTAACCTGTTGTCTTAAAAATGTGCAATAGCCTCATTTATTCATAATAAACATACCTCAGCATGACTGTGTCACTAATTTGTTGACGAGCAAAGCTCCGCGCAGCACCTTTTAAACAGTTTAGATGCCGGTAAAGCTTAAAGTATCTGTGAGTCGGGGGGGGGGGGGGGGGGGTGTTACTGACCTCATTTTGACTTAAATGATGAGCGATTATCACTGAAGGAGAGTTTTAAGGGGATCTGAAGGGATTTTGTAGTTCGGAGACGAGT